>CM075658.1:69824929-71074929 GCA_037954105.1 Canavalia gladiata
GTGAGATTTGTTGTAAGAGTATTTCATTTGGAGAAACCAAAGTCCTGATTTCAATCCAAAATGACATCAAATTCAGGGCAGAATAGGGACTTCACCCAAAAGTCTACTAATGAATTGTAATAAATTACTATGCTTCCCTAAATTTTATGAATGATCAACATATACTAATTTCAAAGCAGTGCTAACAAGTAAATACAATAACTAAAAGCACTGAAAAATACAATCTATTCCAAGAGCATCCATTCCATCCTCTCATAATGTTACTTATTTCCATGAAAAGAACTAGAAGGAGTCTACTTGCAATACTCTCTACAGCAGAAGTAAAAATCAATGTAGAGAAAAACCTAGCGACAAATTTTTCTCTTTTGAATCTGCAGGAGAGGATTCCTTGTGCTGTTCTGCCATTCCCTGAGGTTGGCAAAATTTCTGATTCACACCTCAGCTAGGAAAAAAACTGCCATATTCAAATTAAAAAGTAGGGAATATCTAACTATAATTCCAACCACCAGCAAAAACAATGTGATCATTATCTATGATAGATGTTTTAAGAGGGAAGAAAAAGAAAAAATTTAATATCAGATCAGTAAGACAAGTCCCTTGGCCAGTGGCCACTGTGGTGACGAAATATCTATGATAGATGGTATCAAGCATTTGCAGAAATAAGCCATGAAAACACATATCACTGATAATTAACGAGAATTAAAGAATACAGAAAATCACAATACCAAATATCCTAGTGAACATATTTCTAACTTAGGATGAGTTTAACAAAAAGGATTGAAGAAGCCAGTATAGGAATCATCTTTGAACATTGTAGAGCACTCTTTCAGCTAATCCTTCTAACTCCTATGTCAGAAATTTGTTCGCAAATAGATCATAAGTTGTAATTCTACCAATAAGATATACGAATATTAATTTGTTATATCTATGATTGTTCCAATAACTGGCATTTGTTGAAAATAAACAGAGGTATATGTATGATTCTTACAATATAGTCCGTTAAAGATAAACAGAATCTGGAAAAGAAAATCAAATATGCACGAATCTATGACTGCTCCAATAACCGGCATAAGTTGAACTTCGTAGATAGTATATTTAACAAAAAATTGATAGGAATTGCAATGGAGACATGCGGAAATTTGAGATTCGCAAAGAGATATCTTCAAAACAGGAAAGAAATACGTGACTTACAGATCTGAGAAACCTAGCGGACTCGGCAGAAACGGAAACCGTAAGATGAAAAACTTGAGAGATGATAAGGATTTGCGATTTTCGCAACCGAATGGGAGTGATAATCGATCGCGAGAGGTTTAGTTTGGCTGTGATGAGAAGAGAGACGAGAGAAAATTCACCGTTTGGCTCCAAAGAAAATGAACGTGGAAACTCAGAGAGTGAAGAGGAGGCAATGGAAGTAGACTGTGTATGCATGTGCTGGAATTAGCATTAAATACTAACGGCTTCTAACTCCAAACTTCTGAAAGGCGGGTAACCATGAGTTATAGAGATGGACTTGGCTAGTTAAACGTGTGTAGCAGGAACAGCAAAAGTCAGGTCAGTGCTACCATAGTACCGTTAACTTGAAATATAAAAAAAAAAATAACATTGTCAAAATAAATTATGTTAAAAGTTAAACAATTATTAACATTTGGTTAAAATTTAGGAAAACTCAAGAGAATTTATCTAGTAAGTCAAAACTAAAATTATTTACTCATAAAAAAATATCAACACAAACTCATTCTACTTTTAAAAAAAAATATGAAAAATTGAGTCTTGACTATTTCATTTTTTCTTCATCCTATTCAAGAACGGATCGAAAAACTAAACAAGGAAGGAGTTGAAAATAAATTTCATTATATGTAATCATATTTTCTTTTATTATGTATATACGATAAGTTTAATTAATTGTTGGAGATTAATATTTTCTTAAAAAATATATTATTTAAATAAATATAATTTCTTTTATGATTAATGTCTTTAAAAAATAATTATCTACTAATTCTATTAGTCTCATTATATGCATAATTATATTAGCAATTTATAAAATTACAGATTTTTATATTTAAAAGTATATACATATATTATTTTTCCAAAAACTTTATAGAAAAGAAGTTGAGAGGCCTACTTTTCCCCTACTTGTTTTTCTTTCGCTCTTCAAGTAAAAATTTGACTTATTTTTAAATAGCTAAAACTTGTTCTTTTCATGATGAAAAGTTTTCAAAAACATTTTTCGTATTTAATTAAAAATAATTAAAATATAACCAAATTGGCTTCTCTTTTGTTGAAAAAAAATAAAAAAGAAATCAGTATAAGATGAAAGATAAAAAATAAAAAAAATATTAATAAATTATAAAATTAGAAATTTTTTAAAAAATAAAAGAATTTAAAATTATTTTTTAGATCATTATATTAAAATTTTGAATATTAAATATATAATGATTTTATTGAGTCTAAACAATTATTTTTATGTATTAGATCTAAAGTATTTAAAGATGAATGATAATACTATGTTATTTTATACTTTGTTTGATAGAATGGAATTAAAGAAACACTATGCAATATCTCGAATTTCAATCAATTAAATTATTTATTGTGGATTTCATAGAAAAACATTTTCGATTGAAGAAGCATGAAAATACAATGAAAAAAGGACTTTGAATAAAATGAACAATTTTTTCCTTATATAACCATTGTTAAAAATCTAAAAACATCTAACTAGAGGTAGTAAAAGGGAAACACATGACAAAAAGGGTGACCTTCTATGAGAACAAATATATTTAGTTTTTAATACATGGTGTTTGAAAATAACAAACCTCATTTATTAGTTTCTCTATTGTTTAAAGAAAAATGAACCTTATTTGCTTTTAACTTCCTTGTTGTTTGAAGAAAAAAGAAACCATATTTGTTATAATTGATCCAAACTTCATCCAACATCAAAAGTAGAATTGTACAAGGAGACTTTAGTACATCAGGTGAACTTCTCTTCTTGTTTTTGACTTTCCCCTTGTTCATACAATAATATTTTGTGTTGCAAAAATTTTTATGGTCCATTAACGAAAGCATTGTATAACCCAAATAAAAATGTTAGATATTATCTTATTTATGGAACCTGTAATTAGTTTGCTTGTAGGTCTAGTGTTATGATTTTTAATCTCTATTATATTTTTGTTTTATGTCTAGTATTTGAATTTCAATTGAATAGAAAAATGATTTAATATAAAAGTGACATAAACTATTTTGATGTGGTTGATTGTTTGAAATTTGTTTAATATCTCATTAAATGTTCATACAAAACAATTATTTTGTTAAGCATGACAAAAAGTTTTGAATATAAATAAAGTTAAACCTTTATAATTAATTTATTATCAATATAATAATAAAAAATAGTTTAAAAGAAATATAATTTTTGTTTTTATATGGCACAACGTAATTTTTGCTTAATTATTTTTTTAGCTTTATAAAGTTAAAAAAATTTATTTGAATGTTCTTTGCTTTACTCCTTGATTTTGTAGAGTTGGACTATTGTGTTAAGAGTTTTAGCCTTAAAAAAAATTTATATTGTTCATAATAATTTCATAAGAATGTAATGTTTATTTGGTTCATGTAGCCTTAAAAAAGTTTTATACTGTTCATAATAATTTCATAAGAATGTAATTGTCTATTTGGTTTATTTAGTTGACCTTCTATGTTAGAAAAGAAAGTTTTAATTCTTCTTATTGTTATTTTGTTTTGAATTTTTATTTTGCACAAAGTGTATAGTTTAAAAGGTTAAAAATACAAAAATCATTATATTAGTAATAAAAAAAATTATTACATTCATAAGTATTTTTTTTTTAATTAAATTTTCAACTATAAAGATATTATGATAGTTAGTTTATTAAACTTGTAAATAAAATTTAGTCTTATAAGTTACACTATGCTTAAAAAAATATAAAATAGATTTATTCTTTTAATCTACTCCAATGTAAAAGATTAATGGTTGTTATAATTTTATATCATTAATTGTTTAAAAATATTTTTAATTTATTTATTTTAAATAGTTAATAACTTTAAATAATATACACTAATCCATTTCATATTAAGATAAGTTGGACATCCAAATTTAATTTTTTTTTATAATTATTATTAGTAACGTGTGTATTATGGTGTTAGTCTTATATTTATTTAGTAGTAAAAAATTAAAATAATTAAGCTAAATTTTTATTAAATAAACTTTATTCTATAGTTTCATACTTTATATGATAGATATATTGAAATATAACAATATACCTCTATTTACTTCTATGTATATTAATATAAATTAGTATAATAATAAAAATAATTTATCAATATTTAGTACAAACATAAATATGGTTGGAAATAATTTTGACTAAATGAACTGTGAAGAGTTAATTAATTATTTCGTAAAATCTATTGTTAGAAAGTTGATTTCTTTTGAGTCAAATTTTCAACTTTCTAGTTTCACTCATTTGACATATGAGTTAGCTAAAAAAAAATGTATGTATGAGGTTGCTTTATTATGTGTTGTTGTGCATGCAATGTATCTTTTGTACTTCATGTCTAGTTTGCATGGTATGTCAAACGACATAGAGTATAAGCGTGATAAAATAGTTGGTCCAAGATGTTAAGACATCATATGAATGGGGCCACAAGCTTTTATGCAACTATGTCATAGGATAAGATTAATTGGTATAGTGAAATATTTGCGAAGGGCAACTATCAAAGAGTAAGTTGAAAAATTCCTTCACATTATAGGACATAATGTGAAAATTCGAATTGTGTCTTTCTTTTTTCACTGTTCACGTGAGACAAACATTCGTCATTTTCATAATGTTCTACAAGTTACGATAAATTTAAAAATTAATTACCTGATCCAACTTATTAGTTTGGATGTTCCATCACAAATATTGAGTAGTGGGACATTCTTTCATTATTTTAAGGTATTTTATATCTATAAAATTGATTCGAGGATGTTTTTTGTTATTATCAAAATTTATTATGCATTTTTTCCCATGATTAACATGTTAAACAATGTTATGAATATAAGAATTACATAAAAGTTATAAACAAAACATATATTCAAGTAAAAGTTCTAAGATCTAATACCTCTAGGTTTCATGAAAGGAAAGATTATCCCATAATGTGTATTTATTGCATGTAATATTTAACATAAAATTTACATATATTTTATCTGGATGGAAAGGAACATCTTACTTAAGAATAACAATAGTTTATACCATTAGTGTAAGGTCATTCCAAATAATAAAGTTATTTATAGAACCCATTTCAAAAAAGAAATGCTAAGAACTTACCTGGTAACCAAACTAAATGCAATAGATAATCTTCATCAAATTATGAAATTACTCCTTCCATGTATAACCAACTAAATGCAATAGATAATTTTCATCAAATTATGAAATTACTCCTTCCATGTATAACCAACTGTAGAGTTTTACCTTATATAATATATTATTTATAAAAAAGAATGAAAGTCGAGAAAGAAAAAGATCAAGTGATGTACTTGTTTGCATCAATTGTGAAAATAGAATTGAAGAGAGAATTAAGGGTTGATGGACAAAGTTTTCTCTGATGATAACTTATCGATGCTAATCAATTGTTGAAAGTAAAGTTTGGGTTAGAAGTTGATGGATGAATCCTTCTATCATGACTTTGGTATGATGTCATTTTGATAAAAGAACATTTTATCTAACATAAAAATATTTATTTTTTTCTATTTAATTATTTTATTAATTCAAACATAAATTAAAATTTTATTTATTTATTTTCTTTCAATTTAACTCAATTCAGACAACTAATTTTTTTTATGTTATTTCTTCCATTTTTTTATTCTTTTCATCCATCTTAACAAAAGGTTAAATACTTGAGTAAAAATATTAATGCACTTAAAAAGATATTATAATTAAATTAACATGTATTTCAATAAAATAATAGTATAAAAATAAACTTTTATCAAAATAGAAAGTGCAAGTCCTTGCATTTTGCATGTGATGAACTATAGTTCAAGCTATGGAAGGTATCTCATCCAACTTAGCAAGAGAGTCCATAATCATTGAATAATTTAAAACTTTAGATTTAAGCAATATAACTCGAGTGTAATTTTCACTATTAAGCATAAACAAGATTTTAAGATAGTTATAGAAAGTATATATATATATATATATATATATATATATATATATATAAATAAATAAAACTGAACAACTTCTCATAATCTTAAAATTAATTAATACTCCGCCTCTATCCCTTTTTATGAGTTTAATTACTCATATTAAAATCTGAGAACTTACAATTTCGTTTGCAGAAAAAGTTTGTGCTCGCCCTCGCTCCAACTCCAAGTGAAGAGTGGTTTCAGAGAAATATATTTGTATTAAAGAGTAGTAGTCGTGTTTATTAATGAGAGAAGAGTTCCTTTTTATAGAGGTCGGAACTCAATAACCATTACATTGGATTTAATAAAGTATTAAAGCTATAGCTAAAAAGTAAATGTACATGTACAGTGTTTGAGATAAGATTCTCAGATTACATTGTCGTTCTTTTTCTTGCAGTAGCGATAAGATTCTTGTCCTTACTTTTCTTTTACAGGTTGTCAATCACTTCAATCTCTAAGTCTTCAAAGGCTTATTTATCGGCTTTATTGTCTTTGCAATAATTACGTTGATGAACTGAGAATTCAGATAAAATTTGGCAAATCCTCTTTTTTGTATTTGGAGGATTTTCCATTTTATTATTTTTGATTTTATCATAAAATTGATTAAATTGGTTATAGTTTCTTGGTGTTCTTCCAGAGGAATATATTAAAGTTGTTGCACTTGTAAAATAAACTCATGCAGATTCCTCACTATTTGCAATTATTCTTACCATTTCTTGAAAAATTATATTATAATCTTGTGTTCTTATCCTTGAGATGCTTTTAAGGAGGTCTTCCTCTTCATTTATAATTTCTTTCAGTTCTGTTTCATATTCAAATGGTTTTTTTGTAGTTCCTAAACGGATTAAATTTATAGGGTGATAAAATTTATCTGGGTTTATTTGGGCAATAGTGGAATAACATCTAATAAAGACGTTGTGTTGTTTTATAATTCCAAAATAAGTTTTTACAACTCTTTTTAAAGGTTCTGGTAACTCAGTTATTTCTTCCATGCTTGTAGAGGGATAAATAGACTGTATTAGTCCATATTGGAATAATGTCTTTACGATTTTTGGGGTGTTCCTGGATAAATCACAGCTTTGTTTATAGCAAAATGAGATATATAACTTAAGGTTTCGATATTTATATTGCACTGGTTTAGATTATTAATTAATTTTTTAAAATAATTAAAACTATCTATTATTTTAAATTGGTCGGTTTTAGTATTTTTAGATGTTGAACCTTGTTCTATTTCCTTTTCTTTTTCTTGATTTTTTATTATTTCTGAAAATTTTTTCTTTTCTTCAGAAATTATAATCTGTTCTTTATTACTTTCTAATTTCTCAATTCTTGATTGCAAATTTTCCAGTTGATTAAATATTCTTGTAAAATTTTCAGTTACTTGTTTTGTCCATAAACTCATGTTTAATTCTATAAGTTGAAATTTCATTCCAACTTGTTCCACGAAAGAATTACTGATATTACTTGTATCCTCCTGAGTAGCTTTACTGATCTGAGTTATACTGCTATTTGATTCCATCTGCTTAAAAAATCAGGAACCAGGTTATTTTTTCCTTTAATAAACTCAATTTCATAATCATAATAAAACATATTCGTTTGCCATTTAATTAACATTTTATTTGATAGTTTCTGATTTTTAATTCCTTTACTTAGCCATGTTTTTACTTGAGTATTATCAGTTTTTATTATAAATTTTGTTCCTACTATAAATAACTCAAATTTTTTCACTGCTTTTATTATAGCTAAGAATTCTTTCCAATTCGAATGATATTTACTTTGAGATTCATTAAATTTTCCACTGGTATATCTAGTTATTAGTTCATTATTTTCTCTATCTTTGTAATATAAAGCAGCACCCCAATAATTTTCTGAGGCGTCAGTATATATTACCCATTGTTCATTATTTGCAGGAATATTTAATTTTGGTAAATCTTGACATAAAAGTTTTATTTTTTCTACTATTTCTTCATTTTCATTATTCCATTCCCATTTAGTTGTTTCTCCAGCTAATTTTGATATTTTAGAAGTTAATTTTGATAAATGCGGAATATAATTTCTAGCTTGATTTACTAGTCCTAAAAATGATTGTAAATCTTTTTTATTTTTTAGTCTTTTAAAATCTAAAACTTTTTTACTAATATGTTCTTGTAATTCTATTCCATTTGGAGTAATAGTTTGTCCTAAAAATCCTATTTTTTCTTGTCTTAATTCCATTTTTTTAGGTGATATATTTAAACCTTTCTTTTCAATGAGATTTACAAACTGTTCTAAATGATATTCATGTTCAGTTTTATTACTTGAGAATATTAATATAACATCTATATAAATTACAACAAAACTTCTTATTAAAATTAGCATTTTTGATACATATTCTTGAAATATACTTGGATTATTATGAAATCTCACAGGGAGGACGTTCCATTCATAAAGTCCCTCTAATGTACTAAAAGCAGTATATTTTTTACTACTTTCTTCTAGTTTTATTTGGTAAAATCCTGACTTACAGTCAAATTTATTAAATATACTTTTTTCCTTTTATTAAATTAAACAGTAAATCCATTTTTGGTATAGGGTATCTGTTTCTTACAGCTAAATCGTTTAATTTTTTGTAATTTATTACCAGTCTGGATTTTCCTCTTTTTTCTTCATTATGATTCATAACAATCATAGCAGGTGAAGAATAACTGGATTGACTTTCTCTTATTAAATTATACATTTTCATTTCATTTATGTGTTTCTCAAAATCTTTTCTATTTTCTCCTGTCCAGGGATAAGGTTTACAATTTATTTCTTTATTATAATCTTTTAATTCAATTTTTGCCATAGGCTTAGATTTTTCCCAATGTACTAACGGATTTTCACTAAAATTATTTTCTATTCTTTCTTCAATAGTTTTTGATATTATAGTCTGTATATTTAAAACTGCCATTATTTGTTTTATTTCAATTGGTTTGTTATTTGGTAAAAATTGAACTTCATTATTATTTTCTTTTCTTTGGAAATTTGTATCTTTTCTTTTATAGGGATTAGTTATTCTAATTCCCCAAACTTCATGTTTACAAGGTGTTGTTAGAATTATTGCTCTTTCTATAAAATGTATTGGATAATATTGGCTTAGAAATTCTATTCCTGATATTATATCACATGAAGATTCGTTGTATAAATTTAATTCTTTTATATTTAATTCGTAATCTCCTATTTGAATTTTTACATCTCTTCACTCCTATTCTATCATATGTATCTCTTTTCCTACACTTTCCATTTTTAAAATTTTTCGTTTCTTTTTCCATAATTCTGGTGGTAATACGTTGTATTTGGCCACACTTATATTTGCTCCAGTATCTATTAAAGCATGATATTTTCTTGCTCTGTATTTCTGATAATTAAATTTTACCAATACATAAAATAGTTGTGTACTCATTGATACCTTGGAATTACTATAGCTTGATAATTTATAATTATCATTATTCTATCTTTATAAATTCTATAGGGTTTTAATAATTCTAGCCTATCATTTCCAATTATTATTTTTACTTCTTTATTTGTATTTTCTTCTACCCATAATTTTATCTCTTTTATTAAATCTTATTTCTGAGGTTGTTTTCATACCTTCTTTTATTTCTAAATTATTTTCTGTTAAATTTTCTTCAATATAGCTTTTAAGTAGTTCAGGATTTATTGATGCTAGTATTTCTTTCCAAATAGCATTTTTTTTATTTCTACCTTTATTAATA
This sequence comes from Canavalia gladiata, assembly GCA_037954105.1. Lineage (NCBI taxonomy): Eukaryota > Viridiplantae > Streptophyta > Magnoliopsida > Fabales > Fabaceae > Canavalia > Canavalia gladiata. The sequence goes on from CM075658.1 coordinate 69,834,830, forward strand.
TTTGTTCCTGGTTTATTTCTGATCTAATTTCTGCTAAATTTGAATTTATAGGTATTTCTGCTAACAAATTTTGTTGTTCTGACAGGCTAAAAGATCTTGATCTACTTATAGGTGTTCTTGGCCTATAATCAAAACTTCGTCTTGGATTAATATTTATATTTACTGAGGGAGTGTTTACTCTTATCATTCTTTGTCCTATTTCGTCATTTGTAATAATTCTTTTAGGCTCCATTATAGATTTGTAATTTATAGTTTTATCTAATTCAATTTGTAATTGTTCTGGAATTGTAATATTCTTTCGTTCTAATGGTAACTCTTTTAATATTGGCATAAAAAAATTTTCTATCGTTATTCTTCCATGGGTTTTTTTATATATATTATGTTCATTTGTAAAAACTAATCCAACCATTGTTGTTATACTTATGGTTCTTGCTTTTTCTAGTAATTTTATTATTTTTTCTTCATCTATAAATTCTATTTCACTTTCTTCATCTTCTTCTTCTGATAAAATTTTTATTTTATATATTTCTATTTTATCATCGTCTATGTCACTAAATTCAGGATTTTCTAATTCTATTGGTTCTAATTCGTTTTCATATGCTACTTCTAAAATATTTATTCTTTTTGTATTTCTTTTTTCTTTGCATTCAGTACTTATATGTCCTATTTTTCCACAATTATAACATTTACATTGCTTAGGATATTTTTTATAATTCATGTTTCGTTTTCCTTTTTGAAAAAACTTTCTTGGTTTATATTTTCTAAAATATTTTTTCTTTGGATATCTTTTAAATTTATACTTTTGTTTATTTCTTTTTATACTATTATAATTACATCCCCATTTTGTAGGTCTTTCTAAATCTCCACATCTTAGAACAGTTTTGTTAGTCTTATAAAATTTTATATTTCTCCAGGCTTCTTTACATTTGCCGGATAAATATTCTCTTAAAAAGTATTCTCTTCTTCCCATTGTGTCTAAATATTTCATTAAATCTGGTTTTTCTCCAAAAGCTTTATAATAATCTGTTAGAATTGTTTCTGATATTAATTTAGGCAGTTTTCTATAAAATATTTCTAAATAAAATTTTTGAGTTGTATAGTCTTCAAATCTTGTTTCATAAAAGTATTTTTTAAATTCACAAATATAACCATTTAAAGGTTCTGGGTTTAAAGAACAAATTTCTATTTGATATAACTTTTCTATAACTTTTTTTATTCGAGTATTTTCATTAAAGGTTACACTTTGTCCCGTAAATTCATTTCTAATTACTTGTTCGTATCTTCTTATTAGTAAAGCATAAAATTCTTTTCTAGTATTATATGGTTCTTCTACTTGTCTAACATTTTTTCTAAATTCATGAGTTCTATTTTTCCACCAATTTTGTACATTTCATGTAAAACTTGCTTCTATTAACATACTAGAGACACTAACCTCCATTTCTTTTCCAATTAAGGCTGTTAGTTGACTCTTATTCCATTCTTCGATTCTTCTTTTCTAATTCTGTATTACAATCTATTTCTAACCATATTCCTGTATTTGGGATATTTCTCGTTTCATATTGTTCTATAGGAGTTGGAGACTTTTGATTTTTATAATTTATTCCATATTCTTGTTTAAAATTTCTTAATGGTTCTTTATGATAATAGTCATGTATGTTTTCATTAATTACAACTCCATCTTTAGTTCCGCTTGTTCCTTCTGTTCCTTTATTCTTAGGTTCATTTTTTACAGAATCCATATTTATCTGTCGTTCTTCATAATCCTTAAATTTTATTTTATTTTCAAATTCTTTTCTTATATATTCTAATTCTTCTTCTTCTCTACCCATTAATTCTTCTACTTCTTCATAGTTTTCATTTACACTCATCATATTTATAACTATTTTTTCTTCTTTTGGTTTTATAATTTCTAGTAAAATATCAATTTCAGATCCTAAATTACAGGCTAATTCTGCTACTTTATTATTTTCTATTTGCTCTATTTCTTTTACTTTGACCTATTTTTCCATGTTTATCTTCATATCTGTTTCTTTCTATTTTTTCTATTTCATCAAAAATAGTCCATAAATTTTTATTTATTATTTCTTGTACTTTTTTTATTTCTTCCATTATAATTCTACTTTGCTTTATATTTTCATCCATCGTTTGATCTCTTATCATTGTTTCATTTAATTCTAACTCTTCCAATATTCTAATCATATTTATTGTTGGTACATTTATTATAGGTTCAATACTATTAATTCCTAACACATTTTTTATTAATATTAAGTCTTCCTTAATTACTTGTAAATCTTTATTATTATTTTTTATATCTATTTTTAATTCATAGATTTTTTGTTTTATTGGTTTAGAAAATTCAATTAATCTTTTTATCTTTGTTTTTTGTGGTTCATTGTTTATTATTTCTTCTAATTCTTTTGGAAGTTCTTTAATTATATCTTTTATATTTTGATTTTCTAATTTTTCTTTTATATCTTTATCTATATAGCATCCAAATTGTTTAAGTAGATACATATTTACCCAATTTAATTGATTTAAAGTATTATCACCTTCTCCTCCCAATATAAAAGGAGTAAATAAACAATCTAAGTTTTCAGTAGTATTATATTCTATAAAAGAGTTATAAGATAATTCTTTTTCATTAATTCTATACATTCTAGGTTCAATCTTTTTTAAATTATTCATTAAGCTCGTCTTTTAAATACCTTATTAGTTCTTTCAATTTCTTTATAACTTCTAAGTCTAGATTTTCAGGTCGTTTTAAAATCTTCAAAGTTTGTTTTATGTTTTTGATTTCTTTCTTAATAACTTTTGCAGATCTAGGCATACAACAAAAGTAGGCAGAGAGTATTAAATAGTAATAAAAGGGATAGAGGTTTCATATTAATCAATTCCAAGGCTCTGATACCATTCTTCAGGCCCTTATTTATATTATGTTTTTGATCGAAATATAGCCGGGTTACGAAAGTAAAGCTATGCCCTTTTTCATGCATAGATAACATTCTGTTTTGTAAACAGATTATCCTTTCCCCTTCAGTTATACTCAACACAGCCTTCCTTCGTTTCTTACTGGAGGTATCATAATATAAATAAAACTGAACAACTTCTTGTAACCTTAAAATTAATTAATACTCCGCCTCTATCCCTTTTTATGAGTTTAGCTACTCATATTAAAATTTGAGAACTTACAATTTCGTTTGCAGAAAAAGTTTGTGCTTTTATATATATATATATATATATATTTTGATGGTATACATATACCTAATACAGTCAGGAATAAGGGATTGTGATTATTCACTATGATCTACATTTTTTTATGGGATTGTAATTATTGCCTGTTATAAACATATTTTTTATTTTTGTTGACACTTGATGACAAACAATGAATTTTTAAAAATTTATTTTGTCAATGAATTTTTTAACTATATTTTAAAGGTGTATTGTAGTTTTCCTTCTTTAGTTTTATTTTAACTTTTTTAATTTTAAAATGTAGTAAATTTATTCTTCTATTTTTTAATTATTATTTTTATCCAAAATTTTGAAGCGTTTATAATAGTATTAAAATATGAAATAATTTTAAATATTTAGAAATAAGAAATTTTTGTTAAAATTATGTAAAATTTGAGATTAGATTTTAAAGAGAAAAAATTTTGTATTTTGAGTCAAATTTAATTTTTCCATTAATGAATTTTAATTATTTTAATTTGTAGAAAGATTAAGTAAAAATAAGAATTATAAAATTATAAAAAATTATGATTGACTAGGTTTGTCAAATTTTAAAAATTAAAAATGTTCAAAAAAAGTTTTAAAAATTAAAAGTTTACATATATCAAACTAAAAATTGTACATATATCAAACAAGATAAACAATAAAACACTTAAAACTTATTTTAAAAAAGATATAAATCATTATGGTTACCTAAAAAATTTATCGTGCATAACACATGTAATACGATTGATTTTTATAAATAAAGAAACTGAATTATGTTAAAAAGAAATGTAAGAAACTAAAATTGTATATAACCTAAAATATAATTACGTCTATAAAATATAAGAGAAATAGATAAAAAAAAAAGATCAACACTAAAAATGAATTTTAAATAAATGACTGTATTAAAATAAAATTACAATTAAACTAAAGAATATTATAACTGCATGTTCCAAGTGTTTTTTTTTTTAAAAAAAATTCTCAAAAAAGTTGTTTAATGGAATTACCAATTACTAATTGTTATAATTATAATTATAATGCAAATAAAAGTTTAGTAGTAGACACTGTGTTGGTCTCCTTGGTTTCCCAGCGATCCTTCATTGTTGCCTGAAACTGCCGCTCGTCGTGAATATTTGGTTCTCCTTCACATCGATTTTGATCCCGTCTTTAGGTTTGTTCTTCTCTGTTACCTGCGCTTTATTTTTCTGCAATCACAATTGTCTTGTAGTGTAATAAAGATGGAATCTGTTCGTGTTAGAGTTTGTATTAACAAAACCGCTTTCTCGCTTATGAGTTTGAGGGGTTTTTCTTCACCTGAGTTGTTGGTTCTTTTTGAATAAGAAGAGCCTCTACCAATTTTGGTTTGTTTCGATTAATGAGCCGCTATTGACGTTTCTGTCCCTAAACTCATGTGTTGGGATTTTATTTTATTTTTTTAATATTGATTTTCTGGTGAGAGGGCCTTTTGATTCAATTCTTTCTTTTCCATTGTGTCATGAATCTAGTTAAGTAGTGCTGTTAGTTTCCCTTACTTCCTGCTCGATCATTGATTTTATCCAAGTGGCATGTCATTCTTGTTTTTTTTTGGTCACTCTCTCTTGAATCGTAAGCTCTGTGATTCTTGAATGCTATTCTAAATCTCTCTGCTTCTCTCCTATTCCCCTTGACCCCTAATCCGACGTACTCGTCTCTTTGGTTGGATTGCTCTATTGCTTGTTCATGATTCAATAGTTGAAGTTTGAACCCTAATTGCTGCTGCAATTCTTGGTCTGCTTCTATCATCTGTGGTGACTGGTGGTGAATACATACTGATTCTTACTCTGTTATTTACAATTGTATTCATTATTTCTGTTATGCTTCTAAAAATCAGAAAGTATCATACTTCTCCAAAACATTATGGATGCTTGATTTGCTTTTGGTTTTTAGTTTTTAAAAATTATTTTATAACAATTTTCAGAAACTGTTTTAAAAGGGAAGTGAACGGGAGTAAGTGATGAAAAAAGATAATGTAAAAAAGAACATGAATAATAGAAAACCCAAAACAGCTTAAAGCTGTTTTGACTTTTTAGTTTTAAGAAATAGAAAAGAAATATGGTTTTTGAAAATAGATTTTCAGGAACTCCATTCATCAAAATAAGTTTTTTTTTTTTAATTTTTAAAAATAAAAAAATATTCTAAATAATAGGAAACAAACAAACTCTGTATAAACATGATCAGCATAAGTATATTTAAAAAGAAAAAAATCTTCACTTTCTGCTCATAAGCATCTTGATTGTTCTGTATCATGTTAATGGAAGTTCATTTTAATTGTTGGTACTTGGTAGAGTTTTGCTACAATGTTTAAGATGATGATAGTTAATAATATTATTGTTTGATGTATCATGTTGGTAATAAATTGTTCAATATTTCGCTGCATTATATGCATTTCCTTCATTTTGTGTGCTGGGTGGAATGTCCATGTTCAGATTGGAATGGACGGGCAACATCAGAAGCAGAAAAACAAATACAGTATAATTGTTCCGACATATAATGAGCGTCTCAACATTGGTCTTATTGTTTACCTCATTTTCAAGCACCTTGGGTAATTTCTTCATCTCATGATTACATCTGCTCCCTTGTGGTTACTTTTTTTTTTCTCTATTAATATGAATATAAACTATAAGCTGAGCTTCTGATAGGTATTTTACAATTTGGATATATAGGTGTGTTCCTATGTGTTTAATGTAAACAAATACCAACCAATTTGTAATATATGGCATCTGTTTCAACCCAAAATAAAAAGCGTGTATAGCAAGAAATTGCATTTTTTGTTGTGTGAAAATTTTAGAAAACTATATCTTATATGCGATCTCTATATATGATCAATCATCTTTATCAATACTTCTATGTGTTGCTCAATTTAGGGATGTTGATTTTGAAATTATTGTTGTGGATGATGGGAGTCCCGATGGTACTCAGGATGTTGTAAAACAACTGCAGCAGGTTTATGGAGAAGATCGGATTGTAAGCATTGACATTTATATATTGAATTTTCTTGTAGAAACTAGCCATCCATGATCTATTCTATTTTTTTTTTTTGGGGTCTATCTCACCCCTCTTCACTTCATTTAGAGTAACCATGCTTATTCCTGTGGTTCCAGCTGCTAAGAGCGCGACCTAGGAAACTGGGTTTAGGTATGTTCCTGATACTTGTACTAAATGATTTTGATAAATTAGCTTTTGATGCAATTAATTTGCAGGAACTGCTTATATTCATGGCATGAAGCATGCATCTGGAAATTTTGTTGTCATCATGGATGCTGATCTATCACACCATGTAAGTTATGTTGTTCAAATGTAGATGATAGTTTGCATTTTTGAAGAATGATTAAAAGCCTGTTTGTTTTACCATACAATTATAATGCTCGCACTTTCCAATGCAAAATAACACAGCCTGATGCAATTTTTTTCAGAGGAAAATTTTTAATTGGTCATAAACTCTTTCCAGCCATATATAAACAGTTATAAATTTGATAGGGAATAAAAAAAATTAATAGTTGGATGAACTACTTTTTCAGATTTTTAGTTTAGAGAATTTATTAATTGCAGAATAATATTTTTTCTTATTTATTTATTTATTTATTTATTTATTTTTCTTTGTCTGATGTATTTAGTTCTTCTGCAGCCAAAATATTTGCCAAGCTTCATTAGGTAAAGAAAGCTTTGAATGATTCATTTCTTGTTTTCTTGTTACCTGCCATGATTTAATCTCTTCCTTTTGCATTTCAGAAAGCAATTGGAAACTGGTGCTGATATAGTGACAGGGACTCGTTATGTTAAAGGTGGTGGTGTGCATGGATGGAATCTTATGCGCAAACTAACTAGCAGAGGAGCGAATGTTCTTGCACAAACACTTTTATGGCCTGGTGTCTCAGATTTGACGGGATCTTTTAGGTATAAAGCTTGATAATTGGTATTAGGCTATTAGCAGTTGGTGAGTATTGGTTGCTTCCCTGTTGCCTGGTTTGAGAGTGATGTACTGTTGTTCTTTGTAGACTTTACAGGAAATCAGTGCTTGAAGATATCATCAGTTGCTGTGTTAGTAAGGGATATGTCTTTCAAATGGAGATGATAGTGCGAGCATCCAGAAAAGGGTACCATATTGAAGAGGTACAGTTGCTTAATTCACAATGCTTGTACTTAATGTTAACCTGGTTGTTATGCTGACTTTATAGATCTTGAGTTAGATATGTGATAGCATTGATCATTAAACTATGTGCATGTCATTTGTACTTGTCTTGACTCTTGATATAACTAGCATAATTTCTTTTGATATATAACTTGTACTTTTTGTTCTTGAACATGTCAATTGAACAATGAAACATGCCATTTTTAAAACTATACGGGACTATGATTTATAATTGGCTACAGTTTACAAGTGTTTATTGGTGGATCCTAAAACTAGGTGTTTCCAAATGCATATACACCCTAATCATGTGGCTTTGGTTGGCCTTGGAATTGTCTTAAACTGGATTCGGTAATGGGTGATGATATACATATGCTTTGTATGTTTAGGCAACCAGCACGTGTTATCCATGCAGGCATGTGAGTTCCATATATTGGATCTAAGATGTAATTTTGGCTTTGTTATATGAACATTTTGCAAATTACCTATTTTATTAGGATGTTGATCTTTCCATAGATTACTGAATGATCCCTAAGATTGGGTGTTTTGTTTGACATATAACTAGTCATGAAATATGCATTTGTTACTAGCATTGCAAATTTGAGTGACAAGCATACCTCTACAGTTGTGTGCTTTGTAAACTGTTTGAAATGGTAATTTGCTAAACATAGGAATTTGGATTGTCCCTATTCCTTTCTATTGTTCTCAATGTATATCTTTCTAGAACTATGATATTTGCTTGTCATTGGGCTCATGCATGGCTGGTAGTTGATTACAAAGAAGTTTTTATGCGTTTGAGTAGATAAAAATACGATGTTCTAAACTTTAATACTTGATTGATTGATTCTACATATGCATTTCTCTCACGAGGGAAATTTTAATGCTTGTTAGTTACGTTGTGTTATTTAATGCGCTTCTGCAGATCTACCTCTTTCCCCTCCTTTTTGTGTTTGCTACACCTTCACCTTCTCAAAATTTTTAATATAATTACCCTGTTCAATACTTATCACCCTGTTAATTTTTCACTTTATAGCTGACTTAAGATTCAAATGTGTACAGGTCCCAATTACGTTTGTTGATAGAGTGTTTGGAAGTTCAAAGCTTGGTGGATCAGAGATTGTCGAATACCTGAAAGGCCTAGCGTATCTTTTGGTGACAACGTAAAAAGACAAATCATACAACTCATACATGTCTTGGGAATAAAACCGAATATAGATTTTGTTCTTCAATTACCTATTTTTTGAGAACCTTGGCTGTTTGAATCTCCAATTGCCGTTTAAATTTAGCACAAAGCATCTGTATGGTTCTGTGTTTAAAACTGAGTGATCCTTGATAATTAAGTTTCTAGTTTTGCTGAAGTTGTGACTTATGCTGAGCTCGTCTCTAGTTTTTGTTCCTTCTAGTCGCCAAACCAATCATATTTAACCATTCTTAGATGGAAATACAGGCATTCGGTATTAGAGATCTCTTGAAAACAGGAAATTTTAGGACAAACCTGAACCATAGGTCATTGAGAAGCTGGATTTTCCAACATAAGGGTTGAAAAGGTTTTGGATTAACGAGCCACCTTCTTAGTTGGCAGCAGTGGGTTGATACCTTTTGCCACATTTTGTTCTAAATGCCAAATTTTCATGAGTGTTGCTGCGTGTTAAATAATATTTTATTTATTAATTTATTTTTTAATAAACTTGTTAGAAATATTCATCGGTGGTCGATTGCACTGAAATATGTTACGACATTGGACGAATTTTACTTATAAGAATATATTAGAAATCCATGGTTCGTAAAAAAATTGATTCAGCTGTAACTAATCCACTCAATTTAAAGGGCAAACAAAGAGGCATTTTCAGGATGACTTATAATACAAGAACATATTAGAAATGCATAACTCGTAAAAATTTGGAAATATTTGTATCATGCGATGACTGAAAGCAGAAAGGATAAAATATTGTTCTTTTTCAGAAGAGAAATATTATTTGTACTATAAATCTATATAATAATAATAATAATAATAATAATAATAATGATAATAATAATAATAATAATAATAATAATAATAATAAAAGTAAACGAAGTGTAAAATGTAACATAATATGATGAAGAGAAATAGAAAAAAATGTTCTATAAATTATTGTATAAAATATCTTTCTAAAATCAATAAACATTTGCAACGTATAAACTACCCCATCAATATGAGATTGCAAGGAAGATTACAAGAATCAAGGGAAATATTTTTTTCAGCAAATGGTCCATACCATCTTTACAAAATTTAAGAAAAGCAAGACAGGAGTAAGGAGTAATGACTAAAAGCAGGAGAGACGAGAAAGAGATGCGACTAAAATAGTGATGATGTCGGTCTTCTTATCCCAAATCTTGCATAATGCATACCAAGCTAAGTGATTTGTATGTGAATAAAATAAAACACGAATGCACGCTAAAGAAGAAGCTGCAGCTGCTGCATACAAATAATGGCGTCTTGGTTGGGAACTCCTTCTATGACCCTCTTGCCTTCACGATGTCGCTCTTCTTCCCCTTCCTTTCACGCACTCTCTCTATCCACAGGTACGTCGTCTAACAAAAAAAGTTCAATTTTTATTGTTTTTAACCGCCATTGGAACCTTTGTTTCGCCCTTTCCTTTGTTTTGGCGGGTTTGCGACACACCCATTTTGTATCTGATATATCTCTGGGATAAAGCTATGAACTTTTCTGGTTTTGGGGGTGTTTTAAACGGAAATGAAATGTGGGGGCTGCTGGTACTGTGTAACTGTTCTCAACTATGTTGAATGGTGTTTGTGGCTTTGCAGGGCAGATATTTGGTCGCAAGTTTTGTGGGTTTCATGGCGTCAAGGGAAGGTCTCAGTTCCCATTTGCCAGTGTTGCCACTGAAGTTAACTCCGCAGAACAGGTAGGTAAGGGATGTTCCAGACTTGAGGTCAGAATTTCTTCCAGCGTTTTCCCCTTTGCCAGCATTTCACAGGGCATTTTTTATCAAGGGAAACTAAATGAATCACAGGGCATTTTTTATCAAGGGAAACTAAATGATAGTATAGTATAAGGTACTGGCTTTTAGGTTAAGTTTTGATGCGGATTGGGTTCAAAGAGCAAACTATGGTTGCACTCTAGATTTTGTTGGAGAACAATCCATGTTCAACGGGTCATTGAACATCTGCAATGAATTTTTGCAAAAGCATAGATTGAAGACATGCTTTTTTGGACCGTATAGAGAGATATTTTGTATCTTAGTTTCTCTTAAACTTGCACATTTAGGGCGTGATTTGATAGAGACGAAATTTCAAATGAAGAAAAGGTTAGGGCTTAAGTTGTAGTATACGAATACCTTGAAACGCTGTTAGGTTTTACTCAACCGCTTTTCACGTTGCCATTTTTGGCTCCTGTCATTCTCAACCTTGGCAATATAAAATTTGGCCTTTGCAACATTTGTTTTTGGTTTCCTGTTTTGATAACAATAACATCTCAACTCTGTAAACTTAATCCAGGCTCAGAAGATTGCTTTTAAAGAAAGCCAGAGGCCAGTGTACCCGTTTTCTGCTATAGTTGGACAGGATGAGATGAAGCTTTGCCTTATCCTAAACGTGATTGATCCTAAGATTGGAGGTGTAATGATCATGGGGGATAGGGGAACAGGGAAATCTACAACTGTTAGGTCACTAGTTGATTTGCTTCCTGCAATCAAGGTTGTTGCTGGTGACCCATATAATTCAGATCCAGAAGATCCAGAATTCATGGGTATTGAAGTGCGAGAGCGGGTGTCAAAAGGAGAGCAAATCCAGATTGTCTTCTCCAAAATTAACATGGTGGATTTGCCATTGGGAGCTACAGAAGATAGAGTCTGTGGGACAATTGACATTGAAAAGGCCCTCACAGAGGGTGTAAAGGCATTTGAGCCAGGCCTACTGGCTAAAGCTAATAGGGGAATTCTATATGTTGATGAAGTTAATCTTTTGGATGATCACTTAGTTGATGTCTTATTGGATTCCGCCGCATCAGGTTGGAACACAGTGGAGAGAGAGGGTATTTCAATCTCTCATCCTGCTAGGTTTATACTAATTGGTTCAGGCAATCCTGAAGAAGGGGAACTCAGGCCACAGCTGCTGGATAGGTTTGGAATGCATGCTCAAGTAGGTACTGTAAGGGATGCTGAATTAAGAGTGAAGATTGTGGAGGAGAGAGCTCGTTTTGACAAAAACCCGAAGGAGTTTCGAGATTCTTACAAGGCAGAGCAGGAAAAGCTCCAGCAACAAATTGCCTCAGCTAGGAGTTATCTTTCTTCTGTTAAAATTGATCATGATCTCAAGGTAAAAATCTCCAAGGTTTGTGCAGAGTTGAATGTGGATGGATTAAGAGGAGACATAGTTTCAAACAGAGCTGCAAAAGCTCTTGCTGCCCTCAAAGGAAGAGACAAAGTAAGTGCAGATGATATTGCTACTGTCATCCCTAATTGCTTGAGGCACCGTCTTCGAAAGGATCCCCTGGAATCAATAGACTCAGGTTTAGTTGTCATTGAAAAATTTTATGAGGTTTTCAGCTGAGCATGGTATAACATGGACTGTTTACTCTAGTATTTATTCAACATGTTACCACTTATTTTCCACTTCTACCTTTCTGTGGGGATTTTCATTGTCCTTGAATTTAACATGGGCAAGATTCATAAATCCCATATACAAATAAAATTTCAGGCCTTTCTGTTTACGGTGTTAGGGTCTTTCTATGGCTTCTTCTGAGTTTGTAACCAAGGAGAGTGATAGGTTAGAGGTACTTCCCCAAGATTTCTAGACCAAAGTGGTGGCTAACGATAGTGACGAGGGAAATCAAATCAGCTCGAGTGGCCTTGTTATCTTTATTAGCCATGAAATTTAGTTCATGAAAAAAAATTAGTATTTTGCTAAAATGTTACTCCCTTTGTCTTTTATATTTGTCCTTTTGGAAGAAAATTTTTGTTTCTATCTATTTATCTTTTAAAATTACAAGATAGGAGTAATTACTAGAAGTGTTTTGAAGTTCAAATCGAACGGGTAAAAAATCAAGAAATCAGAACAAAATGATGAACTAATAAAAAATTAATTTATATAAAATAACATCATTTTAATAAATTTTTTTGCAAAAAAGAAAAGAAAACTGGAATTATGCTATATTTATTTAATCTTAGATATATGAATTGAATTTATAAATTTAAAATGGTATGTAATTTTTAATTTTTAATCATATAAAATTGTTATTATATTATTATATTTTTAATATATTTTATATTATAATTTTTTAATTTTCTAATTAATACTAATCTGGTTATAGTATGATCATGATTAAATTATTAAATTTGAAATCAAATAATATGAATTTGGATACATTTTACATGATCAAGTTAATTATATATAAAAAAATATTTAAAAAAATATTTAACTTCAATCCTTTAACTTAAAGAAAAGATTTTTTTAAGAAAAATAAGGAGAAAAAGATATCACATAAGTGAATGTATTAAAAGAAACACATAATTTATTATGAATTTATTTACACAAACTTAAATATTTTCACAAAAATATCATAAAATTTAAAAAGATATATTATTTATTTTATTAAATTTTAATTAATTGATTTTCATTTTGTTAGGATTTATTTAAATTATTTAATTAATATTTGCTTAGATCTAATTAGATATATGTTGAGAATTTAATTTATATTATAAATAGATTTTATTAGAATTAAATCATACTAATATAGATAGTTCTTTTATGTGTAAAGAAAGATATATCAAAGTTTCTATTTAACTAAATAAGATTTTATTTTTTTTTGTAAAATCTTATCTTGTTAATTTTTTTATAAGGTTGATGATTTAAATTCATCAAAGCATTCCCTTTATCCTTCAATCTAGGTGCATTATTGTGTGGATAAATTATCTCGTAATCATGGTTAGACAAAAAGTCAAGTAATAGATTATATTTTATACAACATTATTTGACTATTTGCTCCTACGATATTGTTAAGTTTTTTATTTTTATTTTTATTTTTTTTATTAATCTATGTCACAAAAATCAAAGTGACACAATTGATATTTTATACTTATTTTTATAAAAAAGTATATTAAAAAAAGAATTGTGAAAAAATTATGAAAAAAAAGATAAAACAAAGTTTACTAATGACAGGAAATTAAGAGAGAACAAATACTAAATGTTCTCTAAATACAAGCATTAGTGAATCAATTTGAAAAGTCGTTAGATGGATTAGAGAAAGCTCATGAACATATAAATCATACGGAGGATTGTGTTGTGTAACATAATCAAATTCATCAAAGATAAGATGATCGATTTGATGTTGACTCAGAGAGCATCAAGATGAGATGAATGAAGAACAGGAAAGTAGGACAAGATTTAAGCAAAATAATTTAAGGAAATATAGAGATAGAAAAAATTATATTAATGACATTAAGATGAAAGTTTCCTCATTCCAAGGAAAAATTATCCAAATACATGTTTAGAATAAAAGATGTGAGTAGAACAAATTTTTTCATGTCATAACGATTCTGAAAGTAAAGAGGTAAAACTTGTAACTTTTGAATTTTCTAATTATGCTCTTTGTGGTGGGTTCAAATGAAAAAAGAAAGATTGATATGGTGTGCCACATTGGAAAAGATGAAAATAATTATGAGAAATTGATTCGTTTTATCCTATTATCATAAAGAACTTTCCAACAAGCTGCAACATCTCACTCAAGGATCAAGAAATATAGATGAGTATCATAAAAAAATTAAGAATACCATGATTGGAGCCAATATAATGAAGGACAGAAAAAATCATAGGGTGTTTCGTGTGTGAACTTAATCATGATATAGCTAATGTGGTGGGATGTATCATTATGTCAAGTTTTAAGAAACAGTACATCAAGTCATCAAGCTAGAACAACAACTCAAAAGAAGATATAACATGAGAAGTTTCAATTCAATTTTTTTTAACTCATGGAAGAGTCGTTCAAAGCATGACATCCCTTTAGCTTTACATTATAAAGAGGTTGATAAAAAAAAGATAAATTTGATATTTATTTAAGAAAAACTCAACTTGAGTCTAATCCTTAATAATTGGGATATAAGTTGTTTCAATACCAAGGAAGAAAATATATTTCTAGTGAATGTCCAAATAAGCACACCATGCTCATTACACCAATGGAGATTGAGAGACTAAAGAGAAGTGTCAGAAGAGGAAGAAGAGAAGAGGAAAAAGTGTCAATTAGTGTTGATGATAAAGGTGTTGAAGAAGGAGAACTTTTGGTGACTAAAAGAATGTTCAACATTCAAATAGGAGAGAGAGAACCAACAAAGGAGAACTTATTCTACAGATACTACCTAATCTAGAACAAGATATGCAGTATAATCATTAATGATGGAAATTATAGCAATGTGACAAGATTAGTGAAACCTTGTCTGATCAATATTTTGTATGAGGTTGGTAATTCAAATTCTTTCAATTCATACTTCAATCTAGATGCGTCGTAAATTTATTATTTTATATTCATAGTTAAAATAGAAACCTAAGTAACAGATCACATTTTATATAAAATTGGTAAACTATTTCACATTTTATATAACATCGGTAAACTATTTGCTCTAATCAAATCATTGAAGTTTTTATTTTATTTTTTTATTAACCTACATCATAAAAATCAGAACGTCCCAATAAATTCTTATCACCCATGCTTTAATTGATTCAATGATCATTAGTTTTAAAAATCATGATTATTACTATCTTTACTATAATTTCATGAACAAAGGAAAAATTATATATAAAATATCATAATATTAAATGAGAGAACTGAAGAATATATTAGGAAATTATATATAATTTTGACATAAATAAAGAATTTAATTATTTCTTAATTTGAATGCTATGATCTTAAATGATAGATAAAAGAATCGGAAGAAAAAACATTTTTAAATGAAACAATTTGTCCATACATCTAAATATAAGATGATACACCAAAACAAATTATCTAAAAAGATATTTTTGCGTATGCTTACATGAACCCCACGTCTGTCACTGAAAAAGTTTTCCCATGTACTGTGTGGTGCATATCAGCAAGGCCTATGCATTAGTCATGTAAGATGACTATAAGTGTAGAGACAATTCTGTTCAAACAATGATTTGAAAAATAAACTGTATTCAGGTAGGCCTTCCAAGTTCCAACACTAACTCAGCAGTAGTAGTATGCCACGTGGTTCCTCTCTTAAATTACAAAAAAATTCAACATCCTTCTCATATATGAGCACTCATCACCGAGGTCAGAGACAATATGTGAAAAGGCCACAATATTTTTATGTCATGGCCCTGCCACACTTGAAATAATTTTGTGAAGGACAAAGGCCAAATGACCCAAAGAACTGAGGTAAAGTTACTGGTCAGCAAATGCTTCTAGGACTCGTTGCTATGGATGCTAGATCTATAGATATTTTTGCAAATGAAGAACAAAATACAATCAATACACATTCAACTCAACGCATTACAGTATCTTTGGATACAGCCTGTGGAAACTTGAATTTAGGATTTTGCTCCATAAAAGCTGGTGGCCGTTGGTACAAAACTGATGCAGCCCTAATCAAGATCCCAGCAGTTAAACCCCATATGACATATTTTTTATGCTCAACGTTGTAGTCAAAGTAATGTATCAAATACTTCTCTCCCATCCACTCCCTCTCCTCTTCACTCCGATTTTCATCCTGGTTAAAGTAATCATATCAGAAACAACCTCTAGATTAATATAAAGAATTAAGATGACATGAATTTAAAATAGAACTAAACATGACCATGGACCTTGAGAAACATTTCCAAAGGTGCGTCAAATACTGCTTCCACTTCAGCAGGATTCAGAACAGGTTTGAATGCTTTCTTGTCACGAAGTATGCCAATGACCGGAACTACTCTTAGGAGGTGCTACATATGAAACAGTGATAGGTTAAAAGTACTGCTAACATTTCCCATTTCAACCCTTGAAATATGATGCAGAGGAGAAATATAGTAACAAAAAAAGTGTTCCAAACTATCTAACGTATGGGAATCTAAACATCAATGCCATCAATACAAATGAGATGATAGACACGGCTAGAGTTTTTATTTATTTGTTTGAATTACAGAAATGTGTAACAGTTTTGAATCTCTGGCGATAACCCCCATCAAGTATATGTCCAATCATTTCCTCAAATTGATTCATCATATTCCAATTATTGCTAAATGCTAATAACAACTTATTTCCATGCAATTTTGTCAAAGAGAATCAAACAAAGAAAATAATATTACTCAAACTTTTGAACATTTAGTAATGCTGTTATCGTCATAAATGTATAGTGTCATTCTAATGGGCAACATATACATTTTCATCTCTGCTTATCCTGAGCTCTAATAATCTCTACTGTTAATTTATATGTATAAAATTCTTTTACTTAAAGCATCATCTAAATATTAAAGAATAAGAAATCAAGAACTAAGAAGATAATGAAGAACCCCAGGCCATTTTGTTGTAGCATTTGCTTAGTTGCTGAGAAGGCATTGAAAATCTGTACCCAGTTCAATGACCTGCAATGATACATGACTTTCAGGCTTTCCCAAATAGTGGCGCACTATATCTTGGTGATTCTCTTCAATAGGGAATAAAGGCTAAAACGACTCACTGAATTTAATATTTCTCAATTCTTGTATCCATAATTAATCACATATGGACACTGAGGAGAGTTAATCAATCTGTTCTCGTCGAATACAAAACCCTTGGATTATTAACAAAAGGTATGTATCTGATTACTCGGATCAAACCCTCTCCAGTACTCAACAGATATGTGCACTTAATGAAACGATTATCATCCAAGACAACAATCACAATTTATTAACAATATTCTCAGTACCTCAACTGCATTTCAATTCTGTGGATAGTGAATTTGAGCTCATTTAAAATCTTCAAGAAATGCACCAGTAATATTCAAAGTTGAAGTTCTGCTTTCAGAGATTTTTTCTATCAAAATCACTCATCATAACCCTCCACCTCTTATCTTATCACAACTCATTATCTATTGGCCACTTACACATACAAACCCCTTTATGAATCTTACAGGAAATGATGATTTAAGTTTCACTTAAAGGATGCTTCAAAAATAAACTAGACAACTTTAGTTTCACTGACCACCCGAAATCAACATCTTCCATCACAAAAGTATTTCATTTTCACGAACCAACCATCACAGAAATAATCTTTACAAATGTGCAAATTCTACAGCAAAATTCCTAATAACACATAATTGTAGAACACTAAATTTTGCTTTCATCCACAACCAAGCCAGGATAGAGATCAATCTAAAGCTATACCACCAATTACATTATCAAGTGAAGTATCAAACAGAACACATACCTTAGACAAGAATGGTTCAAGAACAGTAACAACATCAACAAGTTCTGGGTCTAACCCAATTTCCTCCTTTGCTTCTCTTTTTGCTGTGTCCCCATCATCCTTATCCCCCTCCTCCGCTTTCCCTCCAGGCAAGGCCACATCACCTACAAAAACAACATATCAAACACACACAACACAATCCTCAATTCATTCCCTCATAATTCACAGAACCTAAATTGCAATTATTCTTAAAAAATAAAACTTGAAACTAAATTGGTACAAATTCTCCTACACTTGAAACTAGTTAGAAATTGGACTAACCCGGGTGAGTAGAGAGCTTGGAAGAGCGCTTAGTGAGTATGACCCTTATATCCCCATCATCCCCTTCAAAGAGGCAGATCAAAACAGCAGCCTTTTTGGGTCTGAATTTTTGTGGGTCTTGAGCAATTGGGGTGGCTGATTCGGGAAAACCCACTTGGGAAACAACCTTGCCACCATTCTCTTCAATGCTCTGCTCCACAATATCATCAGGGAAAGGTGGTGCCTTGTACTGGCGAAGGTGCTGTGCCAAGGCCAAAAGCCTCGGTGATCCTGCAATCTTGGCGTTGGAAGAAGAATCCATGAATTTGGATATACACGCTCTGGGTACTAAGGATCTTATTGTTGTTAATGTTCTCAGAATGGAAACCATGTGTGGGACAGTAAAAAAATACCAACCCACAACATCAATTATGTTGTATGTTAAACTTCTTTTTTTCGGAAATTAATGAAAGCTTGACCAGGGAATTTGTGTCTGGATTAGCTTAATATGAATCAAAACATTATACAATTAATTAAGGAATTTTTGTAATCTCTCTTCAGAAGTAAATATTAAAAAGATTAATAAATAATAAGTTTTTATTAAAAATTATATTTAATATTATTAATATATTAATTAATTTTTTAATATGTATTCAAGAATACATAATAAAAAACTGTTAATTAAAGTATTTTGTGAAATTTATTTTTGTAGAAAGGAATTTTTCTAAAAAAAAAATCGTTGTGATATTTAGGAAAGATTAAATAAGTTGATAGGCTGATGGTAGTTGGTTGGTTGATTGTTTGGGTAATAAATATGAATTTTCTAGAAGTGCCAAATATGAATAATAACTACTTTTTGTAGTCTGTATTGGCGTCTCACGGTGTGTTTATTTTAACGTTTGCGAAGAGAAATGTTTGTCTCACTTGTAGGTGCCTCAATTACAATGTTATAATATCCATATTATGCGTTATATATATATATATAGATTTAATTAAGTAAAATTGCATCTTTGGTTTTATTTTGGAAAAAAGTTATTTTAAGATTTTGTTAAATTATTTTGATGGTATATATTATTTTGAAGACAAACTAAACTATTTCATATACACACAAAAATCTTACATTGTTGTTAAATTACGCATTATTATTGGCAAGGATTAACGAAGATTTAACAAAATTAATGATGACAAAACAATCACATATATTTAATGTTCATTTGATTTAAAATTGAAGAAAATTAATTTGAATAAAATTAATTTTAAATTATTGAATATTTTTAAATCATTATTTAGTTTAGGTTACATATTTGTATTAAAATATGTGTTTTGCATTGCAAAATACAAAAACTATTTTTCTATATATAAAACAAATAATCCTTATAGGGCATAAATTAACTTTTTATTTTATTTTATACTGAATTATACACAAAATTTTACTTATTATCACACATTCTTCTTATTAAATTTGAGATTAAATTTTTTTATGTTATCATATGAAATAAATAATTTCATTTTAAATAGACGAATGTGATTAAAGTATTATGTTTAAAAATTATACTTATTTTTTATTTAATTTTTAAAATAAAATTTTTTTTATTCAAATAAGATAGATTTATTTACCTAAAAAAATTAAACAACCTCATATATTTGTAGTTTTCTCAAGTTATTTTAATTAATTAAGTAATAAAATATGAATTAAAAGTGTAAAAGTTTAATCTCTTTTTTTAGAATTTATTACAAACCTTTTCTTAAACACATATAAAACACACATAAATCTTTATATACTATTATCATATGATATGCAAGGTAGTAAAATTTTACTTTTTAGTTTTTTAAATATAAATTTTAAAATAAAATGTTTTAAAATTAAAATAAATTGAAATAATTTTTAATTTTATTATAAAATATTTTTTGCTTAATTGTTAAATAAAAATTAATTTAATATTCTTAAGATAAATTATTCTATTTTTTATTTTAAAAAAATTACATATTATCTTTATCACCTTCTTTAATACTTCCATTATTATCATCATAATCTTTATTATTATTATCATTATTATATTATTATAATAAATATTATTTTATTATCATCATCATTATGTACGTTTGTTATTTTCTCTAATCTACTAATATATAATTATTGTTACATCAAATTAGTTAGAATAAAAATATAAAAAAAAATTGATAGAATTTGGATCTAAAATTTGATATTAAAATTTAAAAATTGAAAACCACACAAAATTAAAGCATATTTCAATTTTTAACAATTTTAAAACTTAACACTGGGAATTTGAACAGACCCAGTGTTTTGGTTATCCATATCAGAATGACTAGATAGTGGTTATCATCATCACTAACGCTGTCTTTTAAACAACTCTCAAGAACCGACCAGCTCAGATATATAAGTTTTTCACTAGTTTGAACTTGTTTAAATTTGGATTATACAATGTTCATGAGTTTGATTGGAAAATTTATAAAAATAAAGGGAGAAAGGGAAAAGAGAAACAAAATTGTTATAAATAATACTGCTGGAAAATTAACATGCTATGTCGCTGTGCAACATATACCCTACATAAGCGACCTCAACATCATGATAATAAAATTAGCCATAAAGCAATGAGCAAGAAGATCATGGCTTCAAAAAAAAATTTCTATTACAACACACGAAGGGGGCAAAAAGGATAATTGATCTACCTATAATTTGTCTCCGCACTGCACTAAATTACAAGATTGAAGATTATAAACAACAACAATCAACAAATCACACACACATACAGGCTTGTTGGCCAGTTTTCTATCACTAAGGTCATTGAATTTCACTCACGTTCATATGCACAAATTGGAATCGATCCAATGAATAAAAAACATTGGTTTTTTATCTTTAGACTTTACACACTGTAACCACTTGAAAAGCAATTTGACTCTGCTGCTATTATACAACAGGCTTGATATATAAAATATGCATGCACTTGTTCTTAGCATCAGCCTGAGTACTCATTGCTTTCCTTCATGCACCACACTTTTCTCTGTGGCTGGGGAAGACAACCTCCTCCTAGCTTTGGTAGTCCCTTTTGCATTGCCCAAAGGATTAGTCCCTTTAGCATTAGGTGAAGGAGGTTTAACTGAAACTGGTTCTTTTGGTGTTGATGAATTCTTATCCTTCTGAACTTTGCTTGATTTCTTAGTTTGAGCTTTCTGGGGGCTAATGGCTGTGCTGGTGACACGGCTTTCCCAAGGGCGAGCGGCAATCCAACGATCCTTCCAGCTCCAACCCCAATTAGCTTTACCAAGTTCATAGTTACCTAGCACTTGGCTCTGACTAGAGTTGGCTCTCCACTATGGTTCATGAGATATATGCATTTGGTTTTCAGTTGAATAAGGGGAAATAAGGTAATGTGAATATTCATTACTAAGATTATTAGCCTACCTGATGAGAGAAAGCATATGCCATGGCTCTTTCTCGCTTGACTGCTGCTTCTTCTCTCTGATGTAACCTTCCAAGGATTTCCTCCATGGTTTCAGAACCACCACACCATTCCACCTGTTATTTGTTTAATTAAACTGTTGGTCAGAAAAAGAGTGACTGAAGAGTAGTCTAAACATTCATGTATCTGGTGAAATAATTTCCCCTCTCTTAACTGGTCAATGGTGAAAGATTTCAAGCATTTCACCCATAAGTGAAAACAAAAAACTAGTATCTGGAATATGGTTTCATGTAAGTACGCATGTTTTATGACATTTAACTTACTAATGTAGAAGAGAAACGGAAGTTTCTAGAATGATAGAAAGGCATCTCATAATTTCTGACATAATATGAAAAGGAACTACCACTTTACAATAATTGGGTCTTCAAGACATATATTATCTACCCAAATTCAATGAGAGGAAATGAGGAAAAGATGGTAACACTGGCAAGGGTATATTTGGCATGCTCAAAGATTTAAACAAATAGGAGATACTTTTGCTTGTCTTCAATCACTATACTCCTAACCATAGGATAGTAGACCTCATATGTCAAGCTGATTCATAAGAGGCTCTGTGGCACTGTTTTAATAACTAAATGCATTTACCAATCAGATAGGCGCATAAATAGACACTTAAAATAAGTACACATAAATACATATTTAAAACAGAGAAATAAATTAAATCACTCTTATACCTTTGACTATTAATATATAATCATAGTTGTAGAAAGAGAGATCAACAAACAGTCATCAGTTTGAAAAGAAAAATTCCAGAATACCATCATTGAAGAACTTTTAGCTTTACTAGCTAGGACATTATGATGCAGGGAGGGTTACCTCCAGGTCATGAATCTTTGCCTCAAGTTTTAGTTGAGAATGTAGTTTCTTCCGCCTGATCCTGTCTTCTGTCACCATACATATTCGGCGAGCTCTAATCTCAGCCTGTATCTTACTCCATGAATGAAGATAAGTTAAAGTTGTACTGGCTTGTTTTTGAACAGAATAACCTTGAGTCATGATCTTCAGTTTTGTGAATCCTTTCAAGCGACGTAAGTATTTTCTAGCCTGGCAGATTCAAAAGCCAGATCATAAAACAAAACTCAGCAAAAGACATAAAAAAATGGTTTGTAATATGATAAATAAGTAAAACATACATATTTATACATACATTCATACATCTAGCTGGTTATATAATATTATAAATGGCATACAAGACAATAGCACACATAGACATTCACAGTTGAATAGCGAAATATACAAACAAAAAAAAGAAACATGTTTGTTAAGGTCGAACTAGAATCAGTAAAGTCGGGTTGGACTTAGTATTGTTTGGAAATGCTTAAATTTGAAAAAAATAACAGCTTATTTTTCAGAAGCTCTCTTGGGAAGCTAACAAAAACAAGTTGAACCAGACACGTACTCAAGCTATCTCTTCTTTGTGAAACTTTCAAGTTGACATACCTTGTAAGCCCGGAATGCTGTTTGGATCCTTGTTGCAGCAATAGTTTCAACTGACACAAGATTTTCACCTTTAATTCCATTTGCTAAACCTGTGGACTTTTTTCCTCTATAATTCTTAGTCTGCAACACAGTTAATTTTGATGAGACTAAAAGATCCCTGTCTCAAAATGTGAGCAGATAAGAGGAGATAGAAACTTTTTGGTCACCACAGCTCTCATACAAAACAAGTTCCAACATATTCAAATAAATGACATTGCTGCTACCTAAATATAAACAAATTAAATTAAGTCGTCATTATAAACAATATATGCTTCCCCACATAAACATGATGCCCAGATTCAAAACAAAGTTTTAATTTCTAGAAGTCCTGTTTGAAAACTAACTACATTAGCCCAATGGCACAATTGATCCAAGTAACTGACCCTGACTAGTGAGATATGGCTTGGTTTATGTTGTTGTATTAGATTGCAGGCATACTGCAGTTAGGTATGATGGGCAAGTTTTGCCCTCCCCATACACACCCCACAAAAGGTTGTGGCAGGTTCAGGTGCAGGTTTAAGAGATGTGAGGATGAAAAATTAAAATCTAATCCCAATTCTATTGTTTGGGTAAACTGGCAGAAAATTCATATCATATTTTTAAAAAAAAAAAATTATGAATTTATTCACTAATGTGTATATTTTAAATAAATCATATATAAAATAAACATCAAACATCTAAAAAAATGAAAAGTTTGATACTAAAATCATATTTTTTTAACATGAGAGTTCAATTTATTTAAGTATTATTATAATTACTAAGACTGGCTCGGAACGGGGATGCGATCCCATCTTTGCAAACTGGGTTTGAGTTCAAGTGTGGATTTTTCTTGAATCTGGTCAAAGCAAGTTTTTTCCTGACAAAGTCAAGGCAGGGTCAAATGGATGCCCCGGCCACCTGTATGAATTTTTATTATCATGCCTAATTGCAGTCCAAAACATTGAATAATTTTATGTAGATGAAATGCAAACTATCAATTTATGTCACCAAAGTATTGCACTTCAACAAAATGGCCATCATTACAATGAGTAATTCAGGTTAGTAGTTAACTTACAGTTTCATCCTATATAGGTAATGAAAATTGTCTCTCTAAATCACAACTTTAGCAACCAAAGTAAACCATATGTGATACTGCATCATCAAGATAAATAACCTTCAAACCATTCAAAAGATTTATTTGATTTTTAAGGAATATAGTGGCAATAAAGAAGCTTACAATAAACAGTTTCATACCGATTCAACTTAATTCCTGCAAAGATCACTGAAAAAAAAACCTAAAATTAACAGAAATTGTATTGTACCTTTACTTTCTTGGATCTTCCTTCTTTTGACTTTCTTAAGCTAATTATTGTCTTAAACCAATCTCCTGAGCCCATTCTTGATGTGAAGTAACTTCTTTTAAATTAACATAACCCTGAAAGTATTTTTTAATGAATATAAAAAAAAAGATTAGCATATCTCTCCACAAATAAAGATTCTGCATGTACATAAACAGAGGAAGAAAAAAACTGTGGTAAAGTTCCTGTACCCATTGTTTGCCTTTTACTTTATCCAAATTATTAATGGAAAACCTTAGACCGATTTCTTTAAACATTTGTGTCTTTAAGATTACATTTTTGTGTAAGTTATTTGTAATCAAGCCCAGTCATTATATTATATGTATGTGTATAGTTATTCACCCATGAAATATGAAAGAGAATATCATTTATCATATTGATTGGGAATAGGCTAGGAACAAATGGAATAGAATCTGATATTCACATACCTGTACAGTACATAAATTCCAATACATTCAACATCCAATGGCCATAATTTTTTATTTTTTTGTATAACAAAAGATTGTGGAGGACAAAAACCACCACAATGTGAGGTGTATTGGGATGAGTGAACTATGCAGCTGTGCGTCCATCATTTTCCAATGGAATATTGGGATATAGAAAATGAATATTAGGATTTTAAAATGTATGGAGAATGCAACATATTTGGAATATGTTGTAACTTTTTGGAAATTTTAGTATTTTAAGGTTGTAAGATATTTTTAATTAATATTAGGATTGCAACCTATAGGGAATAAAGTAAGCTGGGTTTGCCTATTCAAAAATGGTTATTTACTAAGTTTTCGACATGGACTTGAATTGATACTTGAAATTATTTTAAAATTTCGGTTTCTCCTTCCTCAGTCAAGTTTTCCTCCGTTTCTTATTTCTCCCACCCTCCCTTTCTTCTTCCTTTCCCATATCCCTTAACTACTGCACAATTCTACATCACATAACCACTACTATACCAATTATGCTAACCAGAATTTGCAATCTTAAAACTAGAACAGAAATCAATCTACAATTACTGGTCTTGTTAATTATATACAACTAGACTTTATCACCAATGACATGAAGATCAGAGAGCATACACCTATTAGACTGGATCATAGTTTGCAACCAGAACAAAAAAAAAAGTCATTCGCTCATTTTGAACCAACCTACAAATATTATTCTATGCTGTTGTATTCGACACTTGACACCAAAAAACCATTTGTCCTCTGTATATAAAAAAGTAAATCCCAACAGTATTCACCCAGCCAACAGAAATTCATAATAGATATTAAAAAAATGCCACTGGTTTGCCTTCCGCATATCAAACTCATACTATGATCCACCAAACAGAACAGTCAAAAAATGGATAAAAAACTAACCTTCTTAAAAAATAAACAAATGAAAAAAGAAAAAATATGCTTGATTGCCTAGCAAGAAAACCAAAATATATCAAAATCCACTTAGTCTTCAGAAGATACCCTATCTCCCAACATGCCAATTGGTATCTTAGAATCACATTTTTTAACCCAGAAAAGAAAACAAACAATGGAAAACAAACAAAAATGCATCTGGATGAGGCTGACATACCAGAGAAGATGGTGAAAAGTGTCCAAGGCAACCCTTTTTTCCTCACTTGGACAACAAGGTTTCAGGATAAAGGAAGTGGGGGACAATAATATCAGCATAGAAGTAAAGAAGAAGGAAAGATCAATAGATAGAGAGAAAAAGAAAGGGTCAGAAAAAAGAACAAAGGTAGGTGTAAAATATGGAATGCCAGGGCCCTACACCACCTTTGATTTACAAGGAGAAAGAAAGACAACAAACCAAAAATTGTAAAAAGAGAAAAATTTGTTTCTCTCTGTCTCACTCACTCACTCAATCAATCAAAGGCTCAACCACGCATATAAACATCATAAGGCCCACAACTGAGAAAAACACGAAAAAATGAATATTGGCGTGAAGTTTAGTCCGAGAGAGCGTAACGTAAATTACTAAATATATTATATGACGCATTTTGTTGGAATTTTGGAGAATTCAAAAACGGAGGCTACAACGACAGCAGAACAAACCCTGACAACAGAATCTTGATGCTGACCAGGTTGCTTTGTTGCATTGATGAACATGCAGTTGCAAAAGCTACGAACACAGTGAGATTGAGATAAGCACACGACAAGAATTTTAGCGTGGATTATGGAATCTATCATGAACCATATACAAGCTAAAATTGCACTGATTAAAAAATTATTGAGATGTGCACGAGATAAGCACACAACAATTAAAAAATTAAGAAAAGTAGTTAGAAGAAATAGTAAAATTAAAGAAAATAAATAATAAAAGATCAAATGAAAAAATAAAATATATAAGAATAGTTAAAATAAAAAAAAAGTAAAATAGTTAGAAAATAAGTTAAAGAGAAAACTTAAAAAAAAAAAACTAAATTTCAAGATTTAATTTTTAAATTTTATAAAAGACATTTAAAAACAATTAAAAGAAAAAGATTGATTAAAAAATTTATTGGTTCCGGCGGGGCTCGAACCCGCGACCTTCGGCTCATAAGACCAACGCTCTAACCAACTGAGCTACGGGACCTTGATGTTAATATTATATCTTTGTTACCTTTTGTCTTCACAATCGATGCACTTACTTGACTTTGAATAGTTCCAACTGTCATGTTTCAAGGAGTATATGTCTTTGTTATCATTTTATGGGATATTCAATTGTCAAGTCTCTATATTTGCAAAAGAACTTTCAATTAGCACAGCTGTATTTTGAAATAACTCTAAGGAAAATGCATAAAAATGTGGACCCTCCAATGAAATGATCCCCTCTTCTTAATATTTGACTTTCATTTAATAATAATTAGATAAGGTAAAAGTTTTACTTCCTTAAAATTATATTCATTTTAAAGTATCATGTCATCTTCTGATTAGTGATGTTTATCAACAGAAAGTGTTGACACATGATTATCGGACTTGTTAATTTAGAATTAAGTTTAAAACAATATATATATATATATATATATATATTCTAAGAAAGTTATTAAATAGAATGAATGTATAATTTTAAAATATAATAGTAATAATAACTACATATTATATTATTATTTATATTTAATTAATTTATCAGGTGTAAAATACCTTTTAATAACTTGAAATATAATTTATTTAGTTAAATAAGTTTTTTTAAAAACTAGGTCTAATTTATTTAGTAAATAGGTTTATGCCAGTTTAAACCTACTGTAGGCTGAGCTCCTAATGAACCACTTGACTTATTTTTATTTTTTCTACCTTTATTTCTTAATTTATATATGATGACTTTGGAAATTTGGAATGTTTGTTTTGATTTCTATTCGTGAAACCTCAATCTTTTGATTTGGATTGGATAAGTACGTGCTTAATTCTTTGCAACTTTAAAGTCTAATTCTTAACTTTGCTGTTTAAAGAATTTTTTATAATTTTGTCCCAATCCATATCAGAATTTTGGGTTTCTAAAATTGAAATTTTTAGTGAAAAGAAGATATTTATATATTCGGGACCTAAATTCAAGAGTCAGAGACTTAAGCTAAGAATCTTGAGTTTGATTAATTTAATTTGGTTTGAACCAAATGATATATAAATTATTAAAATTTTATAAAAAAAAATTTACTAACCAATACTCTAAGATATTAGTTAAAAAATTAAAAAATTATTAAAATCATATTAAAATATATTCCTTCTATCTCATTTTATGTCACTTAACATTAATGTAAATATTTTATTTTATTATTTATTATAATAAAGTAAATTAATTGTACTAAAGTATTATAATTAAAAATATCAAAATATATTAACCAGTCACTCATACTTTCCTACTTCAAAAATAATAGGGAAGAAATATAAGTAATTAACAGTTTTTATATTCTAATATAAAATAAATACAAATATTTAACTCACTTATAAAATTAGACAGAAAGCGTATTAAAATTATGAACATAAATGCATTAATAACATTTTTCAAAAAATTATTTTTATTTTTTAACCACTATTTGTGAGATACCAGTCAACCATTTTTAATAAAATTAGGAAAATTGTCCCAACCGTAGGATCGATGTTGAGTATTAAAAAGTGATAATTTTTTATTGAAAATGTCGGGATTTATTATATAAAAAATTTAATAAAAAATTACTATTTACATGTTAAATTAGTGTTAAAAATTAAGCTTAAAATCGATAAAAAAAAATATTACATTGAACGATATTTATGTGGTTGATCATTAATTAAAAATTAATTCTCCAACATTAAACAAACACACGCAATTTTATTTTTCTCAGAAGTGATAAATAATTTATTGTTTGTTCCGGCCTTTAGGTTATAGTTAGGTATATAGGTTAATCGACTTGCATAAGTTCAACTCACATTGATCCAATATTAAACAGATTGAATTGGGTTGATTTGTAAAATAAATAAATATCATAATTAATCCACTTTAATTTACAAGATAATAGATTAATTTATTTATTTATTAAAATATAATAAAAATTATAATATACAAAATAATTTTACTTAAAAAAATTGAGCCAGCCGTTAACATGTAAGTTCAATCCAATTAACACTAAATTAAATGGATCGGATAAAAAAAATATACAATTAAATGGATGATTATTTTTATTAGTTTAAAACCACATAACCTATCAGAATTTGTGGACGATCCGTGCACTTTGAGTTATATACTGAGCTCTAATTCAGGTTGACTGACAGAAAGTTTCTAACAACAAATAGGAAAAAGAAAGTAAAAACTAAGTAACATATTCTTGAGATTGGTGAAACTTTGTTGGATATTATTTTTTGTCATTATGTTAAGAAAATTCTTTTTAATTATTATTTTATTAATGCAAGATAATATTTATTATTTTTATATATAAAACAGTAATAAGATAGAGATTAGTTAATAAAATAAATAAATAACATAATATAAAGTTACATGATAAATTTAATAATAAAAATAATAATTAATTTTTTATTCTAAATAAAACAATTTTAACCCTTTAGACCTATCTCTGTTTAATATGTCTTTACTTGGGAAATTTCTGTGGAAATTCCTAGATCCCTCGTTGAGCCTTTGGTACCGAATGGTGCAAGCCATTCACATTCTCTTGAGGTAGAGTATGAGAAAAGTGATAAAAATTTATCCTTAGTATATAATGAAAATGGAAGATAATAAAATATGTTTTTAGGTTTCATTAAAATAGAATTTTTTCCTCGCCTAAAATGGTGAGAAAATGAGAGGAGAGAGCGCAAAAAGGGGAGTTAGTCTAGAAATTTTATATTTTATTTTAAATAATATTTTTTATGATATAAAAATAATTTTTGTTAAAAATATTATAATAAATAATTTAAGATTTTTAAATTAATTTTTTTATAATTATTATAAATATTTTTATAGTTAATTTTTATTCTTTTTTATTTATCTAAATAAATAATTTCTAATTATGTCTGTCATCTACCTCTTAATCCCACAATTGGTTTCATAATTAATTTCCATTTTATTTCTGTGAAACAGAACACAACGAACAAAAATAGTCTCCATGCTTAATTGAAGACGAAGATCATCATGATTAGCGTAAGCCTCACGGTCAACTGTATCATATTGCTTGTCATATCTTCCATTTCTACCTAAAAAATATCTCCAAAGACGGTAGAGAAGGGGCCTCTACCTCGACCTCCTTACTTATCTTATCATCATTCAAATGTCACCCACTCATGTTGTACTCAATTTGAAAATTTTAGGCCAAATTTATGTTTGATGTCGTATTTAATATAATTTATCATTTTTAACTTTTTTTTTTCTAATTTTTGGAGTTGTAAAATTATTGGTCCAAGTATATATAAATTAGGTATTTCAATTTTTTACCTTCAAGAAATCATATATGTAATATTTAATTTAGTCAATCTATCTTGTAGTATAGATGGTATTATATATGATTTAAACTTTTTAATTTTTTTTAAAAAAATTTCAATGATTACTAGATATTGTTAATAATATTCTATAAATAATATAGGAAAGTTGAATGTATCAAACTATGATGCTTTAAGAATGATAGACACAAAACCATTATCTATCACAAAGCTTTGACTTGTAATAACATTTTAACGGTTAAATTGGTTCTTATTCCAACAAGATAACAGGACGAAACTACGTATAACTGTATCTGCAGCGGCGTGAGCTTTACTCTATGGATAAGTATGTGCTGTCACTATTGAGAATAAAGATGATTTTCCTTGATGCACAATTTTCTTCCTGTTGTAAATCTGAAATATTTTTGTATTGACCGAATACTGAAAGGAATAAGTCATTCGAATTGATTCTGTGTTAAAAGTCAAGTCTTGTTTTGTTGCCCAGAAGGTGCATTGGACTAAAAAAAAAAGTCCAATTGTGTAAATGTGTGAACCATGCTATTATCTCCTATATATCTTTAAAAATGTACTTATTGAACCCTTATCCATGATAATATAGCCTAGAATATATTACATAAATTTAAAAAATCTACTTAATTATCTATTTTTAAGGAGAATATTAAGTTTTAGATTAATTTTTCTTTTTTTTTTCTCACGATACCTTCTATTTTAAAATATATCAAAAATATCAATATTAATTAGAAATTTTATCAATTTTTTATTATTACAGTCTCACCAAAAATTAAAAGTTTTTCAATTAATGCAATATATATATATATATATATATATAATTAATCGTGATCTTTAGTTTTAAATTTTCGGATTCAAATAGAAAATCATAAAGGCAAAAGAGAGAGGGAAAAATCATTACAATATTAGATAGTTTAGAAATTTTTAGGATAAATAATTAGTAATTAAATTATAAGAAAATTATTACATTAGAATTATAAGGCAAATTATAGCATGGTTGCAATAAGCCAGTAGCTTTGATATAACATTGAACATTGATAGTAATTTTTATGTTGATAATGCTTTTTTAAAAAGCGACTTAAAACATCACCAAAAAATATCATAATAATGGTTATTATCTAAAAATTTAAATTTATAATAATGTTTTTAGTACATATATATGTTTGGATTAATTTAAAAAAAATAGTTATTTATTTTCAAAAATTAACAAAAATAAATAATTATTTTTAAAATAAACACACATTAGATATTAAACAACTATCTTATTAGCCTAAAGCTAGTTAGGGACCGGAATAACCTAATACTGACCCTTTATCTTATCATCACTTACTATTACCAATTACAAAGACTTCTTTTACTCAAGGTTTGAGTGTCACAAACATTTCAACATTGACAAATCTCTTTATTAGGTGTCTATTTTTTTTAACATTGACTTAAACACTCGAGTTAATTGATACTTTAATAATGGACATTTTAAATTAATAAGGATTAGTTTAATGGACATTTTAGATTAATAAGGATTAGTTTAATGGATATATGTTTAATTTATTTTAATTAAAAATTCAAATTTGAACTTTTTATATGAAAAAAAGTTCTATTAAAAAAACTAAATCTTACTATAATGTGACTGTTTCTTATTTGAACAGGATTATCTTTTATGACAAAAATTACATTTTAGATTAAAAAAATAAACATTTAAAAAATACTAACATTGCAAAAAAGAAAATATACACATGTTTTTTTCAATATTCAGAAAATAAGTTAAAAATAAAATCTGAAAAATTTAAAATTAATGTCCCTCATTATGTTTTTATGATGCTCATTTTGAAAATAAAATATGAAACATGGGAAGAAAAGAAAAGAAAAAATATAGTTTTATAAAAAATGTTGTAAAAAATATTACATGCATAATATAACTTCTCAAAAAAGAAAAACCCTGAAAAGCTATAGAATCTTGCTGTATGTTAAAAACTAACAAAATAATAACACTCATGTAATATCTCTATCTATAACATAAGAAAGTGTTTAATATGCCATGCTATGACCAATTTAATTTCTAAACTCTAAAGAGTAACGCATGTTTTTGTCAAAATAATTCTTATGATTTAAGAAAGATAAGAAGGATTATGGAATAAGATAATTAATATAAAAAATAAAGAAAATTTAATTGTAAAAGATATTATGATAATATATAAAATGTAACCTGGTTTGTTTCTAAACTTCCATATAATAAAAGACTTGCTAAAACAGCACTATTAAAGTCAAGGGATACGTGACTCAAATACATATATTTTTTGTTTGGATTAAAAATATTTTTAATAAATTATTCTAATCTCCTCTCTATTTTTCATTTCGTAAATAAAATTTTTATTTTTAAAATTTACACAATTTTTATTTTTTTTTAAATATACTGCAACCAAACCCTTGATATTTATTCTGTATCAGATTAATAAAACTATTCTTGCTATATATTTTAATTTAATGCATAAAATTTTTTATATATTAAAAATGTGATGGGTAAAATATAAAAGTTTAAATTACTAAATGAAATTTTTTTTAAATATTTTATCTCTATTAAGTAAAAAGTAATTTATTTTAGTATCTTTAAATTTTTTTATATAGTTACTAGTTTTTTATTTATGTAAAAATTAAAAATAAATATTTTTATTTTAAAATAAAATTTTATTTAATTAAATTTTAATATATTTTTTATTAAAAAAATATAACATATTTATTATATTTTAATTCAGTATTTAATCATATTTTTATTTATTATTTTTATATTTAACAGTTAATTTTATCAAATATTTTTTATTTAATCAGTAATTTATCAATTTTTAGCTAGTTTCTTAACTTTTCCGCTTCTAACTACCTTTTTAGTTTTCACCTAACTTATATATCTTAAACATTACATAACTTATTTCTATTTTATAACTATAAAATACAATTAAAAATTCTAATTATAGGAAATTTTTAGAATTACTAAATACTTAAATATAAAAATTTAAAGAATAACGTAAAATACTAATAAAATAAATTATAATTTCATATATTTAAAATAATAAATATTATTTTAAGTTCATTATAATAAGAAATTTCAAAATATTTAATCACATAAACTGGTATTTGTTTTTATGAAAATAATTTTATTTTTTAATAATTAAATTTTTGTAATAAATTAGTTTTATTCTATCTTTAATATTTCATGTGACAAAATGTTTATTACAAAATTTTTAAATTAATTTTTAATATTCCTAATATATAAAATTAT
The DNA here is from genome assembly GCA_037954105.1 of Canavalia gladiata. Lineage (NCBI taxonomy): Eukaryota > Viridiplantae > Streptophyta > Magnoliopsida > Fabales > Fabaceae > Canavalia > Canavalia gladiata. The sequence continues at coordinate 69,868,322 of CM075658.1, forward strand.
AATTTATTTTATTTTTCTATTCTTATTTTACAATATTACTTTAATTTTCTTTTAAAAATTAAATAATTTCAATTTTTTAAATTTAATTGCAATGTATTTGAAAAGTAGAAGGAAGTTTATGTAATATCGTGTGATATTAGTGAGATTAGTTTTCCTTATTAGGTTCAAATATCTTTATACTAACCAAAAAAAGTTGTATATGGTATAGGTGTACCATATACAACTTTTATATCTATTTTTATATTCAGTCTGAGTCTGTATATATTTTGGATAAATTATTTTAATAATTAGTTATATTTATAATTAATTATATAAAATAAGTTTTATATTTAAATATATTAGTTAAAATATTTTAAAATAAACTTTTTATTTAAGTTATGTAAAAGAATATTTTTTAATATTAAAATTATAAAAATGAACATAAAATAATTTTGTATTTTAAATAATCGGTTCTAAAAATAAATAAAAAAATAAAAAATAATTATAAATTAAATTTAATATTTTTAATTATAAATTATTATTTTTATAAAAAATAAGAAGAAAATATACGTAAAACTCTTTGCAATTTATCAAATGTTAAATAATATTTTATTAACTTTTTTAAATAATTATCAAAATTTTTCATCTTATTCTCATTCTTATTATTATTTTAAAATATTAAATACAATCATTCTAATTTTTCTAAAACGTATTATCAAATAATGGTAAAAAAAAAATAAAAAATAGAAAAGATATATCATTTTGTGGATAGAAAAGAATAAGTTAACAAATATTCTTTTAAGGTTGCACAATAGCTTAGACTTTAAAAGGTAGCAGAAATAGAAAATCGACCTAACAATTAATCATGCTCCAACAATTAATTTTAGATGTATATTTAAAAAAATATATATAAAAGATAAGCAGTGTTAAAAAAAATCGACCCATCAAAAAATTATTTTATTTAAATCAGCATATAAGTTATCAAGGTGTAATAACTTAAATGATAATAAGAAGACTTTCATTTCTGGTTCAAACAATTTTCTTTTAAAATACCTTCTTGTGTAAATTTTGTTAAAAAAGAAACCCTACCCAACAATTTTATCCTCTCCATGTCATGTGATCATCATAAATAACAAGACATAACATATTTTTTTTTTGAGATAATTTAGTACAAAATTTAAAGAATAAATTATTAAATTAACCATCCGAATTGTATAGATTAAACATTTTTTTTAATCCTTAATTTACAAAATAATATTTATTTTAATTCTTAAGTGCAAAATAGTAATAAAATAAATATATTTTTATAAAGTTAGGAATTAAAAAAATTAAAAATTTTAAAATCTAAAATAATACAATTTTAAGAATTAACTTAAAAATTTAATCATAGATTTGATTTTTATTTATAGTAAGTTTCACAAATGAAAGACCATTATAGATTCAACTATTATAATGTAAAACAATGAGATATATTATTTATATTACAAATTTATACCACAATTCTTATAACACAATCCTTTTCTCTACATCACTTTATCTATCATATCTCACATATATTATTTCTCTACAAATTTATATAAGTTGTTGATACTTGTAGTACAAATATGATAAATATGATTTCCCAATCAGGTGGAGACTTGATGCCACAATATATCTAAGGAACCGAAACGCTATAAGCCTTTGAGACAGATCGAAAGGCGCTTTTCTTTGTTCCATAGGTTTTACCAGGGTTACAAATTTTGCATTGGTTCCATAGGTTTTATCTATCACACAATTTTAAAGAAAAATACTTAAATTACCCTTAACCTCTCTATTAATTGACAACAATCTTTTGTTTCTATTGCGGGGCCCAATAATATTTTTGTTCCTTATGCTGAAGAAGAGCTTTCGGGTGGTGGCAAAGAGAACTCTTCTACACCCTCTATATGAGCTGAATTTGGGGCTTGACTTTCATTACTGCTTTCTGCATAGTATATATAGTTTACTAGAGTGAGCACCTTCTTCCAAACAATCTCAATAGCTGAACAACCATGGTTTTCTTCAAATGCCTCTTGTTGCTGTTCATTTTTTTCCATTGATAGCGCCATGGATGTTATCACACAAAAGGTAGAAGTGAAAACAGAAACTACAAAAAGAACCCACAAGCTTTGAATCTTCAAACTTCCGTTTGCATTGGCAGTTATATTGGTTGAACACTCATCTGGATTGTTCAACCATTTATCTTCTAGGGACTTCAACTCTCCATTCTCTGATAGTTGCAATATAGCTTTGGAAAAGTCCCTGGTAATTGGAGAACCTTTCTGGAACATCTGCATATTGAGAGAGCAATGAATATTTAACCTTAGTTCCAAGTGCATTGAAAGACTAGACTTTCAGGAAGGGGATGCATTTTTCACTAGTATGGGTGCATGGACATGGGTGAAGTAGAATTATAAAAATATGAAAGCAAAAGATTGAATTAGTGGCATTATTCTCCTTTCTTTCCAATTTCATCTCCAACAGGAATATCCTAAAACTTGATATTCAAAATTCAAATATAACTTTCAAACCTTAAAATAAGGTGTCTGCTTTGATATTTGAGATTATACTACATTTGTCCATAATCATAGCCTTTCATTATATCATGTTCAACTAAAACTGTCGTTGATTTTCAGTTTTCATTTAGAGAAGAAGGTAAATAGAGTTCCAATTTCCAAAATAAGTTTCTGTTATTGCTTACAAAGCCTAGTCCTCCGAATCTGTTGGTAGGTGTGAAGGCAGAGTATCCCCGGCAGTTTTTGCTAATGAACACCTTTTGATAAGGAATTTCCATGAAGGCAGCTGCTATGCGCTTGCTTTTGAATTCTTCGGTATAGTTGTACTCCCGGCTAACTTTGATCATGTTCTGTGACTTGAAATGAAGCATGTTTTCCAGATATTTTCTCACAAATGGATCACCTGAGAAACCAATTTTGGAGTTGCTCCATTTAAGTGACTCGATGTTTTTAACTTTTGGTTGCAATTGCTGAACCGTGAGCATTGAGGATAGATTAGCAGTGTAGCTTGAGGTTAGGATCAAACTGAGGAAGAGCCACACAACAATCACCATTCGAGTCAAGTTGCTATAGATTTTCTCCCCTGCAAGAGGATTACTTGTTAGAGATTTTTTAGTAAGTGAATATTTCCATAATTAAGCTTATTTATGTCTTCCATAAGTAGTAAATAGCTTTATAGTGTTTACAATATTACGTACTGTGGGCAAAGAATAAAGCGAAGATGGTAAACCATAGAGCAATGTTGATCTGAGTCTTCAATGGACCATTAAATTCTGGATTCGAATTGCGCTCTAAGTACCAAACTGTTAACATGGTGTAGATCAGGACGGAAACTATAACCATCCACATTTCCCAGGTAAAGGGCCTCATGAAAATCAGAGCTGTTCCCTCAAATTTTGCTGGAACTATCATTGACAATCCTGACTCTGCATATGGCAATGTAAAATCCACGTATTGCATTCTGTCAGCTACAATGGTTAGGTCACCAACACCAGCATCGAAAGTCTCCATTTTTCCATCCAAATGGAAGGCAAGGAGAATTTATATCAGTAAGGGTGTTGTAATAACACTAATGAACACATAAGTAAGAGAGGGAGGGTGTTTAGGCCTTAAGGGTAAGTAACTCAATATATCTTAGCCATAGATGTACTGCTATTCAGTTTGATTGGTCTGTCTCTTTCTCTGAAGTTAAATTCAAGAATATCCTATAATGTTCTCTCAATGACATTAAAAAAAAAAAGGCATTACAAAGAAATGAAAGGTTGGAAGTACTTACTTTGTTATAGACAAGAAAAACCAGATCAGTGTAGCTTCCATTAAAGGGAACTATTTCATATGGTAGATCATACAGCAATAGATCTAGAACCTTCTAAAAAATTTCAATGCAGAATCCACTATACCTTGTCTGATTTGAGTTTTCATTGTACTCTACCTTCACAAACTTATCAAATGGAGTCTTTCTTGGAACACCAATTTTCATTGGTTTTGCTCTTGTAGGCATACTCCAACCCTTTGGAGGCCTCATTAAATTCCCAGGCCAAATTACAGGACCTACCAAGCCTTCTGCTGCATTCTGACCTGCTAATTCAAAGGAAAGGGTCTTGGAGAATCCATACTGTTCAGTCCAAAAGTCTATTTCTTTGTAACCTTTTCCAATTACATTTACAATCCTTAATATAGGAGAGGGGAAGGTCTGCCCATGTTCAAATTTTATTTTTCCACTTAAACCAAGGAAATTTGCAAGAAGCATTTCTTTTAGAAATATCTTAGGGCTACTAATATCATTTCTTAATGCCTCAATGGCCCATGTAACAACTCTAATGCTATCATATGCTTGCAGTGCATAAAATCCAGGTCTGGGGTTATCTTCTTCTGGATATTCCTTCCGAAAGCTTTTCCTGAACTGGACTTGGAAACTCTGATAACCAGTACTATTCGGTAATGAATAAGTCTTGATTCCCAAAACACCTTCCATGGAGGAAATGACAGAGTCACTAACAGAATCTAGCATATAAGTTATGCTTTCTGGAACTATCCAAGCTGTTTCCCTATCCACAAGTCCCATCTTTTTAGCTTCTGCAAATAAACAAGTCACCATAGGTAGTGATGATTGTAAAACTATGAAGACACGAGATTGAGTGTTAAGTAGCTTCAGTAGCTCCACTTGAACTACCCCATCAGGATGAGACAAAGAAGAATAAGGAGGGAGAGGCAAAGAGAGCTCAATCTGTGAACCAACATTTTGAAGTGCCTCAGATAGAATTGCTAGCATCCCGTAATCATTACCATACGCATCCTCTTCGTAAATCACCGAAACTCTTTGCCAATTGTATGCATGAACTACATCAGCAACGCATTTTACAAATGAAGTTTGATTGTTAGCCATTAATACTAAGAAAGGCCAACGAAACGATGAAAACGTTGGGGTGGTGACCGGTGCAGCAAATGAAATAACAGGAACTTGAGCTTGATTTCCAAGCTCAGCCACCAGAACTGCTTCCTGCCATGACTGCATGCCAATAATCACTTGCACTTTCTTTATTTTAATCATCTCTTCTGCTGCATACAAAAATTTTTATACTAGTTAAGAAAATTTTTCAGTTATAATTATAAAAAGTTTATACACTGAAAACAGTTTTTATTGTTTGCACCGTTTTCTATATAAAACTTAAAAAATAATGTGATATTTTTGTAATTAAAATTGAAAAAAAAAAGGGCACTAAAGGTTTGAAGCTTAGGAAGAGCAAAGTAACAAACCAATAGAAATTGCTGTTAGGGCCATCCCTCTGGAGTCTCTAAAATGTAGAGACAGCTTGTGGTACTTTGAAGTGTTGTTGTAATTTCGAACTGCAAGTTGAATAGCTAATTTGTGTTCTTTTCCAGCACGAGAGCTAAGATTGAGAATTGCAGCGATGGAAACGAGTGTTTCATTGTTGATGGACTCAACAGCAAAGGGAAAGAAGGAAAAAAGGAAAATGATGGCGGGAAGGAAGTGGGAAACATTTGAATGTTTGGAGTGGGCAATGGAAGGAGAAGAAGCCATGGCTTCCAATGTGGATGGTTGAACTCTTACCATTAATATTCTCACTCAACCGCTTGTGTGGCTTTTCACTTCCATACTTCCATTCAATAAAACTCATCCCAAAAAATACCAAAATTGAAACTTCTTCGAAATGAAAATGACAGTCACTCCTAGTTGCTTTCCAGAACTTCCATTTTTTAAATCTCAAAGACCGGTTCAATTCTTGAAAAATAATTAAATTTAATTAATAACTTTTAATTATAAGCTTTAAAAAATTTTCTTAAATAATTTTTTTAGAAAAAATTAAAAACTATACATTAATTTTCTTATAATTATCAAATAAAATTAAATAATATCTTTACAATTTTTGAAAATAATTACGAAATTAATTATTTCAAAACGGTGCTAACTATTTTTATTCTCAAATCTTGAAGTCAAGAACAAAAGGAGAAATCCGAGTGACAGCGTTCTGACCAGTATCTCTTCATTTAGAAAGAGGAAGATACAGAGAATGTATAAAAGAGAAAAAATTAGAAAGAGGAAGATACAGAGAATGTATAAAAGAGAAAAAAAAAATATAGAGATAAAAGAAATAAAAAATAAAAAGAATTGCATCTTAACCGTCTACTGCGACGTACCAATGTTGTCACTTTTGTACGGAGGATTAGCTTATACAGGAGCTCATTTGTCAAACATGTTAAGGTCCTGAAATGGCAAAAATTCGTATATAAATGTAAAATATATCTATTTATATTATTTCGTAAAATATATTTATTAAATGTAAGATTCATTTTATTTTTTTATTTTTAAAAAACTGTCAAATGTTAAATAATATATATATAAATAAATGTAGAAAAATTATGTTTAGAATAATATATGCTTTTAAAAGGATATAAATGACAAGAATTTGATAGTAATGCAGTGTTTGTTTTTTTATTAGATACAATTTTGAAAATAGTTTGGTGATAAATTTTAAGAGTAAATTTTTAATTTAAACATCCAGACTCTACAGATTTAATATTTTAGTTTTTGAAACTTCAAAAATTTCATGTTAATTCTTAATTTTATTAAACAATAATTATTTTAGTTTTTTAAGTGAAAAATAATAATAATAAATAAATTTTTACAAAATTTAGAAATTAATAAATTTTTAATTATAAAAATTAAAATACTTAACTAATATTAAATACAAATTAGAGTTCCTTGTCACAATAGCCTTTCGCACCGTATGTTACTTTTTTTTGTTGTTACATTAGTTTTATTATATTCAAACAATACTTTAATCCTAACTTTTTCTAAGGAAGCCACAAAAATTGAGGTGTGATTTGATTTGAGAAAATTTTTTATTTCATTTTAAATTATAAAATATTATTTTTGTTTTTATTTTATTTTTATTTTGAAATATTTGTATAATATTAAAAACAATTTATTGTTTTATTATTTTCTATAAAAAAATTTAAAAATATTAACATAGCAACCTCAAAAATAAAATCCATAGTGCAGTGGATAGTTTAATATTGATTGATATTCATTGGAGTTTATCAGCAAATTGTTTTCAAAATATGGTGAGAAAATAGCAAAAGATTCTTAATATTTCAGACAAATGTGTTGCTATAGATAAGCTAATCTTCCATCTGAACGTGGAAACATTGGTACCATAACTATTGGTCGTTGCTATTTCGGTTCGTTTTTAACTCCAAAACCGCATATACTCTTCTTTTATTTTATTTTATTTTTGTTTATTTATACGTGAGAAAGAACGCGTTGGAGGACGAGAAATTAATTTGGCCTCTTGTTCTTGACTTCAAGATGTCAGAGTAAAAATTGTTAGAACGAGTCAAACGGAATATATGAAGCACAAACCAGAGTAGACGTAAAGCATATTTTTCAAATTGTGCAGTGGTGAATCTAGAACCTCGCTACTGAGACAGTTTGATAAAAAGAAATTAACAATGGTCATGTCTTTTATTTCAATTCGTTTCATTAATAATCAAGATTCTGGATTCCCTAGTTAAAATGGGACAACCCTCCTGCTCCCTTTTGAAATTTCGAGTCTCATAAGAATTCGCGGAATGTTTCAAAATCCATTTGTTTGGCCTCTAAGTTTCCACATCATATAGATTCGTTACACTGAACTTTCTTAATATTGGCATAATTATAACGTTCTCTAGATTAAAATTATACTTGTCTCTCTTTCTTTAATATTTTAAGAAATTCTTTACTTTGTAAGTGGATGGTTTGTACATAAAAGTAAAAAGTGTACGCCTTATTATTTATAAAAAAATTATATTATATCCTCTTAGATTTATTAAAAAATATTTAATATATTTTTTTATCCAACACAAACCTTTTTAATTTATATAAACATATAATATTATATATTTTTCTCAATTATATAATTTTATACAAACCTTTATATATATATATATATATATATAAAGATAAAAAAATATTAAAAATAAAAAATATCAAATATTAAATATTTTTCGATATATCTTTTAAATATAACAATGTAATTTATTCTTTATAAAAAAAAATAATATCAAAGTGTAATAACATCACTTAAAATATATATAATTTTTTAAATAAAAATATTAATATAATTAAAAATATTATCCTAATATCACTTATATTTTTATAAAATTTCACATTATATCTTTATTTTTTTTACCTACATATATCCTTAATGTTTGAAACTAGTTGCAACATACACCCTTACAAATTTTAAAATTATTTTTAATTTTGCATACAAGTAGCTTATAACTATTTTTAATGTATATTATATTAATTTTTTTAAAATTTATAAAAAAATACTTGGTATCCATTTATTTTTTATATTATTATAATTTTTTTATATATAATATTATAAAAATTAACTAATAAGTTGGTCTTCAGAGAAACATATTTTTTATTTATGAATTATTAAAATTTTATTTTAAATTACAAATTTTTAAATAATAAAATATTAATTCATTTTTTATTTTCTTTTCAAGATAACAAATATAATATTTCATACATCTTAATTTTTATATTAAAATATAAATTAATATAATATATATTAAAGGATATTGATATTTTTATAATTAACCATAATCATATTTTATTTAAAATAACTTTGAATATAATAAAATTTAATTTTTTATCAAAATGTTACCAATATACTTTTTATCAATAAATAAAAAAGCACGAATCACTAGAAAATTGATTTAACAGTGAAAAGTTGAATATTATAATAATTTTATATAAAAATTCTAAGTTTAAATTCTATTAATTTTTTTTCATATCAAAATTAAAAAGTACTTAATAAATGTATGAACTACTACAATAGTCTTACAAAATATATTTTTTATCTCTTTTATTAACATTTTTTTAACATCTTTTTTATAACGTGAAAGTTAAAATATTTGTTAATTTTAATTACAACAACCAGTTTCTTTAAAATTATCTTAATCTTTTGGATCATCATCTATCGTATAGGGTAAATTATTTGAATTAATTGAAATAAATAACAACAAATTTATTTATATATCACCAACTTCTCAACTATTATATACTCAAAATCTTACATGAAAATTAAATTAAAAGATGCATTGAATTAATTTACATTTTTACTTACTTGAAAAAGAAATTGTTGCAGGATATTTATTATAATTTTATATAATTAATGTTTTTTTAATTTATTCTTCAATTTAAATATATAAATACTTAAAATATATAATAATATTAATTATTAATAATTAATAATGATAAAAAATTTAATATAAGAAATAGAAGTAATATATTTTTATTATACATTTAATAAATCAATTATTTTAAAATTAAAAAAATAGATTAGAAGAGAAAGTATTATATTTTAAAATATAATAATATAATTATTTAAAAATAGCAAAGAAACACCAAAGATTGAAATTTTTTATTAAAATTAATTATATATCATTAATATTTATTGAGGAATTTCTAGTTTTATTAAAAATATTTAATAAAAAATTATACTAAATATTTAAAAATATATAATATTATGATAAAAAATTAAATTAAAAATATTACTATTTAAAAAAATGTACAATATAAGTTGAAATTTTTATTAATATATTAATTTTTAATTTTTTTACTGCATTATTTTGTATAATATATTTAAATTCAAACTAATATATAATAAATATTTATACTAATATATATTTTAAAAATATTTATTTATTGTGCAAAATTTTATTTTTAAGTATGTTTTTATTTTAACATTTTAAATATTTAAAATTAGTGTATAATATATAAATAATATATTTTGTTATAATTTTACCAAGTTATATTTGATTATTTTATTCTTCAATTTAAATATATAAATAATTAAAACGTATGCAATACTATCAATCAATATTCATTCATAATGATAAATAAATTATTAAATTTAATATAGTAGTTAGAAGTAATATACTTTTTATTATAATTTTAATAAATAAATTGGTGTTAAATTGAAAAAATAAGATTGATAGACAAATTAAATTTAATATAATATATTTTAAAAATATATTAATATAAATATTTTAGAATATAAAATAAACAAAAGAGATTCAGAATATTTTTATTAAAAATTAATTGTGTATTATAAATTTTTACCAAAATTTTTTATTTCTAATAAAAATGTTTTTTATCATCAAAATATTTAATAAAAAATTATAATTAATATTTTAAAAATATTATGTTATGATAAAAAATTCTAAATTAAAAATATTATGATATAAGAAATTATATATCATAATTTAAAATTTATACTAATATATTAATTTTAATTATTTTCCACATTATATATTATATGAAATATTTAAATTTATACTAATATTAATTAAACTTTATTTTATAATAATTTTAATATATATATATATATATATGTATATTTATTTATTCTCATCCTAATATTGATATTAACCTTATTATTATTTTTATTTAAATTTTTCATAATATTATATATTAATCATATTTATTTATAATTAAAAATTATATTTATAATAATAAAAATAAAAAAGTAATTTGATAATAATAATTCAAATAATCTTTATCTTTTTATAAAAATGGATATAAGTGTACTATTTATTGTTATAACTGTTAGTAGCAATAAATTTAAATAAACATTTAATGTTGACACATTAAATGAAATCAAACACATACCACTTTAATAATGGTGAAAAATTAGTATCCTTTATTTAAAAAGGTATAAAAAAAATATCTTCATAAAATAAATGTAATATAAAAAAATAAAATAATTTTTTTTAATAAAGTATATTAAAATTTAGATATTTTAATTTAAAATATATATATTAAAAAAATTTAATAAAAAATGATATCACAAACCATTACACTTATACTCATGTGTTTTAATATAATTGCATCTAATACATCTGATAAAAGAATGATTTTTCTTTACAAAACTTTAACATAGTAACAAACTAAGTCACTTAAAAGGTGGTTCCTATAATAAAAAAATGGACATAAACATTGTACAGAACTTCGTCGTGTAATCTGCACATATAATTAATATCAATCTTAAATAAATAATGTAACTATTTCTGTGGAATTTCATATACCACTTCCCACAGGCTACCCCAGACGAAGACCCTTTTCATAGGGTATCTGTGCCAAAACATTGGAGACCACAGTTCTGTATGGGATTCGAACTTTACCTGTCTTCATGGAAAATTATGCCATTGGAAGAAAGTCCATACACGTTTCAACGAATGCATAATTGTGAATATAAAGAAATTGACCCCGAATGCATCTACCTTCAATACTTATCCTTTGTTTCAACGAATGCATAATTGTGAATATAAAGAAATTGACCCCGAATGCATCTACCTTCAATACTTATCCTTTGTAATATTTTATTTTATTTTATTTTATTTTAAGAGTCTATAAATCATCATCAATTATGATATATAATTAAGTTAAATATATTTTTAATTTTTTTAAAATTTTAAAGTTTTAATTTTTATTTTTAAAACATTTAATTTTGGTTTTTTACCTTTTAAAATAGTCTGATTTTATTTCATAAAGTAATTGATGTTTAATATGAATACATATCTATATTTGATACATAATAATAAAAATTAAAATCAAACTATTTTAAAAATTAAAAATTAAAAATTAAAATTTTAGACGAATCAAATATATATATATATATATATTTAACCCTATATAATTTTAAAGGTGAGAGCCACATAGAAAAATTAGTATTTATTTTATCCGTTCCCATGCATGGATTAAATATTTAATTGTACATAATTAATATATAATAAGTAAACATATTTAAATATAATTCATATATAATATAAAAGAATCAAAATTCAAATAATATAATTTATCAAATATAATAAAATAACATTTTAAAAAAAATTTATTATAAAATTTTTATTAATATAACCATTAAATTTAAAATTTTTATACATAAAAAATTAAGTTAATATATATTTTTCACAATTAAAAAATTAATTAATATTCTATTTTTTTAACATATAATATAAATAAATTATTATTATTAACTTACATATAAATATTTAAATTATTTAAAATTATATATATATATATATATATATATATTAATAAAAGTTAGATCTGTTTGCATCAACTATAAACTTTAACATTTATACTAGTTAATAATTTTTTATAGAATATATGTTTTATCAATTTAATCATTTGACTTAAAATTTATTATTAAATAGATTGTATCTATAAAATTTTATACAAAATAAAATTTAATATATATTTTATCTTTTAATTTTATTTTAATGTCTAATATGTTATTTAAGTATATTTTAAATATCAATAATTAAAAAATATACCTTCAAATATTTAAATTTTTTAAAATTTTGTATATATAATCATAAAAATATTATAACATAATTAAAAATTAAATTGATAAATTATATATCTTATAAAAAGTTATTAAATTAATTTAAATATTAAAATTTAACATTTAGTATCAATATATATATATATATATAATATCAGATAAATCAACTATTAAATTGATAAAATTTATTTTTAATAAAAAATTATTAAAAGTATTATTTAATATTTAATATTATTTTATATTATCTATTATTAAAATATAACTATTAGTTTTATATTAAATGTTAATTTTATATTCTTTTAGTAAATATTTTTATATAACTTATATATTAATATATTTTTATATAAAGTTTTTATTCATATGTATTGTAGATATTTTATTTAATTATTTATTATAATATATTTATGTATAAATTTTAAATTTCTTATGACATAAACATTTATAATATTAATATTATTTTATTTAAAACTTTTATTCATGTGATATAAATATTTATTTTACTATTTCAAATATTAATATTTTTTTATTTTTTTATCCTCGTGTGATGTATGTTTATCCTTGTGAATTAAATATTAAATACACTTTATATAAAATTTTCATCTATATGTGATATATTTACTCTTAATTATATATTAACTAATACATTTGCATGTAAATGTTCCTTTTGTGTCATATCAAAATTGACTCATGATTTATATATCAATATATTTGTTTATAATTTTGTATCTCTTATAATAATATATTTACGTTTAAGATTTAAATATTAACATATTTTTAAAAAATTTCCAATTCTTTTATATATATATATACATATAAAAGATACCAAATATTTTGGTATAACTACACCTTTGTCAAACGGTTCTAGTATCTAATGAAAGAACAAGTGTACTAAATGTTTGAGGAATTTTATGATCACTCAAAACTACCTCATGGCCTTTTATCCTTATTCCTTACACTAATTCCAAAGGTCTCGAACCCCCAAAGTCTAAACGAATCATGTCCGATAACCCTACAACGTTGTCTGTACAAACTCATGTTAAAGAAACTTGCAATGAGGTTGAAATTGGTTTTGGGGACGTAATCTTTGAAATGCAATAAGCCTTTGGTGTACTCATCATAAATGAAGTAGTGTCCCATGCACAACACATAACCTTGAAATGCCTCATTCTAAAGATAGATTTCTAAAAAGCTTATGATTCTGTTGCCTGGTCAGTGGTCACGAACATGTTTACAAGCACGTAACCTCTCCATCCTAGTAAATGACAGAACTACAAGTGAGATACAAATTAAGCGTGTGCTGAAACAAGGTGACCCTTGTCACCCTTCATGTATCTACTAGTGACCGTGGCACTCAGGGATCTCTTTGCCAATGCTTTAAAGAAGGGTCTTTTTTCCATGGATACCAGCTAGGTGAACCTGCACAAATAGTATCATTACTACTCTATGCGGACGACACCATCATAGTTGCATTCCCCATTCCAGAAAATATGTGGACAATTAAAGCCATTTTCATTGAAGCTCCATCTTCGATCTTAACTTCAATCAAGATGTTATGTACCAAATCATTAAAAAAAAAATTATTTTTTAGTAACAATTTTAAATGATAAATACTAAAAATAATGATAATTTTTAGTAACAATTTTCTAGTACCTGTTGGAAGCATCTCACACTCTCAAATTAATTCACCTGCAGATGACCATTACATGGAGAGGTTATAACTATCACTTGACAAGCATAATATTAATTCAAGAGGTATACAAATTTTCCACAAAAGAGTTTACCATTACATGGAGACGATCATTATTTTCATAGAAACAAGACCGACTTGGGACCCTCAAATTTCAGCTGGCCTTAATTCCAATTAATCCAATGATTAAAGATAGATGGGTTTGGGGAGCGGAACAAGATGGTAAGTACTGCTTTGGATAAATACTAGATATAATAAGGGTACTCCAATATCTTACTATGACCAAAAAATGAGTTACATCCTTTACATTAATTTAATCGTTTCTTAGAATAGGATTTGAATAGCCTTGTACTCTATTGAATAAATTTCAATTCAATTTGCTGGAAAAAAAATTCCTTTTTGATTTAGGTAGGATTATAATAAATGATAACGTTTTTTAAATTTTTAATACAATTGAATATTCAAAACATCAATTTGAGATTTCTAAAGTGAATGACCTTCGGTTAACTTATGCACATGATTCATGATATATAACTTAAATACTTATTTATATAATTTAAATATTGATACACTTTTAAATATATTTTCTACCTTTATAATTTTGTTGTTAATACATTTTCATGTTAAATTTTTATTATTTTATAAAGTTTCCCACCTTTTATATGCTTTGATGTAAAATTCTAACTATTGTGTAAAGTAAATACTTACACCTATATTTTACGTATTAATGCAATTTGATATAAAGTTTTTATAATATTTTTAATTTGTAAAATTTCTATTCATGTGTGATGTGAATATTTACTCTTGCAAATGTTTAATAAAAAAATTCACAACTTCTATGAATTTCTGTATATGACTTTTTAAAACTCCTTAAAATAAGTAGAAGAGTTATTTGAGTAATATTAATGTAATTTTTAACTTTTATATATAAAAGAAATATTTCACACTCCAGTGTCCAATAAAATAATCTTGACTTCTAAAAAATTACACAAAATTAAATAATTTATTTGAAGAATATAACTACGTACTTGTGACTTATTATTTATGTAATAAATTACTTAAGAATTAATAATATCTATTTATTGTAAAAAATAATATTTAAAAATGAAATATGTATATATCCAAAAATTAAATAAAAAGCTATCATAAATATTTAAAATATTTAAATAATGACCATTGTCCATTTAAACGGTTTGAATAAATATTATAAAATAAATTGATGTTATATCATGATTTATATTTCTCATGTTACCAATTTATAAAATACCAAACAAAATCAATATGAATACATGGAATTATCATAATCAAATTTATGATATTACTTAAATTTTAATTGTTAGTAGAACTCCAGTTTGAGTAATAGTTTATTTATTTATTGATTTTTAAGATGTTTAATATCATGGATATATAAATTGTATTTATAAATACTTTCTTGTATATATATTTTCTTTAAAAATGAAATATAAATTAATTTAATACTCAACCAATAAATTAATCTAAATACATCTCATTACATATACACGTAAAGTTATCTTCCCTTTAATTTGGATTTTATATTTTGACATAAATTTTTTACTCAATATTATATATATATATATATATATGTATATATATATATATATATATGTATGTATGTATTTAAATATTTCAAAATAATACATATGTTAAAATAAAAATATTAGGTTAATAATCGCAAATAATAATAATGTAATTATTTAGAAATAAATTACATTTCATGTTTTTTAATCATGCTTTAGAAGTGTGTTAATTATATAATGTGAAGTGTTTACATCTATCATTTATATAATAATATCATATATATATATATATATGTATATATATATATATATATGAGTATATTTTTATAACTTTTTTCTTAATATACTGTAAAGCATATATACATTTTAAAATAAAATTTTACAATTAATTAATAATAGAGAAAAAAAGTAAACAATTTACTTAGCTGAATAGTAGGTTAAGTGAATGAAGGAAAAAAGGACAAACGTGTATTTTGACTTTGATACGACGAATGGGAATTTTTTAACTTTTGTTTTGTATATAGTATAGATGTCATGATCTTAGCAATGCCAAGTTGTGGCATTTAAGACCGACACTTCTAATGAAAGGCTAAATGAAATTTCTTTGAAATATTCCCCTTATCTAACTGCATTAACAACCCTTCTCATATTTATCATTAATGACTTTCACATGTTTTAAGCACAAGTAAACCATCAAGATTTTTTGAAATGATCCCATGTTGACATTTGGAGCATTTTGATGTGTCATCAGTTCATGGATGGAGGTTCTTCTTAACTATAGTTAATGATTACACAATCTTCACATTCACTTAACGAAGAATAAAATAAAAATTAGAAATTAGTTACAAATTTTCATCACTTGTATGGAACATTAATTTGACACAATTAAAAAATCTTCAAACTGATAACGGTAAAGATTTTTTCTTGCAAGATTTCTATAAAGAAAAAGGAAGTATTCGTCATACTAGCTGCATAGAAACCCCCCACACAAGTGAATGAAGTTGTAGAATGAAACAATAGCATTATTTTAAATGTGGCCAAGGTGTTTTTGTTTCAAGCAAATCTTCCCAAAATTTCTGGTGTTTTTCCATATGACATGTTCATTTAATTAAGTTGCCCACTCCTAACTTTTTACAATTAAAAGTGAAAAAGATTATTCAAAACACAAGAAAAGGAATTAAATTAAGTTGTGGCACCAATGAAATTGTTTTTCGGATGCGGAGGTTGCTAGATCCAACAAATAGTAGTGGGAGCTTATCATAGAGAATGGTCTCTTTGGTTGTAAGGCAATATTTTTCATCCATGGCACTTACTTACAGGTTGGTACCAAAACGTCATTTTCAGTTTACTATGTCAAAATTCGCTTTTATCAAGATTGATTGTCACCTAGTTTGTTCCAAGTTAGCTGCTGGTTTCATTCAATTGTTTCCTCTGTCTTCCTTTTTGCAACTTGCTCATACGCTAATTAAGGCCTTGTCTAAGTTGGAACGTCTATACAGATACCGCTCAACTTGTGGGAAGTTTTACCAAAGCATCCCACATGATTTAATATAATATATATATATATATTAAAATTTATTAACATGTTAAATTTTAATATTTATATTAATTTAATAATTTTATATAGAATATTTAACTTTCTGATTTAACTATTAAATTATATTATAATATTTGGTAAATTATATATATAAAATTTTAAAAAATTTAAAAATTTATAAATATATTATTAAATTATTGATATTTATATATATTTAAATAATATAAAAAATATTAAAATAAAATTATAAAACAAAGTATTTATCAATTTTTTTTATATAAAATTTTATATATACAATCTATTAAATATTATGATATATTCAACGGATGGATTAGTAAATTATATATTTATATAAAATTATTAAATTAGTGTAAATATTAAAATACTTAGTGTAAACAGATTTTATTGTATATATATATATATTAAAAATAAAATTTTATATTATTTTTTAATTTAAAAATGTTTTTTATAAATTAATTTTTAAAATTCAATAATAAAAATTTAGACTTCTATTTTTAATAAATATTTTATATTATAATAATTATATTTTATTAGTTAAAAAAATGTGTTATAAAATTAAATATTCTAATTAATTAAACTGAGATAATAAAAACGGATATGAAAATTTAGATATACAGTAGATATGAAGATAAAGGTCAAAATTTTTATCTACGTATATATGTATAAAAATAAATATAAATAGTTATTTAAAATATAAATATAGAATAGATAGTATGTTTTTCTTTCTATTATTACGGTTCTCAATAAATTTTATTCGCAAATTTTTTTAAATGAGTCAAATCCATCATCAAAATTATAAACTATTTAATTAGATTTTGATAATTTAATATTATTAAATTTTAAAAAATTACTTTTTAAAAGATAATTTCTCTAAATTTAATTATTAAAAGATTGAGTTATCAAAATATAATTAAATGATCAATAATTATAATCTTAAATGATAAATTTAATTCATCCCAAAAAAATTTTATTAACGTAGTTAAAGTCATGTCAAACTTTATAATAATAACCAATTTTACATTATATATTTCAACTAATTAATTTTCATAAACTTTAAAATTTGATTAAAAAAATCTAAATTTTAATTAAAATAAAACCCATGGCAATTTCCTTTTCTACTCGCATAACATACATCACACATGAAAAAGACCCTTAAAGGAATAATTTGTTTACACGCAAATGCACAATAAAAAATGCAGACTAATTTATCATGTCAGTTATCTTGCTTTCTTAACCTACTTCTTTACACATCAAATGTGCAACTTTGGAATGTAACCACAAACAACTCAGTACTCTAACCGTCATTTTGTCCTTTAAATTTGTGGATGGATGCTTCCTTGTGCCCGGATGTTAAAAGGGCTACAGTAAATACTTCAATTTTTCCCCTACATATTCTATTCTAACACAAAAAAATTTATTTATATAAATAAAAATATGCATCTATATTTTTTTTATATTTAAACGTAAATTGTTAAATTTTTTATTTTTTATTTTAAAAAATTATCCATTATTAAATAAAAAATATAGAATAGAATCAACAATACTTAATGAAGTTAGAAGAATTATTACAATTCTATTCTACTGTCTAAAAGTGTCAACATCGATACTGCTGCTGTTGCTTTCTCTTCATTTGAATCAGCTTCATAACCGCGTATCTTGTGGACAAAAGAAACCTATTTTATAGGAATCTGAAAGGAATAATATATATATTAAAAACTAGTTTTCTATATTAGTGTTTGCACCTTTAAACAAATCTGATTTAGCCATATAACCTAGATTATGTATATTTTAATGTTTAAAATTTAAAATGAGTAGTGTTATTTTAAACTTATTTTTAAGACCAAAGTACAGTAGAATCTTTGTTGAAGTGATAAATAATTTTTTTGCCGTCAAGAAATTTGATATAAAAAAATTTGATCATATAATATAAGTGTTACAATTTGTTTGATATTTGACGAAAGAAATTTAAAAAACTAAAAGATACATTTCAAAAGTTGAAAAGAATGCATTGTGAATATTAAAATATTAGGATTGAAAAGAGAGAAAATTATAGTAAAGAAACAGAATTACACATCTAGAAAGTAATATTTGTATTGTATAGAAAACGTATCCAACATAAAATAGTAACTTCCGGCTTGCGGGTAATGTTCGTCAGTTCATTCCTCCAAGTGAGTTAAACGTCAATAAAATATGAAATTAGGACTAAAATTTAGGTCTGTTTGACCAGAGAAAATGTTTCCAAGTTTTTATTTTATTTCTTTTTTAAATATTTGTATAAAATATAAAAAATTATTTTCATTATTTATTATAGAAACCTTTTAAAAGTTGAATATAAAAAAGGTAACTTTCGTAATTAAAAAAGAAAATCTCAAAGCAAACAACATTTTGCTCAACTTCCAGTTGAGTCCATATTATGATGTTTAAATTAAATATTTTTTTCTTTTTTTCTTTTGTTTTGTTTTAACTTTTATTAGCGTAATTTTGAACTGGTCTATCTTTAAATTTGAAGTGCTAATCAATAATATCTATAGACAATGAGTTGTCTCTAGATCCCATAACCCCATGTCCAACTTACCATTCAAAGTTTCCAATTTCAGAAGGTTCAGAGAAATTTTGCAAAATCATTCCTGTTATGTGTTCAATTTTCAGCATCATTTAAATTGACTTTTAAGATTTGGTTCAAATATTCCATTATTTATTGGGTTCCAAGACCGACCTTGTTTTGTTATCATCTTATACTCACAACTTTGTCTTTAAGTGTGTAGTCAAAGTTGCATAATTGACATGAACCCAAAAAAAAAAAACAAAAAACAAAAAAAGATGCATAATTGACCAAATCAAAAGTAAAGTTTCCAGCCCCCACAAGAATCCTTGAGATCCAGTACTATATATTTTCCTTTTTCATTGCTTCTTTCCTCACGTTTGCTTTGCTCATATATTCCTCATTGCATGAAACTATGCATTAGGAAGCTTGTCCATGCACAAATTTTCTAACAAATGCTTGTAGATCAAGAGTAAAAGATATTGAAACAAAATGAATTTCCCATCCACTGGTCCTCAAACACTTGCAAGAATTTGGTTCTATTTATTCATTTCCTTTCTTCTTATTAATGGCTATCAAGCTGAGACTACAAATGGCGACAACAAAGTTATATCTATAGGTATAATCATTGATGTCAACTCTCGCATTGGGAAAGAGCAACTAGTAGCAATGGACATTGCAGCTCAAAATTACAATAACACTTCTAAGATCCACAAGCTGACTCTTTATTCTCAGGAACCCAACAAGGATCCCTTCAAACCCACTTCTTTTGGTTAGTAATATCAATCATTTGCTAAGAAAGAATAATTTTTTTTATGCCTTTTTGGTTTAATTTGGTTAAAGATGTGAAGTATTGACTTGAGACTATTTCTTGCAGCTGAAGAAATGATTAAAACAAGGAAGGTGCAAGTGATTGTAGGGATGCACACATGGACAGAAGCAGCAGCAGTGGGTGAATTAGGACGCCAAAATCAAGTTCCTATCATATCCTTCGCTTCACCTACCATTACCCCACCTTTGATGCCAATTCGTTGGCCTTCTTTGGTAAGAATGGCTAACAATGGTACTGCATATGTACAATGTGTTGCAGACATAGTGCATGCTTATAGTTGGCAGAGAGTAGTAGTCATTTATGAAGATGATGCTAATGGTGGAGATTATGGGATGCTAGCACTGCTGTCTGAGGCCCTCCAAGATGTTGGTTCAATGATTGAGTACCGTTTAGCTCTTCCATCGTCTTCTTATCTTCCTAATACTAATCCTGGTGAGTTCATTCGTGAAGAGTTGTTTAAGTTGAGTGAAAATACACAATCTCGGGTATTCATTGTTCTGCAATCATCATTAGAAATGGTGATTCATTTGTTCAGAGAAGCTTCACAAATAGGACTAATGGATAGAGAATCATCTTGGATAATCCCAGAGAGCATAACTAATTTGCTAGACTCTGTCAATAAGTCTGCCATTTCCTATATGGAAGGAGCTTTAGGAATCAAGACCTACTATTCTGAAAATAGTGGCGAGTATCAAGATTTTGAGGCTCGATTTCGACAATCTTTTCAGGCCAAGTATCCTGAGGAAGATAACCGCAACCCAGGATTTTATGCTCTGCAAGCATACGATAGCATTAAAACTGTGGCACAAGCAATAGATAGAATGGCCGGTGGCAATGGTAGTGGCAGAAAGACACTACTAGGAGAAATATTGTCTAGCAATTTCCTTGGTTTAAGTGGAAAAATTCAATTTGAAGCAGGCCAGCTCTTTCACAATCCTACGTTAAGGATTGTGAATGTAGATAGGAAGAGTTACAGAGAACTAGACTTTTGGACTCTAGAACGTGGGTTCAACACTAGCCTCCCTACAGAAAAATCTTCAAATAGTGTTTCTAGAAACGCAGAAAGTTTAAGTGGTGTAGTAATTTGGCCCGGGAAATCACCGAGAGCTCCAAAGGGCTGGAATCTGCCTACTAAACAAAATCCATTGAAAATTGGTGTCCCTGGAAGAACCTCATTTTCCAAATTTGTGAAGGTGGATTACGACGAGCATGGAACTCCATATAAATTTAGTGGATTCTGTATTGAAATTTTTGAGAAGATTTTAGGCCTTTTGGAGTATGATCTGCCATTTCAATTTTATCCTGTCAATGGAACCTATCCCGATCTGGTTCAACTTGTCTATAACAAGGTAAAACTAAAACCTTAATCATTTTTCAGAGCAGATCCTCTTATTTCTTGTATATATTTTTAAATATACTTATATTTTGCTACATTACACGCCATAAATGGTCAATATTCGGTGTTTTTTAATGTGGTTTTCCTACCTTTCAGTTCCCTATCTGCTTGTGTAACTTTTTGTATTTTCCTTGTGGTGGTGGGGGGATAAATAAATAAAATCTTCACTTGTATAAATGCAATGTTGACTCTGGTTAATCTTGAATTTTAGGTACCAGTCCTTTTTTTGTTTTATCTAGACCTTTGCTTGCTTTACTAACCTAATACCTTTATGGTTGTCAGACTTATGAGGCTGTTGTTGGCGACATGACCATAATAGCAGAAAGATTGCAATATGTAGATTTTACCGTGCCATATGCAGAATCAGGATTGTCAATGATAGTTAAGGAAAAGTCCAAAGAATCGGCATGGATGTTTATGAAGCCCTTCACCTGGCAACTGTGGACAGTAACTGTTACTATCTTGATTTACACAATGTTAGTAGTGTGGTACTTGGAGCGGGAACCCAACCCAGAGTTTCATGGGAACTGGAAAAGCCAAATCAGCATTGCTCTTATGTTTACTTTCTCCTCTCTATTCTTTGCTCACAGTGAGAATCAACCAAATAATTCAATTAACACCATTGATCAACCAAGTAATAAAATGTATAGCAATTTAATATTATTGGTTTGATGCTGCAGGGGAGAAAATGTATAGCAACTTAACTCGTGTGGTGATGGTATCATGGCTGTTTCTAGTTTTGATACTTAACTCCAGCTACACTGCTAGTCTTTCTTCAATGCTCACAGTACAACGTCTGCAACCAAATGCAACGGACATTGAGTGGCTGAAGAAGAACAACGTGAAAATTGGTTGTGACGGAGATTCATTTGTTAGGAAATACCTAGAGAAAGTCGAAGGATTCAAGCCAGATAACATCATAAATATGAACAATGAATACAGTTATGTCGATTCATTCGGAAATTATTCAATATCAGCTGCTTTTCTCGAACTCCCTTATGAAAAAGTATACATCAACAAATACTGCAAGGGGTACTCTGGCTCTACACCTACCACCAGATTTGGAGGACTGGGATTTGTAAGCATCAATAAAATTCTTCTAAAAACTACGATTATATGTTGATTTAACTTTTTTTCTATAAGGCAACAAAACCAAACGCCATTCTGATAATATAGTATATCCTGAAGCTTAAAAGAAAAGCTTAATTGTGTTAATGCCATTTATCTTTCACAAAATTAGTCCATCCGTTTCCGCTAATTTCCTACGAATCCTATGATGCAGATGTTCCAGAAAGGTTCTCCCGTGGCCAGAGATTTTTCTAAAGCCATATTGCAGCTCTTAGAGCAGGGAGAATTGAAGAGGTTAGAAGAGAAATGGTTGAATCCTGCAGGCGAGTGCTCCAACTATTTGACCTCCGATAGCACAGAAAGTTTGAAACTAGGAAGTTTCTGGGTTCTCTACGTGATTTCTGGTGCCACGACTACCATCTGTTTTCTACTTTCTACCATCCAATCGCTAAAATCTAGTCAAACACACCAAGACGAGATACAAGAACGTAATGGCTACCTAAGTGATGAGAGCCCATGGAAACGGGCTATTATAATAGCTAAGCTGATTTATAGCAGAAGGCACAACAAAGCTGGTACAGCACAGCAAGAAGCTCCTAATTGTTCTCCCAGATTGGAGTGTATCAGCACCGCCGACATCGCTCAGCATCAGCATGCAATTGCTCCTCAATTACCAGAAATCATAACGGTGTCATCGCCACCAACAGTTACAAATGGCAACTCTTGATCAACTACTAAATATAACCAACAAGCAGCTTCATCCACCTCTAGATCTAAGAACGTAACTCAAGGAAGGGAGCAGATATGCATAGTATTTCAGTCAAGTCTTCTTTTTTGGTATCCTGCTTCTGTACCTTATTCATTAGCATCTTTTAGGGATTCTAATCATAACCGTTCCTGAATTTTAGAATTAAACGAATCTTGTAAATTCCTTATTGTGATGGGTTGAGTGAATGCATTAAGATTGACATTGTTAAGGGACAATTGTACAGAGAGCCTAACCATTTAATTTCATATTGCTTGAAACGGGTAACATTTTCCCTGGTGAGATATGGTCTTCATATAAATGCACTCGTCATTAAATTACATGCATACATACCAACGAGCATATGTTTCGTCAGCTGGTCCTCATCTGCTTGCAACAAAAGGATTGGAAAAGGATCAATAACTCAGCATTCTACATAACAAGCTTTGTAGAAAGTACAACTAAATTAAAATCTCATCGTCCCTATAATCAAAACTTCCTCTGACAAAGAATTTTAGTACAGTAACAGGTCCTATTCGTATTCTGGTACAGTCTGGTGAAATCTGATGTTTTCTACATCATATCGGCAACAGTGTTACCGATACCCTCTCCCTCTTCCACGACCACCCCAGCCCCGGCCTCTGCCCCGCATACCCCCTCTCCCACCACCAGATAATCCTTCCAGCGCTCTATTGACAAGTTGATTTTGCAAACCACCAGCACCTCTACCCTTCTTTGGTGCAATATTGTTGGACCCATTGGCAGCATTAGCAGGCCGTTTTGCTCTGCAGAAGTATAAACTAAATAGATAAGTTGAACAATTCCAATTTCTGTCGCCCCAACGCCCCATCCAAATTAGATCTTTAAGAAATCAATTTTTGTATCCAAACTGTCAATTACAGCAAAGGATCACTAGTACGGACAATGAAACAAGTTACTGTGAAAAGGGAGTGAGTTTGGATAAGCTTTGTTAAAAGGTGCTTTTATGGTATAACTTTCTTGGAACTTTTTCCAGAAGCTACTTTTTCAAGCATCTGGAAAAATGGACGAAAGCAGATTTTAGGGTTTTCTTTTTTGTTTTCTTGAAAAAGTTCTTTAATTATTAAAAAAAAAATCAACATTTTTTTTTATCTAAAATTACCTTCATTTTATTAAAAAAAAACGCCCAAAAAAAAGCTCTAAATGATCTTTAAGAGCAAAGGAAAAGACAATATACCCAGAAGCTGGTGTAGTGGATGATGCACTTTTTGTTGCTTCTTTCCAAGAAAGGTTGATTCTCTTATCTCCAATAAAAGAAGGCACTTTAGCATGCAATGGCTGATCACACAAAATAAACAGTTAAATAATTAAGAGAAAAAAAGGGAGGAAAAGCAATTAATTAAAAATCATGCAGGCAATAAGTCAATAACTCATTTGCTAAAGTCAAAAAGGTTGCATCCTTCTTACCTTTGTCATTGTCAAAATGTTATTGCAGGTCCGCAACCCAGTTGTAGCATTCTGCTTTTTAGTTTTCTGCAAAATCAAGTAAAAAAGCAAGCATATGTCATAATAAGTGAAAGGCAAAACAAAGAACCATCAAACAAGCATAACTCACAATTTTTTCCTTTTCTTCATCAGTCTTAGCATCTGCCAAAGCTTTGTTGTTTTCAGCCATTCCTTGAGTTAATTTCTTGATTGTAGCCCGGGTAAACTCCTCCACATTATTCAATCTGAAAAATGAAAATAAACCAATAATGTGACAAGAAAATTATAAAAAGAAAAAATACTAACATACCCGGCAGAGATAAATATAAATGGGTGGTAACACAAAGAAAAGTTTACTAGACAATGGAATAGTTGCAACCAGTCAAATCAAGTACTTTCACCTTTCTCACACTATTGTGAACTTGCTAAATATTGAACAAGTGAGATCCATATTACAATGACATAAAGACTGTCAGAACAGGAGTGAACATTTTCAGGACCAAACCAGATTCTGTTACTAACATGTATGAAGTTTGTTTATTTTGATACTCTCCACAAATAGCCTGATAATCGAAAAATATTAATTGGATCCTGCTGCTCATTGCATGCCACATACAATTCTAATGTCTTCAAAACCTATCAGACATTGCTTTAGGTTGGGACCATATCGACACCCTCACCAGTAGTGAACTCAATAAGAGAATTCCGGGGGAAGAATGGTGGAATTGATGCACCCATATCTGAAGAACGGTGGAATTATTAAGGAAGAATGCAGAAATTGCATTGAGAAAGTAAAGGGAAGTAGCATGAATTTTCATAAATTGAATCAAGCTAATCTGTCTGTTCCTAACTAGAAAGAAAAACAAAAGGGATAAAAAAACTTACAGGCATAAATACAAACTTAAAAGAGGATATAATTCAATAAGGAGATCTAACACCCTGACCATATAATATCTAAACATTTGTTCAACCATACTATTTCATGTTATCCACCTCAATGGAACCATATCATTGGAATAACTACATATTCAAGAATATTCATTTTTGTAACCCATATAATCGTCCAAACTTGGAATAGTTGCAAGCACAAATGTTAAGAAAGTTACAATAACACCTCAAAATTTGAACAGACAGGCAACAAGCCTAGAATAGAATCCAAACTATGCAGTCTAATCACTCCAAAACTTGATAACCAATGCAAAACTATTACTCACTGACCTAAACAGTTATTGGATGCTACCCAAGAATACCAGAAAGAAAAAGTATTAAGCTAATGTATTGAAGTATAACACCACACCTCTACCACATCATCTCAGGGACAAGCATATTTGAACCTTACATATAGAAGTTTAAAAACACCCCACAGATTACACAGAAAATTATGGTAGAATTCTTAATCTAGTCATGTGCCAAAGTAAATGATTTACAAATGTGCATCCAAAAGAAACCCCTTCAGAACTTTTACCCCCTAACAAGAGTGTATGTCTGAGTTTTTTTAGAGGAAACAATCTTTTTTCTCTCTTAACTCTCCCAGGAAAATACTAAAAAAAAAAGATTATTTCCAAAAAAGCTTCTACCAAATATACACATAATAAGTTCACTTTGCTTATCTGGCATAAATTAACAATATTAGCCCCTTAAACAAGTTATTGGATTCGATTCTAGATAGTGGTTTTTGATTGGTAGATCATTTGTAGTATTGTAGCAAGCCTTCTTCAACAAGGCTTGTGCCATGCCTTAACCTTGGAATTGGGAAATCTCCCCCGTGAACTTTTTGTGACCAAAAAAAAAAAGAAATATCTACTTGCATAAATGAAAACAAACTAAATTATCATAGAAATACAAACAAAAGAATAGGTGAACACTTTACTATTACAATATACAATTTATCAAAAGAAAGATGATACCTCTCAGTAAAGTCATTATAATGATCTGAAAAGTCCTCCCCAAGTCTATCAGATGGTTGGCCAGTAACAATTTTGTATCCACATAAACTATTTGTCGCATTAGGAACCTACATCACCAAATTTAAATGTGCACTGCATATATAAGTGACTCACAACAGTGAGATATTATCTTAAAGCTCGGATAAAGGTAAAGTAACCACCTTATGAGCTAGGTGATGAAATGTGTACAACAAGCACTCAACATACGTAAAATTCATCTCTTCTCCAGTCTTCTTCCAAGTCATGTATTTCTGAAAAAGCAGACAGCTTAATGAAAAGAGAAGGTAGATGATACTAAATCATCTTTAGTTAAATGAAATATAAAATAAATTGATATGTCAATCCTTGACAGATTGTGTTTAAATTGACTCAATTCTCCAAAGTTCATTCACAACAGTTAACTACACTCTGAGCTTTGACTCAAATAAGAAAACTTAGTTGTGTAAAATTTGAGTTTACATCATTTTATTTTGTTAACGGACTAGATTGAATCATGGAGATTAATGTGATCAAGTGGTGCAAATAAATTTTTAAAGACCAAGGTAATATAAGTTTTCGGTGATCAAACATTAATTTGCGAAAAATATAATGCTGCAGACAATGAGCAGGAATGGAGGTGAAATAAATGTATAACATTATGAATTTATAACCGCAAATTTATAAGATGACCCACAAGTCTTAACAACAGGCACTTCATGAAACAAAATGAACATAAGACTAAACCAAGCTAGCCACATATCCACTTTTGTTAGTTGATAATATGCTTGGAAATAACAGCATATATTAGAATAAAGTAAACATGAAAATTTGATGCTGACACACCAGGGAACATACTTCTATATCCAACACATTGATAAGAGCAAATGAAAAAATATACAATTCCATCCCAAATAGTGATAATCTGTGTTGATTTGATCCCCAAAAGTTCACATGTATATAATTGAGTCTCTAAATCTGTCAACTTAGTAGTCTTTCCACTTCATGACAATTTAATCCTTGAATTTGTCAATTTCATGACAAATTTAGTTCCCAAATTTGGTCAACATAATGTTGAAAGGACTAATTTGTCAAGAAATTGACAGATTTAGAGACTAAATTGTACATACATAAACTTTCAAGGACCAAATCAATACAAGTTGCCACTTTCAGGGGTGAAATTGTATGTTCACTAGTACCAGTTTTCAACAAGAGGTTTACCTTCAGCAACTGAACAATAGAAGGAAGCATTTGGCGTGAATCTTGCGGTGTTGTGTAAGGTGAAAATTCAGCAAGGCTTCTGAGTAAATCTACTTTCCGTTCTCCAGGAAGCTGAAGGAATAAAATAATTAATATGAATAGATTTCTCAACAAAAGGAGGGAAAACTCAGTTAAAGAAAATTAACATAATTCCACCAAGATTCTATTAATCAAAACATTCACCAGTCATTTGAAGATCAAGAATGCTAATCAGTAAAACTACCATAGATAAAGACTCTTTATTGATACTTTATCTGAATAAATCAAAACAGCTTAAAATTGCACAGCTGAGCACTTATGTACTGAAGTTGGAACAAGAAAATATGCTAAGTTCAGAAGGAAATGTTTTTTAAATGGTGCCTGCTAAAGATAAAGGAATAAAAAGAGTTGCTTAAATTAATATCTGACAGTTCAACAACCCCCAGCCATAGAGTTGCTTTGAATACTGGTACATACCACTTCTAGTTATCACACAATTTATTGCAAATAAAATGTTAATTCATAGAGAACTAATCAAAAGACTGCTAATCTAAATGGAGAAATTATCTGATGCAATGCATAGAAGTGGCCTATTTCACATTAAAGGTTGACAGGTAAACATATCTACATAGTATTTTAAACCATTAGACTGTAGGTGACTTCAATATTATTTTAAAGATACTCAAAATTAAGTGTGCAGGGTACTTCATGATGTTAATATTTCATATTATATAACACAGGAATGGGATAAAGCTTAAAGTCAGTTTAAAACTTCATGCTAAGAGCTTCCAAACCAACACTTATATATTCACATCATTGCTTCCCACACAATCTTGCTACTTTTTCCTTTTATATAATTCATTTAATAGACATAGATGAAAAGACTTGGCAAAGCAATAAAGCTGCTTCATTGCAAGCTTATAATCATGGGTTATACACAATGACACAGCCTCTCTACTTATGGTTACAGGCTCTACATACTCTAACCCACTCTAGACCCCACAGTGGTAGAAGCCTCATACTGCCACTAGCCCACTCTCAAGTCATTTTTTTCCACTATCACCCTTAATCAACATTCATTATTATATCAAGTATCAATCTTATTTTTAGTCAAGACATCCAAGTTAAGATGATATACAAAAGAGAATATGATACAACTTCAAATAAATTATATATGAAGGTGACAAGCCCTTAGTAAACCACAAAAAAGGAGATAAATAAAAAAAGGAAAAGAAAGAAAACTCAAGATACTCAGGTACAAACCATTGATTCCCTTGATTTTTTGAAAAATGGAAAAAGAGAAATTGGATAGCCACCTGAGTAATAAATAAGGGGGAAAACTATCTTTGATAAAGTATGCCTAATAGTTTTCAGTTATTATAGCACACAAGGTTTGTGAAATATTTAAATACAGGAGAGAAATATAAATCCCTAAAAATATCAAACAATGTACCCCCCTTCAAAAAAAACCTAGCCCCCCAGAAGGTATAGATTGTTTCAGATAATAAATTTCCTCAAATGTAAAGTTCCTAGAATCCAATTATACAAAGGGTTGACGGTGAGATACTTAACACATTTGAAATTAATCATAAAATGCATATCAATTTATATTGCATAAAGTATAAAAGCAAGATGCAGACAGCCTTATGCATGCCAAGTTGAAAAAGAAAGGAAGAATATTACATGGGTTGAACAAATAATAAAAATACAGGTTTATTCTGTCAAATTAAATGATATGAAGTAAATACCTGGTCAAAAACAGGAATTATATACTTGTTTATATAGTTGAGAAATTTGCTGCTAGATGCACCCCTCTGCAAGAAAAAAAGAGTTGTCAAAGAAGAAACTAAACAGAAAATAATTCTAGAAAAGATAAACAGTATTAACAGTCCATACCACAACAAATGGAAGTGCCATGTGAAGGCACGAAATCAACCTGTCAATATGATCTGCATCTGAAACCTACAAATTACCATTTAAAAAACCATTAAATGAGACAACAAAAATAAATATATATTACTAACATAGCTTTTAACTTCTGTCATCCTTGAAGTCTATAATCAAGAGTATTTACTAATAGAAAACCTTATTTTCACACATAAAATGACTATTTCTGTGTTCAACTGGGAAATAAAATAACAGAAAGTAAAAAGGTAATTACATTGAATTGTGCATCTAAATCAGCTTGCCCTTCAATGATTCCAATAAGCTCTTTCATCCGCTCAGCTGGAGCCTTTTCTCCAAATAGGCTCAAACTCTTCAGGAAATCCATAAACATTCGAAATTCTATACCAGTGACATCTTCTAAACTCTGCAATTAAATTACCACAACAGATATCAATTCTGCTCGCATTACAAAGATCAAACACTAATAGATTGACATTTGAACTTGCAAAAATAATGAGTAAAGTAATCATGAATACCTTTTTTATGAGATCAGTTATGTGTCTTTCCATTTCCTCCTGGGGCTTCAACAGTTCAGCTTTAATAGGGAAAACCTATAATTCAGATATTAAGTATTCAGTATTCACATCCATTTTAAAGATGCAAGTAAGCAACCAAACAAACCCAATAATCAAATTGTATGTTCACCTTATCTCTAACAAAGTTTATAACTTTCTCACGAATAGCATCATCCGTGCTTGGCTCTTCAACACTGCCAATGTGCTTAAACAAAGCCGTCAAAGAAGCTGCATTGACAACTATACTATAAGGAGACAACCAAAATGCAGCACTGATTTTAAATGTCCAGAATCAGGAAAGCATATTGTGTGAAATTGCCAAAAAAAAGTGTTCACAGACAAGGTTTTTGTCTAACTGTAACATTCAAAGCAATTAGCCTAACTCAGCGAACAGCTTGGCCTGCAACAGTTTTACAAAATTATTGGACTTTCACAATGAATATCACCATTGCTATCCAAAAACAAATGTTTTTAAGTTTTATTACCACTTATAGGCTACTAAGCAATCACCATATTAACAAGCTGCAGGTGATCTCATCCATTGAGAAACCAATGTTTACAAAGAAAATGTATTTCTCAATGCACATCTTATGCTCACTGAATAGGTGCTAGATAAGACTAGTGTTAGAATGCCACTTTCCTTTTCTGGTTTATATAGATCATTGATTGGACAGTATTATTGTCATTCAAAGGGAAAGAGTTGCAAAAAGATTGAGACACCCCAAAAAGGTTCTCGAATTTGAGTTCACTCAGTTTAGTATTAACTGATAAATATAGGGCATTGTGTGTTGGTGATATATTTGTGTTACACGGTTATATAGAACATGCAATTAAGGACTTATTTAAGGATATACTCCATATTTGTGTACCATCATCATACTAGTGCAATACCCAAAATTAGAAGTTATTTATTTTGGTTTTACCATTGAAGGATTGAAGTTCATAACAAAATTTAAACCATTTAACCACAATAGTATTCTGACAAAGATGTTTTCTTTCAATATAAGGATATATCAAAGTACCTTTCACATCCTGCCTCAGCAGAGACATTAGAGCCTTATGTACGGCATCACGCTCCACAAATTCCTCTATAAAAATTAAGGGAGGAAAAAGAAAGAAGAAAATATCAGAATCATGGCTAAGTTCTCAACAACACAAAAACATCAGAGATCACAACTTACCAGATCCGAGAATTTGCACAAGAATATCAACCATCTTCCCAATATTTTCAGGTGTATCCTTGCAGAAAAGTGGCAGCCCTCTAATTGCTTGCACCCGAACCTATGCAGCAACAGAAAAACACCAAATAGAGGAAACAAATCTCAGCACGTACAGAACTCACAAATAATCCACAGAGAAAGCAGAGCAATGAAGATACAGCAATGAAAAGGACATTTTTTCTCCACTTCACAATGTTCTGTCTAATCTTATAAATGGCATTATTTTCCTACAAATGTATCCTTCACTAAGTTTTGGTACAACTACTCCTTATTAATTTAGTCAGTTGAACAGATACAACCATGACCAAGAACCCTTGCCAGTTTGATCTTCGATTTGGTCTCTATATCTCTGCTAAAATCTTCAGGAAAAGCATTACGGTAACAAGAAATTAATGACGTGGACAAAATTTGATCTTTTTTCCATTCTGAACAGGACACTATTCCTTAGCCACCACACATACAGAGAGAATTACAAAGAATAGCATATGCAAATATATAATTTGAGGAACAAAATACAGACCCCAAGTTCTTCAGCCTCAACCAAATCAAGATGAGCATCGAGTGCAGGGCCAGAGAGGTCAGGGAAGAACTTGTAGAACTTGGGAATGAGCTGTGCAGCGAGCTGCTTCGCCTTAACACTCGTCTTGGCTGCATCTATGATTCCCTGGTAATCCTTCACATTCTGCGAAAAACCACACACACAGACTATAATACAACACTCCAAAACCCTAATTGAAAACCCCGAACATTACAATCCAAAACCCTAAAAGGAGAAAAGCAAGAACAGAAGAGCGAAATTCGGACCTGAGACTTGTCATTGGCATTGTTGAGTTGCTCCCCGTATTCGTAAAGCTTCTCGATGTAAGCGGCCTCTTCGGAAGGGTCAGTCATTGGAAGGTTCTGCAATTGCGGTTGCGATTGCGAAATCGAATGGAATTGAAGAACAAAAGTAGCTATAGCAAGCAAAAAGGGGAAAGCCAAAAAAAGAGGGTTTTGCTTTGCAGAGTGTTTTTGAGGGAAGAGATAGAAAGAGTGAGGGAGAGAGTAACTGACCTGAAAGATGAAGTAAAAAAGAAAGGGGGTTAAGAGAGGGTTGAGTTGAATGAGTTTGGAATGATTCAGTGATCTAAGGTCAAATTGCTCTTCGATGGGGACGAGTTTCCCTCTATACGCACACTACACACTGCACAGCAACGACACCATACTGTATCGCCTCTCCTCTTATCTCTCCGCCAACGAAACTCTCCTCCTGCAAGTGGACGACACGTCGTTTCTAGCAACCGCGCCATATAAACGTCAAAGAAATGCCTAAACCATGCTGGGAGATGGCACTTTTTCCAATTGCTCTTGTGTTGTTTATATAATATGATTAGTGTATAATTCTAGTTTTTTTTTAATAAATTATTTATAATAATTAAAATTTATAATTTTTTAATTCAAAAAGAATTTTTTGTCAATTTAACGTTCCATTATTAATTATGGATTAGGTATAAATTAAATAAAATAATATTAGATGTCAAATTTAATAAAATATTTATAATAACGAATAAACTACCGCTTTGTTTTTTAATTTTGTAATATTTTTCTATTTATTTTTTAACTTTAAAATTATAGCACATTAGTTTTCTAATTTTATTAAGTGTTTTTCAGGTTAATCTCCAATGTCAACTTCTATTATATTTGCTTATATCAAGTGTTTTTCTATTATTTGCACCTTACGATATTGGATGAAAATGAGTAGGACCCACATTACAGATACTAAGTAGGTAAACATAAAAGATGATAATGGTAAAAATGAAGTAATGGAAAATATAGAAGTTGATGTAAGACAAAATAAAAATTGAAAAATCGATATTATTTAAAAAATTAGAAATTTAAAAAGTGAAATTACGATATTTATATATTTTATAAATTAAAAAATATTTTTATAATTATTATCATGATTGAATATTTATATTTAAAAAAGTAGAAAGTGTGATATATGTAAAATATAATTGTGTATTTTGAATTTGTAAAAATAGTTAATTATAAATATTTTTATTTAATGAAATGAATATGTATTTTAGCTAAGTTTCCTTAACTTTTGTGTTCTCAAAAGAAATCAAAACAAAATAAGATATGTATAAAATTGAAAAACATAGTATTTTCCTACATAAGTAAAAAATGATTGAATATTTGTATTTAAAAAAGTAGAAAGTGTGATATATGTAAAATATAATTGTGTATTTTGAATTTGTAAAAATAGTTAATTATAAATATTTTTATTTAATGAAATGAATATGTATTTTAGCTAAGTTTCCTTAACTTTTGTGTTCTCAAAAGAAATCAAAACAAAATAAGATATGTATAAAATTGAAAAACATAGTATTTTCCTACATAAGTAAAAAATTAAAAAGTAAAGCATACCCATTCTATCATATCATTAAAACTTTACATTCAAATAACTATATAGCAATTCCAAACATCTAAATACATGACTATAAACATTTGTAATGATATCAGAAGTATCTAACAGTTGATACAGACCTTTTCAAATATTTGCTTCTACAACAAAAAGGAAAATATTATATTTATTGTAATATATATATATATATATATATAAAGGAAAATTAATTTATTTTAATAGTAAATTTATTATAAATTATTCTATTTAATTTTTAAAAAATAATTAAATTTTATTAATTTAACTATTAAATTAATAAATTTTATTATATAAATTATGTTTATAAAATTTTAAAAAATTATATTTTTATTAAATAAGTTAAAATTAACATATATTAAAAAATGTATTACACATTAAAATAAAATAATATAGAAAAATATCAAAATTTTATAAATATATTTTATAAAATAAAATAAATTAATTTAATAATTAAATGGATAAAATTTAACTATTTAAAAAAATATATAAGCAAGCTAACTCATGCAACACTTAATTTTAATGTAAGTTAGTTTCTTTACACATAGCATATATATATATATATATATATATATATATATATATTAAATAGAAAAAAAATATAAATTAGTATAATATTTGTTTAAATATAAATTTATCTTTACATGTTACAATAAAAATATTAAAATAAAATTCATTTGATTTAATTTTTATATCTTATTAAAAATATTTAAATGCTCCCCAAATGAATAATATTATCAAAACATGAGTTCAAACACTTTAAAATTTTGATAAAATAATATTTGAGTATTTATTTAATTTAAATTTTTTATATTTCATTAATAATACATTAAAAATTCATTTATATTAATCATATAAATATAAGTAACATCATTTTTTTATAAATACACAGCTTCTCAAACAATATCTTGCTTAGTATTATAAGAGATCAATTTTTTTTATTTTTCAATATAGGATGAATTAATTTATTAAATAATAATTAAAAGTTAATGAAATAAATAAAAATAAAATAGTAAACTTTCAGCATTTGAAATTGTTTAAAGTAATAATTATATTGAAACATATCCGATATGACCTCACCATCGAAGTTTCAAAAATGATTGTTAATATACTGTTATCTAAAAATATAAATAAATTATAAAACAAAATAATATTGATTTATTTGAATAGATTTTATTATAATTAGTCGCTTAATTTTAGTAAAATTTATTAACAATTATTTGAGCGATCATTTTATATAAGAATATATATTTATGTTGAGTAAATTTAGGGTTTATTATTTTTAAATATTATATCTGTAAAATTTAATTTTAAAAATATTGTTATACCTAGTATAATTTTATGAACTGAATATTTTTATATTTATGAATAAAAAATTATATTAAATACTCTAATAATATAAAACAATTATTTGTTTTTATAATAATTATTAAGAAAACTATTAAAAATTAAAACATTTCAATTTATGGGTTTAATATAACGAAATAAAAAGTAAGTTGTCTTGAACCTTTTTTAATTCTATCTATATATGATTAAAATTATTTTTTATTGATTATTAATATGATCTTGCATTACATAACATGAATCAATTCTCTTATGAAAGTAGATAAATGTAATACATACATAAAAAAACTATAAATTAAATTTAATATTTTAACCCATAAAAAATACACTTAACATTAATTTAATCTTCTAAATGTCTATGAAATTATATTCTTCCAATATAAATAATAAAAAATTTCAATTTATAACTTAAAAAATTAGTTTGATATCATTTAAGAACTAAACTAATATTATAATTTTTCAATAATTTAATTAATATCAGTAAAATTTTCAAACACCAAATAAATAATTTAGCTTTTCTTTAATTAAGTTATAATATTTTTATTAGATGCATACCTAAAATAAATGAAAAATTAATATTCCATATTGCTTAAAATATATCATATATTAGTAATAATATAAAAATAAAACACTGAAAAAAAAAATGAAGATACTCTAGTTGGAAAAGTGAGTGTATGATTGTTTTTCTTCTGGTTTGGAATTATGAAGCCAAGTACAAAGAAAAGGGTCCAAGTCTTCCTATTAAAAGTGAAAGGGTCCTACTTAATATGCATTGACTAACTGTTATAAATCTAAGCCCTGAAGATGTATATACTGCTGCAATACTCTGCTCCTGATCTGTTTTCCTCTACCTAAATTCCAAGGCATATTAATTAAAAGGAACAAAAGGGTGTGGCTCCATTGCATGTCTCAGTCACCCAAAAAGCACGATGTATTCATCAGCTTCCGGGGTGAGGACACACGCAGTGACTTCACAAGCCATCTTCATCATGCTCTCAGAAAGGAAGATATCAATACATACGTTGACTATAATCTTAAAAAGGGAGACACGATTTAGAGGACACTTGCTGAAGCAATCCGTGACTCACATATAGCTCTCATCGTTTTCTCAGAAAACTATGCTTCCTCAAAGTGGTGCTTGGATGAACTCCTCGAAATACTCGAATGCAGAAAACATCATGGGCAGGTAGTTATACCTGTGTTTTATAGAATGGATCCATCGCATGTTAGTAAGCAGACAGGGAGCTACGAGAGAGCATTTGCAAGATATGAGAGAGAACTAAGGAACAATCACTCCTATGAACATAAAGTGTCTCAATGGAAAGTTGCTCTCACTGAGGCTGCTAATATATCTGGATGGGACTCTTATACCTATAGGTAGTAAAATAATTTTATTTTTTGTGCATGTAATTTTTGAAACCATGTGTGCTTATACCTAGAAACCATGTGTGCTTATACCTATAGGTCAAGTTCTTGTTTAAAATGAATTGCAAAATGAAGCGCATTAATATTTCCAATCAATTCTATAATTCATTTAAGAACAATTTATTCTACAAGAATCTAACTAAAAATAACACATTGAATATAGGAGAACCACATAGCATATGGTATATTTAGGCACAACCTTTATCTATTTTGAGAAAATATGAATAAAAAAGGAGAATAAATCTCTTAAATTTTATCTTTGCTGGTTGTTCAACTTTATATGTGACTTTTTACAATAAGAATGTCCAATTCTTGGAAGTTGTTAAAAAAATTTGGATATCATCAGGCTGAAACACATGACATAAAACGTGTGACAACACTATACTCAATTATTTATATATTTATTGTGTGATTCTTTAAGATTTAACAATCTCTTTTATAATAAAGTAAGGAAATAGAACGGGAAAGAATGATAAATTAAAAAAGTCAACAATATTAACAATTTTTTAATATCTCAAATATATTGAGTATCTTTGTCTTCTTTGTATAGGAATTAGACTTTCCAAAAATTAATTTACTGATAAATGTAATTAAATACCGTTTAAAATTTTTAATTAAATTAATTTAAATTTTAAATTTTAAATAAATATTTAAAAATAATAATTAATTTGATTAAATGTATATAATTACATTTTAAAAGATTCAATGTATTCGGTCACATTTAAAAAAAATAATATTTATAATCAATAATAAAAAAATAGTTATAAAATCTATAATTAAATTTTTTTTTCTGTAATTGGATAGTTATAATAATAAAAAATTTAAGTGGTTTAAAACAAGTAATTAAAGGTTAATTATCATAATTTAAATAGATAATTAGTAAATTATAATTATATTTAAAATAATAATTATTTTAAAATATATAATTTTTACAACACAAGTTGCAATCAAAGTTAAAAAAATTTGCAAAATGTTAAATATGAGCAAGAATAATCACAAGATATTCATTTAAGAGAGAAAAAAATTAAAAAAAACACACACATATATATATATATATATATATATATATATATATATATATATATCGATATATATATCTAAAAGAAACAGAAAATATAGAAATAAAAACAAAAGAAATAAAAAAAAAATAGAAAGACATAAATTAAAAAAAAAATTAACGTTGACTAAATCATCAAACAAACTATGGGCATATATGAAGCTATTGTGATGAAATGCACTTAAGGGCTCCAAGGGCTCTTCTTAGACATAAAATTTATTGAAAAAGAATTAGAAATAAGTAATTATAATTTATAACCCATCAAGCACTTGGAAGGATTCAAATTTGGACCGATTTCATGAAGTAACCTTCAATTTGTCACCAAGTCCTATTCATCAAATGAAGTTTGTCTGCATCAGGCATCTAGTTTTAATATTATGTTTGAGTCTCAGCTTGTTCCATTTGTTTTGTGGGAGCTTGCTCTCTCTGTTTCTGATCATCAATCAACAAACCAAATGTGGCTGTTAGGGAGGATCTTCGACAACACCAACCTATGCTCTCTCAATAAACCTATTGACACTTCTTGTCTCGCTATGTCTGCTGTGAAACTTCACTTCTCAATCCTTCACTGCCTCCGGTACTAATTCTAGAGATTTTTAGATTATTCACTCTAGTGTTACTTACCATTTTGTTCTTCACATTTTCTTTTATCTATCCTCCTCTAGTATTTTTTATAATCCTTTCTATAAAACCTCTTTTTATAAGATTTTTTTTTAAAAAAATTACATTCTTTAACATAAATGTTTTTACAAAATTTTAGAAGTATTTATTATTATTTATTTATTCTTCATACTTTTAATAACTTTGAATGTGATACAATTAAAATATGATAAAAAAATCATTTTAAATAAACATATTAATTAATATTATTTTATATTTTTGTAATATATATAATTTGATAAGAAGAAACTTATAATACTAATATAGCATAGTTGTAAGTAATGATTCTGATACATCTATTTTAAATATGTCAGATAGGCACTTACATAGATTTTAAGGCTTGTAAAATCTTTTTTTACATTTTTTTTGCTAATAAGTGTAAAAAAATATCACCTTATGTTACTCTCTTTTTTTAAAAAAAAAGGTTGGTTTTATCTTTTTTGTGCAGATTTAAAACAAGAAATAAATCAAAATGAATATAACAATTTTGTAATAAGTAATAAAAAATTAAAATCACGTACTCTTACTGATTTTTACAATTGTACTTCATCAACTTTCACTTCTAGTAAACATACCCTCAGTCTTTGAAAACTAAAATGTACATGCTTTGATTTTTATTTCTCAACGGCATTGAACATATCTCTAATATTTCTTGTGTTTCATTAAAAACATGTTCATGTCAGGAAATAAAAAATGATAGTTTTGAAGATTTTTGCATCTCCAAAGTTCAAAATAAAAGTATTTTTCTAGGCTTCCAAGTTTCAAATAGTACTTTATTTCGTCAGATTTTAAAATTGATTGATGAGGTTTGATCTTTCATCTATGGCTATAATAAAATTGTCGAAGATGAAATACCTACTTTTATTTCATTTTTTTTTACCACCCAACAATAATTCTACCCTTTTCTCTTTGGTTTTCACCCTGAAATTAAATTATTCTAATTTATAACATACTCTTTGGTTTTACTAGTTGTTAATATAGCTAGAAGATTTGCAGAACTTTGTAATTCATGGTTTTCATCTTCTTCGCCTGGAAATTTCATTCTTAGGACATGCAATGAAATACAACGTGGCACAAAAAGACTTCTTAAACTATTCCAGCAAACAATTAAGAATATATTTAAATAAATAACTTAATTCTTATCAAATGCCTACATACTTTTAAGCTTGATAAATCCTTCTCCACCTCCACTTCTTTAATCATCAACTTCATCCACTTCACCCTTTTCTGTTGATTCTATAAATACTTTCTGGCAACGTTTCCACCCAAGCTGTCTTTATTGAAATCAGATAAGGAATGTTCATCAAGAAAGAAAAACAAAGACCGGATTCAAGGCTATATAACAGAGAAAGTTCAGTTCAAGTCCTCTTCCTAATAATATACCAAGAAGGACGAACAAACAAAAAGAATTTGATTACCAAAGATGAAAAACCACTCTCCTAACACTCCATGACATTCCTTGTTTGTCTCCTCTCCTCTCTTTCCTTCATTTGCAACTTCACCCTTGCTCTAATCAACTCTTCCATTTTTGCTTTACTGCTGTTATTCAGTTTAGCAGTTGCCCAATTAAAAATGGTTATAAAATAGGCATCTCCAATGCTTGCAATACATCCTTGAACTCAAAATCACGTGCTTCTCTATTGAACCTCTCAACCAGTTTGTACCTCACATCATTTAAATAAAATGACTGAGCAGTTTCCAAAAGCCATTTTGCCTCAGAGTCATTAAGCTTGCTGGTAAACACAACATCACCACGGATCAGCACCAAGTCCTTGCTCTCTGCAAATTCTGTGTAAAAGGTGACAGTGAAATAGGGAGCTGCTTGAGTTCCCCTGGCCTTGTAATCTTCAAGACCTGTAAAAAGTATGTGTGGTGTCTGGACTGCAAGAAAAGAAAGAATTATTATGTTTGTGAAACAGCAATGAAAGTATAAAAAGAAAACACTTCGAATTAATAAACCTTTGTATCAACATGTTTTATTCCAGTTTTTGTTAGTAGAAAAATTGTTAAAAGGAAGAATCATTCTTGAAATTTTCATCTCTTTATCCCATCCACAAATACCCCTCCAAACCAATAAATGAAAATTAGAAAGAAAAAAAAAAGACTTCTGGTTTTTCTCTCACCATCACGGAGATACACTGCTAACATAAATTTATAATCCCTTTTTTACGGCTTAAATTGGAAGTTCCATAAAAAGTTAAAAACTAGAGGTGACATAAACAATAAAAATATATATAAAAAAATCATTCCACTGTTGACAGTCCTTCAATAAAGTAAAGAAGGTATAAGGATATAGTGGTAGGAAAACAAGTGAAAACAATACCCTCCTACACCTTTTGCTAATCTATGGACAAGATTCCAACCAGAATGAAACTGATATCTTAAGGCA
Organism: Canavalia gladiata; assembly: GCA_037954105.1. Classification (NCBI taxonomy): domain Eukaryota; kingdom Viridiplantae; phylum Streptophyta; class Magnoliopsida; order Fabales; family Fabaceae; genus Canavalia; species Canavalia gladiata. Next base: position 69,909,665 of record CM075658.1, read on the forward strand.
ATAAAACTTCTAGGTTCTGGAAAGTAGTTTTTGACCATACAGCTTCAAATAAAAATAGTTTCCCAGCAATATAAATGGGGAAATAAATCAACCAGAAGACAAAAAAGGTACAAGGCAACTATCTTACCAAGTATTAAAAATACCATACGAAGCAATTTCTCTTGATACATTTATTTTCTTCTAACCAAACAAAACATAAGTTTTCATTGTATTCAAAGATTAGGTTTATCTCAAAATGATTTTCATGGTCTGCATGTCCATAGCTGAGTGCATACAGAGTTTGGGATTTTATTTTTTGGATAGGTAAGTTATACTCAAAGGGCATCAACAAAAGTTAAGTGAAACTAGAAACTGTCCAGAACCTAGTAGCAAACTATTAACATATTTTTTTATATCTAACAGCAATTGAATCTCTTTCTCCAGGCTAGAGAAAGGCCTGAATGAGCTACTAGACAAGATTTTGCGAACTAGTATGTCCAAGTAAGTCTTCTCTCTGAGCATGGATGAAAAAAGTTACCAAATATGATCATGTGTATTTATTAATGCTTCGCTTTTTGTTGATTTGTAATGGTTATGCTATTTGCAGTGCACACTTTACAGACCACATACATTACTGATTGCTTGCTACCCTTTGAATTTTCTATCTGCGGATTAGAATATCCCTACCTACTTTCTTTGCAGACTACAATAAAGTTCACAGATATAAGTGGACACATTACAATATCTTCAACCACAGTCCACAGATATGAATATCCTGAAGGGGAAAACATCCGTACCTATCCATATGCACTATCCATGAATAAGAACCTATACCTGTCCATGTATAAGTTTCATACCATTAAATAGTTTTATTGAGCTAAGCTATATTGCATAGTACATTGTGAGTGTGATTAGGTTGGCATGTACTGGTTGTAAAAGTCCTAGACCTAGATTATAGTAGACATGGAAGTATTGGGCAAGTGTTATGTATCACAATTATTCAGACTCCCCTTCATAAATTATACTTACTTTGGAGTCTATCTCTATCTCTTCTCTTTTTCTTCTAATCCTACAACAACAATTTTGTAGAATGAGCTTTTTCTTCTTTTTCATTTCAGTATTCATGTTCTCTCATATACTCTCCACATCCAAGGAATAGATAATATCCTAATAATGCCTATATACAAAGAGAAAAAAATAATTCTCTTCTCCAAAATTCCAAATACAAATCAGCAATCAGGTGCAACGCAGTTTTGTTTCATAACAATTATTGAAGTTTTTTAATACATTAGAGAGAGAAATTTTTGTCAAACCTTGAACAAACATTGTTGTATATCCACTTCCCCTCCATAAAGGAATGACAAAATATCGGCTGCCAAGGATAAAGAAAGCTGAGAACATGAAGTCTAGAATAGCGCAAAATCATAGTATTGATCAAAATGTACCATTCTGAAGCTCTATGCTCTAGCAAGTGATAAAGTTTTGCTTTCATAGATGCTCCAACATGACCTCTTCCTATGTGATACTGAAATATAACCAGTCAGATCATATGATTAAAAATACAATAACAATTATTTGGCCAAAAATTGCAAAATAGTTTTCGTAAGTTGCACTAACATTCCACCGACAGTGACAATGACAATAAAATTGACATAACAAAGAAGAACAACTTGATTGCTACTACAACAATCATCATCAGATTGCTATAAGATCAGGGACGTTTTGGCCATAACTTACTAACCACACAAAAGAGAAGGCAAATGTTTCCAATTGATCAACAAGAAGAAGCTTAACTAAGTGCACAAATTTTCTTTAGTTGTTTCCTTTTCTCTTCTTCCTGGAGATTACATCCAACCTATCTTCAATATTTTTCAGTCTCCAACAACTGAAACAAGTCTAACAAAAGCAAGTGGCAAAGAGAAGCAATAAGCTTTTTGAGACTACTACAATCCTTCTCTTAGTACAAGCTAATACTATATTATATTCTTCTAACCAGCTTCACTCACAGAAACACACATAGTTTTGGCTCCTCCAAAATTGAGAATGTCATGTTACACTCTAAAAAGTAAAGTGCAACAATAACCATCAATTAGAAAATTAATGGTCGAAATTGTAACTACTTCAAAATTAATCAAACATGTACTTAATTTTTATTCTAATCTCACCCATTAATTTTTTAACTGCCCTCTGCCTCTGCAATTTAGACGAACTGGATCCAAGTTACAAATCAAACAAGAGAAAGCGATAAAGAACAAGTAATCAAGATCACAATAAATGAGACTTTACATCATCCCAAATTGAAGCAATGTCTTCGGGATACCGATCCTTCAGTCTCTGGACGTCTACAATAGAATCCAACGGCTTCGGTTGCAAAGGAGTGAACCCAGAGGCGAACTTTGATGTCCTGCAGAATCCAAGCGAACCCCATTTCTGGAAATCGCAGGGAATCTCCGGTTGAAGCACTTTCTTCGTAGCTGCTGCGAACGAAACCGTAGTGAAAGAGCGCGCAGAAGGGTCACCGAAGGCAAACAGGTTTCTGGTCTTAGAGGCTACGCTCCTCCAAATTCTGGAAGCTGAAGACACCCTTTGCATTTCAGAGTCCGAAAATGAGAAAAAGAAATGAACTTGACAATTGGGACAGCTGGTAGAAGTTTGCCGGCGACGCGAAAGCGGTCTTGAGACGGCAGATTCTCGAAGAAGTGCGTCTGAATATTTTCATTTGGGCCTAAACTAATGTGAGTCCAAAGTCTTAGTAATTATCATGGGCTTTTGTTAAGAGACTTACACAATTTTTACTTTTTTCCTTTTTAATTCTGGACTAAATACACAATATTTTATTTGATTTTATGTTATTTATAAAGATATATACTTTATACATTATACGTGTTTTTAAATAATGAAAATTAAAATATATCTAGGAGAAGATTGATTTAACTAAAAAATGATTGTTTTACTTGTAATAAATGAGCATATTAAAATAAAAAAAAAGCTTCAAACTTTTAGTTTTGGGAAATATTAAAAATTAATTGGATAAAATATTTTTTAAATATCTGTAAATATAATAATGTTTTTAATTTTTGCAAATTTTGTTTTTATTTTTATTATTAATTGTTTGAAAATATTTATTCTTAGTTCTTACTGTTAACCTATTATTAAACATTTATTGATTTCATCAATAGATACTCACTTAAACTTTCTCATCTATTCCCTTATTTCATATTTTAAAAAGATTTTATTGAAACAATACAACTTATGACTTTTAGTATTAAGTGATAAAATATTATTTCGATAATACATTTAAATTATTTTCTTGAAAGTTCCTATAAATAATTTAGTAATAAAAGATATAAGAATAAAATATTTTAATATGAGATTTTGAGTTTAAATTTTATATTATATAAAAACTTAATTACTTAAATTTTTTAATATATACGACGAATTAGTATATATGATAAAATTTATTTAAATATTTGTTGCTTAAGTGTGCAAATACTATTAATAACATGCATTTAAAATAAAAATCTTGAAATAAAAAAATTGTATAAGGATTAAAAATAAAATTGTTATATATATAAAAGTTAAAAATATATTTAAATATTTTATTATAGCAAATTTTTAATTTATTAAATAAAATATAAAAATAAGTAAAAGTAAAAAATATTTTAAAATGAAATGTTAATTTGATTAAATATGTAAGCTTAAAAGTTGAGGCATAAAATAAAAACAAAAGGATTAAATATATTTTTAATTTTTTTAAAATATTTAAATTTTAGTTTTGATTACATAATTTTTAAAATCTTTAGTTTAGATTTTTTATTTTCTAAAATATCGTAATTATATTTTTTGATATTAATTTAAGTTATATTAAATTAAATTAGATTAATCGTAATTAAAAAAAATTAATTATTTTATAAAATATCTTGATTACAATCCTCATTAGTTTATTTTAATTTAATATAATTAAGTTAATATAGAGATCATAATCAAGGTATTTTAAAAAATAAAAGATCTAAACTAAAAATTTTAAATTTAAAAGATAAAAAATAAATTTTGAATATTTTAAAAAAATTAAAAATATTTAATCTAAAAAATATATTATAAAAATAAAAATAAACTTAAATATTATTATATTAAAAAGTGCAAATTTAAATTCGTTAAATATAAATAAATTTAATACTATTCTCAATTGAGGCAATTAATTAGATAAAAAAAATTATTTTTAAATATTACATTTAAAAATCAAAACTTTTGTATCAATGAATTTAAGCATAACTTAAATTTTCAGAAAAAAGAATTAATTTAATCTCACAATATATATATTTTATTAATGTAGTCAATCAAATAATTATTTTTAATTAGATTCTAAAATTTAAAATTCTTAAACTTTTTTTATCCTTCCATCTATAATATTATTAACTATTAACTTCACATGTTAACTATTAAGTGGTAATATTACATGATTATCCATCTCAACAAATTAGGAATGATAAGAAAATTCATACATATTTTACCTAGTTCTAGTTTTGATGGGGTAAATTCGAATTGTTTGAAAACGGGCGAGGAAATTCGATTTTTGAAAGAAAAAATAATGATAAATATAGAGACATTGATATCTACCCCTACCTCAAAATATAAAATTACTAAAATATTTTTATTATTATACAAATATTATATAAATTTAGTAAGATTATAAAAATAATAAACTATATAAATTTTAAAAAATATATAACATTTAATAAATTATAAAAATTATAATTAAAATATAAAAATGATCAAGAATATATGTAGAATAGGTTTTCCCAACTCTAGTCGGAAATGAGAATGAGGTTTAATTTTTTAAATCCGGCAGGACGGAGGCAAAAAACATGAAACCAAGTTAACATGATTTGATTAAAATTATATTTACTTCCAATGTGATTTTCTCATTCTCTAGCCACAATGATTCACGAAATCTTGAGATAACCTTATGTTTGATTTTGAAATCTTGAGATAACCTTATGTTTGATTTTGAAATCTTTGTACATAAAAAAAATTATTGTTGAGAAGAATCCTCATTTTAACATTTCTTGAAAGCTTAATTTCTTTTCAATCAACTAAGAGTACATACGAAATTAGACGAGATAATATCATTAAACTTAAATGTAAGTAGGATTGCTTAGCATGTTAAGATATGATCAACATTTTACCTTATTAATCATTTCCTAAAATAAATAAAAAAATAAAGTTTTGATTGTGTTTAATACACCGATTGTAGGAAGATAAAATATAATATATTGAATCATATTTTATGTATTTAAAAAATAAATTAAACCTATATATTATTAGCTAATTAACTGGGTTATTTACTTAAACTTTGGATAATGGATTGTTAATGAATGGGTAAATCATCAACAATACCATGATTTACCTAGTTGACAGAATAGTTTGACTGTACATTTATCTTTTGCAGCATGATAAGAAATAAGAATGTATATATGTTGTTTTGGAGTAAAATTTAGGTTTATTTGTTGATGATGAGTGGATGAGCTTGACTTCCAAGGAGTCTGTGTTTCATTAATAGATTTTGCACTATTGATCATGGCAAGAGAATTATTGGATTTGAATTTGAAATTCAAAGAAAAATCATGTTTAAAATAACATATTTCAGTGATATGTTATTATTTCCCACGAAAAGTGTCTCGAACTTGCTATCTTGTTCAATCTATCCCTTCTTTTACTTGATGAAGATCCCATGATACCGGGTGTCATCTAGCTGGAATTTTAATCAGGAACATTTGCTAAGATCTTAGGTTCATCAAAAACAACCCAAACAAATTATTTTTCATGTTATAAAACAAAAGAGAAAATCTTATTTACACTTGGAAGTTGTTTCATGATGAGAACTTGGCTTCAAACAGTGTTATATTGTTCTTTTAGGCCTTTGAAAAAATATATTGTTTGCTTAGTATCTTTATGTTTCCTAATGGATTTGACATATTTAATGATGCAGATATAAGAGATTCTAATTCTTCCCATATAGTTTCAAGTTAAGTGAAATAAGAAGAAACATTTGTTTCACCTTGATTGAATAAATTTTTGGCAACAAATATGATGTATTGAAGTAATCTTTCTTAAAAAATATTTTCCTTAAATCATCCTAAAATTTTTTAATATTATTATCAATGTAAACAATATTTTGAGTAATTTGTTAGTTCAAAAATTTTATGATTCAATATATGATCATGGTATTGTATCTTTTCTAAGAATTGTAAAAAGAATTAACAATATCAAGCATAAAAATAAATTCATTAAAAAATTTAAATTTATTTTTTTTGATAAAGAAATCCGTTTTATAAATCTATTCCAAAAAAAAAATGATAGTTTACTCCATTTATTTATGATCAAATAAAAAGGATCTTTAAATTTTCTCTAAGATGCAAATAGTAGGAATTTGAGAGATGTCACACAAAATTCTTTTATATTATTTAATATAGCTTTTACAATTATGAAAAAGAGACTGAGGCACAATAAAATTTTCCAAAAAAAAGCTTTGATACCATAAAATAATATAAATAGAAAAGAAAATATAAAAATTAAAAAAAAATATGTAGAATTTGTTTATTGATATATGTTGATTACAAACTCATGAAAAAGTATATATAACAAATGAAACAAAACAACATAAAATAGTAATTGGTAGACAATAAACAATTAAAGCATGTAAATAACTCATGGTTAATTATGTAATAAAAACTACAGCAAGTCTCTTTTCATTTTCGTGCTCTCTTTTCTATTCATATTGTTTAGATTAATAAAATATATATTTTAATTTTTACATAATTAAAAAAATTAAATAGACTATTCCATTTCATTTTGTAGACTTCCTAAACTTTAACTTGTGGTATATTTAAATGGAAAAAAACATGAATTAAAAAAAGAAGGAAATAAGAAAAAAAATATAAAGGATGAACATATTTTTATATTAAGAAAAAAAAATTGAATTTTTTGTTCACCTATTTGATTAAATAAAATTAAGAAAAAATATAATTATATTAAATAATATTTAAACCTTTATAATATGATAAAATAAAATTAAAATCTAAATGATCCTCTCTCACCGTTTTTTTAGGAGAAAACAATAGACATGGATCACACAACTTTTTTATTTTCTTTCTAATTTCTTTTAGCTGTTTTAAACAAGTGAAATCTATGGAGAACTGTTTTTTATTCTAAAGTTTTCTTTTTATCCCTAAATCATGTTTTCGAAACAAAGCATTAAGGATTGGTTAATTGAGTAACATTATTTGATGACCCCTAGGTGATTGTTTAATTGCCCATGTGACATGAGATCCCAAACAAACATTCACACTAAGTATCAGACTAGCAGTATTGAAATAATAAAGCGTGTAATAAATATAAAATAATTCAGTTGACCCTAAAAAATGGAGGGTGAGGACCCACTGAAAAGCTGTATCACTTTCACTTTCACTTTACTCACTGAATGACCATAATTCTTGGCTTCTTGGTGTGGTAGCTGAAGTACCTTGTAATGCTAAGCTTACAGGAGGAATGAATATGCAAAGATGGTCCTCTAGCTTTTTAATGTATTCACAACAAAAGGTATCCCCCACTTAAGACCAACCTGAAAAAGGCAAAGCAACTCAGAATTTTGGTCCTCTGTGCACATTAGGGGATGGGGAAATCAGTGAACTAGATTAAATAGTGTTAAGAGCTTCATTTATTTATAATTTAGTGGCTTTTTTGCTTGCACATGCCCTGCATTTAATAACTCATGCAAGAGCTGCACCATTGTGGTGTTGGTGGGGTTCACTCACTCTTTAGTCCTTTCATCCAATTACTGCTCAAGCATGTTTTGTACATTCAAAATATTTTATTAAAATAATTTATATATATTTTAACAGTATTATTATTTGTTTAATATGTTTTTTTTTTGTTTCATCTTATTTTTCTATTGTATTATATCATTTATCATATTTGTTATATATTCTTTTTTATCTCTCTGGATGACTATATCTTTTGGATGATTACATAACATTTTTCATTATATTATTTTGTGCTCTCTTTTCGGTGAGTTAGTTCTGAAACTAATTTTGTACGAATATTTAAAGTAATGTCAAAAATTATATTTAATTTTGATGTAGGGTTAAGATAAAACTTTTAATAATTTTTATTAAAAATTATAATAAGTATAGTTTTTAAAATAATTACAAAAATTAATTCTTTTTAATTATATAATAATTCATAATTAAATCACAATACTTTATCTAAATTCAAACAAATTAGAGAGCATAATGTACAAAGATCATTATCCATAGTAGATTATGTTATCTGTGTATTTGTCGCGATCAGGATTCTCTTTAGTTTCTTTTTAAACTGCATGCATTCTCAACCCTTAAAACTATATAGTTTTATATTAAAATGTTAATGTAAAAATAAGTTGAAAAATTATTAACCATAAGATGTCAAACTGATCATGATGCAGTTGTCTATGAACTCAAGAGAATCCTTCCATACTTGCCTGTATATCTCTTCACAAAGTCCTTAATACTTATCACTAATATGGGTAAAAAAAAATCTATCTTTATATTTTTTTTATATAAACATTGGATTCCACACATCCATTTTCTATTTTTTTTTTCTTTAAAATAGAGTTACGTAATTTACACTTAAAAACATACAGTAGAATGTATAATAATATAAGAGAGACAAGAATTAAAAATAAAGTAATATATGACAAAGAAAAAAAAAATTATATCAATTGTATATTTTTGTTATATGAATATCATTTCCTTTTAAATTATAGTTTGTAACAGCAATTACAGTTATTCATTGCAATGTTTGAGGTTTCTACAATTACATCACAACTGTAATCATGGTTGTCGACACTTGTCCAGAATTTCTTGTGATTATATTAATCGCAATACAACAATAACCACTCCCTCATTTTCGCTGTTATCAAATTTCATTTTTATGAACTAGAAAATGAATAGGAGTTTGATATTATTTTGCCAGGAGGTCCCCATTAATCAACAGTCAACCTCAACAATCATGAACAATCAAGATCAATTGCATATACACACATGTGAATGAATCCATCATCCCCATCATCATGATTTTTAATTAATATTTTATCACAATTTGAGATACATATATGACAAGGGTAGTTGATGTCCTTACTCTTTAAGCTTTTCCAGTTTTTCTGTTTTCAAAATAATCAGTGACAATTGATAACCCACAGTTTTGCTTTGTTCAACTTGACACCAATTCTTTCAATCTAGAGGAAGTTCAAATATCATCAAAAGTGACATGATACACCTAGCCATCTAGGTAGACCCTACATTTGCATTTGACCAAACATAAACCCATTAAGATTGAATCAAAAATGTGTAGTTATCAAGTGAGTGAACTTCAAGATGTATAAAGGGATATCTTTTGGATTGTTTTGAATTCTTTAATTTTTTTTGGGTTGTCAGAAGTTTTCTGCATTAGATGCCACCAATTAATTCAGCTTCGTTTTTCTCTTCTATGAGACTCACGGGAATTGATTCCCTTTAATTTTTAAACCCCCTTATTCTGATTTGGCAATCTGTCCCATACTCCTATACAAACACATTCAACCTTACCTTCACTTTTAATCTTCTAAACCACCCTCTCCCTTTCTTTGTCCTAAGCTGCCCCATTATGTCTGTCCCTTCTTGTGCTTCCACTTTTTTTTCATTTCTATTTACTTCTTTGTTTATTTTCTTCACATTGACCAAAACTTCATCATGCTTAGCAGCCATACATACCAACACTACACACACCCCTCGCCATCTCTCAGTAGATTACTATGCCAAATCTTGCCCTCAGCTAGAGCAGCTTGTTGGCTCAGTCACCTCTCAACAATTCAAAGAATCACCTGTTTCTGGCCCTGCCACCATTCGCCTCCTCTTCCATGATTGCTTTGTAGAAGTAAGCCCAATTCCAAAAGAAAACAACTTTGCAATTGCATGCATGTATTGGCTTGTTTTACTAGTAATTGACTAATTGTCAAATCTTTAAAACCAACGAGAGAAACTTAATTTCTTGCCTTCATCCACCACTTATGTTTTTAGAACAAATGTTTCAGTGATCTCTGCAGCATTTAAACTAGTCATTCATGTTTGGTAGTGAATTTTGTGGTTAATTTAGTGCTGTTTTTCTTGGGGAGTCTATGACAATTATTGAATGGGTGAGTGCAGGGTTGTGATGCATCAATTTTAATAGCATCAAAGCCTGGAAGTAAGGATTTGGCTGAGAAGGATGCAGAAGATAATAGAGAATTGAAGGTGGAAGGTTTTGAGACAGTAAGAAAGGCTAAGGAACAAGTGGAGAGAAAGTGCCCGGGTGTGGTGTCATGCGCGGACATTCTTGTAATTGCAGCCAGAGATTATGTACACCTCGTAAGTTATTACTGTTTTTTTTTATTTTTCAATTCCTATTATGCTTACCATATATCTTTTATCTATTATCTCTATTTTTTTTTCTTTCTATTTCTATCTTTACTTTTTGGTTTCTTCCTCTTACCATGCAAAATGTGGGCACTTTGGTAATGCCTTTTAGTGCTTAAGTTTTGACCTCATAGGTATCAGTTTACATGCAATATACATTCAAAATATTCCTAGTTTTAAGAGCTGTTTTGCTGTTTGAAGTAACCAAATTCACTTAAATTGACCTGAGAAGGGCTATTTGACTATGAAAAATTCCACATAATAGTTTTCATGTTTTGTTTTTCAAGTGGAAGTTACTTTTCCAATTTTCTTCCCTTTTGAACTTTCTGGACCTTCTTTCTTACATAGCAGCTTCGCTGCCTTCCGTACCTCTAATACAGAAGAAAAACGGTTTCAAAGAAAAGTGAAGTTTCCACCCTCCCCCCAATTATATATAGATTACCAATGCCAAAAATAATGCTTATAAAATTCAAACTTACTATAAATTATAGTCTTATGCGTCATGTTAATTAGTGTTTTTAAAAAATTGGTTAAAAATTAGGGTGGTAGTGAATTTTTAAACTTTTAATTGCAAATATTTGCCTAGTTTATGCTATCTGGGAAAGGGTGTCCTAGATTTATTGCAGAGCCTACTGGTCTGCCACTCATTATATAATTTTCAGAAAGAAGTTAGATATTAATGGTTGGATAGGGGTTCTTTATAATGTGAAAAGAAAACTAAAAAATTGAAAATAAGGAAATAGGCAAATATTTTTCTTCCTAAACAAAGACAAAAGAGCTAACAGTTATGGTGAGGAATAAATTGGTGTGTCCATTTGCTAATTTGCCTAGCGAAAAAGACAATGCATTCGGCATTGATACAGGCTGGTTTGGATGCACTTAATTTGGGTCTAGAAAGTGGAAACAGACAAGTTTGTCTTGGTTTAAGAGTATTTTTCCACATCAAAATATACTAAGAAAAATGAATCTCCTGTAATATTAATTGCAGTTCTGTAGCAGTGAGCAGAGTGACTGTTTCATACAACCATTCTGCATAAAGTGAATTTATATTTGTTTTCATATTGTCATAATTTGCTTAGTATGTTAGATTCCAACACAGCCCAACTATTGTACTTTCTTATGTTTGGATTATTTGGGCACCAAACACAATGCTGCTTCTTAATCTTAGGTCTAACTTAGTGTTGTCCTTTTATATGCCATGTCAAATTGATATATGCAGAAGTCTTGCACCATAAATAATAAATTAATTATTTCCTTTATTTTTTTAATTTGTCATTTAAAATTATTTTATATAATTTAAAAATTAACCAATATTTTTATTTATATTAAAATTATTATATAATTATTTATTATTTTTTATCTTTTGTTGATTAACGTTTTATAAAAATAATAGTAAATATTTAAAATTTCTAAAATGATAATAAAAATTAAAATACCGGCAAATTTGTGATTGATTGAGTTGGAATCGGCCGGGGGAGTAAAGCCGAATGAACTGTATTATGAAGATTAGATTAGTTTTATTTGGTTTTGAAATCACAAACAAATTAATCAATTTCCAACAAAAAATAATTAGTTTACTTTTTATGACTTTCCCATTAAAACTATCTTTGTTTTTTATAATATAAATAGTGTAATTTAAATTTAAAATTTTATATAAATTATTTAAACTTTCCATTCCTAAGCTAATTTTAATGGTCAAACCATCTCTTCATCTAATAAATAGTTAAAAACTTCAATTTAATTAAATGAAAATTTATTGAATCCCATATAGTAGGCCTAGCTATTGTTACTATAAATTGCGTTACGACTTAAGCACGAAAGGAGAGTCTAATTAACTTAAAAGATTAGTTTGTTGAGTGAGCTCCAATATTTAAGTACTACTTTGAAGCTCTTATTTTACAAAGTGGGACTTGTAACGTTATTACTCTCTTTAAGAGTTTACTTTTGTGGTGATTTTCACTCTATCAACATTGACCTCATGGTAGCTTTTCTTCTTTTGGCAGCTTCATTCATTTATCAATATTTGGTTTGGACCTTAATTCAGCGTATAGATAATCCTTCTACTGCCAACTTTAAATAAAATTATTAATTATTATAATCTAACCACATGAGAATTGAGAAGATCTCAATCCAAAAATTGGTTCATTAGGTGAGAGAACCCTAAAACTTAAGTACAGCATTGAATCTCTCTTTCTGTTCAACATTACACTCATTAACAAATTGAGAATGTGATATAACTTCATTTCCATAACTTTTTCAAGTTTTCTAAATCGGCAATTAAAATTTTTGTTTAATAAAGTGGTAGTAAACGATAGGTTTTTTCTTTTTCTTTTTCACCAAATTAAACTAATAAGTTTGCTATAGAATTTGGTTAGTCAAATGAAATCATTTGTTGTCATTGATTTATATCGCTATGAACTATGATTAAATTTTTTTTATTATCATATTTTTGAACAATGTTTTAATTTCAATACATTCCATTTATTTTTCTATCACATCCTATGTCACATTATATTTCTTTCTTTCTTTTCTTTTCCTCCTTTACGTCTCTCTCTTCGTTCCAACTGATTCATATTTTCAGTCATACAATAACCAAATGAATTTGAATCACATGTTATTCTTGTACTATATTTCATGTACATTCTTTTAAAGATTTGAATCATGTCAAAGCATCATTCATCATCAATGAATTTTGCATAACCAAATGCTAGAAAACACCCAAGAAGCGTATAAAAGCTCAAGTCCATAATTAGCCATCCTTTGATAAATAATATAAAACAAAATGGACACATTTTTAAGGATTAATTAAGCAAAAGCAATGGTGCAGCAAAAACGTATTTTCTGTTTATCTGATTGCTATGAAAAGATGGTCACATTAAAATGTGAATTAGCTTGAACTAATGATTTAGTGTTATATGACACAGGCAGGAGGGCCATATTACGAAGTGAAGAAAGGAAGATGGGATGGAAAGATATCAATGGCATCAAGGGTGGGATCTAACATCCCTCATGCAAATTCCACCGTTGATCAAATCATCAAACTCTTCAACACCAAAGGCTTAACCATACAGGACATGGTTGCTCTTTCGGGGGCCCACACAATTGGGTTCGCCCATTGCAAGCACTTTGTGACCCGACTCTATAATTACCGGGGCAAGGGTCAACCCGACCCAAATATGGACCCAAAACTACTGCATGCTCTGAAAATGTATTGTCCAAACTTTGGGGGAAACTCAGACATTGTTGCCCCATTTGATGCCACTACCCCATTCATATTTGACCATGCCTATTATGGTAATTTGCAGAAAAAGATGGGTTTGCTGGCCTCTGACCAGGCTTTGGTTTTGGACCCACGAACCAAGCCACTAGTTCAAGATCTTGCAAACAACAAGCAAAAGTTTTTTCAAGCTTTTGTAGCTGCCATGGACAAATTGAGTTTGGTGAAAGTGAAAAGAGGGAAAAGGCATGGAGAGAAAAGAAGAGATTGTAGCATGCATGTTTGAGAACTGAGATATAACAGTATACACAATTCTTGCATTTATAACTGGATACCTCACCAATTTCACCAGAGCTTTTCTTTTATTAAGTTCACGTTAAAACTCTAATATTGTTTTGTGCAGTTATAAATGCAATAGTTGTTAGGATTATTATTTTATTTTTTATTTTCATTTGGTTTGTTTATTTTTGTGTTTCAAGTTAACCGGTTGCTTTAAAGTATTTCTTGAAAGAATGGTTTTTTATGATACGGCTATAATTGAAATCATCCAAATGTATAATAATTATTTTAAATTGATGAAAAAAAATTACACTATAATATATTAAAATTAAACTTTTTGTCAATATAATAAAATAAAATTGCCTTCAATTACTCATCAAAGATCTAGTTTGGCTGATCGGTTGTAGTCTCACTATAAAGATATTTTGGCAAATTAAATTATCATTGAACACGAGCATCACGAATGTAGATATGTTAATGTTTCATATCAGTGGCCGCGTCCATGTCTAAGATATCATTTGACATGGATCTTATCAATGCAGTTAACTCCCTAAAGTTGAAAATTATGAGTGTTTTGGGATGTCATCGAACTTTTTGACCCATACAGGATCGTTCAAAAAATAATCTTTTTAAATAGAGCGGTTTGAGAAAATTTTACATACAGAAGTTGAATCAATAGATTTTAGAGATTTATACTTTACACATGAAACGTATGGAAATATGGTTTAAAGCCAACTTTGATGACACATTCGGAGATGAGAGTAAGAAATGTCGAAAGATTATATTAAAAAGTGTAAAATTATGCATAATATTCCACTGTAGGCACTTATTTATGTGTCTTTTCATTCTGTTAAAATACATTAAATTTTGCGTAATATTTCTTTATTTTTTTTGCAAAATTTAATATCATCTAAAACGTATCAAATTATGCATTTCATGCCGCAACAAATGACTGCACCCGTAATCTCTGTAGAGTGCTTTAATAAATGCGTGATAGGCTGCTACTTAGGCCTGTATCCTTGTTACCTGAAAATATCATTAATAAAAGACAAAAAATACTTATCATTAATCAAATTTTAAAAAGCATTTAAAAAATCTATCTTTTAATTTAAATTAAATAAAATTAATTTTTATAAGTTAAATTTTAAATTGTTAAATGTTTTAAAATATATCAATTAATTTGAACAATATATTTTTATTAAAATATATTTTATTAAAATATATATTTTACAGTAAAAATATAAAATTACTTTTAAATTTCAAAATAAACATATTCTATAATTATGTAATAATAAATTTTTAAATTTTATCTTTTTATATTCAAATTGAATCAAACTAAATTAAATGCTATTTCAACCAAATTAGAATTCTACAATTAATTATTTTACTATAATTCAATTTAAGGTTATATATTTTTAATTCTTTTAAAATTTTAATTTTGATATTTTACTTTTAAATGATTAATTTTGATCTTTCATTTATTAAAGTAGATTAATTTTAGTCCCTAACCATTGATAGTTAAACATATATATATATATATATATATATATATATATATTAATGTCAAACATTAATTATTTTAAAAATTAAAAAACAGTGTTTTAAAAAAGATCAAAATTCATCATTTTAAAAATAAACTAAAATCAAAATTAACAAAAATTTAAAACATATTCAAGCCTTCAATTTAGAGTCTATAGACAAGTTTGGCTTATTTTTTTAAAAAAATAACTTTAGTATAAAAACCAGTTATTTTAATATATATATATATATATATATATATATATGCCCAACGTCTTTATTCTCTATTAGGCCAACTTTTTTTATTTTTGAAAATTGAATGTTTTTGGCTATTGCTTTGAAAACTCAACTTACATTAATGTTTTAAAATAATAGTTTTTATATTTTTAATATAAATATATTTTAATGAAATATATAGTTCAAATTAATTGATATATATATATATATATATATATATATTCTAAAATGCTCAAAAATTTAGAACCAATATATTAAAATCAATGTTATTTAATTTTAAATCAAATGAATAGATAGATTCTTTTTAAATATTTTTTAAATTTTAACTAATGCTAGATACATTCATTGTTTTTCTTTTTCATTAATGGTGCAGCAAATCACGTAAATCTTACAGAAGGCTATGGATGCATTTATTTGAAGTAACATGAAACGCATAATTTAATGTGATTTAGATGATTTTAAATTAAAAAAAAAAACTAAGACATTACACAGATGTATTTTAGCAAAAAAAAATGCATAAACAAGTGTATTTTATAATAGGATATTCCGTGTAATTTTATGCATTTTAATAAAATCTTTGAGATTTTCTGCTCCAGAGTATCTGAATGTATCGTCAAAATTGACTTTAAACGTATTTTTGCATAGCTTTCATGTTTAAGGAACAAATCCATGCGTAAAAATTACTAATTTAATCCCTGCAAGTAAAATCCCATTTGAAAAAAAATTCAAACAACCCTATATGGGTCAAAAAGCCGATATGATTGTTGAGTACTACAAAATGCAAAGTATATCCCAAGCATTTGGCTAAAGCACAAAACGAGTCAATGAAATGAATGAGGTTACTTACACTCCTACGACTTCATGGAGATAATAGTTGCAGCAGCAAATAGTGCCTCTTTACCTATCGACAATATCTCCATATGCCTACACCATGATAATCAATTAATTAGAATATTGTCAGGATACTAAACAATGGATTGTATAGGATCTGTTCAAAGTTTTTTTATATACCCAATGGTGGAAGGAAACTCAAATTATCATGGTTTCATATACTATTAGCAATTACAATCATTCTTTCTGTAGGTAAATAAATATGATCAATACCTCATAATATGCTTAGTTATACAAAAAAAAGGCAAGTAAGCAAGCTTTGCAAAAATAAAAATTCTCTTACTCATATGTGCTTCTCAAACTATTAAAAGCAGAGATAAAACTCTGGGACAAATGCACAAGAGCAATGGCTCTCCCTTCTTTGTCACTGGCAATGTTGTCTTCCATATTTCCTTCTGACAATATTGACAACTGAGCCTGAAATCCAGTAAAAACTCGTTTCAAAAAAAGAAAAAACTAATTTTACAAGCTCCTCATACGTTTTCCAACGAGTATGAACTAATACTTTAGCTTCCCAAGAGCTAAATTGACTGATTTCATACCCAGAAAGATTCAAATTTCAAAAGCTCTAGTGCCCCAATCCCATTAGGTAAATTGCTATCGAAGTTGACATTATCCAACCCTTGGGATTATGGAAGTTCTTTGTCTATTGTGCAAAGGGGTTTGTTTGTATTGTGTTGCAATGTTCTTCTTTCATTGCCATTTTTATTTCTGTAGGAGGATTACCAGTCTCTTAGGAGTTAGGATAATTATAATAGTTAGTTAAGAGGTTAGGGAGTTAAGTAAATGGGAGAATGTAAGTGGAGAAACTTCATTCTATCTTGTATCATTTGGCAGACTAAACTTTGCTCTTTATGAAAGAAGAAATCCTTTGTGAAGGGATATTATGTTCAATCTCATTTGGCAGACTAAACCCTTGGAGGAGAGAGCTCTCCTATTTTCTGCTCAATCTCATTCTATCCATAAATTTTTTCTTTTCTTTTCCCCAATTCTGCTCTCAGTTCATATCCCAGTACCCAATCTTTGTACTCCTTTTCTCTACAATAACTTCTTATTATGTCATTACTGTTCATTGAATAAAAACAAATACCTGAAAACCATGAGCAAGGAGCAACTGAACAGCATCTCCACCTATTTTTTTTATTAAGCTCTTGGTGCCAGTTTTATTTGAAAAGCACTTCAAAGCCCCATCAAATGTTGAATCTTCAGTATAATCATTTGACTTCCGAGTACGAACAGAAGGCTGCAATTACGTATAAAACAAAGGTATTGAAATCAAGATATTATCAAAAGCTACTAGCTTACTACTGATGGAGCCTCCCTTTCAGGAGGAAGAAAACATATCATTAAGCATGATAGATTTTAAACCAGTCTACCTGTTGATTACCTTGGTTATGTATTTCCACAGATACTGCACAACTATTTCCAGCTTCCACTTAGGTTCACTGAAGACCTGAAGCCATTCTCATGAAAAGCAGGGGAAACTATTAGCCACAAGGTAACCCCCTCAAAAAATGACTTCAAATGGGAATTTGGAAAGGTTAACAAGTAGCTACACTAGTACAATGTGTTAAATCATCCACTAGTAGATAGTAGAGACTAAGAACATAGCGGTAAACCCCCACATCATTATTTGGAGATTCGTTTGACTTACATCTTGATTAGCAAATACATCCAAGAAGCGGTTTTCCAAGTAAAAACATAACCCAATCTTATGCATTATTACTTCATAAAGCCCCAATACAGGCAGTTACGTGCAAAAAGAGAGAAGTGAGTGAGAGGAATAGAGGGAGGGATAGGGCAGAGACACAGTATTCAGAAGCCACCTTAAGAAAAAAGGGGACAGTATATTTGTTGTAAGCTAGTTCATCCAGAATTATGTCCAACAACGGTGTTCTGTACCAAATACACAAAAACACAATAGAGTACCTAATTCATCAGAAGCATGACATATAAAAAAAAAACAAGAAAATCAACTGAAAGCTACAGCATTGTAAAGAAACAAAATTAAAAGTAAACTACCTTGGACCATCTGCTCTTATAGTGTGACCTTCAATATCTGCTTTCTTCCTTGCCATATCAAGGTTCATAATCTAAAATCACTCAGAATGTAAGAAAAAACAGAAAACTTTTTTGAAGTTACATAAATACAACAAATAAAATTATTCAGGAACTTACCATCACCAAAAGTTTCTCTATAGAGACACATGTGTTCTTTAATACTCCAAGTAAAGCAAGAGATAATGCAGCATAACAATTTTTGGATAAGTGAGATTCAGAACTTTCTTGAAGCTCTGTATATTTACTGAGTTCATTTTGAAGTTGAGATAGTTGACAAATAATTATCAAGCAATTCTTCATCAAACTTTTGTAATTTATTTTCCTGGATCCCTGCAAATAGCTAGATAAGATACATATTTCTGCAAAAACTAAAAAGGAAAAAGAAAAGCTTTAAGGTGGCAATCAAACTGCTTAAGATCTCAACAACAGTACGTATGAAAGGAGTATTAGTTCCCACATACTTAGCACATAAACCAATATGATTAATTGTTGATTGGTTAGTTACACAGAATCTTCTTTTACACAATATGATCATAATATGCGTCCAGCTTAAAACAACAAATACCAGTAATAAGTTGAGTAAAGACTCCCTCTGCATGCTCCAGTTCAAGGATGCTGCAACAGAACAGTTACTTAGAATTTACAAGTAGTTTAAGGCATGGTAACAGAAGAGATGAATTGATTGGGTTAACTCCATACACACCATTACGAGGTAGAAAATCACCCTCAAAAACAGTGACAAGATACTGAAAGAGTAACATGTTCCGCAAGGGCTGCAACAAGATTATGTAATGATATCAGACCAACACATACACATATACAGGGGATGTATCAAATGAGAAGCCTTTTACAGATATTTGCTCCTTTTACACAAGCAAAAAAGTCATGTTGACATTTTACATAACTGTGAGTCTGTGACTTACCATCCACATATGATAGTACAGCTAAGGTTTGCTCCTTTCATACATGAACACATATGTCCGTGCCCCACGTATCATGACATTTAAAACACACAACACACACACACAAATCTAAAACATGTAAATGCAAAATATAGCTAAAAGTAGACCACATATTGTAACCTCAATTGGAAATGGAACATTACAAGTAGTGTGTCCAGTCTTAGAGACACAAGTAAAACAAGTACTCATGAGATTCTAGATAGGAATGTACGACATTGGTGAACTAACCTCCATGCTTGCTGCTAGAAATTTGGTCTCAGTTAAAATTTCAGCTAGCTCTTCAATAAGGAGCTGAAAGCTCTAACATAGGTGGAGAAGATGAAGAACAAAAAACAAGATTAAGAACTCAATATTAAATTGCAAATTAACAACAGAACAGAATTTTATAAACAAATATACATACATATATGTGTGTGTGTGTGTATATATATATATATATATAAGTTGAGTGAAGTGCAGTGCTTTTATTAGCCATAACTCGACAGCTGTTGAAAATTTGTCTATGTCCTTTTTTATATTATGCAACAAAATAAAAATTAGTATAGATTACCCAAAGTAAAGGGGTAGAGTTAGATAATTGTATTTACTTGCCTAATGCCAATATACGGTACTCTAAAGTCTATAGTAGCATTAATTTCTACAACACATGTAAAAGTTGGATATATGTGATACGCTGTAAAACTGATTTACTGGTACATTTAATTTCATACACAGAAACAGTTTGGAACTTTACAGACAAAGAAATAACTTGTGGGTTATAAAATTAACCAAAGCTATATACTTCAACTACAGCAATCATACAAGCAGATCTTAAATAGATTTTCATAAATTTTGTAGAAAAAACATGGGAAGGAAATATGAATACTGCCAAGAAAATAAAAGACGACGAGAAAAAGTTAAGGAAAATTAAGCAGTAATTCTGTATCATACTTTGAAATGCATAAGAATGATAAATTTGTCAAGAAAAGTTAAGAAATACTTTTTCTATTCTTTTTTGGTTTACAAAAGGATAGGGGAAAAAATGATCGTGACAGCAAAAATTGTTGCAACTATATGAAAGAACTAACAGCACTATATAGGATAAAGTTTAGAGCAGAGGAAACCAACTCACAGAGGGATCAAGAGGTCCACCAGACAGTTTGCTGCTTGCTTCGTTACCAGCAGGGGGATTATCTATGCAATCAACAATGGGAGACCATGCCTAGCAGAAAATACTATACATGTGTAAGTTCAACCAGTATCCCACATTACCATTAAATTCACCTAGAATAGAACAACAAAAGCAATAGATTGTGATG
The DNA here is from genome assembly GCA_037954105.1 of Canavalia gladiata. Lineage (NCBI taxonomy): Eukaryota > Viridiplantae > Streptophyta > Magnoliopsida > Fabales > Fabaceae > Canavalia > Canavalia gladiata. Next base: position 69,930,576 of record CM075658.1, read on the forward strand.
ACTTATAGTCATTTGTACCTCTTTAACCACAACCAATTGTGATGGAGAGCCAGAGTACAATTGGGAATCAGATAAATACGCACGAGGGAAGTGCTAAGCACAAAAAGAAATCACACATGTAAAGGTGTCAGTTAAATTCAGGACCTGTGATTGTGAATATAAAGAAAGAAAGTCATGTTTCATATGGCAGTCAAATACCCTGTCTAAATTAACCAGAAGCTTATAACTTTTCATAATCAACTCTAAAGACTTCCCTGTCCTCAGCATGTGGAAGACCGCCCCAAAAATTTTCCTTGACAATTGAAAATAAACACTCAGGACACATAAAAACACAATTTATACTCCAAAAATACAACCTGCTTTTAGAGGAAAATAAACCATATTTGAAATGGGGCATCACAGTTTTCTGCATTCACACTGGAGAGGGAGAGGGAGAGAGAAAAAAAAACTTACGAAGTGGGTGGTTTTCCATGTTTAGGCACAATTGAAGAAGCTCGAACAGCATCAAGAAAAGCAATCCCTGCATCATATATGAACCCACTTTTGAAAGCCAAAAAGAAGATAACTTTTGTTGGCGTTTACCATTCATATACAAAATAGCAGTTTTTTCATGCCCATGAAAGGAACTTAACCAATTTCCACTCAAGTTTTCATTTTTCCCTTTATTCAAAAGTCCAATTACCCTAAATATATAGATTTCGTTTGTGGGTACGAACATAGCGAGTATCAAGTGATAATGGGAAGAACAAGCAAATATAAAATTATTTGGAAAAGAAAAAACAGTGATACATACGGTCATCGATGGCATCTTGATGAGCATCCTTTGCTTCGGAGGCATCAAACATGGCCAGCATGTTATCTTCCATCACTGTTCTGTTCCATCTTTCACCACTATTAGGGTTCTCCATTTTCGCTCCCAATTTTCCTTTCCTTCACAGTCAAAAACTGAAATGGAATTGCCTACTTAATGTTGCTGAGGACTTGATGGACGTAAGTTTAAGAAATTTAATAAAACTGCAATTTAAAAATTTAGTACAAAAAAAAAGTCAGGAGTGGCTACGTCCTCCCGCCAAAATTCAGTAAGTATCATTTTGTCTTACTAGATCGATTTCAGTTTGGGAAGACGAAAAAATTTACAATATTTTTAAAATTTCACCGATCATTGAATTGAAGGTTTCATGGTTTAAGATTGAATCAATGTTAATTACATATTATTTTTAAAATAATATATATATATATATATATATATATATTATATTAATAACATTAAAATATATTAAAATTATAATTTTATATTATTAAAAATTAAAAATTTTATATATTTTAATTTTTTAAAATTTAAATTATATAAATAAAATAAAATAAATATTTTTATTATTTTAAAAATATATATTAAAATATTATTATTTTATATAAAACTGATTTATCCAATTTATCAATTTTTAATTAATTTTATCGATTTATTATTAATTTTTGTTAAAACAATTTTATTGTTTAATTAATTTATAAAAAATTAATTTTTAATTCAACCAATCTAATCAACAATCAAATCTGATTTTCAATATAATGATAATTTATTTTATTATAAATTATAAATAATAAAGGTATATAAAGGATTACTTAGTTTAAATCAAGTTTATTTAAATTTTTTATTTTAAATTTTGAAAAACTATGAAGTTCGAAAATGTAAAAGATCCTAATTTAAATTTTTCATCAATAAATGAAATCTAATAACTTTAAACTTATTTGGTTTAATTTTTGGGTATAATAAATTGATTAAAAATATACTTTATTTAGGTAATAAAATAAAATTTTAAATTTATATTAAATTTATGTTTTATATTTAAATAAACAGCCATCTAAATCTAATAAAAAAATAGATAAGTAAGTTTAAGAAAGTATAAGATTAGTTTAAAGTTAAAAAATTTTATTATAATAAATATAATTAGGCTAATTTATTTTTTAATTCTAATAAATATTAATATAAAAAAATAGAAATAATAAAGTGAATAGATCTAAAGTAAATCATCAAATTAATTCTTAAGTTTGAATAAATTAGATATTTTAAATATTATAATTTAAAAAAATTGTTTTTTAAAAATTGTGTTTTTAATTTTTAAAATTAACTTTTAATTAGGTATTAAATTGCAAAAAAAAATAGAATGAAAATAAATATTTTTAAAAATTAAATACTAACAAACAATTTTAAAATTTTAAGATTAAAATATTTAATTTATACAATTTTTAATAATTTATAAGTTGAAATTTACATAAATCGTAGTGAAATTATATATATATATATATATATATATATAAAAGTTAGAATCTATTATATCAGGTATCAAACTTTAATATTTATATTAATTTAATAATTTTTTATATAATATAATATTTATTAATCCGTTCAATCATATTATAACATCTTTATAATCATATATATCAAATTTTAAAAAATTTGAAAATGTGTATATATGTTATTCAACTATTAATATTTATATATATTTAAATAATATATAAGATATTAAAATAAAATCATAAGACGAAATATGTATCAATTTTATTTTTGTGTGAAATTTTATATATATAATCTACTTAAAGTATTTAACAGTTGGATTAATGAATTTTGTATTTTATATAAAATTATTAAGTTGATATAAGTGTTAATGTTTGACAACTGATGTCAACGGATCCTAAACTTAAACTTTAACTCAATATATATATAGTCAGGACTCTTCACAGTACACTTATACTAACTTAATAACCTTATATAAAATATAAAATTCATTAATTCAACCGTTGATTTAAAAGTTACTATCAAATAGATTATGTATATAAAATTTCATACAAAACAAAAATTGATAGATATTTCATCTCATAACTTTATTTTAACAGTCCATATGTTATTTAAGTATATATAAATATTAATGGTTGAATAATATACATATATTTTTAAATTCTTTAAAATTTGATATACATAATCATAAAAATATTATAACATGATTTAACAATTAGATTAGTGAATCTTATATTCTATATAAGATTATTAAATTAGTGTAAATGTTAAAGTTTGACACATAATATCAAAATAGTATTTAAGAATGTAAACATGTGTTCGATGAGATCTCGAAGATGAAACATCAAAGTAAATATTATAAATATATAATTTTAAAATATTTTAAAATAAAAGAAAATAGTAATAAGATTTAAAAATTATGTTCAGTTTAAATTTGAAAAAAAATTACAATAAACATGATGGTATAATTTGAAGACATACCAATATGATTTTATAAATCATTAATCCTTGTTAGAATGATAATTTTGAAAAAATTATATAAAACTGATCATGTTAAAAATCAGGTATAGGAAATACAATCTAGCAAAAATAAATTAGGTTTTTCAAATTTATTAATTATTATAATAAAAGTATTAAAAATTTCATATTAACTAAATGTAAGGTCAATTATGAATACAAATTTAATTTTTAATAAAAAATAATGACATGATAAAATAATTTTTGATGGAGATGTTTGAGATGATAAAATCATCCTAATTTGAGAAAAAATGAACAATTTCTCAAATTTTACTTTTATAGGACTTGACTTTAAGTTGCATAATTTTTCATCCTCTTCACTTACAATAGATTGTCATTGCATAATCTATTTAACTAATCAATGATCTTTAATGATATAATATATTTTAATTTTTAATACAAATTTATATGGAGCTATATTAAAACAATTTATTTCATTCAATATCAAAGAAAAAAAATCTCTAATTTAAAATTGGAATGAGCTTTCTAAACAAAATTGAATTTAAGTATATTTTTTTTTTCATAATGGAAATCTTCTCCACAATCTAATTGTTAACATTAGAGACTATGACTTTATTAAAAAAAATCCATAAAGATTATGACTAATGTAGTAGGGAAAATTGAATTTTTCTTGAAACATGTATTGATCATGATATTATGTAACAATTTAGAATATAAAAACTTAATTAAATCATTCAATATGAAAAATGAGTTTTCTATTGGTGTGAAATATCAACCTTTACATTCTTCTATTAAATTTCTCACAAAACCATTTTTAATTTTTAGAAATTAAGTATTAAACTTCATGCATCAAGTCTTATTTTCTTAAAAAGTCTAAGCACTTTACAAAAAGACAAAAGATATAAAGAAACTATGGTTGTATTAATTTTTGTCCGATCCCTAAAAAATAACTAGTAAAATTTTTCTAAAGTTACTTTTTAGAACAATAATTGATTTTTATGTGACTAATGTTATTTAAGATATAATTTACCTAAATAATATAATTTGAAAATACATTACCTATTTGAGATTGTAACAGATAATAGTGTAATTTTAAAACAAATTATCTATCTAAGGTCACAATAGGCAACAGTACTTGTTACACATTCTAAAGTTGTAAAAAACCATCTAACGCACGTCGAAGAGGCAGCATTGTAAAGTATTATGCCCGTCGAAGAGGCACCACAACCACGACCCGCCTTGTTGCGTCTGACCCAACAAGGTGGGCCATGGCTATGACGCCCCTTCAACAAGTATAACACCTCCTAGTATCGCCTCTCCAATATGTGTCAATTCCATACAGATACAGATAATTAGTTTTCAAATTGCATTATTTAGGTAATTGGTATCTTAAATAACATTAGTCAGCTAAAAAAAACCCACAACAACCATACCACCAAATGGTAAATTAGGATTATAACAATATGAGAATATTAGAACATCTTTCAAGCATTTTTTCAAAGCTTAAAAGCAAAATTTACTTATGATAGATGTGTCATCTTAAAATAATCAAATTTATTTCCTGGAACAGCTTGACATGAAGTTTTCATTGTTTAATAATATATGTTAAATCTTCATTAATAGTATGCAAAATGAATTAGAAAAATGAAAGGTTCACAACATTTATGGTTGACATGTTTTTCTATACTTAGTTGGCAAGTGACAACACTTTTCATTAATGTGCCCATGTCCCTAAAAGATAAGACAATGATGGAACAATATATTAATAACACTAGAAATAACAATGTCAAAAAAGAGAAAATTTAACCTTGGTTAAAAATATGAATCATGATTAATCTAGTGGACAATAACATACACCTTAAGTATTTGTTCAAAGGATATTAGTTTATAATCACAATCTATTATCCATGACAAACTTGTAAGGAATTAAAATTAAGCAAAATTTAAAAGGAAATTTTTTGTTATTATCTATAGTTGGCCAAATTCATTATCTTAACTTTAATCCTTCATTTTGTTTCACTTAAACATTCTGAACACTTGCCAAAACTACATATTCCAAATCATCATTCAATACCTTTCACTTAACAAAAAACATTTAAGTCTAAATCTTCCCACTTTAAAGTTTTAAACATAAAACACTTTAAGAAAAATATGAACAGTGGGTTTTAGCCAATTTTGGCTACAAATCAAAAGCTCTGGTCATCTTAAGAGATAGAGAACTTCTAAAAGTGTCTGACATCCTACCCTATGTGCTAAAAGCACTCTCAGATGCAACAGTGGATATAAAAATTACCAATATATCCCTAGTTATACAGGATAGATTAGGAAAGCGAGAATTATCTTATTTTCATGATAACAACACATCAAATTTTTCATCTTCACCCACATATGATTTAGCAAGGTAACACTGAAGTTCATTTTTGTCATCAATTGGACTTCTTCCTTTGTAGTACTTTTAGGAGGACTAGATTCATCTTAGTTACCTTGAACTAAATCTTGTGAAGATTGACCAACATTATTTTGTTGGTCATAAAGAGAAACATTTTAGAAAGGTTCAATTTGACAATGAAAGATATTTATGATATAAAATCAAGATTAGTTGGATAAATCTCCTTAAAAGATCATTCAATGTACTTAAAATTATAACTAGGACCCAAAATGACTTTGAAATAGAGAAGTTGGTTGATATGTATAATTTGACCTTAGTACTTATCATATATTTTCCATCTCGTACTCCATGTTTGCTACATTAGTGTTTAGATTCAATGAAACGTGGCTTAGTTTACAATATATCAATGAAAGTTGGTGAAAGGGTGAATAAATTGAAACATGAGTTGAGGTTAAAAATAGTTTAGTTGCATTATAAATTAAAAAAAAACTTGATTAAAACCCTTGCATTCTCCCAATCAAAAGCAGAGAGAGTGGTAACTACCTCAAAATATTTCCTTAAACTAGGATCTTTCAACTCTAATTTTTCAAACATTGTTTAATATTTTTCAACACTCTAACACAAATATGTGGAATTCCACCTAATAGGCACATCCAAACACACTGGTTTTTTACATGTAATCTTTGAATAAATAATATATTCCTTAAATTTTGTTGGGCTTTGAGGCAAAGACCTAACAAACCTAATATCAGTGCTAATGCTAACAATTGAGGAGTGTATATCCTTCAAACCATCATTTACTAAATTAAGGATATGGATACAACATCTTATATGAAAAAATTACTCATTTGAGAATAAAGCATTGAATGAGTTCATTTTTTTTTAAGATAACCAACAATCACATCATTGTTGGATGCATTGTCAACCGTTATTGTCAATACATTTCTAGTCACACATTCCCTCAAAACATCCTCTACTTGTTTTTCTGTAGTCTATTTTTTGTGATTTGAAATTATGGAAAAAATTATAATTCTTTTTTTTATAGGTTCACTCATTATCAATCAAATGAGAAGTTAAGGTTAAATAACTTAGGTTCTGCACAAATGTCCAACAATTAGTAGTTAAACAAACCTTATTGGAATTGGACCTAAACAATGCATTTAACCTAACTTTCTCATTTAAAATGCTACGTCTACCCTTGAGACATCTTGCTTGAAGTGGTTGGAAGATGTTTGTGTGAGAGAGGAATCAGATTTGCCAATGCTCTTAAAATTGTATAATCACCCAACACATGTGCTTGCATTTAAATCTTTTCGTAAAGATTGAACTGCTCAATCCTTGAGGTACAGAATTGTTCAAGGCAATTGTTTTTTACAAAGTCTAAGTAGAAAAATCATGAACTTCAATCATAAACTACATACCAAAAGAAACATGTCTAATGAATGAAAATTTAGATAATATGCTACCTGAAATTTCATAACATCTGGACTAAACAATTGGTCTTTTAACTACATGAGAATTCGGAGAAATCTCAACAATTGTTGGTTATTACGTCATAATTGATGAGTATAATAATATAGTACACTAAGCTTCCTTGATTTGGTCTCTTCTTAATTTCTCTCTAGCGTGATTTAAGTCTATACATAATATGTCAAATTAAAATCACATAATTATAAGTTTGTTAACCAAAAAGAGTAATATTGATTTTACACTCGAACCAGAACTTATTCTTCTAAAGCATGTTTCTCTTTTTTTTCCTAATAACTCTACCAACTCCTTTGTGGTCTTTCAAACAGATCTGGAGCAAGATGCATTAATCTTTAAAACATAGAAATTACTATTTTTATTTGTACAAGATAAAATTTGATTGTTTTAATTTTTTTATATGTTCACAGGGTATATGAAACACCTTACTTACAAGTCGGTTATGGAACTATCAAAATACAAACTCTTCATATAAATCACATACCTCTCAAAAATAGTTGGTTCCTTCTTATTATTCGAAGAATCTTCTAGAAGAAAGCAACATATTGCAGTTAGATCAGCCTTAGGAGAACTTCTTGACATGGATTTTATGGACCAATGAAATTGAGCAACAACCACATCAAAGCCCATCAAGTGTGCAAGGAAAGTTTCCTATAGAAGAATGAAACATGGTGTTACTTAATAAAATTGAAGTATTAACATGGAAAAACATAGAAATGACACAAGGAATGAAAATATTGTTATAATGTAGTAAACATTATTTAACAACACAAAAAAACATTGGTAATTTTTCAAGGCTTGTCATTTGTAAGCAACAAACATGACAGTGCATAAACAAAAGGGTCAACACCAACAGTTCCAACGAAATCTAAAAATTCAAATTGGATACTTGTAGCCGTTTCCTAAAACTACACAAATTCAAGAGAACTACATTCATCAACATGTGTTTTGAACTTACTAGTGCCATGGTAGGATTACCTACGTCACCAAACAAAGAAAGGCCTTCAGGTCTAGAAGAATAACCAACAGCTGTGAATGCTTTCTTAAGAGCATTTAGTTGGAGTCTCATTTGCCTTATTGTAACTTGGAGTATCCTCCTAATTAACCTTCACGTTAAAATCTTCATCCGATGTGCAAAATCTCTAGCAGTTTTTTTGTGCTGACCAATACACTTTAACTAGTAATCAATTGATGCCTTTTTGGTTGTCTTGTAGTTGATATGTAACCAATTTTAGCAATTAGCATTCAAACTTGGTAAAACCTCAATTACATAGCTTTCATGTTCATAATTTTCAAATTTTGTCTGAATTTAAAATAGACAGAATTTATCATACTAATTGAGCCATTTGTAGGTCATCCATAACAAAGAAAGCAAGATATGTCTTAAACATAGTAAGACTCTCCTTTTGCAAGATAATAAACACACATAAGCAAGAAAGACTTGCTAACCTATCAAAAACGTAAACATGACACCATGAGCATTCATGGAACAAATTAACAAACAAAAAGGACAAAATTGATGGGAATGATGATTACAAAGAAAACCAATAAAATCAAATATATTAATGATATTTTAGAACAAATATAAATGAAATTGAAGTGGATACTATCATAAAAAGAATTGTTCAAGGATCGAAGAAGAAACAGGTTCAAAGAAAATAAGCTTAAGAAGAGTGTCACTAGAAGGAATCAAGCTTCAAGACATCATCAATGTAAGAAATTGTTCATTTCCATATGCAATGGAGGAAAAATAAAAGTGAAAGACTAGGATAAAAACGTTGAGTTTAAAAAATTAAAACAAGCAATCCTAGATAAAGTTAATCAATCCAAATCAGAGATAAAAAATTTTCATATAATAAAAAGATAATTTTTTTTTTTTGTAAAAATCAAAATAATATTTATTTTTAACAATTTTTTATATCTGCCAAAATATAAACATTAAAAAAATATTTTTTAATAACATATAATTAATCATAAATAAAAATAAGCAAGATAAAAATCGATATAAGTTTATATCCAAACTACTATTACTAAACTTATTTCTTATCCATCCATTAATATTTTTGTGCATAAAATCACAAAATAGATAGTGATATATCAAGAAATTTTCACTTAATTTTTTATTGAAGCATAAATAATCCTTCTAATAATTTAATATATAATATTCAAATAAATCATTTAATATAATAGGTATTGATAAGCATAGATTTCATAAATAATTATCTCTCACTTTTATCTCATTAAGACTTCTTATATGTTCAATTAAGTGGTCTTTATCATATTTTATGCGTTTGGGTTCATATGAAGTTTAATTGAATTTCTTTGCTTACCCGATTAAAATGACACTATTATAGTATTTTGAGCATAATAGGAGTTTTAGACATCCAAAAATCATGAAATCTATCTTGAATGAAAGCTTAAAGAAGTGTCCACAGTTACAAAGCAAGAGCAGACTCTAAATGGGATGTTTAGGACTCCGAAATTATCTCAAAAGATGAGATAGTGTTGCTGACGTGGAATTTGAACAGTGTGCAAAGATCCGGCCATATCTTGAGATACAGAAGTCATATTGAGATGAAATCAAATCTGTTGGACAGCTAAGTTTCGGGGCTACAACTTTTGTTCAGAAGTCAAGCTCTAATTAGGACATGTGAACATCCGAATTTGCGGTGCAAGAAAGTCAAAATTGTTGTGCTCATTGGTGACAAAAATTCAAAAGTGTTTTGCATTTTCAACAAAGCCCATGTGAAAGCAATAAAAGGGTAGAAAAGTAATATCCTAGTTGGTGACTTTCTGAAGATGATGCCTCAAAAATCCTCTATAAATAGAAGGGTTTACAAGAGGAGAAACACACCACTTGGAGATTAACTCCAATACCATTTTCCATCTTTCTTTCTTTCTTTCTTGTTAGTTTGCCTCCTACATGGAAGGCTTAGTTTTTCTTTATTGTTAGTTGCCTCCTACATGGAAGGCTTAAGATTTATTTGTTCTTAGTTGCCTCCTACATGGAAGGCTTAGGATTTATTTGTTGTTAGTTTTCCTTTTTCTTTGTTGTTAGTTTGCCTCCTTCATGGAAGGCTAGGTTCGTAGTTTCAATTCAAGGATTCAAGCTATTTTCATTTTAACTTTGAGGTCTTGATCTTTATTTACATGCTTATTAAGTGGTTTCTACTCTATTTCACTGTATTCTTCAATTTTATTCTTTAATCAAAGTTTGATCGGTTGACGTATTTTGATTAATGTATAATTGATTTATAATTGGTTTTTGATTGGTAAATCATTTTTCCAAAAGTTTGAAGAGTAGAAATTAAGTAATTGAATTGAAGGTTTTCATTTTATTACTTACTTCAACTGAATTCTGATTGTGAAATTGGTTTAGATAAAAGATTAAGTGGTTACTAATCTTGTTGATCATAATCAATTAAATTCTGAGAGGTTTCTCAGTAGAGAATTCAAGGATCATTTTAGGGGTTCCAGATGATCCTAGGTTGATAAACACAATGCATGATTTTAGTGATCAATGATTAGTTATGAAAATAGCCTCTGAATTCCTTGAGTTGATAATTGTTAAGTGAAATTAATTTCAGTCTGTATTTTGTGTTTAGCACTCAATATCACATCTTTACAAAACCCCCTTGTTCTAATTTTCTCCTTATTTGCTTAAGAATCTGAAATGGTCTTTGGGAGATGACCTAGGTTGCACCTTATACTATACCAATAGTTTGGGGGAAATCTAGAAAGTATTTTTGCGCGTTTGCGACGAGCGTGTCAAAAATTTGGCGCCGTTGCCGGGGACCATTTTAGTTTCCTAGGCTCATTTAGGAGTTTGTATAAAATTTTTAATCTTTCTAACAATTGTTTTTTTTTTACTTTAGGTATATATTCTTGGATTTTCTGTATGAATTCACCTTTTTGTGTATGACCCGATCCAATCCTGAAAATTTATATGCATATGATCCTGAGATTGATAGAACATTCCACCATTTGAAAAGAGCACATAAAAAGCATTCATTCAGTAATAACCAAGAAAGTAACAGTAGTGATTTTTCATCTTTAAATTTTGATAGTTTCAAATATTCTGCTAAGAACATGGCTGATAGAACCCTAAAAGAATTAGTTGCACCTGATGTTGCTTATCAACCGTTGTGTATTCAATACCCTGATGTTGATGCACCATTTGAACTGAAGTCTGGACTAATACATTTGCTACCTAAGTTTCATGGCCCCTCAGGTAAGGACCCTCATAAACATTTGAAGGAATTTCACATTGTGTGTTCCACAATGCGGCCACAAGGAATTACAGAAGATCATATCAAGTTGAAGGCATTTCCTTTCTCCTTAAATGATGGAGCTAAGGACTGGTTGTACTATCTACATCCAACATCTGTTACAAGCTGGAATGATATGAAAAGATTATTCCTGGAGAAATTCTTCCCTGCATCCAGAACAGCAGCTATCAGAAAAGAGATTTGCGGCATCAGACAGAACTCCCAAGAAACTCTTTATGAGTATTGGGAGAGATTCAAGAAACTATGCGCCACTTGTCCACACCATCAAATCAGTGATCAATTACTGATTCAGTATTTCTATGAAGGACTCATACCAATAGACAGAAGCATGGTTGATGCAGCTAGTGGTGGAGCACTTATGGACAAAACTCCTACAGCAGCTCGAGATTTGATTGCCAACATGGCAGAAAATTCTCAGCAATTCAATTCTCGAACTAATTCCTTGTCTAAAGGAGTCCATGAAATGACCACCAAGACAGACCATACACGATTGGAGAACAGAATTGAAGAACTAACCTCCATCGTAAGACAGTTGGCCATCGGACAACAACATCAACTTAATGTTGTTGACAAAACCAAAACATGTGGCATCTGCACTTCTGCAGATCATCCTACTGATGCATGCCCAACATTGCAAGAAAGTGAGACACTTGAGACTGCAGTAAATGGTATTTTTGGCACAGGACAACAATACAGGCCTCCTCAACATTATCAGCAACAGAAGTTTGAACCACCTTCTGGAACATACAATCCTAGTTGGAGAAACCATCCTAACTTGAGATATGGTCCTCCACAACAACAAAGGATTCAAACATCTGACTCCCAAAATAAATACCAACCACCGCCATTCAGACAACAACAACAGCATATGCAGCAATCTGTACCTTCTAATGCTTCTGAACCCTCTTTTGATGATTTGATGAAGCAATTAGCTACCAGTAATCTTCAGTTTCAACAAAATGTAAGTTCTACCATTCAGGATTTACAAACTCAAATTGGGCAGTTGGCTACCACTGTCAACCAATTGAAATCTCAAGGTTCTAGTCAACTACCTTCTCAACCTGTCATAAATCCCAAAAGTGTGAATGCCATGACCTTGAGAAGTGGGAAGAAAGTGCAGACAGACCCTACAATTTTAAAGCAACAAAGCTTCAATCAGACTAATCCACACCAAAAAGAAGAATTTATCTCCACACTTGGAGACATCTCTGATAAGCCATCTGAATCAGAGGGAAAGTCTGATGAAAAAAGTACACCAGCCTTCGATAAGACATCGAATGATTAACAAAAAGAAGCTTGCCATAAACGATCTGCACTTGAAGCATCTGATGAGACAAAAACCCCAAATTATGCTGATCAGAAGGTATCTTTACCTTTTCCAAATAGAATGGTCCAATCCAAGCTCAATGTTCATGCAGAATTGGATAAGGAGCTTCTAGATACCTTCAGGAAAGTGGAAGTCAACATACCACTTCTAGATGCTATCAAGCAAATTCCCAAATATGCCAAATTTCTAAAGGACTTATGCACGCATAAGAGAAGACTCAAAAGGGATGAGAAGATTAGTGTGGGACGCAATGTTTCTGCCTTAATTCAACCCAGCCTCCCTCAGAAATGTAAAGATCCAGGAACTTTCACCATTCCTTGCACAATAGGAAACTCTACATTTGGTGATGCATTGCTGGATCTAGGTGCGTCCATTAATGTTATGCCCTCATCAATTTATAAATTTTTGAATCTGGGAGAACTGAAGCCAACTGGTGTGGTGATTCAATTAGCCAACAGAAGTACAGCACATCCAGCCAGAGTACTTGAAGATGTGCTAGTTCAAGTGAATAAGCTGATCTTTCCAGCTGACTTCTACATTTTGGATATGGAAGACGAGTCATCCATCAATAGAGCAACCTTGATCCTAGGGAGACCTTTCCTCAAAACTGCAAAAACAAAGATAGATGTGCATACGGGGACTCTCTCTATGGAATTTGGAGATGATATCATCCAATTCAACATATTTGAAGTCATGAAGCATCCCATAGAGAATCATTCACTCTTTCAACTTGATGTCATAGATATTCTTGCGAATGATTATTCTATTGACAATCTACTTTTTGATTTTGATTTAGATTACTTAGATAATTTTACTTGCACATGTGATGAATTTGATCCATGTATTGTTTGTTCCAGGATTAATGCTGCAGACCAAACTTCGTTGAAAGAAGACATGTTAGATGCAAGTGTTGCAGACATTTCAATCTCAGATAGATCCCTTCCTTCCATAATACAACCACCTCCTTTGGAATTGAAGTCTTTGCCTGAACATCTAAAGTATGCTTATTTGGGGGAAAATGAGAAGCTTCATGTCATTGTAGCAAAGAACCTTCTACCACAACAGGAAGAAAGGTTGTTGCAAACCTTAAAAAGCCATAAACAAGCAATTGGATGGACTTTGGCTGATATTCCATGCATTGGCCCATCTACTTGTATGCATAGGATATTGCTGGAGGAAAACACCAGACCTGTTAGACAACCACAAAGGCGTTTGAATCCAACCATCCTAGATTTGGTAAAGAAGGAAGTAGGTAAGCTTTTGGCAGCTGGTATCATCTATCCCATCTCAGATAGTGATTGGGTAAGCCCGATGCAAGTAGTTCCTAAGAAGACTGGCATGACTGTAGTCAAAAATCACAATGATGAACTAATCCCTACCAGAATACAAAATAGTTGGAGAGTGTGCATAGATTATAGGAAGCTTAACCAAGCTACTGGCAAGGATCACTTCCCTTTGCCCTTCATAGACCAAATTTTGGAAAGATTAGCAGGAAAATCTCATTATTGTTTTCTAGATGGTTTTTCAGGTTATTTTCAAATACATATAGCCCTAGAAGACCAGCATAAGACCACCTTCACTTGTCCTTTTGGCACTTTTGCCTATCGAAGGATGCTTTTTGGTCTATGCAACGCCCCTGGAACCTTTCAAAGATGCATGGTAAGCATTTTCTCTGATCTCTTAGAAAGTTGCATGGAAGTTTTTGTGGATGACTTCACTGTATATGGTTCTTCTTTTGATGCATGCTTAGAAAGCCTCTCTAAAGTTTTGGACAGATGCATTGAGACTAACCTGGTTTTGAATTTTGAAAAATGTCATTTCATGGTAACAGAAGGTATAGTCTTAGGACACTTGATATCTAGCAAAGATTTAGAGGTTGATAAGGCCAAGATAGACATTATTACTTCTCTACCTTACCCCACTTCTGTGCGAGAAGTACGTTCTTTACTTGGTCATGCAGGTTTTTACAGAAGATTCATCAAGGATTTTAGCAAGATTGCACAACCTCTTTCTAAACTACTACAAAAAGATACCAAATTTGTGTTTGATCAAGCATGCAAGGATTCATTTGATGAACTAAAGAAGCAGTTGACAACCATTCCCATCATTCAACCACCTAATTGGACGCTTCCATTTGAATTAATGTGTGATGCATCTAATTATGCCCTTGGTGCTGTACTATCTCAAAGAGTTAGCAAGAAATCTCATGTCATTGCATATGCCTCTCACACACTTGATGCAACCCAATCCAATTACACAACTACTGAGAAGGAGCTGTTGGCAATTGTGTTTGCATTAGATAAATTTCGCTCCTATTTGCTTGGATCTAAAGTTATTGTCTTCTCTGACCATGCAGCTTTGAAATACTTGCTTAAGAAGGCAGATGCTAAGCCAAGACTGATTCGCTGGATGCTTCTGTTACAAGAATTTGATTTAGAGATTAAAGACAAGAGTGGTGCAGAGAACCTTGTAGCAGATCATTTAAGTCGAATCCAGCAACCTTGTGAAGAAACTTCAATTGCAGATTCATTCCCAGAAGAGCATCTCTATCATTTGCACGGGAAGGATCCTTGGTATGCAGATTTGGTAAACTATCTGGTTGCTAAAGAAATACCCAAACACTTCACCAAATCGCAAATTTCCAAGTTGAAAAGTGATGCCAAACACTACATATGGGATGAACCATACCTTTGGAAGACATGTAGTGATCAAATCATTAGAAAATGTGTTCCAGATCATGAAGTTCAGTCTGTACTTACCTTTTGCCATTCCCTAGCTTGTGGTGGACACTTTGGGCCACAACGGACAGCTAGAAAAGTACTAGACTCAGGCTTTTATTGGCCTACAATATTTCGTGATGCACACAGATTATGCATAACTTGTGAGCAGTGCCAAAGAACAGGGAGTATTTCGCACAGAAATGAGATGCCCCAACAACCACTTCTCTTTTGTGAGGTATTTGATGTATGGGGTATAGACTTTATGGGTCCATTCCCTGTCTCTTTTGGCTTTGTTTACATTCTGCTAGCTGTTGATTATGTTTCAAAATGGGTGGAGGCAAAAGCCACTCGTACTGATGATGCTCGAGTTGTTGCAGATTTTATCAGGTCTAACATTTTTAGCAGGTTTGGCATTCCTAGAGCTCTAATTAGTGACCAAGGCACTCATTTTTGCAACCACACAATGGAAGCCCTACTCCGCAAATATGGAGTCATGCATAAAGTCTCCACCCCATATCATCCTCAAACAAATGGTCAAGCTGAAGTTTCTAATCGAGAGATCAAGAAAATCTTAGAGAAAACAGTTCAGTCTAACAGGAAGGATTGGAGCTTGCGCCTTGTTGATGCGTTATGGGCATATAGGACAGCCTACAAGTCACCCATTGGCATGTCTCCCTACAGGATTGTCTTTGGTAAAACATGTCATCTTCCAGTTGAATTAGAGCATAGAGCATTTTGGGCAGTAAAGAAATGCAACATGGATCTAGACCAAGCAGGAATCCATAGGAAGCTTCAATTGCAGGAACTTGAAGAAATTCGATTGGAAGCATACGAAAACTCCAAAATTTACAAAGAAAATGTCAAAGCTCTTCATGACAAAAAGTTGGCAAGAAAGGAGTTTTCCGTTGGACAAAAAGTTCTCCTTTTCAATTCTCGGCTAAAGCTTATGCCTGGTAAGCTACGCTCCAGATGGTTAGGACCATTTGTAGTTACTAATGTTTTTCCTTATGGTGCAGTGGAAATAAAAAAATGAGGTAACTGAAAAAATCTTCAAGGTGAATGGACATCGTCTTAAACCATTTTTCGAAGGTTTTCAAAAGCACACGGTAGAAGAAGTGCATTTGCACAATGCCACATACTTGTAATAAATTCAAGAGAAGTCTTTCTCTTTCTTTCTCTCTCTCTCTCTCTCTCTCTCTCTCTCTTTCTCTCTCTCCCTCTCTCACATTCCTCGCTTATAAGTTTCAACTAATCTCTCAACTTCCTTCTTCACCTTTTAAACCATCCCAACTATTACACCACATTGAGCTTGCAGGAATAATAACTTGAGTGTTTTAAGAAAAAAATGGAGAAAGCTCTCACTAGGATCAAAATTTTGTTCCCTACTCTCCCCAGAAATTTTCTTAAAGACATTTGCAATTGCAGACTTGAACGATTGAGAGCATTAACACTCTTAGGCCTTCCAGAAGATGTTCGTTGGATCATTGAAGCTAAGGTACGTTTAGCAGGTGAATTTCAAGAATCATTTGTTAAAAACATGTCAGGTATGGGAAGAAGTTCCTATGCAAATAAGAGAAGGGCAAAAAGAATTGGAGTTTGCTACAGGTGTGCAAGATGGACCTGTAACACAAGATGCAAGAACCCTGGAATGGTTTCAAGAAATCGAGAGGACAAAATTCAATTCATAAAGGATGGACTGAGTAAGGAGTCATTGGATGATATCATTCAGACTCTTGAGACGCATCCTAGTGGGCATGTACAAGGAGTCCTTCTTGATTTGTTTGAACTGTTCCGTAAGGAAAAAACACGTTATAGTCTTGAGAATCTGACTTTAAAAGACCCTGTTGTCAGTTTACAAGAAAACTGAATGGGAAGCACATCTTCGACTCTTAGAAGGCGTTTCAACCGTTACTGGACGTAAAACCAGAGGAAGATGTGAGCCACAATCACAACTACTGTTCATTCTCATGCGTGTATGTTTGTCATTTACATTGTCTTTTCAATTTATTGGGCCACCATTTTTTTTGAAATTTTCACCCCTGCTTAAAGTCTTTCCCCTCTGACATTCACCTTTTCCTTGAACAAAAAATTCAAACTTTTGCAACAAAAATTCAAACTTTTGCAACAAAAATTCAAACTTTTGCTACCAAATCCTGATCCTGCACTATTCAAGCGATCTCCTTGTCTGATATTGAGTCCCTATAAATTATCAACCTCTATGACATATTTTTTCAAAAAAAAAGACAGAAACACCGTATATGGATAGGATCAATACTATCTGTGTTTTTGGTGGGTCTAACATTGGAAAGGATGGAGAATTTCAACATGCAGCTTATACCCTTGGTAAGGTATTAGCTGCAAGAAAAATCAATCTTGTTTATGGGGGAGGGATTCAGGGTTTAAAAGGATGTGTTGCAGGATCTGCACTCACAAAGGGATGTAACGTCTTAGGTGTTGACTTAAAAACTGAGAGCACCTCCTACTTCATCTTGGGTACTGAATTGAAGGTTGCAACCATGCATGACCGTATGAGACACATGTTGATTAATTCTAATGCATTTATTGCATTACCTGGTGGTCTTGGAACAATGGAAGAAATTTTTACCATTATATTTTGGGCCTATCGGAATTTTCATAAAAAACCTTTGGGCTTATTGAATATTAATGGCTTTTATAATGGTTTGATATCCTTTTTAGATCATGCAGTAGAGTAGGAGTTCATGCCACAATCCATGCGCAACATCATAGTATCTGCTTCAACTGTTGAACAGCTATTTGAGATTTTGCAAAATCCTACATCTGAGCTCAGT
This sequence comes from Canavalia gladiata, assembly GCA_037954105.1. Lineage (NCBI taxonomy): Eukaryota > Viridiplantae > Streptophyta > Magnoliopsida > Fabales > Fabaceae > Canavalia > Canavalia gladiata. Next base: position 69,948,867 of record CM075658.1, read on the forward strand.
CAAGCAATGCAGCTGGAGAACCAACCAAATCAAGATGGCAGAGAAAACAGAGAACCAAATACCACTCTTCGGTTATAACTTTTCCTTACTTTGGTGGTTTTCTCATATTTCTTTTCCTGTTATATGAAATTCCATCTAAGACATTGGGGACAATGTCTTGAATAGGTTGGGGGGAGGATGATCCGATATCTAAAAAAAAAATTAAAAAAAAATTAAAAAAAAAACAAAACAAAAAAAAAACAAAAAAATTAGGTTAGAATCATAAACTTGCTTTGAGTAAGATGGCTGAGTAAGGAGTTACACTTGACTCTTGATACGCATCTTATGATTAAAAAAAAAAATTTGAATGTGGAAGTTTGTTGTTCTTTAGATTTCATAAAATAATTGAAGCGAAATGATTTACATTTCGAGATTAATTAGCCCACCACAAATAAAAAAAAAACAACTTTGTCTGACCATAGAAGGTGAGGAATACTGGATTTATCATACCATAAGTGTTTCAATAAGTGTGGGGGAGATTATTGTTGTGTTCATCGATATCATGGTTGAAAAAAAAAACTGAAGCAATATAATAAATAAACTATTATATTGAAAAAAATAATAATAAAAATAAAAATGAGGAAGTGATATCTGTTTCTCACACTTGCACTTAGACTCAGTTCTCAATCCTCATCATTTTCCTTGGTCGAACATTGTATCTCTTCAATATATCATTTCATCTTTATAATCCTGTTATAACCAGAATAAGGACCTCTTGATTTGTGCATTGCATGTATACATAGTAGTAGAGAAGTAGAAGATATGCAAGCCTATGATAGTTCATCTTTCATGGATTGAATTTGAGAGAAACACTTACCAAATCAAACACTTGAGAGATTCAGAGTATATCATGTGAGGTTTTATCTTTCTCAATCTATGTTTTTCAAATTAAAGTTGCCTTTCTAAGTAATTTCAAAAATGTGATGAAAGAATGCTTCATGAAATTTTGTGAATTCTTGAGAAATCAACTCAAAACTTTGATGTTCTTTCAAAAAAAAAATAGTCACCAATCCTTAACTTAAGTTTGCCCGAGACGTGCAAAAGATAAGTGTGGGGGAATTTGATAAGCATAGATTTCATAAATAATTATCTCTCACTTTTATCTCATTAAGACTTCTTATATGTTCAATTAAGTGGTCTTTGTCATATTTTATGAGTTTGGGTTCATATGAAGTTTAATTGAATTTCTTTGCTTACCCGATTAAAATGACACTATTATAGTATTTTGAGCATAATAGGAGTTTTAGACATCCAAAAATCATGAAATCTGTCTTGAATGAAAGCTTAAAGAAGTGTCCACAGTTACAAAGCAAGAGCAGACTCTAAATGGGATGTTTAGGACTCCGAAATTATCTCAAAAGATGAGATAGTGTTGCTGACGTGGAATTTGAACAGTGTGCAAAGATCCGACCATATCTTGAGATACAGAAGTCATATTGAGATGAAATCAAATCTGTTGGACAGCTAAGATCCGGGGCTACAACTTTTATTCAGAAGTCAAGCTCTAATTCGGACATGTGAACATCCGAAATTGCGGTGCAAGAAAGTCAAAATTATTGTGCTCATTGGTGACAAAAATTCAAAAGTGTTTTGCATTTTCAACAAAACCCATGTGAAAGCAATAAAAGGGTAGAAAAGTAATATCCTAGTTGGTGACTTTCTGAAGATGATGCCTCAAAAATCCTCTATAAATAGAAGGGTTTACAAGAGGAGAAACGCACCACTTGGAGATTAACTCCAATACCATTTTCCATCTTTCTTTCTTTCTTTCTTGTTAGTTTGCCTCCTACATGGAAGGCTTAGTTTTTCTTTATTGTTAGTTTGCCTCCTACATGGAAGGCTTAGTTTTTCTTTATTGTTAGTTGCCTCCTACATGGAAGGCTTAGGATTTATTTGTTGTTAGTTGCCTCCTACATGGAAGGCTTAGGATTTATTTGTTGTTAGTTGCCTCCTACATGGAAGGCTTAGGATTTATTTGTTGTTAGTTTTCCTCTTTCTTTGTTGTTAGTTTGCCTCCTTCATGGAAGGCTAGGTTCGTAGTTTCAATTCAAGGATTCAAGCTATTTTCATTTTAACTTTGAGGTCTTGATCTTTATTTACATGCTTATTAAGTGGTTTCTACTCTACTTCACTATATTTTTCAATTTTATTCTTTAATCAAAGTTTGATCGGTTGACGTATTTTGATTAATGTATAATTGATTTATAATTGGTTTTTGATTGGTAAATCATTTTCCAAAAGTTTGAAGAGTAGAAATTAAGTAATTGAATTGAAGGTTTTCATTTTATTACTTACTTCAACTGAATTCTGATTGTGAAATTGGTTTAGATAAAAGATTAAGTGGTTACTAATCTTGTTGATCATAATCAATTAAATTCTGAGAGGTTTCTCAGTAGAGAATTCAAGGATCATTTTAGGGGTTCCAGATGATCCTAGGTTGATAAACACAATGCATGATTTTAGTGATCAATGATTAGTTATGAAAATAGCCTCTGAATTCCTTGAGTTGATAATTGTTAAGTGAAATTAATTTCAGTCTGTATTTTGTGTTTAGCACTCAATATCACATCTTTACAAAATCCCCTTGTTCTAATTTTCTCCTTATTTGCTTAAGAATCTGAAATGGTCTTTGGAAGATGACATATGTTGCACCTTATACTATACCAATAGTTTGGGGGAAATCTAGAAAGTATTTTTGCGCGGGAAATCTAGAAAGTATTTTTGCGCGTTTGCGACGAGCGTGTCAGGTATATTGGTTAATTTTAAAAGCAATAACAACTCCTCTGCATACAACCTATTTGTGGGAACGCGTCTAACGTTGATGCCCTTATCAACGGCTAGGATTCCTATTGTCTTTGTATTTATAATTTTATTTGATTTTTTTATTTTTTATTTTGCCTCCCGATCAGTTTGGTTAATTAGAAACTTAGAATGAAAAATTAATTTATTGCTGCACCAAAGTAAAAGGGGTAACTGGAAAATAGCTACGAAAGAATGAAGTTTTATTATTATTATTATTATTATTATTATTATTATTATTATTATTATTATTATTATTATTATTATTGATTTGTATAAAAACACTTCTTTTTGCTCCACAATGAGTCGTTATTAAATTTTTTATAGTCTGTTTTTCAGGATCCTTAAAAAAAAGTTGTCTTTTAACTGTTTCTTGTTTCCTTAATAAATAATTCTTAATTAAGTGGACACTATACTCATAATAGATAACTTGTTATTTAATGTAAAAAAACATAAAAAATATAAATCCATATTATTAATCAAAAGTTGTAATTTGCAATATTTTATAGATATTAAATTTAAAATTATAAAAAATACATAAATATTATTTTAATATTATCAACATTTATGATTACCATGTTCATGTATGTATAAAGTTTTACATTTTGCTTATTAGTTTTAGTAATATAACTTTAATTGAGAATGCATTGTTGAAATAATTCAGCTTAAAAAATTAAGGATTTTAAATGAATACATGGTTAAAATTCAATTAAAAGCTTTAATTACAATTTTTAAATTATTAAGTATATTTTTAAAATATGTTTGTTTATTATTCTCTTAATAAAATTTTAAATTTAAATTTGAAACATCATATTAAATATTAAATTTATAACTTGAATAATTTTTATATTGATAAATATTTATTTATTTTTAATCTCTCTTATTGGGATGTAAGTGTATGTCACTGTGTTGACTGTGTTGAGCGTTACAGTTAAATAACAGGGATCGAGGTATTGCTGTAAACAAGGTGTGTGGTTAAATAAGTCCGGGACCAATTGAGCAAAAAGAGACAAGTTTGGCAGAAGATTAAGTGGGGGAGAGCACAATAAAAAAAAGATAAGATATTGCATTCAATGCCACGGTCCCATGGTGATGTCTTGCTTGGGCTTTCGCTACCATCAAATGCTGGAAAGTCACACCACTTTTTTTTTTTATGTTTGTTTAATATTTTTGTTTCACTATATATTATATAAAATCCACAATTTGTCATACTGCAAATTGCAAAGGAAATTGTGAAGGGTCCTCAATAAAAATAAAAATAATGAAGGATCACAGCTAAACTACTTTGTTTAATTAGAGAGACACATTTGATAATTAACAAACCTCTATAATAATGTGTTCGGAGGAGAGATTTGAAAAAAGTTAAAATTATAAAAATATTAAAAATTTTAAATTAAATATTTTTTCCAATTAAAATATTTTAAATTTTAAATTTTACATAAAAACTGTAATTAGACAAAATTTTAAAATTTATAATTTAATAATTTAAATGGATGAAAATTTTAATTGTTTGTATAAATTCAACAATTCTTTTATCTTTTTGTACTGTAATAAATTTAAGTGTATTTTTATTTTTTAAAATAAAATAAATTTTAAAATAATAATTATAATTTATTTTAAATTTTTATATAATATCAATTAAGATTATTTAAAATAAAAAATATTTAATTTATTTAAATTTAAAAATACTCATAAAATTTACAGGTAATATTTTTGTTTGTTTGTCAATATACCTAAAATAAATTTATTTAGTTACAAAAAATTTCATGTATAAATTTTTGTAATTATTTTACTAAACAAAAAATACCAAAAATTTTCTTTAATATTTCGATACAATTTTATTATATAATTTTATATTTATTTGTAAAAGATATATTTATTAATATATAAATGAAATATTCTTTTAAAATAATATATTTTTATTTTATAAATATAAACATATTTGTTTTATTTGATAATTAAAAAAATTTATAAAAAAATTATGAGAATTTGGAATTATTAAGTATTTTAATGCATGAAATTTAAATTATTATATCCAAGTAAATAATTCAAATACAAAAAAAAATTAATTTACTTTACTTAAATAAAAATTACTTAAAATGAATTTAAATTTTATATATTTTAAATTATTTTAAAATTTTTAATTTTCAATCCAAGCACAGGTAAAAATATTTTAAAAGGGATTTAATTAAGGAATCAAGAAACTATTAAAAGACAATTTTGTTTAACGATAAAGAAAACAGACTATAAAAACATAAAAATTTAATAACGATTAGATGGTGGAGGAAAAAACAACTGTTTTTATACAAATCAATGATAAAAAAAACTTCATTCTTGTTTTTTTTCTAGCAGCCCCTTTTATTTTGGTACATCAATAAAACCATTTTTTTTAATTAATTCTAAGTTTCTAATTACCCAAACTGATCGAGGAGGCGAAAAAAAATAATATATTAAAAAATAAAAAGAATAAGAATCCTAGCCGTTGATAAGGGCATCAAGGGTAGGACGCGCGGCCAAGAATAGGTGGTAGTATGCTCTCTCGGTAGGGTGAATTGAATCCCAAAATACATACTTTGATGCATCGGAACAAACAAGGGAACCCCCATTACACATAAACGTTGCTTCTATGAAACCACTTCCACAACAACCACGATCAACTTCGTCAAACCCTATCACAATAACATACATAACCAAATTAATAAGGTTACTTAATTACCCAATTGTGCACTACTGACACACATACTACCTCAAAGGAGGAAATTAACATATAATTAATTAACCAAACAAGGGATTATGCAGTCTACTTATTTAATTATATTACCTAGATTTTGACGCGCTTGAATCAGGTTGAAAAGGGGTCCATATACGTCGATGTAAGCGAGCTTAGCAGCAGGAGGATTAGAGAAATTTTGTTGCATTAAGAACAATTGATGTTGAAGCATTAGATTGTGATCTCTTGCAACAGCGGAATATTTGTCCACACAACCACGTTCAAGAAACGCGTTACGGGAATTCAACGTGATCATGATTGGCAAGCATCCCATTGGTGGTGCTCCAACTATAGCTATTTTTCGAGCACCTTCTTTCCATAAACTCTAAACATACATAACTAGTAGTATTAATCTAATCACCAATATTATCATAACGCTGTACAAATTATTTTCTTGCCTATCTATCAGTTTCGTTGGCCTGTTAGTTTCAATTAAAACTTAAGGGAAAAAATTATTATTGCGTATTTTAAAATAAGTGAAATGAGATAACAAGGTAAATATAAAAAAAATGATATAAAATATGATGTTATAAAAAATATAAAAATAAGATATATTAAAATAAAAACTGTTAAAGTATACAATAATTAGAATATGTTCAAAAATTAATAATTGCCCATCTTTATGTGTGTACTTGTGTGAGGGTTTTAGCTAGGAATTAGGATGCGAAAAATTTACAAAGTCATAATTTTAAATTTTTTAATTTAAAGTTCAAAAGAATAGTAAAACAATTAACACATATAGTATATAAAAGGGGTTTAGGGATATGATGTATAAAAAAGGAAGTAAATGTATTTTAAATTTTTAAAATGTTAATTTTAATTTTTTATTTTTAAAATATTTAATTTTGATTCCTTATTTTTTTTTAAATAAACTATTTTTAATCATTAAAGTAACTAATATTTTTTATATAATATATTCTAATATTTAACATAACAACTATAAATAATTAAAAATAGTCTATTTTAAAGAGTGAAAAATTAAAATTAATAATTTTAAAAAAAGATTAATTTTTTTAAAAAAATTTAAAAAACAGAAACATATTTAATCCTAAAAAACTTATCACGTCTAATAAATAAGTAAGGTTTATAGTCAAATTTGTATAGGTTTGTAGTTAAACGGATCAGTTCATGAGTTAATCCATATTTTTTTTATTGAACTTTTTACTCATATTTAAAATTTTCTTATTTAAAAATATAAAAAATAACTTTTCTAAGTAATTGTAATCTGTAAGTTAAGGAGTTGACTTCTAACCCATTTAATTCACGAGTGAAGGAGTGAGAGAAAACTCATGTTCCACATTGTAGCGACATATTAATGGAGATTTGAAGCACCCTATTTTTGTCACATCAAAGCGACAGCTGTTGGGAAGTGCAACTGTAATTTTTGGGCTTTGGTAGGTTCCACAAACTTTTAAAATTTTAACTAAGATCTTATTGTTTGTTCATTTTTATCAAAAATTGTAGGATATACATTAATAAAATGTGTATATAACTAATAAAAAATAGGAAGAAGAGAGAGAAATACATTATAAATATGAAAATAAAAAATAAAAAAATAGGTATATAATATAATTAATTTTTATAAAAGTGTAAAATAAACCTATAAAATCTATTTAAGCAATTAGAGTTATTGAATTAGAATAATAAGAATTGATTGGTTTTTAAAGTAATATGAAATTATAAAATAATAATTAATAAATTTTAGCAATTTCCATAAATTGTTTGGACAAAGTTTCTCAATGTTTTTCTCTTCTATTTCAAACCATAATAGATGTACAGGAGTATTCAGTAAAACAGAAAGATGATATAACAATATATTTTGTTTCCTCCATTTTTTTAATTATGTTTAAAGATGTTTCATATAAATTAAAAATATTAATTTTTATTTTTATTTAGATTAACTTTATTATATAATTCTTATTATGTTTTAATTTTTTATTCAAAATTTTATGATAAAAATAATAAATATTATTAGAACTTTTAAAATAATAAATAATAAAAATTATAAAATTGTGGTAAAAATTAAAGAAGTATTAATCTCCTACTTATATGTAGAAATATTAATGCTAGTGCGCTTATTTTTACACTCTTTTTTTTCAAATTTTTCCATACAAATTGAACTTGTCTTCACAAATTTTATTTTTTCACATTTTTTATCCTTTTCTTCCTTTATTATTATATTATTCATCACATTTTTATTTTCCTTTTTTTAATCGATGAGAATCAAACCTGTATCAAATCTTTTACATGCTGAAGCAAGAATTGGCCATAGGTTAAGGCGGTGTAACTCTTCTGTCGTATTGGCAGCGAAAAATAATTAATGACGTAGTCATTCGTAGCCGCGCTGATGAAAAATAAAGCATTGTTTATATGATTTTCGCTTCTTTTCCTACCAAGCATATCCTCCAACCTCTTCTTGTATTCTCTGAAATATTCTAACTGCTTTGTTATTGGAATTACATTCTGCAGTTAATAGCAACGCAAAATTAATCAACAATATATCACTTTCCATTTTTTGCATATCATAGAGATAAATATATATATTTTTACACACAGAAAGTATGAAAATATATGATATAAATTAATATGACACGATACCAATACTAGGACGCAGCACGTATATTTTTAAAAATATATCTATAAATATAACTCACGATACAAAAAACACTCAGCAGTACTTCTCAGGATGAGAGAGACTTGGTAAAAGCGCATATATGTAACAAATGCCATAGAATATGAATGTCTAAGATCGTTTCATTAAATTTTTAATGTCTTATGTAATAAATTTAGCTAATATATCTAAACCATCAAGAGAGCCATTTATTTTTACATATGTATTTTGACATGCATAGACAAATCCGCTCATTACTTTTTAAACTAAAAATCTGTTGAATCATGTTAACCAATGATCTGTTAAAAAAATCTATAAACAGATTAAATATATTAATAATATTTGCCAATAAAAACTTTTTTATTTTAATTTCTTAACAAATTTTGGTGTTTAATTAAAGTGAAGTTGATCACAATGAATGTTGTACTGTTTATAATAATGGACACACAAAACGGAGAAAGATTAAGGCAGAGAGAGAGAGAGAGAGTTATACGCCCAGCATTGGAGTGAGTGGGTCAAAGCCAGAACCAGCAGAGGCGAAACTGACTCCTTTTATAAGTTCTGCATCGCTAAGATTTGGATCCAAATATGGTGGCAACAACTCTTTCAGGCCTAGATATGAAGCTACACCAGCAAAGGAAATATCAGTTTTTTTGCAAATGCATGGTGTCTTATTATTAATTCTCTACAATAAATTTTAAAAACACATTCTTTCAAACATGTTTTTTTACAAATTGCTTCAACTTTTTTAAAATGGAGCATTGATCATAAGAAGAGTGTTGAAATAATTAAAACTGTACTTAAAAGCTAGATTACTAGCTTTTCTCAACAGATAGGTAGTCCTTAACATGCAAAGCAAATGAAGAAAGAAGTCACCATATATATATTTAAATTAATATATCATTAGCATTTCTTAAAAAATAGGTAATATTTAACATGCAAAGAAAATGAAGAAAGAAGAAATTACCAACAAAATCAGTGCCAAGCTTGCCATTAGTGAACCTTCCGGTGGGAGCTTGGTTTAAAAAATCTCTACCATATGGTGGAAAATCACTCTTGAAAGCTGTGTTTATGAAGTTGTTGTTTCCCGGGTCTACTGTGGAGTCTCCAAACACATACATGGCTGAAACCTGCTTGTTTGAAGCTTCAATTGTGACTCCAAAACTTAACAAACAAAAGATGAAAAGGTTTATGGGTGAGAGCAATGAATGTGAAATACAGGTTGCCATGTTGGCTAAGCTAGATAGCCAAGGTAAGGACCAGAATAAAGAACGTGGCAACAAGAACTTTGAACTATAAAACCAAGATTTGTAATATATATGTATCAATGTATATGTTTTGTAGTATATATTTGTATATATATATAATAACCCGGGTATGGGCCTAATGCTAGACCTTAGGCTGCTACAGAATGAAATAGCATGACGAAAATACCCCTGAAATGCACAGGATATTTCACAATTTGTTTTTTGCTTAATCTAATGCAAATTTGAAGATAGCTTTGGTTGGGGAAAGTTCACCCAACATTTCCAAAACTTTCGTAGCTTCTTAACAACCTTTCTCACAAGGTCAGAGTGTTTGGTAAGATACAAATCCACAAAAATATATAGCTGGCAAAAAATTTAGAGTTTTGCTTTTGCTATCTTTGTCTAATCATTTTTTATTATTTTATAAATTAAATATTAAATAAAAAATATATTTTTTATCCTAAAAATATTTTTTAAAATTTAATAATTAAGATATTTTGTAACATATTATTATTATTTTATATAAGAATATTCTCTGACCAACAGTTGAAGATTACTTTTTTTTTAAAAAAAAATTATAATACACTAAAATAAATTTTATCTTTTTTTAATAATTTTTTCGTGTATAAAAATAATTCAAAATCTTGTCTAATATTATGTTTAAAAAATAGAACTATTTATCAGATGTCTTAAATTTTGTTAATAAAAACTTTATATGGTTGAAAATTGAATTTAAATTTACATCAATCCTATAAAGTAAAATATGAAATGAGGATCCTCGCATTATATTATATGATAGACCAATTATAAAAATAAACATTATGCGAATTATTTTCGATTCTAAAATTAATTTATAAAATAAGAATTATCCTGCTCTTGTAGTTACTTATAGTTATTTGCTCAACAATATCTCTAATATATACTACCCTTATGTTACATTGTTGCCTTTAAGCGTGAGCATGTCTTTTATCTCTTTCCGTCATGTGTGATTTTATTATTATTTAACATTATTTGTATGTTTTATTATTTTTAAATAATTATTTTTTCAATTTTCCTTCAACATTATGTTTTTCTTAAATATTATCTTTAATTCCTTTTACGATTTTTAAGCTATATTTTTAATTTTTTCATATCATAATGCATGTTTATTTTAGTTTATTAAGAGAAATAATCACATATTTCTTTTAACTTTCTAAGAATTTTTTTAAAAATAAGTAATTATTTTTTAAAAATTTAAATTAATAAAATTGGTATTAGTCTCTTATACTTTTAAATGAATTTTAGTTTCTTTTTGTTTCACCCAACTATAAAAACTACTAATATTTTTATTATTTATTTGGATTAATTTTATAAATATTTTTTAACATCAAACTATTATTTTATTTTATAATCTTTAAATTTAATTTTTTAAAATTTTATTTATATCAAGCGCAAGATATTTACTAGTCAAAATATAATTATATAGATGAAGTATTCTTGTTTCTTTGGTTTGGAGATTTTTAGGACAGAATTCATATTAAGAAAAAATTTAAAATATTTTAAATTAAAATATCATATTTAAAATAACTATTTAAAAATTAGTAAATTTAAATAAAAAATATAATGATCTAAAATATGATATTTTACAATTCTATTTAAATACATAGAATTCTATCTAAAAGACGATAATTTTGAATATACCCAAACTTCAAATAAAAAAATAAATGTATTTAGTCAGAAAAAAATTTATAATACAATTTTTTTAATTGTTCTATCTAAAAAAATTTAATTACATCCAAAAAAAATTATTTTTATTTTTATTAATTTTTTATACCATCCTATATTTCTTTCTAATGTCTTCTTATTCATATATAAATTAAGAAAAGTTTTAAAATAATATATTTTTTATTTTTAATATAAAAAAAATTATTTAATAAATAAAACAATTTATAAAATTAAAATTATGAGAATTTAAATTAATAAATATTTTGACATACAAATTTAAATTAATCTATTCAAATAAAAATTTAAATAAATAAAAGATTTAAAATTAATTCAAATTTTAAATATTTTAGATTCTTTAAAATATTAAAATACCAGGATGGGCGACTTAATAAAAGATTGATCCCATCGTAGGTTGTTAAAATTCTATAGCATTTAATTATTGATCACGTTCATCTTATATTCTTGTGCAAAAAGAATGACAGAATGTGATGCGTCCTGCTCTTATTTTTTCTTCAAATTTCAAGCCAGTCAGGTTTATTGAACATGTTTGATGAAAGGATGAAAGTACTGATTTAATCAAAATAAAATACGAAAATAGTTGAATTGCTGTCTTATAAATCTTTTTAATTAATGTGTACAAGGATACAAAAAAGTGTGTTTCTCTTGCTAAGAAAGATATAGGGCTTTTTTCATAATTATTTTTAACAATTAAATTCAGTTTTTTTTTTTTAAGTTTAAAAACTAAAAGATAAAAATGTTTAAAAAAAATTACAAATAACTTTTTAATGTTTTTTAGTTATTAATTGTTTTAAAAAACAAGAAAAACAGGCAAAATACATCTATTTTTAAAATGTTGATTAATTTGGATTAAGTTTATCTAACATTTTTTTTAAAAATTTCAAATTTTAAAACATTTTACTGAAACAATATTACCAAAGGGGTTTAAAAAATAATTTTTTATAATATAATTTAAAAATTGATAAAATAAAATCAAAAATTGATAAAATAAAATCAAACAACCCCTTGATTTCTCATATTAACTTGTTGTATAATACTTTCTCCATTAAGTAATATAATTTTTATTTTATTTTTAATGTTATTTTATCATTTTTATTTCAATTTATTTATTATTTAAAAATATTTAGAAATCATTATTTATTTTTCCTAGTATTCTTATTTATTAAAAGTAACTAGTATTTGCACTTAGGCTATATATGAAAAAAAAAATTCTATTTGTTTCCAAAACGCATATTCATTTTAAAGGAATTTTTTATATATACTACATCTGCTCTCATTTAATTATTATGTTAAAATTATTTGATAATTTTTTTAATCTATCATTTTCTTACTTTTTCTGTTTTATTTTATATGCTACTTAATACTAATGTATTTATTTAAAATTAACGTTTGATTTCACTAACTACTATCTAATGATGCAAATTAATTTTATTAAAATATTTTTATTGAAAAAGTTCGTGTATCAATTATACATTTTTAAAATTATTAAAATTATATTTATAAATATAAATAAAATATTAAAATTATTGGAACGGTTAGATTTAAATGAAATAAAAAAGATATAATTTCATTAGATTTTGCATTCAACCTATTTGGCTTATTTTTTATTCCTTTAATTTTATTATTTAAATTTATGTTTAGAGATTAAAAAATTAAATAATATTATATTTTGATTTGTATTTTAATTATTTATTTTTTACTTTCGACAAGGATAAGTAAAAATATAAGATGATTATTAAAAGGTATAATTATTAAATAAAAATATTATAAAAATATATTTTTAATTTTAAAATTACAAAAATGTTAAAATAAAATATTTAAAATAAAAAAATAAAAAAAATTAAGAAAAAATTTTACTTATTTTCATACATATTCTACTAATAATTTTACATTCTGTTTTATCGAGAAACGTTACAAATTTCCATGAAGACAATAGCTGAAAAAGGAATGTGATATATGAAAAATATAATTATGATAAAAGTTTTGCTAATTAGTATTCATACTAAAAATTAATAAGTTTATTTACTATACTTTTTAATTTTTAATTTTGTTCTTGTTTTAAAAAAATTTATTGTTTTAATTATTATTTTAATAATTAAGATAATATTTTTATTTTTATTATGTTCTTATTTTTTACAAGAATATTGATTGATGAGAGAAAATAAATAATAAAAATAATAATATAATGTAAAAATTACATAAAAATATAGTACAAACAATAACATTGACTAGTTTTTTATTTATATGAAATAAACGAAACAATGTATAAAAAATTAATAAATAAGGATATGGCTAGAAAAAACATAAAATTAATTTTAAATTTCTAAAATAAAAAATTGAAACATAAGTAAAAATGAAAAACAAAGATATAAAATGAAGGAAGTAGTACAACAAAATTCCTATGTAAAGAAATATTAGCTTATAAAAATTCATCGGCTGGAGTTTTAATACATTATTATTAAATGATAATAGAAATTATTTAAAAATTAATTTTATGAAAAAATAAAATTAATTTTTTATCTTTATGAGAATAAATATAAAAATATTTTTAAAATAAATTATTAAAAATTAATAATAATTAAAAAATAAAAAATTTAATTTTTACTAATTTTTTAAAAAATTTATATTTATCATAAATTATTCATAGAAAATATTTTAATAATGATTTAAATATATAATTATTGTAATATTTGATATATTTTATGTATTTATATAACTTTAAACAAATAATTATCGAAATTTTTTGAATGAATGTAAATGAGCGAGACCATGCTCCCTCGCTTTTATCATGCATAAAAAAAAAGAAGGTGTGCCATTCAATCATACACCACATGATCAATATTTTCATGAACTTACCAAGATCAGATATGTCGAAATTTATAATAAAAATTAATAAATAGTATTTTATTAAAAATATAATATTTATTATTATTAATATATACATAAATTATATAATTTTAATAAAAAATTATTATATATATTTTTATTATGTATCTAAACAATTGTTAGTTAAATTATGAACCACTTATATATTTATTATTTTCCATTTAAATATTATTTTATTAATATTCAATCATAATAACTACTCAACCTAACGAGCACACCAATGTAGCCAGTTTTACTTTCTTACCTGCTTGAAATAGAATAAAAAAAATAGTAAAAAAAATATAAGATATGAATGATAGAAATTAAATTAAATTTTAAGTGAAATAGGTATTGTAAATTAAAATAAAAAAGATGATTTCTCTTCTCATTTTTAATGACTTAAAATGTGAATAAAATAAATAATTGAATTTTTCAAAAGATTCATTTGCCCCTAGCCGAGTGAACAATTGAACTTTTGGCCGTTTAAAAGTTTCATGTCTCATCATCCAAAAAATGAAATAGAATCAAATGGGTCCCATTGAAATATTAATATTTCACTTTCCAATTTCATTCTAATTTCAAACCAAAGAATATAAATTTTTCATTTCAATTTTATTTTACTTGAATACATTTCCTTCAATCACATTTCTACTAAAACAAAGAAAACTTTAGATTGTTACTAGTTCATAAATATAGTTGTAAAATTTAGGTTAAAATGTATTTTTAATTTTTTGAGGATGACTTTTAGGTAATATTAATTCTATTTGGGCCTCTAATTTATTAGTATAGTCAAAATTTAATTTTTATCTATTTTTATTAAAATAATATCAGATCTTATTTCAATTTGTCAAAATCTTTTAAAAAATTAAATTATCTCACTAGAAAATTAGGTTATGTTACTCTTCTTTTTCTTCTTATTATCCACCCTTAACATTGCTATATAACCCCACCATACCTTCAATCCCTTTCCCTCTCCTCCATCTTCTATTTCTCACCAAAATTTATTGCTATTCATCCTCCTTCCATTTCTCACTCGGATTCAAGTACAAGTTATAAAATGAAAAAAATAAAATAAAAATAGAAGAGAGGCAGGTTATAACTACCTATATAATAGCATAGTAGCATTTTTTGGTAGGGCACATTGACACAAGTTATCTAAAAAAATAATTTGGGCAATAAATATTTAGAATGGAAGGCACAACAGCAATGCTAGGCTCAAAGAGCTATAATTCCCTCCTCCTAGCTTTGATGCTGGCTAGCCACAATGTCCAATGTTGACATTTTCGTTATGGGTATGAATTTTGGATTTTGTGGCAAGCTACTCTGTGACTCCAATTAGGAGTGATAGCAAGTTTTTTTACAAACTAGCTACCTGTTTAACTTGCCAAAAAATAATAGATCAGGCCAGGATTCTCAACCAGCCTAACCCATCCACTCTTAATCCGTCAAATGTGGACTAACAACAAGCTAGCCCTTCAATGCCATTTTTTTAAAATTTAAAATAATTTAAATATACTTCTTTATTAATTAATTATCAGTTACTATTAATCTAAATATATCAATTTTATACTATCTAGTATCCTGGTTCGTACAGAATTTCAAGTTTATCTATTATCTTTATTTAAAATGAAAATCATTAATTCTGCTCATTAATTAAAATATAAAAATAGAAACGTTAAATATTAACAAGAATAAATATAAAAATAATAAATATTTTAAAAATTTAAATTATTAAAAGTTAATTAAAACTTTTACAAATAGAACAGGAAAGAATGTTTTAGCCTAAAATCTAACTATTTATCTACCACTTTCATGGCTCAACTAAACGTTTGACCCTTCATTTGCTTATTTGGTAAGTAGGGTTATTTGCCATTCAAGTACCACTTATTTTACTTCGTTTTACTCTACATATGGGAAGATTTACTAACTAATAACCATTTATTACAGGTCATTACTGGTGTAGAATCTAAAACAGTAAAATTTACAACGGACTTTTGTTATTCTCTTATTGTCTTTTTGTAGTATTTTTTTCTTTTATAAAATAAATATAAGGTGATACTACCTTTGTTTTATATTAACCTGTTTAGAGAATTTTATTTATTTTTAATATAAAATTTAAGACAATATATTTGGTTGATTTTTTTTATCAATATCCTCTTACTTATATAAATAAATAAAACTATAGAGAAATAGTGTAATTAAATACATAAAAGATAGATTGAAAAATAATTTTATTAAAGATTGAAACATAATTTTATTAATATATATTTAAGATCACATAATAAAAATTTATATATAATAAACTTTTACTGAAAACTACCTAATCCAATATATTGATAACTTTAAATACTACAACTTTTAATAAAAATATATTGCTTTTTTTTATGATTGTCCTTTGGTCACAAAGAATAAAACGTTGAAAAAATTATCCAATAATTATAAAAATTTAGTTTTAATATTGTTAAGTTAAAATTTTTTATACGATCAAATAATTAAAAATTAATATAGATATAATTTTTAAAATAATTACCACAAAATTTAGTAATTTATAATAATTTAAGAGTATATAATTAAATTATATTATAATTTTTATATTACCAGTATATTAAAATTAAATTTTAATTATAATATAACAATTAAATTAATTAATATGTGTAAATTTTTTTTTCTCTACATAGACAAATAAAAGTAAAATTAATACTTTACTCTGTAACAGCCTAGCTTAGGTCCATATATGTTTCCAATGCAGATCTCCACAGAGGTAGTATTTCACTCTGTAGCACTTGATTCGGG
This sequence comes from Canavalia gladiata, assembly GCA_037954105.1. Classification (NCBI taxonomy): domain Eukaryota; kingdom Viridiplantae; phylum Streptophyta; class Magnoliopsida; order Fabales; family Fabaceae; genus Canavalia; species Canavalia gladiata. The sequence continues at coordinate 69,965,713 of CM075658.1, forward strand.
ATTATTTCCATGATTTTGTATTTTTAACAAATTGAAAATGTTATTAATATTGTGAAATCAGTGTATTCGGTCTATTAATATTGGGTTCAGTTTTTAAAATATTACTATTTGAATTGATATATTGCAATAACAAACACACCACATGAGGTACTATTTCTTCCATAAATTGTCATTGATTGGCAGATAGTTCTAGAATCCAACTACTTATCTATCTCTCCCCAATGTCAGCTCAGCCAGGCCTTGCAAGTCGTTAGCGTTAGTTGCAATACTGATACAAGTGCCATTCAATTTACTTACTCCAAGTGCATTAATTGCTCAACGAGAGTTTTTGCAAGACAAAATTTAGATATAATATATATATATATATATATATAATTATTCTTAATTAAAATTAATCTCAATAATATATGTAATATTAATTTATATTATATAATTTTTTAAAATAAAAATTTAATTTTAATTAAAAATATTTATAATACTACATGGTGTCTTTATTGGCGTAGGACTTTAATTTCAATGTGTCAGTATCTCGGTTCCATGTTCAGATCAGTTTGGTGCTTCTTTTGCTACTGGGTAGTATTAGGGGCCAGTGCCATGCAAGCGCCACAATGTTTACTTACCCCGTTTGCATTTATTGCACAGACCGACGTGAGAGTTTCTACATCGTCTTTATTGCTGTAGGATCTACAACTTTAATGTGTTTACCTTGGTTTCAAGACCGAGTTATATTCCTTGTTTTTCATTTTTAAAACAGATAGAAAATATTATCAATCTTTATAATGTATGTTCCAAAAATATATAATAAAATTAATAAATAATATTTTTACTAAAATTATAATATTTAATATTATTAATATATTAAATTATATATTTCTAATAAGTTTATTACATACAAATTCTTATTATGTGTTCTTAAATATATTAAAAAACAAAATAGTATTCATATTTTAAAATTTATTTATGTTTTATGGAAATTATTATTTAATTTTTTTTAAATCATATGATATTTTATAAATCGAACAATATTATATAAAAAAGAATATTAATAATATTTTTTAAAGTGTTCAATATCTTTAACATATATAAATATTTAAAAAAATATTATCTATTTTTTCTCTTCAAATACATCAAATTAAAAAATTATTTTAATCTGTAATTAAGAAAAAAATAATTTTATTTTTTTTTTAATTTTTTTTATCATGCTATAACTTTTATGTCTCTTATATACATTCCAATGGATTAATAATCTTTTATACATTCCAATGGATTAATAATCCAAAAGAATTGTATAAAGTGTTTATCTGTTATATCTACATTCAAAAGCTTTGAGTTGAATTTGTTTTTTTCTAAACCAAGTAGATCAAATCATTGTGAACCAGGTTATCATCTATTTACCTATTATTTTATTGGAATCGTCTAATAAATTATGAAAATGTAGAAAATGTTATTTGGTGTTGTTTTGAAAGGGAAATAGTAATCAATCCAAATTAAACACATGTTCCAGATCTCTTCTATTGCTTTAGATATGAAAAAGTATGTTGCGTGTTTTTTTGTTGATGATCACATGTGAAAATGATTGAATTGTTGGGTAGAATTTTTCTTTTAACAAGATTTATAAAAGAAGGTGGCATATCCCTTACCACGTTCCAAGCAAAAAATTTACTTTGACAAGAACTTATTTGCTTTAAATAGTTGAAAATCTCCTTATTACCATTTGAGTCATTATTCCTTATTAGCTTATATATTGATTTAACATAATAGTTTCCTGGTGAATCGATTTTCAAGTACCACTTATCTTTTATATTTTTCTATAAATACATATTTAAAAATAATTGTTACAATATGCTTAATTGTTCAACTTCATAATAAAAAAATCTCTCCGTCCACCCCAATTACACTCCTTCATACCACTTGATTGGTACATTTTGTATCAACATTTCCATATTTTAATCTTATAACCTTGCACTACAAGTTACTACTATTCTCGATTAAAATTCTCCATTTTCATTTTTCTAATAGTGCTAACTTAAAAGATCTCATATCTCTCACTCTCATTCCACTTATTTCTTTGTCTTTATAGACTTCCTCCCATGCCATCTAGTATTTTTTTTTTCTTCCTCAGACCCACCCCACAAAAAACGTTTGAAAAGGAATTCAATGGAAGAGATGGTAGCTTTGGAAGATTTGAAGAAAGAAATATAGTAGATTGGAAGGGAGTGTAGGATAGACTTAAATGGGATGATTCTTTTATCAAATGACACTGTCTCACTCTTCCATATTGACAACTTTTTCTTTAACTTTACTAACACTAGTTGCCATGTATATTGTCTTCTAGGATTTGCTCCAATAGGTATTGTGAACAACCATCATCATTCACAATATCAATATTAAGCTAGAGACCCACTCACGTTGAGAAAATCAACAAAGAGGAAATGGCGGCAAGTTCCATTTCTAGCTATGCACAAAATTTACTCTCCTACTGTACCCATGTACATGCCTTGTTTATCTTCACCAACTTTCCTCACATAAAAGACAAAAGTTACACCGTACAACATTCTCATTTTGGATAAGCAATTATGTCCAGCCCTCAAGCCCGAATTTCAGATACCCATGTTGGTGTTAGCGCATGAATCTTTCCTCCCCTCTCTCACCCAACAAACAAAGTTGACCCTTTCCCATAGAAATTCAAAAGTTTTTCTCCTCTTCTCTCACAAGAAAGACATGGAATACAACACCTAATCTTATTTTTATAAAACAAAAAGAAGGCACAACCCCTAGAAAGAGAAGAAGAAGGAGAGATCCGAAAAGAGGCCACATTCTCCCTAGCTCAAGGGGTTTTATCTCTTTTGACTCATATAACAAAAATCTATTCTTCTCTCCAGTATTTGAGGTTGAAGAAAGAAGACCCAACAACCATAAGCTCCCTTAATAACACCTAACTTTCACTCACAAAACACAAACCCAACATTCATTCACGCTATTATCCATACTTCAAAGTCCATCTACACCAAGCTCGCCTATACCCACACAACAAAGTTCATTATTTAACATTCACTTTGGCTCATAAACAACAAACAGCAGCCCCTGGACCATTCAATACGAGATTCAAGTGGTTGAACTCGGTGTCCAAATTTTGGCTTCCTCTTCTTGCAAAAAAAAAAATACTCATGATTATACATTTCAACTCCTAGTTATTTAGTCTTAACAGACTTCTATTTGTCATTGAGGGATAAGTAAGGGTCGTTTAAATTCATTTAGAACCCGACTTAATAAAAATATAGATGGATATAGGAAGGGACATTAGAAAATAGATTCATTTAATTCTTAATTTAATTTAACTAATTTTAGTTAAATGTTTTAATTTAGCATTTGGATATGTGGATTGGTACTAAACAAATATATTCATTTGAGTTTTAGATCTTAATTTATTTATATTATTTAGATAAAATAAAAGTTATGATTAGGTCCATTTTTATTTTAACGAATTTATTTTAATTTAACTCATAAATTTTGTTTCCGATAACATCAATAAATAAAAAAATTATATTCACATGATACTTAATAAATATTTTCGTGCTAATATAAATATTCTAAATTAAAGATTTTTTCTTATAGCTATTTAATGCATCTTATATGTTATTAGAATTTTTAATGGTTTGTTTTGTATAAAAATTAATTTACTAGCTCCATCTTTTGTTAAATTTAGATTTGTATATATATATATATATATATATATTTGTATATATATATATATATATATATATATTTTAAATCTTACACAACAAATTTTAGACGCATATATATAGATTTCTTTATCTTGTCGTGTTTGAAAAATGGGATGTGTTTAATTACAGTTTACGTATGTTTCAAATCTTATACATATGTGAGTTAAAAATATTATTAAAAAAATCTCTTTTAAATAAAATTTTTAAATTTATTGATTTATTATTTAAATAAATTTTCTTTTAGTATAAATATTTCAATTTTAAATTTTACACAACGAACTTTAAACACGTATATACATATTACTTTATCATATTGCAGTTAAATAATGGTATATGTTTAAGTATAATCTACGTTTGTCTTAAACCTTATGCATATGTGAGTTTGAAATATTATTAAAAAAAATTATTTTAAATAAATTATTTAAATTTATTGATTTAGTATTTAAATAAATTTTTTTTAGTTTAAATATTTTAATTTTAAATTTTATGCAACTGATAAGCATAGATTTCATAAATAATTATCTCTCACTTTTATCTCATTAAGACTTCTTATATGTTCAATTAAGTGATCTTTGTCATATTTTATGAGTTTGGGTTCATATGAAGTTTAATTGAATTTCTTTGCTTACCCGATTAAAATGACACTATTATAGTATTTTGAGCATAATAGGAGTTGTAGACATCCAAAAATCATGAAATCTGTCTTGAATGAAAGCTTAAAGAAGTGTCCATAGTTACAAAGCAAGAGCAGATTCTAAATGGGATGTTTAGGACTCTGAAATTATCTCAAAAGATGAGATAGTGTTGCTGACGTGGAATTTGAACAGTGTGCAAAGATCCGGCCATATCTTGAGATATAGAAGTCATATTGAGATGAAATCAACTTTGTTGGACAACTAAGATCCAGGGCTACAACTTTTGTTCAGAAGTCAAGCTCTAATTCGGACATGTGAACATCCAAAATTGCGGTGCAAGAAAGTCAAAATTGTTGTGCTCATTGGTGGCAAAAATTCAAAAGTGTTTTGCAATTTCAATAAAGCCCATGTGAAAGCAAGAAAAGGGTAGAAAAGTAATATCCTAGTTGGTGACTTTCTGAAGATGATGCCTCAAAAATCCTCTATAAATAGAAGGGTTTGCAAGAGGAGACACACGCCATTTTGGAGATTAACTCCAATACCACTTTCTTTCTTTCTTTCTTTCTTTCTTTCTTTCTTCCTTTCTTTCTTTCTTCCTTTCTTTCTTTCTTGTTAGTTTTGCCTCCTTCATGGAAGGCTTAGTTTTTCTTTCTTGTTAGTTTGCCTCCTACATGGAAGGCTTAGCTTTTCTTTATTGTTAGTTGCCTCCTACATGGAAGGCTTAGGATTTATTTGTTGTTAGTTGCCTCCTACATGGAAGGCTTAGGATTTATTTGTTGTTAGTTTGCCTCTTTCTTTGTTGTTAGTTTGCCTCCTTCATGGAAGGCTAGGTTTGTAGTTTCAATTCAAGGATTCAAGCTATTTTCATTTTAACTTTGAGGTCTTGATCTTTATTTACGTGCATATTAAGTGGTTTCTACTCTGCTTCATTATATTCTTCAATTTTATTCTTTAATCAAAGTTTGATCGGTTGACGTATTTTGGTTAATGTATAATTGATTTATAATTGATTTTTGATTGGTAAATCATTTTCCAAAAGTTTGAAGAGTAGAAATTAAGTAATTGAATTGAAGGTTTTCATTTTATTACTTACTTCAACTGAATTCTGATTGTAAAATTGGTTTAGATAAAAGATTAAGTGGTTACTAAATCTTGTCGATCATAATCAATTAAATTCTGAGAGGTTTCTCAGTAGAGAATTCAAGGATCATTGTAGGGGTTCCAGATGATCCTAGGTTGATAAACACAATGCATGATTTTAGTGATCAATGATTAGTTATGAAAATAGCCTCTGAATTCCTTGAGTTGATAATTGTTAAGTGAAATTAATTTCAGTCTGTATTTTGTGTTTAGCACTCAATATCACATCTTTACAAAACCCCCTTGTTCTAATTGTCTCCTTATTTGCTTAAGAATATGAAATGGTCTTTGGGAGATGACCTAGGTTGCACCTTATACTATACCAATAGTTTGGGGGAAATCTAGAAATTATTTTTGCGCGTTTGCGACGAGCGTGTCAAAATTTGGCGCCGTTGCCGGGGACCATTTTAATTTCCTAGGCTCATTTAGGAGTTTGTATAAAAATTTTAATCTTTCTAACAATTGTTTTTACTTTAGGTATATCATTCTTGGATTTTCTGTATGAATTCACCTTTTTGTGTATGACCCGATCCAATCCTGAAAATTTATATGCATATGATCCTGAGATTGATAGAACATTCCACCACTTGAAAAGAGCACATAGAAGGCATTCATCCAGTAATAACCAAGAAAGTAACAGTAGTGATTTTTCATCTTTAAATTTTGATAGTTTTAAATATTTTGCTAAGAACATGGCTGATAGAACCTTAAAAGAATTAGCTGCACCTGATGTTGCTTATCAACCATTGTGTATTCAATACCCTGATGTTGATGGACCATTTGAACTGAAGTCTGGACTAATACATTTGCTACCTAAGTTTCATGGCCTTGCAGGTGAGGACTCTCATAAACATTTGAAGGAATTTCACATTGTGTGTTCCACAATGCGGCCACAAGGAATTCCAGAAGATCATATCAAGTTGAAGGCATTTCCTTTCTCCTTAAATGATGGAGCTAAGGACTGGTTGTACTATCTACATCCAACATCTGTTATAAGTTGGATTGATATGAAGAGATTATTTCTGGAGAAATTCTTCCCTGCATCCAGAACAGCAGCTATCAGAAAAGAGATTTGCGGCATCAGACAGAACTCCCAAGAAACTCTCTATGAGTATTGGGAGAGATTCAAGAAACTATGCGCCACTTGTCCACACCATCAAATCAGTGATCAATTACTGATTCAGTATTTCTATGAAGGACTCATGCCAATGGACAGAAGCATGGTTGATGCAGCTAGTGGTGGAGCACTTATGGACAAAACTCCTACAGCAGCTCGAGATTTGATTGCCAACATGGCAGAAAATTCTCAGCAATTCAATTCTCGAACTAATTCCTTATCTAAAGGAGTCCATGAAATGACCACCAAGACAGACCATACACGATTGGAGAACAGAATTGAAGAACTAACCTCCATCGTAAGACAGTTGGCGATCGAACAACAACAGCAACTTAATGTTGTTGACAAAACCAAAACATGTGGCATCTGTACTTCTGCAGATCATCCTACTGATGCATGCCCAACATTGCAAGAAAGTGAGACACCTGAGTAAATGGTATTTTTGGCACAGGACAACAATACAGGCCTCCTCAACATTATCAGCAACAGAAGTTTGAACCACCTTCTGGAACATACAATCCTAGTTGGAGAAACCATCCTAACTTGAGATATGGTCCTCCACAACAACAAAGGATTCAAACATCTGACTCCCAAAATAAATACCAATCACCGCCTTTCAGACAACAACAACAGCATATGCAGCAATCTGTACCCTCTAATGCTTCTGAACCCTCTCTTGATGATTTGATGAAGCAATTAGCAACCAACAATCTTCAGTTTCAACAAAATGTAAGTTCTACCCTTCAGGATTTACAAACTCAAATTGGGCAGTTAGCTACCACAGTCAACCAATTGAAATCTCAAGGTTCTGGTCAACTACCTTCTCAATCTGTCGTAAATCCCAAAAGCGTGAATGCCATGACCTTGAGAAGTGGGAAGAAAGTGCAGACAGACCCTACAATTTTAAAGCAACAAAGCTTCAATCAGACTAATCCACACCAAAAAGAAGCATTTATCTCCACACCTGGAGACATCTCTGATAAGCCATCTAAATCAGAGGGAAAGTCTGATGAAAAAAATACACCAGCCTTCGATAAGACATCGAATGATCAACAAAAAGAAGCTTTCCATGAACGATCTGCACTTGAAGCATCTGATGAGAAGAAAACCCCAAATTGTGCTGATCAGAAGGTATCTTTACCTTTTCCAAATAGAATGGTTCAATCCAAGCCCAATGTTCATGCAGAATTGGATAAGGAGCTTCTAGATACTTTCACGAAAGTGGAAGTCAACATACCACTTCTAGATGGTATCAAGCAAATTCCCAAATATGCCAAATTTCTAAAGGATTTGTGCACGCATAAGAGAAGACTCAAAGGGGATGAGAAGATTAGTGTGGGACGCAATGTTTCAGTCATAATTCAACCCAGCCTCCCTCAGAAATGTAAAGATCCAGGAACTTTCATCATTCCTTGCACAATAGGAAACTCTACATTTGGTGATGCATTGTTGGATCTAGGTGCTTCCATTAATGTTATGCCCTCATCAGTTTATAAATCTTTGAATCTGGGAGAACTGAAGCCAACTGGTGTGGTGATTCAATTAGCCAACAGAAGTACAGCACATCCAGCCGGAGTACTTGAAGATGTGCTAGTTCAAGTGAATAAGTTGATCTTTCCAGCTGACTTCTACATTTTGGATATGGAAGATGAGTCATCCATCAATAGAGCAACCTTGATCCTAGGGAGACCTTTCCTCAAAACTGCAAAAACAAAGATAGATGTGCATACGGGGACTCTCTCTATGGAATTTGGAGATGATATCATCCAATTCAACATATTTGAAGCCATGAAGCATCCCATAGAGAATCATTCACTCTTTCAACTTGATGCCATAGACCTTCTTGCAGATGATTATTCTATTGACAATCTACTTTTTAAATTTTTTGATTTTGATTTAGATTACTTAGATAATTTTACTTGCACATGTGATGAATTTGATTCATGTATTGTGTGTTCCAGGATTAATGCTGCAGACCAACCTTCGTTGAAAGATGACATGTTAGATGCAAGTGTTGCAGACATTTCAATCTCAGATAGATCTCTTCCTTCCATAATACAACCACCTCCTTTAGAGTTGAAGCCTTTGCCTGAACATCTAAAGTATGCTTATTTGGGGGAAAATGAGAAGCTTCCTGTCATTGTAGCAAAGAACCTTCTACCACAACAGGAAGAAAGGTTACTGCAAACCTTAAAAATCCATAAACAAGCAATTGGATGGACTTTGGCTGATATTCCAGGTATTAGCCCATCTACTTGTATGCATAGGATACTGCTGGAGGAAAACACCAGACCTGTTAGACAACCACAAAGGCGTTTGAATCCAACCATTCTAGATGTGGTAAAGAAGGAAGTAGGTAAGCTTTTGGCAGCTGGTATCATCTATCCCATCTCAGACAGTGATTGGGTAAGCCCGGTGCAAGTAGTTCCTAAGAAGACTGGCATGACTGTAGTCAAAAATCACAATGATGAACTAATCCCTACCAGAATACAAAACAGTTGGAGAGTGTGCATAGATTATAGGAAGCTTAACCAAGCTACTCGCAAGGATCACTTCCCTTTGCCCTTCATAGACCAAATTTTGGAAAGATTAGCAGGAAAATCTCACTATTGCTTTCTGGATGGTTTTTCAGGTTATTTTCAAATACATATAGCCCCAGAAGACCAGCATAAGACCACCTTCACTTGTCCTTTTGGTACTTTTGCCTATCGAAGGATGCCCTTTGGTCTATGCAACGCCCCTGGAACCTTTCAAAGATGCATGGTAAGCATTTTCTCTGATCTCTTAGAAAGTTGCATGGAAGTGTTTATGGATGACTTCACTGTATATGGTTCTTCTTTTGATGCATGCTTAGAAAGCCTCTCTAAAGTTTTGGACAGATGCATTGAGACTAACCTGGTTTTGAATTTTGAAAAATGTCATTTCATGGTAACAGAAGGTATAGTCTTAGGACACTTGGTATCTAGCAAAGGTTTAGAGGTTGATAAGGCCAAGATAGACATTATTACTTCTCTACCTTACCCCACTTCTGTGCGAGAAGTACGTTCTTTACTTGGTCATGCAGGTTTTTACAGAAGATTCATCAAGGATTTTAGCAAGATTGCACAACCTCTTTCTAAACTACTACAAAAAGATACCAAATTTGTGTTTGATCAAGCATGCAAGGATTCATTTGATGAACTAAAGAAGCGGTTGACAACCACTCCCATCATTCAACCACCTAATTGGACGCTTCCATTTGAATTAATGTGTGATGCATCTAATTATGCCCTTGGTGCTGTACTATCTCAAAGAGTTAGCAAGAGATCTCATGTCATTGCATATGCCTCTCGCACACTTGATGCAACCCAATCAAATTACACAACTACTGAGAAGGAGCTTTTGACAATTGTGTTTGCATTAGATAAATTTCGCTCCTATTTGCTTGGATCTAAAGTTATTGTCTTCTCTGACCATGCAGCTTTGAAATACTTGCTGAAGAAGACAGATGCTAAGCCAAGACTGATTCGTTGGATGCTTCTGTTGCAAGAATTTGATTTAGAGATTAAAGACAAGAGTGGTGCAGAGAATCTTGTAGCAGATCATTTAAGTCGGATCCAGCAACCTTGTGAAGAAACTTCAATTGCAGATTCATTCCCAGAAGAGCATCTCTATCATTTGCACGGGAAGGATCCTTGGTATGCAGATTTGGTAAACTATCTGGTTGCTAAAGAAATACCCAAACACTTCACCAAATCGCAACTTGCCAAGTTGAAAAGTGATGCCAAACACTACATATGGGATGAACCATACCTTTGGAAGACATGCAGTGATCAAATCATTAGAAGGTGTGTTCCAGATCATGAAGTTCAGTCTGTACTTACCTTTTGCCATTCCCTAGCTTGTGGTGGACACTTTGAGTCACAACGGACAGCTAGAAAAGTACTAGACTCAGGCTTTTATTGGCCTACAATATTTCGTGATGCACACAGATTATGCATAACTTGTGAGCAGTGCCAAAGAATAGGGAGTATTTCGCGCAGAAATGAGATGCCCCAACAACCACTTCTCTTTTGTGAGGTATTTGATGTATGGGGTATAGACTTTATGGGTCCATTCCCTGTCTCTTTTGGCTTTGTTTACATTCTGCTAGCTGTTGATTATGTTTCAAAATGGGTGGAGGCAAAAGCCACCCGTACTGATGATGCTCGAGTTGTTGCAGATTTTATCAGGTCTAACATTTTTAGCAGGTTTGGCATTCCTAGAGCTCTAATTAGTGACCAAGGTACTCATTTTTGCAACCGCACAATGGAAGCCCTACTCCGCAAATATGGAGTCATGCATAAAGTCTCCACCCCATATCATCCTCAAACAAATGGTCAAGCTGAAGTTTCTAATCGAGAGATCAAGAAAATCTTAGAGAAAACAGTTCAGCCTAACAGGAAGGATTGGAGCTTGCGCCTTGTTGATGCATTATGGGCATATAGGACAGCTTACAAGTCACCCATTGGCATGTCTCCCTACAGGATTGTCTTTGGTAAAGCATGTCATCTTCCAGTTGAATTAGAGCATAGAGCATTTTGGGCAGTAAAGAAATGCAACATGGATCTAGACCAAGCAGGAATCCATAGGAAGCTTCAATTGCAGGAACTTGAAGAAATTCGATTAGAAGCATACGAAAACTCCAAAATTTACAAAGAAAAGGTCAAAGCTCTTCATGACAAAAAGTTGGCAAGAAAGGAGTTTTCCGTTGGACAAAAAGTTCTCCTTTTCAATTCTCGGCTAAAGCTTATGCCTGGTAAGCTACGCTCTAGATGGTTAGGACCATTTGTAGTTACTAATGTTTTTCCTTATGATGCAGTGGAAATAAAAAATGAGGTAACTGAAAAAATCTTCAAGGTGAATGGACATCGTCTTAAACCATTTTTCGAAGGTTTTCAAAAGCACACGGTAGAAGAAGTGCATTTGCACAATGCCATATACCTGCAATAAATTCAAGAGAAGTCTCTCTCTCTCCCTCTCTCTCTCTCTCTCTTTCTCTCTTTCTTTCTCTCTCTCTCTCTTTCTCCCTCTCCCTCTCTCACATTTCTCGCTTATAAGTTTCAACTAATCTCTCAACTTCCTTCTTCACCTCTTAAATCATCCCAACTATTACACCACATTGAGCTTGCAGGAATAATAACTTGAGTGTTTTAAGAAAAAAATGGAGAAAGCTCTCACCAGGATCAAAATTTTGTTCCCTACTCTCCCCAGAAATTTTCTTAAAGACATTTACAATTGCAGACTTGAACGATTGAGAGCATTAACACTCTTAGGCCTTCCAGAAGATGTCCGTTGGATCATTGAAGCTAAGGTACGTTTAGCAGGTGAATTTCAAGAATCATTTGTTAAAAATATGCCAGGTATGAGAAGAAGTTCCTATGCAAAGAAGAGAAGGATAAAAAGAATTGGAGTTTGCTACAGGTGTGCAAGATGGACCTGTAACACAAGATGCAAGAACCCTGGAATGGTTTCAAGAAATCGAGAGGACAAAATTCAATTCATAAAGGATGGACTGAGTAAGGAGTCATTGGATGATATCATTCAGACTCTTGAGACGCATCCTAGTGGGCATGTACAAGGAGTCCTTCTTGATTTGTTTGAACTGTTCCGTAAGGAAAAAGCACGTTATAGTCTTGGGAATCTGACTTTAAAAGACCCTGTTGTCAGTTTACAAGAAAACTGAATGGGAAGCACATCCTCGACTCTTAGAAGGCGTTTCAGCCGTTACTGGACGTAAAACCAGAGGAAGATGTGAGCCACAATCACAACTACTGTTCATTCTCATGCGTGTATGTTTGTCATTTACATTGTCTTTTCAATTTATTGGGCCACCATTTTTTTTGAAATTTTCACCCCTGCATAAAGTCTTTCCCCTCTGACATTCACCTTTTCCTTGAACCAAAAATTCAAACTTTTGCAACTAAAATTCAAACTTTTGCAACAAAAATTCAAACTTTTGCTACCAAATCCTGATCCCGCACTATTCAAGCGATCTCCTTGTCTGATATTGAGTCCCTATAAATTATCAACCTCTATGACATATTTTTTCAAAAAAAGATAGAAACACCGTATATGGATAAGATCAATACTATCTGTGTTTTTGGTGGGTCTAACCTTGGAAAGGATGGAGAATTTCAACATGCAGCTTATACCCTTGGTAAGGCATTAGCTGCAAGAAAAATCAATCTTGTTTATGGGGGAGGGATTCAGGGTTTAAAAGGATGTGTTGCAGAATCTGCACTCACAAAGGGGTGTAACGTCTTAGGTGTTGGCTTAAAAAATGGGAGCACCTCCTACTTCACCCTGGGTACTGAATTGAAGGTTGAAACCATGCATGACCGTATGAGACACATGTTGGTTAATTCTAATGCATTTATTGCATTACCTGGTGGTCTTGGAACAATGGAAGAAATTTTTACCATTATATTTTGGGCCTATCGGAATTTTCATAAAAAACCTTTGGGCTTATTGAATATTAATGGCTTTTATAATGGTTTGATATCCTTTTTAGATCATGCAGTAGAGCAGGAGTTCATGCCACAATCCATGCGCAACATCATAGTATCTGCTTCAACTGTTGAACAGCTACTTGAGATTTTGCAAAATCCTACATCTGAGCTCAGTCAAGCAATGCAGCTGGTGAACCAACCAAATCAGGATGGCAGAGATAAAAGAGAACCAGATACCACTCTTCGGTTATAACTTTTCCTTACTTTGATGGTTTTCTTACATTTCTTTTCCTGTTATATGAAATTCCATCTAAGACATTGGGGACAATGTCTTGGATAGGTTGGGGGGAAGATGGTCCGATATCTAAAAATAAAAAATAAAAAAATAAAAAAAAAATAAAAAAAAAACCCAAAAAAAAAACAAAAAAAAAAACAAAAAAAAAATTAGGTTAGATTCATAAACTTGCTTTGAGTAAGATGACTGAGTAAGGAGTTACACTTGACTCTTGATACGCATCTTATGATTTAAAAAAAAAAAATTGAATGTGAAAGTATATTTTTCTTTAGATTTCATAAAATAATTGAAGCAAAATGATTTACATTTCGAGATTAATTAGTTTGGCAACACATATTTGAACTGGATAGATTAGATTTGATAAATATATTACCTGTGAGACTTTGAGCCTTATTATTATTTTCTTTCTTGTGTGATTTTCATCCATGGAATATGTTACTTCAGAACTTGCATTGATTCTTTTTGAAGCTACATTTTCACATGATTTGTACAAAAATGATTGAGGCACTGTTTTTCTTGAACAAACCACCAGGCCAAATAACCAAACTATATAATTTTATCCTTTGATCAGCCCTTTGAGCCGATTAGCCTTTTCTTCTTTTTAGCTCACCACAAATCAAAAAAAAAAAAAAAACAACTTTGTCTGACCATAGAAGGTGAGGAATACTGGATTTATCATACCATAAGTGTTTCAATAAGTGTGGGGAAGATTATTGTTGTGTTCATCAATATCATGGTTGAAAAAAAAAAACCTGAAGCAATAAATTAATAAATAAACTATTATATTGAAAAAAAAAATGAAAAAGTGATATCTGTTTCTCACACTTGCACTTACAATCAATTCTCAATCCTCACCATTTTCCTTGGTCTAACATTGTATCTCTTCAATATATCATTTCATCTTTCTAATCCCGTTAGAACCAAAATAAAGACCTCTTGATTTGTGCATTGCATGTGTACATAGTAGTAGAGAAGTAGAAGATATGCAAGCTTATGATAGTTCATCTTTCATGGATTGAATTTGAGAGAAACACTTACCAAATCAAACACTTGAGAGATTCAGAGTATATATCATGTGAGGTTTTATCTTTCTCAATCTATGTTTTTCAAATTAAAGTTGCCTTTCTAAGTACTTTCAAAATGTGATGAAAGAATGCTTCATGAAATTTTGTGAATTCTTGAGAAATCAACTCAAAACTTTGATGTTCTTTCAAAAAAAAAAAAAAAAAAAAAATAGTCACCAATCCTTAACTTAAGTTTGCCCGAGACGTGCAAAAGATAAGTGTGGGGGAATTTGATAAGCATAGATTTCATAAATAATTATCTCTCACTTTTATCTCATTAAGACTTCTTATATGTTCAATTAAGTGATCTTTGTCATATTTTATGAGTTTGGGTTCATATGAAGTTTAATTGAATTTCTTTGCTTACCCGATTAAAATGACACTATTATAGTATTTTGAGCATAATAGGAGTTGTAGACATCCAAAAATCATGAAATCTGTCTTGAATGAAAGCTTAAAGAAGTGTCCATAGTTACAAAGCAAGAGCAGATTCTAAATGGGATGTTTAGGACTCTGAAATTATCTCAAAAGATGAGATAGTGTTGCTGATGTGGAATTTGAACAGTGTGCAAAGATCCGGCCATATCTTGAGATATAGAAGTCATATTGAGATGAAATCAACTTTGTTGGACAACTAAGATCCAGGGCTACAACTTTTGTTCAGAAGTCAAGCTCTAATTCGGACATGTGAACATCCGAAATTGCGGTGCAAGAAAGTCAAAATTGTTGTGCTCATTGGTGGCAAAAATTCAAAAGTGTTTTGCAATTTCAATAAAGCCCATGTGAAAGCAAGAAAAGGGTAGAAAAGTAATATCCTAGTTGGTGACTTTCTGAAGATGATGCCTCAAAAATCCTCTATAAATAGAAGGGTTTGCAAGAGGAGACACACACCATTTTGGAGATTAACTCCAATACCACTTTCTTTCTTTCTTTCTTTCTTTCTTTCTTCCTTTCTTTCTTTCTTGTTAGTTTTGCCTCCTTCATGGAAGGCTTAGTTTTTCTTTCTTGTTAGTTTGCCTCCTACATGGAAGGCTTAGCTTTTCTTTATTGTTAGTTGCCTCCTACATGGAAGACTTAGGATTTATTTGTTGTTAGTTGCCTCCTACATGGAAGGCTTAGGATTTATTTGTTGTTAGTTTGCCTCTTTCTTTGTTGTTAGTTTGCCTCCTTCATGGAAGGCTAGGTTTGTATTTTCAATTCAAGGATTCAAGCTATTTTCATTTTAACTTTGAGGTCTTGATCTTTATTTACGTGCATAATAAGTGGTTTCTACTCTGCTTCACTATATTCTTCAATTTTATTCTTTAATCAAAGTTTGATCGGTTGACGTATTTTGGTTAATGTATAATTGATTTATAATTGGTTTTTGATTGGTAAATCATTTTCCAAAAGTTTGAAGAGTAGAAATTAAGTAATTGAATTGAAGGTTTTCATTTTATTACTTACTTCAACTGAATTCTGATTGTAAAATTGGTTTAGATAAAAGATTAAGTGGTTACTAAATCTTGTTGATCATAATCAATTAAATTCTGAGAGGTTTCTCAGTAGAGAATTCAAGGATCATTGTAGGGGTTCCAGATGATCCTAGGTTGATAAACACAATGCATGATTTTAGTGATCAATGATTAGTTATGAAAATAGCCTCTGAATTCCTTGAGTTGATAATTGTTAAGTGAAATTAATTTCAGTCTGTATTTTGTGTTTAACACTCAATATCACATCTTTACAAAACCCCCTTGTTCTAATTGTCTCCTTATTTGCTTAAGAATATGAAATGGTCTTTGGGAGATGACCTAGGTTGCACCTTATACTATACCAATAGTTTGGGGGAAATCTAGAAATTATTTTTGCGCGTTTGCGACGAGCGTGTCAGCAACAAACTTTAAATGTGTACGTGTAAATTACTTTATCTTATCGCATTTGAAAAATGGTATAGATTTAAATACAACATACATGTGTCTTAAATCTCATGTATATATGAGTTTAAAATATTATTAAACAAAATTCTTTTAATTTAAATATTTCAATTTTAAATTTTATACAACGAACTTTAAATACGCACATATAAATTATTTTATTTTATCGCAGTTAAGTTAAAAAACGGTATAGGTTTAAGTGCAGTCTACGTTTGTTCTAACCCTTGTGTGTATGTGGGTTCAATACTAAAAATTTTATCTTAAATAAATTCATTTAAATTTATTATTTTTATATATTTAATTTAAATATTCTAATTTTAAATCTCACACAACGAACTTTAGATGCGTATGTATAAATTATTCTACCTTATGGTGTTTAAAGAATTGTATGAGTTTAAGTGTAACCTACGTTTGTCTTTAAACTTTGTACATGTGTAGACTCAAAAATTGAACAGGATTATTTTCTACTATCTTTTTTTCTTTTATAAAACTCATTCTTTTCAAAATATAATTTTCAATTTTAATGTTTCTTAAAAGTTTCCGTAACTTATTTCTGAACTATTAAATATATAATTACGTTACATATTTAAATTTCTGTTAGGCTATTTTGTGTACATATTTAATTTGTTTTTCTCATGTGTAAATAAATATTTTTTTTACTACTTATTCGCTGTTGTCTAATTGTCTAGATTTTTTTTCTCATTATTTAGTTGTACGCTTAGATCTTGTCATATGTTTAAATTTAGGATCAATTAGTTTCACAATCTAGTAAAGGGTACCGTTCTTTTAGATGGGCAAGTAAGGTGCCAATACCTTTCTTATTCGTAATCGACTCCCAGACTTAGAAATTTTTTTAAAAGATTTTTTCAACTTTTTTTTTCTTTTAAAATAAATTAAAACTTTGGTAGCCTCTTCACTTTTCTGAAAAATAATTTCTTCTTTTCTAAACACTTTTTGTTTGCCGTTTGTTGTGACCTGGTTATGACCGGTATCCCTAGGTAACGAAAAGACATGCTCCCAATTAGACAACTTAGAAAACTGGCCTTTGACTGTATTCGCTACTCTTGTATGTTGATTCCCAAGATTTGATTTTTCTAAAAATTGATCTTGAGACCAGAGATCAATTCAAAGAGTTGTAGTAGTGCTTTCATAGCCTTCACATTTGTCTGCTTTGACAATGATTAATGTGTCATCTATGTATTGTAGGTGACTAATATGAACTTGTTTTTCACTAATGTTAATTCTCTAAAACAGATTGATTTTCTTTGCTTTTGTTATCATCTTGTTCAACCTTTTTGTCGTTAAGAATAAAATTAATGATAGTGGATCTCCTTGCCTTGGTCATCTTCCAATACTGACCTCTTTCGTGCTTCTATTCACCAAAATCAACATCCTAAAAGTTTTTAAGCTCTCTTACATCCAATCCCCCCATTTTTATGGAAAACCCATCTTATACAGTATGTATAATAAATATTTCTAACTTACCAATTTGTAGACCTTTTTAAAATTAACTTTAAATAAAATTCATTCTTTTTCTTTTTATTTCCTGCATTACTTTAAACAAAATGTATTTTTTTTTTCTTTCTTCTTTTTATCTGTAATAAAATAAGAATAGTAAACTAAATGGTATAATAAAAATTGTTAACATTAAACGTTTTTAAATCATATAATCACTTAAAAAATCATAGAAAGATATAACAAAGTTTTATTAACATTTTATTTAAATAGAATAATTTTAAATTATTATGAATAATACAGAAATATTTTTAAAAATATTATAAAATTTTAATTAAACAATTTCATATCAAATATAAAAGTTATATAAAAAAATTTTAAAAAATAAAAATTTCTCTACCATACTTTAATTATTTTCAAATTATCATTTACAACTATTTTCATTCTTTCCTCACTCTAACAAGTTTCTTTCCAAAGCACCACCGAGTCTGCGTGTTTTCTATTTTATATCATCCTCCATCATTAATCAATATCTTCTTTAATCAAACTCTCCTTTCTTTGGTTCCAAGAAATGCTCTTCGGGGTTACTTCACGCCACCTTGTTTTGATTGAGAATTGATTGGAATGATTCATAGTTTATATAATAAAAACACACCTCCTGAAATATATGGAGATAAGCAACAAGTACGTAATGGGTAAAAAAAACTTCATCGGAGTGGATATTAATAACATGAATTATAATGTTATAATTGCAATAAAAAATTAAATTTAATTAAAATATACTGACAATATAAGTTTTTTTACAAAATCAATCAATTATAGATGATCATATTATTAAAATTTTAACGTTTATTAATTATTTTAAAATTTATATCTAAAATATTATATAATTAGTTGATAAAATAAAAAATTTTATATTGTAATCTATCAAAATTAAATTCTAAAAAAATATCTATAATTTTTCTTTGATTTTATTTAACTTGGTTAAATACATGTTAAAGAAATTATTTTTTTTTACTGAAGTTCAAACCTCAAATATGATGATGATATGATTTCATATATTTTTTACTCCTACAGGCATCAATATTAAAGTAATTTGTGCCAAGTTTTCAACTACCTTTTAATTATTAAAAAATTAATAATATTAAACAATAGGTTTATTCTAATAATTAATGAATAAAATTTAATTATTCATGAATGATTAGTTATAGCTTTATTCAAGTTATTCTATCTCAAACCTCAAATAATAAAACTTGATGGACTTAAATTCCATTTTTGCGCTATTCCTTTCAATTTTAAAAAATTCGAAAAATGATAGTTCATGTTGCTCTATATATATTTTATTCTCATCAATTCTAATCTTTTTCAACAGTCCAAATACACCCAACGTATCACAATACACAACAATTAATTCAATTAGAAAGACTGGATACAGCTAGATTAGAAAGATTGTTGAAGACAATTAGATGTCTTGAAATGATTCAACTTTAAAATTCAAAATAAATATAACCTGTATCAAAGGCTTTGAGATGAACAAAAACCTTTTCAAATGAACTAGTTGGGATAAGGAAATGAATCCTCTTAATTAATATACACAACTAGATATTGCCATACAATGTATTGATATTTTAAAATTAAATTAAATTTAAAAATAATAAATATTATTATTTAAATATTAATAATAAACATTTTATTATATTAATAAATAATAAAAGAAACAAAATTTTTATAAATTTGATACATCAAATTTTAAAATTTAAAAATCAAATTAAAATCAACGTTGATTAAGATTACAAAAATCCAAGTTAACTGTAGCCAGCTTTGAAATCAAATGCTTCCGCCTCTCTGTTTCTTAATATTGGATGGATATATACTAGACGAATATATTCCAATTCAATGCATAAGGAATACATAATCTACGTGGGATGAAGTCCCAAATGATTGAACAAGCACACAAGTCAAATAGATAGGCAATAAAATAACGAAACCCCTTGAACTTAACTGTTCTGTGGATTAACGCACAAGTTTCCAACTAAGTTCCGTTCATTTGGCATAATAAAGCCAAGCTTAGCTGTCAAACACCCTCCACACTTCAAAATGTATCATCCTTTATATATATATATATATATATATATATATCTTCACACTATTACACTATGTATTATATTCTTTCGCTGATCTTATTCATATATGTGACTACCAAAATGACTAATCATGCAGCTTCCCAAGAGATTCTTGAGAATGTGTGGGCTAAAATTGTAAGCAGTGATAATAGAAGGGGTGATGCAGCAGAATCTCCCAACTCCTTGACAGAAAAGTCAAATCCTAATGGAAGAGAAGGGTCAACAGAAATTCTAAAAAGGCTTCCAAGTTTAGGGAGATGGATATCAATGGGGGCTGATTTCTGGGAAGAAATTTTAGATAGTGCTTTAATTTCTGCAAGCAATACAGAAGATTCTGGTCACACCATTATGGGAATTGGTAATGCTATTAGTACTAGTACTAAAACCCATAATGAGGTAGAAGATGGTGTGAGAGCAGAAAAGGTAGTGGCAAAACACTACAGGGGAGTGAGGAGAAGGCCATGGGGTAAATATGCTGCAGAGATCAGAGACTCATCGAAGAAAGGTGCTAGAGTTTGGCTTGGGACATTTGAAACTGCTGAAGAAGCAGCTCTGGCTTATGACAAAGCTGCTTTGAGAATTAGAGGGCCAAAGGCTTACCTCAATTTCCCACTTGACACAGTTGCACACGCTTCAGGAGTTGACCAGAAAGGAAGTGATTGGGACATGGAAGATTCTTGCAATGTTCGAAAGAGAAGGTCCCGGGGAAAGGAAGAATATGAGGATTTGGTGGTGAATGAGCAACCTGCAACCAAAAAGTTGGCTAGATTTGAAAATGAACTTGATGTTTTTGTGTTTCAGGACTTGGGGAGTGATTATTTGGATAATTTGCTATCTACTTTTTGACAAATGATAATTAAGATAGTCATAGGAAGTGGTTACATGTAAAAATGTTGAAGCAATTTATCACATATTTTTACATCTTCTTACGTTCTCTTTTAATATCTAACTTCGGAGTAGATGGTTTGGCAGAACAAAATATGAAACAGCATGAAGGTATCTCAGTTTTTTATCCCCTTCCTGCATATACATGTATAGTGGAGAAAAGAAAAACATATATTCTAACCTATTTACACTCACTCATGTTTTTTCTGTCACATTATTTATCATATTCCATCTTTATATATATATATATATATATATATATATATATATATTTATTTCTTCCCTCTCCCTTATCATAAGAGGGCTTATCATTTTACTTCTTTTTTTTTGGAACATCTTACCATATTAGACAGTTAAAATCTATTATCAAAATTGGTACTTATAAAAGGCTAAAACGCAAATTAATATTTTGATGTTTGAGTCATATGTGACTTAGTTTTCAAATTTTAAAAAGTTGTATTTTAATTCTTAACGTTTTTAATATGTGCAAAATAATTCTCTTTATTTATTTTAAAATTATTTGTAGAAAAAATATATTTTTAGTTACTTAATATAAAATTCTGAAATTTTAGTTTTTATTTTTTATATTTTTAAATAATTGATTTTAATTTTTTATTTTTAAAATAGATCGCTTCTAAATTTCTAATCGTTTACAGGTATATTACGATATATCAAATATTAGTGTATATTACGTGTGAAATATTGTTTATTTTAATAATTAAACTTAAGTGTATTTTAACTAAAATCAATAATATTTAGAGGGAAAACGCCGCATTAAGGATGGTGTGCGTTCTGAATGTTTCGCTGTATACATTGTTTTAAGCTTGTTAATTCACGAGACAATTTATGTTTATCAAGCTATCCCTTGAGGTGTTTAATTCTTTTACACGCCAAGATTGTATCCCTGTTTTGATGTATAAACAGCTCTGATGCAAAGATAATTATTTGTTCTGCTTTACATAGCTTAATCATGATGCAATTAACATGATTCTACATATATCTTAATTATTAAAAAATTAAAATGATTCAACGCATATATAGCTTGATGTATCGAGTAAACTGAGTGAACTAAGCATGTCAAGATTTTCAGTACTTTTATGTGGCTACTAACAATTGTGGGTTCGCATTTCCTGATTTAGTCCCGCACACAATTAGTGGTGTTTTCTCAGTAATCAGTGATGCAAGTGTGACAGGAATTAATTTCCTCCTAATTATAATTAACTGTGTTTTTCTTATTGAAGAAATTGGGATCTACGCGAACCTAATTGTTGAAAAATTCCAAAGGAATCCAAGGGCATGTAAAACTTTCTCAAATAAATGATAATATAGCATTTCCTTTATAGGCTCCATCCAGAGCCAGGCACAAAGAACCAAATGGAGATATTCCATTCAAGAAATGGATATTGACTTTCAATTCATGCATCAACCATTTGTGATACCGTGCTAATGCTTTGTTTGGATTTAGAAAAAAAAAATTAAATTGTTTGGATGAGTAAAAATTTTTTTATTCTATTTGAATGGATGAAAAAATATATTAATAGTATAATTTTATTTTATATAATTTTTTAAATATTTTATTTTTTACTATATTTTTTATAAATATAATTTTTTAATTTTTAAAATTTAAAAAAAAATAATAATAATTTTAACAATTTAAAATAAATAAAACAAATTTTTTTTTCTCAACTTTCACTCTTTGTATGGCCTAAAAAGGAAAATAAAAAATTATGAGATCCATAAATAATAATTTTTTTTACTTAAAACAAAACAAATCAAATGATAAAAAAAAATTTATTTTTAATTTCATACTTCCTTAATTTATTCCATCTAAAAACTAAAAAATCTTAATTTTTTTTAACATTACTAATGCATAACGATGGTTTTCTGTTTTTTAACAAAATTTTAACTATTATACATTTTAATAATATTTTTATTTTAATATATTTTATTTTTTAATATTTTTAATACATCACATCTCACATTATATCTGTTTTCTTTCTTCTTATTTTTTTTTTTATTTATCTTATTCCAAGTGTAACAATTTTCCTTTCTGATGTGCGATCCTGGAAGATATGATAACCCATCAAGACACCAAAGCCAAAAGCAATTGAAGTTGAAAGAACAAGATTTGACAAGAAAGTAGGAAAATAAAAATCACTAACCTTTGACACACATTATGATTGTAGAACTTTTTGTTCCACTGTTTACCAAACTGACAATTAATCCAGTCCATTTAGGACAGAATTTAAATCCTCTTAGTTGTAAAATGCAACAATAATTAAATTTGATAAAAATTATCTTTTTATTTTTAACATAACCTTTCAAACAGATTCCTATTTGATAGTAGTGCATGGTTTGATCCCGTTATAGTTAAGAGCTACCAGCACTTGACTCAGAATGGTGATTAGTGAAGCTGTGAAGGGTGAAACTGAAATGAGAGTTAGAAGTGAATTGAGTAGAAACGGGAGCAGCAACATGAGATGGGAAATTGAGCAAAGCCTTGGAACCCCTAATTCTAAAAGCAGCTCTATCATAAGCCATGGCAGCTTCTTCAGCGGTTTGGAAAGTGCCAAGCCATATCCTAGCACCTTGTCGTGTGGAATCACGTATTTCCGCTGCGTATTTGCCCCATGGTCTGCGCCTCACACCTCTGTAGTGCTTCTTGTTGATGCTTCTGTTCGCTTCCATGCCATTTTGGTGCCTCTGTTGTACACACGTGTGGCTCAGAGCTTTGGCCTCGTTCAAAACTTGGTATATCACCATGTCTTGAGAATCGTTCTCGTTGAGGGGCAATTCGGTCTCTGAGACTAAACCCATCGCCTCCTCAATGAAAGGTTCTGTTATGTGCCTTTCCACTTCTATTTATTGGATTACAACTTCCAACATTCTGCGCCATTCAGGAACAGACTAATTCTTCTGTAGTCTCTCCTGGACAGGGGAAATTAAAAATAAAATAAAAAATATGAAAAAGAATATTTTTTATATTTTAATATAATATATATTTTTCTAAAATAAATGCAAAATAAACAAATATTTTTAATGAAAATTACTATTTTTGAATATTTAAAATTAACTTTTAAAGATTGAAGTTAATATTTTTCTTAAAAATAAATGAATAATGTCATATTCTTCTATTACATTTTCTTAATTTTTAAAAAGTATTGCATAAAAATAAACCATTTTTAATATTTTAAAATATTAAATATTTTTTATCTGATAAGTACAAGAATTAAAAGATAAATATTATAAAAATTTAAATTTATTCAAAAATAAATTGCAAGGTATTAAAGTCTGTTTGCTTAGATTTTATAGATTTTGAAAATAAAATTGTTGAATAGTGCTCTTTTTGAAAGAATAAATGAAAAATTCAGTTTTTTCATTAATAAAATTTTATTTCATATATATACTTTTTAAGTATTTTATTTTATTTTATTATTTAAACAAAATTAATTATTTTTAAAATATTATTTTTAAATAATAATTTACTTTTAATCTTTTTTTTAAATTAGTTCTCTTAACATTAGTTGTATTATATAAAAATTAAAATTTCATTTTGCATAGTTTCAAGCTTTTATTTTTTTATTTTTAAATAATTTTTAAAAAAACTTACTACGTAAAAATAATTTTAAATTAATTTTAATTTAAAAATAAAAATTAATATAAAAAATTATTAATTATTATTTTTAATTTTAAAATATTTTAATTTTTAAATTGATCAAATATTACTATCATCTTCATTATTATAACTATTATCAAATCATTATAATTATGAACACTATTATTATTATATTAAAATTATTATTATTATTATTATTATAATAAATTTATTTTTTATTATTTTAAAAAAATAAATTTTATATTTATCTTTTATATATAAAAATTAAAATAAATAATATTATTTAATATATAAATAATATTAAATTTATATTTATAATATAATTTTATATTTTATAATTATTTATAATATAATATTATAATATATATTATTTTTATATAAATAAATATTAAATAATATAAAATTATTTATTTTAAATGTTTGATAATTAAATAATATATAAAATAAAAATAGATATAACTATATAATATTTTTTATATTATAACTATTATCATTACCATTATCTTAAAAATACTAATCTTATTTTCATTATTATCATAATCATAATAATAATTTTTAATTTATTATTTTAAAATAATTTAATTATTTATCTAGTTACTATAAATTTATAAAAAATAATTTTTTATATACAAAAATATATTTAATTTATAATATTATAATATAATTTTATGTTATATAAATACTTATAATATTATATATTATAATATTAAATAAAATAAAAATATTATAATAATAATATATAAAAAGTTTTATCTTATATATTGATTATTAAATAATATATAAAATATATAATTATATACAATTTTTATATTATAACTATTATTATAATTAAAATTATACTATTTTTATTATTTTAAATTAATTTTATATATTAAAAAATAAATAATATTATTTAATATATAAATTATATTAAATTTATAATATTATAATCTAATTTTATATTTTATAATTATTTATAATATATATATTATTTTTATATAAAATAAATACTTTTATAACCATCATTCTTTATATTACAACTATCATATTTCTATTATTATTTTTGATAATATTATCATTATTGTTATTATAATAATAATAATAATATTTAATTTATTATTTTTAAAAATTTAAATTTATATTATTTTGATATAATTTTATTTTATATTAATTTTTTGAATTAGTACTTTTATTTATATATTTTTACAAATTTATAATAAAATAATATAATAGTATAATTTGATTTTAAAAAAAATTAAAATTAAAATTAAAAAATAAAAAAACATTTTTATTTTTACAATTAAAAATTAGAAATCATTTGAAAATTTTAAATAAATAAATACTTATTGTCCGGAGGGTAATGATTATTTACCGTTAACTTTCCTTCATATTACAATTTGTTTTTGTTTATTTATGTTCATTTAAATGAATTAAATAATGATAATAATAAGCTGTATTGCACGTCTCTTTAGTACCGCTTGCTTCCAATAATTCAATTGGAGCCAAATTTGGTCTCTTCTGCTTGTAAAAGGACACGTCAATTTTGATTCTTCACAATCTCAGACTGCCAAAGTGTGATTCACATTGATGATCATTGTTAGTCCTTTTTTTTTTCAAGTAATTCCTTTACATGAAGAATTTTATGTGCAATGAACACTCAATTGGTACGTCTTGTCGGTGTTAATCAGGAGTGTGACAACCACGTACGAGTATGTTAAAAACCATGACCATGAGAAAGAAGGATGTGAAAAATTTATTATTTATTTTATGTATTTAAGAATATATATTAAAAAGTGGTTGATCCATTATTAAAAAGTTTTGGTATATTTTTTATAAATTTTATTTTCTAGTATTTTAAAGGTCAATATTAACTAAAATATTGTTTTCAAAAGGTAAAAAATATTTTATATCTGATAATTAAAAGTTATAAAAATAAAAAAAAATTTAGATGAGAATTATTCTATCTAAAACGTTTTACTCGTTAGTTGAGTGTAGAATTATCCTATCCAAAATTGGCTCCAACTATTGGAAAACTCTTTAAAAGAATGATTAGACATTATGGAGTGACGTGGCGATTTGTTTTTCATTGGACACAAATTAGGTATGCTATCTGATCTAGAAACATGAGAATGGATGTGAACGAGGACAGAAATGAAAAAAGAGGAGCAAAGGAAACAAATATTTACCAAATTATTAGGTAAAAAAAACATTTTCAAATTATCAGAAATGAAATTAGTTGACGATGAAGAGTAAATTTTTACGTAAAATTTTAGCTTCCAATCTAATTACTTTTAAATTGTACAAAATTGTGTCTACGTAACCATCCGGATCCGCCAGTTAGAAAAAAAGGTCTTCATCAATTTTAACAATAACAGTTTTAACTAATTTAAAAAAACTGGACCTATACTCCATACTTGTACTAAAAATTACAAAATTGAACCAACCCTAACTACTTGAGCTATTTTTATTGGTGTACCAGTTTTTTGTTTTTCTTTTTCAAATATTTATTAAAAATAATTAAAAAAAACCTGTCGTTAACTCTGAAAACGGGTTACTTTGATGTGTGATTACTTTTTTTAAAAAACTGTGTTTGCAACCCCGACATTTTTATTCTAAATTTTTGTTTGTTATATGGAAATCAATTTATAGTTTTTAGTTATGTGTAATTTTCATTATTTTATGTCATTCTGCTTAACAAAGCCTGATACACTCACTTCTCAATCAGTTTTGTTGTTATTAAGCACAAATAATTAGGTTCATTTATTTTGAATTCAGGATAGCTCACTCTCACGCATAAGTTAGACTAAATTTACTTAAGTCTTATAGTTAAGGTTTATTTTTAAAATTTATTTACTAAGAAAGTTGGATGTTATGTTAAATAAAAAGATTTTTAGGTTTAACAGGCTAAGTTATTTAATTAAATATAAATAATATAATAATGTCACTATTAAATAAACTTATATACTATTATTTTATTAATTTATTTATAATATTTTAAAATAATATATATATATATATATATAGACACACACTTGTTAATTTATTTCAACTTTAAATCTACAGAGTTGTAAATAGACTTAAATTTAGCATCCTATTTGAAAATGATTTTTTAAAAATATTTAAAAATATCACATTGATAGTAACATTTTGAATAAACTTTTAAAAGTTAAAATTAAGACTTAAAACGAATTTATCTTCAGTAAGTAGATCGAGTTCAAATTTTATATTTAAAAAATAAATTAGATTCAACCATATAATTAATTTAAGTTTACCCATGAAAAACTTGAACATATAGAAAAAATTTAAAATTAACACGGTATTATTTAAGCTAATAGAATTGAAATTAACAAAGAATTTGTATAATTTATGTAAAGTTATGAATTTAAATCTCGTTACCTTCCTCATAAAAAATACAGAACTATTGCACTATGCATTCAATGGTAAATGCAATGGCATAGCAGGATGAGCTAAATGCTTAGCAGTACTGATTAACCAAAACTAAAAGTTCAACGGTATTAAGTATTCCTATGGATCGCATTTAATACTTGCATTTTTTGAGGGGTAAAATATTCTATTAAAATAATAAAAAAAAAGTTAGAGGTTAAGATTAGTTAACTGGATAATATCCAGTAAATCAATCTACCATCAAGCATTGATGTGATTAAAAGATACAAAAGCAAGTTTGTGAGCCATTCTACTATATTGATGTTTGGCAAAGACAATTGAAAAGGAATTAAAATGAGTTGATAAAGCTAAGGAGTCTTCAAGAATATGTTGACAGGAAGGGTGAATGAGTAATCATGCAACGCCCTTAAATTATTTGGATCTAGATTCAACTTTAAATTCTATTTGTAGGGTCGAACATTCCATTGGTGTATGAAAGATTCCTTCTTCCTTTTAAATGCTTTGGTTGGATATGTAGAAGATAGGAAGAAAAAAAAAAGGGAAAAAAAAGAAAAAATAATTATTTAGATAAATTAAAATAAAAAATAATAATTTTTATTATTTAAATGTGTAAAAAATAGAAAAAAATATATATTAGTAATTTAAAATTTAATTTTAAAAAAATTAATTTTTATTAATATAATATTGTTTTTTATATATTTTTAAAATATATAATAATTTTAATAATTTAAAAAGAAAATAAAATTTGATGAAACCCATCAAAATTGAATTCTTTCCTCATATTTTTTATATATAAATATACAATAAAAAAATATTTTCATATTTTAGGACTGGTTTATTTTTAAAAAATATTTTTTATTTTTATTTTTATTTTAAAAATGTTAACTTATTTTTGTTTTATTTTCTAATTTTAAAATTTATACTAAAAAATAAAATAAAAAATAACTATTTTTTTATTTTTACTATTTTTTATACAAAATAATAAAAAAAATATACTGAAAATAAATAGACCTTTATTTTTTCTGCTCTTTTATTTTTCTTCCCATCTACTCCATCTAAAATAAAAGTGAGAAAGACCTTGAACCTTTGATCATCTTTTATTATCACATCAAAATTAACGTTATCATTTTTTAATGTCCTCCATCAAAATTTAATAATAATTTTTTTAATTATATACTTTATAATTTATCTATTTATATCTTTTATTTTATATATAATAATTTTATTAAAATATAAAATAAATCTAACTATTTATATCTAAATATAAATAATTGTACGCTAATATTTGTATGTAAATTTTATTTTTCAAATTCCAGAAAATCGGTAGGTGGTGACGTCCGCACTAATATCTCTGGGGATGGGTTGATGGTCGGCTTTGGTGATGTTTTAACCGGATATTGTGATACGATTTGATTTAATTTTTAAAAATATTATTCAAATTAATTATAAAAATATTTATTAATTAATTCAGTTTAATTAAAATATATTAAAAATCTAAACAAAATTAAATTAAAAAAATTTGACAGAGTGATTTATTTTAATTTTTTAAAGTTTTATTTTTTAAATTTAACAATAAAAATTAAAGATAAATCAATAAAAAATAATTTTATATAAATATATATATATATATATATCTTATATTTATATAGCTAAACTTTATCACATAAAAGAAATATTATAATCATTATAAAATAAAATATATGTTATTTTATTTTAAATGTTGTTAAAAAGGCAAAAAATAATAAATTAATCAACAATTATTTTCATAAGATATTTTAATATAAAAATTTGGTTAACCATACTTTTTATTTTTTTTAAAGCTAACGTATTATTTTTATTAATGTTTATCTAAAAATATATATAAAAAATAATAAATCTTTTCATACTTCTGTTAAGAGAATGATATAAGTTACAATTTATTTATAATTTTATTTAAAGATCTTATTAAATCAAATATTAATAAAATGTAGACATGCAACATTAATAAATAACTAACATTGATAAATATTAATAAAAATTTGATCAAAACATTATCATGATAAAAAATTACTTATTTAAAATCTAATTAATAATTAGGAAAAAAAATAAAAAACACATGATATTATTTACGGTTTGATTTGATTTAATTTTGTAAAAGGAAACTGTAATACAAATCAAATAGTAAAAAAACATTTTTAAAAGTTTTTAATTTTAGGTTTCATTTATTTCAATTGTAAAGCTTAGAGTGGCCCCATGTCCATAAGTCATAAGTCTCTTGTGCACAAGGAGTGACATTTTTGAAGGTGACCATGTTCCTCATCTTTCATATTGTCCAAGTAAACACAACCACTAGCTCTCCTACATCTCCATTTGCATGAGTAGAATATTTCCTTGCACTTGGGACTAGCTACATTTCAAAAATAGATGGTCTTGAGTCTCATCATGCTCCATTTCGCTTTGGGCTTGAATGCACCTTTTTTAGATAGATTGGCTTTGCATGGAAAGTTCCAGTTATTATGTGATACACAAAATGCCATATTTTTTCATGAACATTTAGACTCTAGATTGTCTTCCTTGAGTGAAAATAAGAACTTAATGAAAATACTTGTTCCGAATGGGAAGAGAACACAAAATGTTATAGTAACAGAATCTAATTAAGAGCATAACATTATGTGCCAACCTCTAAACAAGAGCTTATATATATGGATGGAGGATGGCATCGACGATTCGTTGTTTCTGAAAAGTGATGTTATGATCCAGTATTTGAGTACAGGATAGGATGTAACCTTCATAAAAACTTGGGATCCAAGCATCATGCTAGATTTTTATTTTTTCCCATCCTCTGCATGCTATTATCGTTGCCAAGGAGCCTCCAACATTATTTTACAAGCGTGACATCATTGAAAGCCGTCAACTTTTTACATATTTAGATAATATTTAATTCTTAAATATTTCAATCCTCTAAACTTTTGATAAAATAAAGTTCGCTTCATTTTTTTCATGATACTAAAATATTGGATTAGACTCTTGAGGTTAGGTTTGCTTAACTATTTGTCTTTTTAAAAATACCTTTAATATTATTTAAAATCGATTTACTAGAACAATCATGAAATCCAAATAAATATAAAAATGAGAAGAAAGACTAAAATAATCAAAATCTTAATAAAATTCGATAAAATAAAATAATTAAGTCAAAATTCTAATAAAGAAAACTCATATATGTATACGATTTTGCAACACGTCATACTTTTTCGGAGTAGGCTCCACATACAGTATTTCGTAGCAGAGGAACGGATCTAGGAATGGTCATGAAGATAAAAGTTAAAAACCTAACTAAAAGATGAAAAATTAATTTGTTGAAAATTAATTTTTTTATTTAAATTAAATAATAATTTGATAAAATAAATTTTTAAATTAATTGATAAATATAAAAATAGTAAATATATTTTATTTAAATATTTGGCTATTATTTAAAATTTGATAAACTATATATTTTTTAAATAATTAGAATCACTTTTCCTATTTTAATTTGTCAAAAAATAATTTATTAACTTAAAAATATGATAATTTTAAATTTTATTCATATTTTTATATACTTCTTAAAAAGGAAAATAATATATATAAATTTATATTATAATCTTAATAATTTTATGTTATAAAATATTTATATTTGATGAGAGAGGAGAAATGGGAATGAGAGAGTTTTTTTTAAATATAAAAAATAAACATATAATAAAATTGGGAAGATAAAAATAAAAAATAAATTAATAAATTTTAAGTTTAAACACTGAATAAAATAATATTTTAAAAATATTATAAGTTAATAATATTAATTCCTTTATCAAATAACTATTTTAATATTAGTCAGAAAAATTATTAAATTAGTCCAACCAACTAGAAATCCCGTTTGTGAAAGATATATGAACCGAAAAAAGAAGGCAACATAAGGTGGTCCATCTTAATCGCGCTTTAATATTTACTATTTTGTTTAACGAATTTTAGATATTTATTACCTCTATCCTATATAAGTGGTGAGATACTAATAAAAAAATATAAGTGGTTAGATAATAAAAAACCTTTACTTTTATTTATATTTTTTAAATATTATATAAATTAAGAAGTTTAATTATTTTTTTAAAATTATTCAATAAATTTTTTAATTTACTCTGTTACACGTCTATTTTAAGAATATTCATGCATTGAATTGACTTGAATTTAGGATAATACAAACAAACAGTTTGATTTCTTTCCAATCAATCGTTATGATAAAAAAAATATTATAAATTTTTCAACCTTTTATCCTTATTTATTGTTTATTTTATATAAAATTATAATTTTATATTAATGTAAGATAAATAATTTTGTATTGTTTTATAATTTTAAATAAAAATTAAATTATTTTTCTACTTAATTTAATTTATTTAATTATTTATAATTTATCCCATAAACATCTTTATCTAAAATATAACAACAAAATTAGATAATAAACATGACGAAATTATTAAAATACTTAGAAAATTATAAAAAGGATTAAAATAATAAAAGAAAAAATTAGAAGAAAAATTAAAATATTAAAATATGAAATGTATTAATCTAAAAGTTAAAAATAAAAATCAGGTTAAAAAAAATCAAAAACTTAACCAATTGATTTGGTTTTAATTTAACTAATCTGATTTAAACTAATTTAAGTTAATTTGGATTAAATTATTAATAAATTATTATTATGATAATTTATTTATAAAAAATTAGTTTTAATTATGATATAATTTACATTTATTTAATTATAATTTTATTTAATTTTTGTATGAATGGTTATATAAATAGAGAATTTAAAAATAGATGAGTTTTAGAACAAGAAAAGGGTAAAAAAAACCTAAAAAAAAAGAAAATAATATCAAGTCAACTTTAACAACGTAGGAAATATTTCAATTAACCCTAAGCTTAGATGTACAATAGTGAAATTCTAATTTACGCCTATAAAATGGAAACTCTAACACACAAATCTAAACACAATTTTCATGTTTTAGATGTTACATCACTCTCTAAGAAAAAGTCTTTCCCTTTTTTGGTATTCTATCGGTAGGATCTTGGATGAAAAAATTCTTTTATAATATGAGTTGCAACCTTCTAAATTATAAAAATTTGACAAAACTTACGATGTAACCAAATGATTTCTTTTTCTTTTGTCTACGAATGATTATGTTTTTCCATTCAATTATGTTTTTTTTATTATCCTTAATTAATTGGTGAAAATTAGCTTCTTATCTAATCAGTAGAGCTATGATAAGGTATACTAAATTTAAAAACTTTTTAAAATTAATTAGAATTTTTGATTTTTAACCGGTTATTAATTTAATAAGTCCAAATGTTCTTTATTTTGTTTAATTATATGCTTCCATGAGGATAAATTATTATTAGATAATAATAAAATAAAAATGAATGGTCAACAATTGACTTTAAATCATAAATCATTCATGTGAGAGTTGAGCTAAAATTAAGTTATAAACTATAAAAGAAACCAATGTCTCACGTCTTTCCTTATTTGAACTGGTGTTTGTGTTTTTCATTTTTAAATTTTCTATTCTTATTTTTTTTGTTTATTTTAAATATTTTTAAATAAAACTCTTTTATAATAAATTCAAAAGTTAAAATTTAATTATTCTTTTAAAAATTATTAAAATAATTTTTATAAAAATGATACTCACAAGATGAACATTCACAAAAATTTATAATTATAAGTGAAAATAAGTTATTTATATTTTTATTATTTTTAAAATTTTAAACCTAAAATTGAATATGTTATGTGTTATAAATTTTTATTTTGTTATAAGTCTAATTAAACTTATAAATTTATTTCAAAAAATTTAGAATATAATAAGATCATTAAACAATCCTAAGTCGTATATATTTAAATTAAAAAAATTGTAGGCTTAAAATCTTAATAAAATCAATACTAGATTATATAAATGTAATATATATTTTTATAAATTTATAATTTATTTAATATAAAAGAGAAATCAATTTATTTAATAAAATTGATAAATAATTTTAAATTGTTAAATTTAATTAATTTATTTATCAAATTAAAAAAATTATTTTGTAGATTAAATTTATAAAGTTTCATAAAATAGTTTAATTTTTTTTAATATTTTATTAAGTAATTTTAATTTAATGTATAATATACTTATCGTAATGTATTAAATTTTTTTAAATTTATGAAACTTTATAAATTTAATTTAAAAAATAAATATTTTTAATTTGATAGTTAAATTAATAAAAATTAATATTTTAGAAAGTTATTAAATAAAATAATTTTAAAATTCATTATTTTTAAAATAAATTGATTCTTCATTTATAATAAAATATTTTTAAAATATTTAAAGAGATCCTGTAATAAATTTAACAAATTTTTGTATAAACCTAACTTAACTTGTTTATTTATTTATTTTATAAAAAACTTAAGTCTATCTTTTTAATAAATAAATTAGTCTAAATTAAATTTTAAATAAATCATATAGTAAATTTTGATTTAACAAGCTAACTTAGTTTTATACTTATTTATAATTTTTTATTTATGAAAAAGAAAAATAAATAAATAAATAATTTTTTTTTAGAAAATAAATAAAAATAGAAATAGTATCTTAAATAATTATTCCTCATCTAAAACTTGTTTCTCCATAACCCTTGACAAATTAACATTATTGTATCATTTTAAATCCTAATGAGCAATATTTTAAGTCACTCTTTAAATTATATACTTTAATTTGATAAATATGGGTGAGTTTTTTAATTTACAAGTTATTTTTATTATTTTAAATTAGTTCTATTATATTTAAACTTTGACATCAGTCAAATAATAATAATAATAAACCTTTTACAAAAATAAATTGTTGATAGAATAGAAGAGTAGAGATGGAAATGAATAAGACCTTCCGATAAAGTCTATGGTTCGGTTTGTTTAACAAATATATAGGCTCAGACTTGTTAAAAAGTTTTTTTAGATAAACAAGTCATACCTAAACTTATAAAAAAACCTATTTAACCTGTTGAGAAGTCTATTTATATTTATATATTATATATTTATATTTATTTTAATATATTATATTTTTATAATATTTATTTTATATTTTATTTACATAATATATATATATATATGTTTTAGGCTTATTTAATGGTCTTTTTATCTTATAAACTTTAATTTTACAAGTCTTTTAATCAATTATTTATATACGTTTTAAGTTTATTTATTGATTTTTTATAATATAAACTTTTAAAAGTTTATAAAAAAAATCTTTCACAAATAATATATCCGGTATATTTTTATCGATTTTTTATAATATAAACTTTTAAAGGTTTGTAAGAAAAAAAAAAACTTTTAACAAATTCCATTTGTGTAGAAAAGGTCGTTAGACTTATTCGAGCACTAAAACGTTTTGCTCGACATTTTTCACGTGGTTTGAAATTTTGACCAAAAGAACAATAATGGTGACGTTCATTGAATACATGATTTGTATTTGGACGGGATTCTCTATCATAAAGCTGAGTTCATTTTCCTTTAAAAGAAAACAATTATTCAATTTTTATGATTATATTTGTGGAATATTCTAGCACATTTTTCTCACAAAAAAGCAAGCATGTGATAGATAAAATTTGTAATTCTAAACATCCACAGTGGTTTAATACTAAAAGAAGAAGATTATCTAAATTTTACAAAAAATACTCTAATTATATTTTTAAACAACATGAAACATTTTAATTAACAGTTCCAGAGTACTGTTTAATGAGGATGACAACTCATGTTTGATACAATCACTTTTTGTTGGACCAAATAAATTTTCTCTTCTATAAATAAATTGCATTTCTTCCAAGTTTGACAGCCTACTTGATAGCATGTCGGGATGTTCATCCAATTTCTTGTATTCCTTTGTCTGATTTCGTATGCACATTCATTTGATGGATGAAATTGCCAAAATGCAATATTGTGGACCACCTCAGAGCCAGAAAAGCAAATTTATTAGTAAGAGATTGGTTGTTACAGTCAACTAGAAATGAACATTTTGAGATTCTCATTTTACAAACTCAGATTATCAAGGTAATGCAACAAAAAATGATGGCAAACTTAACCATTGTTAGGATTAGATATGATTTTTATTCTTATAAAATTTTTAAAATTTAGTTTTTATTTTTTATTTTTTAAATAATTAATTTTAATGTCTTATTTTTTAAAATAAATTATTTTTAATTTTCTATTATTGACATGTTAAATATTAATATATCTTACATGTTATATGTTAAATATGAGTTATTTTAAAAATTAAAAATAATTTATTTTAAAAATGAAAAACTAAAATTAAATATTTTAAAAATAAAAATATATTTAATGAAAATTTATATTATCTCCTATTATTAAGTAGTAGAATATGAAGATGTAATAGAAAAATAGATATTTTTATCAAATAAAATTAATTAAGATTTGTTATAGAACCTAGATGCTAATTATATTTGACAAAATTGTCTTTCAATCACTCTCTTCAATACAACAATATTTTACTGTTAAATAATTGGAGAGAAACTATATCCTCACGCTTATATTTTATTATTCAAATGTTGTGTTTCACATATACAAATAGATATGGCTTGTTAGGTTGACTTGCATTAACGCACTTGAGAAAAGTTTTGAAAGTAGCCATTTAAAAAATAGTTGTGGTGGAACCATTCTTACCGTTCTTTAAATCGTGTTTGGAGAGTGGTTTATGTGATAATCTTATTATTTTTTAAATAGTGTTTGTAACGTGGTTTATATGATAATCGTTTTTCAAATGCTTTATTTAAAGAAGGATTATGTGATAATTATTTTTAAAATTTTTAGAGGAATTTTATTATACAATTTTTTAAATTTTATATGATAATCATTTTTTAAATGCTTTATTTAAAGAAGGATTATGTAATAACTATTTTTTAAATTTTATTTAGAGAAATTTTATTATACCATTTTTTAAATTTTACATGATAATTGTTTTTCAAATGCTTTATTTAAAGAAGGATCATGTGATAACCATTTTTTAAATTTTATTTAGAGAAATTTTGTTACACTATTCTTTAAATTTTATTTAAAGAAGTTTTCTACAATTACTTTTTAAATAATTTGTTTAATATTAATTTGTGAATGATTTATTTAAATATTTTATAGTTAGATTTTTATATGAAAAGGTTAAAAAGTTTAAAGTAAAAACAATTTTGATGATTCATAATATTTTCCTTTAAAAAAAATTTCTTTATGTGAATTGATATTTTTAATTTTTGAGTAAGAAACTATTTTGATATCAGTTTTCAAACATGTTATGATAAACATCATATTATTCAATAATTTTAATATTTTTTTGACAAAGTTTATATCATGTTTTTTTATTTTATTTTTAGATAATAAAATATCTTTAATAATATTAGTTCTTTTGAAAAGTTACAGTAAAGATTTATTTTTCTGTTTAATAATTTCGGTATTCTTTAACAAATCATGCACTGTAATGTGTTTTTTTTTTAAATAAACAATCTTTTGTTAATGTTAATTTTTATACAATAAAAATTATGTTTCTATTTTAATAATTTCAATATTTTAATTTATGTTGAGTTTTTTTACTATATCCTAATTTTAAAATATTTTTAAATTAACATTTTTAAGACATATCCTTTAATTTAAAAATATTATAAAATTCATGATAATAATACAATAATTTTAAACTTATTATTTTTATCTATATTGTAAATATTATATATAGAAAATGAACATATAAATATTATTATTAAATTTTTTTACTATTTATTTCTTTTTTTAAGAAATTTATCTCTCTGTTTATAATTATGAAATATTTCAATATTTAAAAAAAATGTAAAATATACAAATTGATTATTTACAACGTAGTGCATGAGTTTTATTTTATTTTATTTTTAACTCAAATTCTATATATTTTTCTTTTATATTATGATTTAGAATTTGATTAATATATATATCCCGTGGCAAGCCTTGATCCGCTTCTCGTGGAATGCAAATGGTGTGCTCCTTCGTTTACTTTATTCCATAATATCTAGCTAATCCCAAGATAATAACAAGCATATATGCTGGAAAGAGAAGAAATGAGTACTAACTCAGATGAATTACTTAATTTAATATTTTTTTAAATGATTAAAATTTATTGATCTAATAATTAAAATACTAAATTTTATTGATTAATTTATATTTATAAAAATTTATAAATTTTCAAAAAATTAAATATTTAATTAATTAAATTTAAATTAATAAATATTAAAAAATATATTATTTATTAAAATAAAATTATATATATTAAATATTTTTAAATTTTATAAACATAATTTACATTATAAAATCTATCAATTTAATAATTATATTAATAAATTTCAACCATCTAAAAAAAATATTCAACAAAATAACTCTAACATAAATTATTTTTATTCTAATCTCTTCTTTTATATATATATATATATATATATATATATATATATATATATATATATATTATCAAATAAATTAAATATTTATTTTATATAAGAATAAGATAAACTATTCTCCTTCCAAAAATACAATAACTTTAATTTTATGTTTTTAGAGATATAAAAAATAAATAAATTATAATATATATAATTTTTTTATTTCTTTGTAATAATTTGATTTTTTTTTATATAATTTTATCTTCCTTTTGTCTTTTTCTATCATCATGGATGTTCGCAATTTGTTTTAGATTAGTTTTAAGGTTAAAAAACATTTGATTAAACCATTAAAAAATATTTAAGTTCATTTTAGAGAATAATATTAAATTTAAATTAACCTAATTAAATCTTAGTTTTAAAGGTTTACTTGAGGATAAAATAGAAAATTTTAATTTAATTTTAAGTTGTTTGCCATTCAATTTGGTTTAAATATTTTTAGTTTTATTTTTTTTATTTTTCTTTTTTTAATCAATTAAAACGTTTTGTATTAACTTTTTAGATCGGTTTTTGTAACACGTCTACATATCATATTTTTTAGGAAAGATTACCTAATCGGAATGGTATAATAAACTTAACTTTCGGTTTAATTTAGGACATCAATGTATACTGTCGTGTAATAGTTAACGGTGATAATAAAAATAAATAAATAGTATTTTACAAATTATTGTTTAGTTCTAGTAAATAATTTTTTGTGCAATTGACTATCAGCAAAAAAATCAGAATAAGAATCATTTATTATTTGTTTTGATGTTTATGTAATTTTTATTATTTACTCGTACGATAGTATTTCACCCCCAAATATTTGTCTGGATGATACTTATTTATCCACAAAACCGTTTTTTAAGTAAAATGATTTTATATTTGACATTATCAAATCATTAAAATATACTTGATGGAGTAACACCGATATATATCTAAGGGCAGGGATCAAGTTATACCCATGTGTATTTGCATTATATTAAGTGTTATTTTATTAATAATTTTAAATACATATTATTCTATTTATTTATTTTAAATTTTACTAAAATTAAATAATAAGAACATAGTTAAAATATTTTTATATAATTAAAAGTACATATTATATTGATTTTAACGTAATTTTAATGAGTTATCAGATAATTTAAAATTAATTTTAAATTTTTATATATAAATTATATAATAAAAATGTTTAATTTAATAATTAATTTTTAAATAAAATTAAATCAAAAATATTAAATAATATATATATATATATTAGAATTTATTGATATCAAATATTAAATTTAGTATTTATACTAATTTAATAATTTTTGATAAATATAAAATTTATTAATTTAACTGTTAAATTATATTATAATATTTTTATAATATATTAAATTTTAAATAATTTAAATATTTGTAGATATGTTATTCAAATATGATATTTATATATTTAAATAATATATTAAACATTAAAATAAATTTATATAAAATATTTATTTTTTTAAAATTTTATAAATATAATTTATTTGATAAAATATTTTAAATTTAAGTTGAATTAATAAATTTGTATTTTATAAAAAATTATTAAATTGATATAGAAGTTAAAATTTGATATTAAATATATATATCTTATATATATAAGTGGATAAAATATAAGAAAACATTATACGTTAAACACTTAAACATAGTAAAATAAAATTTTTAATAATTTTTTATCAAAAAATTTTACCATCCCAACTGTAGATATATTTATATTATTATAATAGTTGTTTACGTAAAATTTTACATAATTATAGTCATTTGTAAATTTAATCCAATTATCAGACTGAAAAATGGAATCGGTCCAAACCTACCAAGAAAATGTGACACTTGGATTATATGAATTTAATCCAATTTTTTTTCAAATCGATTGATTAAGTTTGATATGGTCTATCCCATGAAGAACCTCGAAAATTCAAATTTTTATCATG
The DNA here is from genome assembly GCA_037954105.1 of Canavalia gladiata. Taxonomy (NCBI): domain Eukaryota; kingdom Viridiplantae; phylum Streptophyta; class Magnoliopsida; order Fabales; family Fabaceae; genus Canavalia; species Canavalia gladiata. Next base: position 70,005,951 of record CM075658.1, read on the forward strand.
GTCCAAACTTTTCACACCTCCTTTTTACCTTTTACATCTTATTTTTTTTTAAATACTTTTATTCAATTCATTGTTTTTTTAAAAAAATTTATTTCTAAAATTCAAATTTTAAAAATTGTTTTATAAAAAATTATTAATGATTCAAAGAATATATTCTCAGAATGTTATTAATAAATTCTGAAAATATATTTTAAAATGTTATTTATGTATTTTAAAATGTTATTTATAATAATCCATTTTAGAATGTATTTATAGAAATTTATTTTTGAATGATATTAATAAATTTTTAAAAATATATTTTTTAAATAATTATATATTTCAAAAATATATTTTTAAGAATAATTTCATCATTTCATAAAAGTAATTAAAAAGTGTAAAAAACAATAATCTTTGATCAAGTCTAAGCATAATTTTCCATTCCAAATCCAAACTAAATGTAAGATTTTTTTTGTCTAGCCTGCTAAAGCCTACGTCCTATAATGGGCCTACTTGAATAGACTAGGTATCTCATTTTGCCTTTTTTACTTACTTATTGTAACTATTTATTTATATTTTAAATAATATATCATATGTTAATAAAGTAAAAAAATATAAATTATTTTTAAATTTTGTTAACTTGATCTATTTTACAAAAATTTTTAAATCTAATTGATAATTTTTTTTAAAAAAAATTATTAAATGTATTAAATTTACCATCTAATATCATTTGATTCTTATTTATATGTGTCTTTTTATATTTTTTATTCCAACCATTAAATTATAATTGTATATTATCTTGCTTATCAATGTAAAACTTTGTTAAAATTGAACAACTATAAGTATATAATTAATAAGTTCTTATTTTTATACATTTTAAAATTTTGAAGTACTTGGGTGTTATTTCAAAAAATTTAGGATTAATCAATAATTTTATAGACACATAATTTATACTATACAAATGTTAAATTTAAAAATTAATTTTTTAGATAAAATTATCCAATAAAAAATTATTCCACCATATAATGTATTATATTATATTTATATATAGAACTAGATATGGATGATTAAGATTATAAGTTAGTTGTTTATAATATGTTCAATTTAAAATATCATATAAATTTTTTAAAATATTGACCATTTAAATAAAATATAATAATTTACATAAATTTTTTTCGAAGTTAAATGAAAGTTTTTTATTGAGAGTAAAAAAAAAATTAACTATTAGATCTAACTATAAATAATTAAGATTAAGATATTTTATATAATTTAAAAATTATTATGTCATCGCTAAATGACTTCTAATCTCAATCATGTATGTATGATTATAAGGTTAAAATTAAATGCTCTTTCCTTTCATTTAATATATGTGCATGTACAAAATACATATGAAATATGCTTATTTTATATACATATAAGAAACGTCCATTTAACATAAACTAAGCAAGATAATAACAATTTGGTATTAGAAGGAATTTTTTCTTTTGCAGGGCAATTTTATTGTGTATTTGCTTTGGCATTATAAAAGCTTCACTTTGGAGATATTATGACTGAATTAAAATTTAGATAAAAGAGTACTAAATTAAATCATGGTGAATTTAACTTTTTCTTAAAGTGATCAAGTATGTAAATTAAGTAAATATACCGTTGATTTGTAGTTAATATTACACCGTATTTTAATCTAAATAAACAGTGGCTTTATCGTTATTTTTTATTTATTTTACATGTTCACTCACTTTAAACAAATCAAATCTAATCCAGATAGATTTTTAACGGTATTCAGCATATTTAAGAAAAAAAAAAAAAAAAAACCTCACCAGATCTTTTTTAACATCTGGCAAGCGAAATACACTGCTCAGTATCCTTTCATTTTCATTACAGTTTCTGTTTTTGCAATAAGGTGAAGAAAAGAGCATTTGATTTTTGGATTTCTCCAATAAAGTGGACCCAGGGACAAAGAAAAGCGATACTAGCCCAATCCATTCAACCCAACCATAACTACCAAGAAATTTAATTAGGAAGAAAGACAACAAATAGATGGCAACAAACTTTGATTTGCTTTGCATCATATCATACCTCAATTTGTTCTTTAATTCCATCATAGTGTATTGGTTAATTAAGCAAATTCTTTGCTTTTCATCATTCATTACCTCCCTTCTCCCACACTTAACCAACTAACGCCAGCACTATACCTACTTTGATACCATATCTAGTTTTGTCCTTGCACTTAAAGAAAAGAAATGCTTTTCAGGGAAATGATTATAAATTTGATCAATTCCATAAGCCACAGCTAAAGTAGTTCATAGACTTGCTCCTAGGTTGTTAAGGCATAGCCACCCCCCTCCTTTGTTTCACTTTCATTATTTCTACCTCAAACATCTTCATAAATATTGTTTCATTTGTTCCCTAGTATTAGAGTATTGTTCGAAAGAACAAGAAGAAGATAAGACAATGAGCACAGCCAGGTTTATCAAGTGCGTTACAGTTGGAGATGGTGCTGTGGGAAAGACGTGCATGCTTATATCCTACACCAGCAATACCTTTCCCACGGTATGTTTATGTTTATGTTAACTATATTTCTTGATCATGGAAGGTTTAATATTGTACATTACCTACACGTTTGATTTAAAGTTGATTTTTCTAACGCTAAAACAAACAAGTGAATCATGATTGAAGGAGCTAGCAATGAAGCTAATATTCTTTACCTTTGTTTTTCTCTATGATAGGATTATGTTCCAACAGTGTTTGACAATTTCAGTGCTAATGTAACTGTGGATGGTAGTACGGTTAATCTTGGTTTATGGGATACTGCAGGTTGGTTATCCTTCTTTCTAAGGTTACAGTTCTATGTTTAGCTTTCACATTAAATACCAATTGATGAGGGAAATTTTTTCTGGACTTGTGAGTCTGAGTGAGATAATTAGTATAATGTGTGAATTACAGGACAAGAAGATTATAATAGGCTAAGGCCTTTAAGCTACAGAGGAGCTGATGTGTTTTTGTTGTGCTTTTCTCTCATCAGTAAAGCCAGTTATGAGAACATCTCCAAAAAGGTTCTTTCCTCTCTGTTTCAGTTTCCTCTTATTTTGTAAATCTGGTTACTTTTTCAGTTCAGATTTGTATTGTTAAATATTAAGAATAAACATGCACATTCATATTGGATTCTTGGCAAACAGTGGATACCTGAGCTGAGACATTATGCGCCAAATGTGCCTATAGTGCTGGTGGGAACAAAGCTAGGTAAGATAATTCCACCAAAGTAGAATCTCAATCATCATTACAGTGTACATGTGAATCTTCAATAGATGCAATGCTTATCATCATATTTCCAATTGAATGTTGTGACTTGTATGTCATGGTAGAAAACAGAGGAAGACCAAGTTACAAAAGTTAGTCTTCAAGGATAAGTTTTTTTTTTTTTTTTTTTTTTTTCATTTTTGGTTAGTTAATAATAAGACAGTTTTAACCATGACTAATCTGAGAAAACAAACTGTCTTTCAATTATTCTTTTATTTTTTAATATGTTTAAAGTTAAATACTTCATATGTAAGATCATCAACATCTTGTAAAATTTCATCTAAAGTCGTTGTTTACAAATTTCCATTTATGTATGCACAGATTTGCGAGATGATAAGCAATTTCTGAGTGATCATCCTGGAGCCACAAAAATAACAACAGCTCAGGCATGTTCTCATCTAATTAAACCAAAAAAAAACATACATTGAAACTGAAATTCTTTTGCATGTGCAATGAATTTAACAATGCTTGTTGTGAGCAGGGTGAAGAATTGAAGAAAATGATTGGTGCAGTCACTTACATTGAGTGCAGCTCTAAAACACAACAGGTAAATACCAGCACTTTATTGGATTCAACTATTTTGAGCCATATTTTGGAGTAAACCCAAGCTATAGATTAAGATGTAGCTAAAGCAATCCTTGTTTCTAAGCATTCAATTTAATGCAGCAAGCCATTATCTGGTAACTGATGATTTCTTATTCAATTCAATCAGTTGGGAAAGCATTTGTTAGAATTTTCTTTTTCTGTTTGCAGAATGTGAAGACAGTTTTTGATGCTGCAATAAAGGTTGCATTGAGACCACCAAAGCCAAAGAAGAAACCACGCAAGAAAAGGACCTGTACTTTACTCTGATGTTTCATATTCAGTTATGTTTCACCCAAAACCATTTATAGAACAGAATTTAAGCCCAACGCTTTGAGTGTTTGTGATCCATATATATAAAGAGCTTTATGGGTTCAGTGAAGAACTTCATATTCCCCTTCAATTGTAAACGAGGGAAAATGAACTTAAATGTTGCATTGCTGAATTAATTATTTTATTTTGCAATATCCAGTTACGGCTATGTATTTCAATACTTTTAGTAGAGAAGAGGCCTCCTATTTGAAATTTGGAATCTCCTTTTGCAATCCCTCATCTTCTGTTTCTAGTTTCTACCTGTTTCTTTCAGTTAGGACTGTTCATATTCAAAATTAACAAAAAATTTAAAAAAAATTGGCGAGCTCATTAATCATGGTGAATAAGTTAATTTGAGCAATGTTAATATGTTTACCTGGTATGTGACATTTGACCAGGCATTTGTCAAAAAAAAAGACAAGGAAATGTTCATCACATCCCAGTTCTTAATTTTAATGCAATAATTAAGACTTGGGATGTTGGTGTCACGGTCAAGGTAATAGGATTGGCATTACCAGTCAAGGTGCTCTGACCCAATTTATGAGGCACATTGAAACGTGATATTGGTAACCGAGTTGAACAATTAGCTGATTTTCCCCAAATAATAAGGACCAATGACCGGTGATGTAGGGATTTTCCTTTGTGCTGTATGCAATACAAGCCAAAAAAGAAAGAAGACATAAAAGCAAACCAAATTAAACACAACTCAAAAGGCATTAAGTTTAACTTCTTGGCATTCCTCATCCAAAAATTATGGAGAAACAAAACTAAAAAGGCATAGAAAAAAAAAACACATATTTAAGATATGTTTTTTTTTCTATGTAAACTGATAAAAGAAATAATATTTAAACTTAGAATCTCATAAATTATTTCAATTTCTCATTATTAGAACAATTCTAGCTAATAAATTTTATTTAAGGTATATTTGAATATATAATTTAATTAACTTTTTATTTAATAAACTATTATTGCATGCAATGCAAGTTTATACCAAAATTTTTTATCAAAATTTTATCTGAAGTAAGTTAAAAAATTTATAACAATCATAATCATTTTTATTAATTTCATAAAAACTCTTTTAAACACCTCTTAATTTATTTGAATATTTCCCCTTGTGAGAAAAGAGGATACCCGGTCCTAAAGACCAAATTTGGAGGATTCTATTGAACATTTGTTTAGGTGACAAATACAAATGATAACGTACGATTAGGCCCAATAATTTGGTACACCTCTTAAACATTAGTAAGTTGGTGATCTATTTAATTGAAATAATTTGAAAAGAAAGTGACTAAGTTAATAATTAGAGTTATAATTATGGATGAAAATAGATTAAATTAGATTTTAAGTGTTAATAAGTAGATATAAATAATTGATTAAAAAAATTATCTTTTAAAATCAACTAATAAAGATGAAAATAAACTTTACATATTTAAATATAATCTGTTAAAAAATTTTAAAACATAAGTTTGAATACATTATTCATTATAAACTTTTTTTTATCAAGTTTTGAACTATTTTAAAGTTTATAAGTATAAAGTTTATTATAAAAAAAATTTATAAATAAGTTTAAAATATATATATAAATAATTGATTAAAAAATTTAAATATTAATATCAATTTTAATTATATAATTTTAAAATATGTATATTAAAAATTAATTTTATACAAATACAAAAATATATAAAAATATATATAAAATTAATTATCCCTGCATTTTTTATCTGTATTCTTCTTTCTATTCTTTTAGCGATTATAGAGGAAAAACTTTTCAAATTGTTTCAATTGTTTTTTTCATTTTTCTGGATTACTAAACATACATCATGATCTCATGTTCTTATTTTTTAGGATGGAAAAACTCTCATTATTTGATCTTTCGTGAGTAGTAGGTTCAATTCTTTCCATTGCTTTTGAAACCGAAGACACGCCATCTGTGTAAAATAACATGACGGGATCAGTTGGGTTTTCCGGTGACGAAGAAATCAGCAAGACACATTTATGTATATATAAATTTTCTATATAAAAATTAAAATAATATATATAATATTTATAATAAATATTAAAAGAATTTATATATATAAATTTTTTATTTAAAATTTAAAATTTTAATTTTTAATCATTATATAAATATATTAATATTATATAAATATAATATATTAAAATAAATATAATAAATTTAAATATATAATATATAAAAATAAATAAATTTTTAATTAAATTAAACAAATTTTTTAATAATTTTATATATTTATTAATCAAACAGAATCAATATAACTTTAAATAAATCAAATCGTAAAATTTTATATCAAATAATTTTGTTTATTTTTTTCCTTAGTTATAATTTTTTAAATTAAGTATACTTTTCTTTCTTGTCTGAAGGTTGAATATAATTATCATATATCAAGATTTAAGAACGAAATTATGATTGCTGCTATATGAAACTAGTAAGAAATAGTGGAACATTGCATGATTCCACATAAACGTGTTTGCTTCCAAACCTTATGTTTCTAAGTTTTACATTATTTTGTTATAAAATATTTTTTTTCAGACAAAATTCTCTCCGCTACTAATTCTTTTACTATGCACATGATAAGGAAATTGGTCGTATGGTCGTATAATTACTTGCTTTATTCTAGCTACATGTTACTTACTTGCTTTATTCTAGCTACATGTTACTTGCCCAATTCTCACATCGACTTATGTGAAAAGTGTCATCCACATGTTACATCAGCCATTAATCTTTCTCGTAAACCGCCATACATAACCTCTGTGAATTGAGTATATATAGAACTCAATTGTGTTAAAAGAAAACATTTCCCATCTATCAAACATGCCATTAATTTATAAATACAAACACTAAACCATGACAGAATTGGAAATAGTCATTCCCCTCTTTCAAAAGAGGATTGAGAAATTTCTCGGTTAAAAATAATGAATGGTGTGTAGTTATTGAATTGAAGTTCTTATATAAAAATTGGGAGGTTCAGAATTAATTTTGAGTTATTCTAATGATAAATGATCTAAATAAATTTAAACAATTTGATCTTCATCTAACGATTATAATTCAATGATTGCACACTACCAAATATTTTCAACCGGAGACATCTTGGTTGGAGGAACAGAGGAGTGGACATACACAGCATGCAAAAAATAATGATGGCTTCAAGATATATCACTGTTAGACAACAAATAAAGACATCTTCGATAAAGTTTTGAAGTCATGAAATAATGGTTACACACCACCAATGGGTGGCAATACTTTTTGTCTCTAACATCAAAGTTTCTGCGCCAAGCATATATTATAAGCACACTTATTAGCCTCTCATGGTTGCAACAATCTCATATATGTTGAGAAAGCATGTGCACCAAAATTAAAGCATTCAATCTCAGCATCTTGTGTATTTACTGCATGCACGTTAGCATTTACTGACTCCTGTTGGCGCAACTTTAGCTACGACACACATACCTATCTTAGTTTTTAATTAGATTAATGCAAACTATTTATGATATCATGTGCAATGTGCAAGCTCAACCTCTCTAGGAAGCAATGCAAAACTAGAAATGCTAATCAATCATTCTGTTCTGCTTTCTATAACTGCTTTGTTTATGTTTACATGAAGCTGAGGTGTTAATTAGCTTGCTCCCCATCTCTGCTTTATTTTTAGTGAAAGATTCATGTTTCAGATTTAGATTTTGACTCTACCTAAGTATGTTTGTCCCTAGTTCGTGATAATAATCAACTTTGGATATAATATTCGGTAAAGAAGAATGATTTATGTGTATATCTTAATAATATTAATATCTAGTTAACATTAACTATTTTTTCATATTATATTTATTTATTTATTAATTTATCTTTAATATTTACATCTTAAAATATCAATTTAATAGTATTTTTAAGTTAATATTATGAAGATTAATAAAAATGACAATGAATCTTGTATATTGGATATATGCACAAAATATTTATATCGATAAAATAACTACTTACATGAATTTGAATATATATATATATATATATATATATATATATATATATATATATATGATAACTTTTCATCAAAAATTAACTTTATTATTTAACAATTATTTATTTAAATTTTAAATAATATATTATATTTAAATAAAATGAAATAATACAAAATTAATTAATTTTTAAATTAGGTAAAATTTTAAATATTTGATCTATTATTTAAAAGTTTTAAATTCAATAATTAAATTAATAAAATTTATTTTTGATAACAGATATCATTTTACCTTATTTCATAAAAAAATTTATTTATTATATTAGAATTATTCTGTTCTATAATTATATATAAGATGTTAAGTCAAATTTATAATGTTTTATAAATTTAAAAATTATTTGATATTTTATCAAATGACAACAATTTAATTCAAAACTACAAATGTTAGTTTTTTTTATAGGTGTTTTCAACAATGCATTAAGATTACTATTTATATTTTTATGTAATTTTTTAATTAATTAATATTTTTGAATTAAATTTATACATTTTTTATTTAGTGTTTGGAAACATTGTCACATGCTTTATGTATTGGAATAACTTTAACTCATTTATTGCACAATGTTTATTCTATTTTCTTTATATAAAAATCTTTCCTCTTTTATTTTAGCACAAATTTTAGAAGAATAAATTTATTTTGTAGTAAAAAAAATTTAGACTATTAAACATTTTTATTAAGAATAAATTTATTTTGTAGTAAAATTTTTTTAAACTATTAAACATTTTTATTAAGATGTATAGAAAAGTATTCGTAACCTTTATTTATTTGTGATTGAATATTTTGAATAGATATTTCAATTTAAATTTTCTTTATTTATAAGAGATTTTGTAATAAGATGTTTGAATAAAAAAAATATTTTATTTTAAACCTTTTCAAATCATAAGATATTTAATAATAAGACACTTTCAACATAGATGTTAATGAAAACTTATTAGCATGTATATTTAAAATTTGATAATATATAAAATATTTTATTTAATCTTAATTCTTTTATAAATCTATTAAAAAGTTTAGTTATTAATCTTGTTAACTCTATATAATTAACAATATTAAATATTTTTTATTAGATCTCAAATAATACAATAATATTATTATTCTATCTTATAGGTTAGACAAAGAAAAAATCTAAAAATATCATATAGAAAAAACAAAGACTAAAGATGTTGTATTTATTGTTATTCATCAACATTATGTTTTATATTTCAACTATACTACCTTCTCAACTTCATGGTATTGTAAGTTCTTGCTAGGAATCTATTTTCCATCTAGTGTGACTAGTCTTGTAAGCTCCTTGGTTAATTTTACGGATCACCTCGTATGATTCTTCCCAGTCAGGTGCAAGTTTGCATCTTCTAGCTTCTTTCTTAATGACTCTATTGTTGTATCTAGCATCTATTCTTTTCCTTGACTGTTCATTTCTATGGTGGAATAAGGTTCTCATTCCATCTAGCATATCTAACTCCTAAAGTAGTAATATGTTTTTATTGTTCTCATCACAAGTTTCAGTATTCCAAGGCAGTTCTCCTATCTCAAATGTAACTACAATCTTCACCCCCATAAGTTAATTTGAAGGGAAATTCTCTAATGGAAGAGTGTAGGATAGTTTTATTAACCCATAAGACATGTTTCAAAAACTCGATCCAGGTTCTTCCAGGCTCGACCTTTCTCTTCAATGCCTTTCATAGTTATTTTATTTATAGCTTGACTTAACCATAAGTATATGGATGTTTTATGGAAGTGAAGTCTTGCTTAATGTTAAAATTTTGTATCTGAGATTGAAATCCTTTGTCTATAAATTAGATTTTGTTGTCAATGACTATGACTTTTGGAATTTCAAATCTAGTTACCATGTTCCTATAGAAGAATTTTTAGATCTAGATGAGGAAATGATGATAAGCATATCTCAAATCTAGCGTAAACTCAGACAACTAACAAATTAATTACCATAATTTCCGAAAAGTTGATCTTTTGTGTCATGACCATCTTACTCCTTTATCTTTCATCACCTTTTTTTTATAAAAAAAAAAACATAACTTGAATTAGTTTTAGATTTTTATCAAAATTGATTATAATATAACAATTTTTTATTTCTATTTAAACATATGTAATAAAACTTTATATAAATTAATATTTATTAAAAATCATATAATTTAGTACATTAATAGTATTAAATATTAATCTTTTTAATAAAAAATATTATTTATTATTTATTAATTATATATTTTTAAATATATATTAAAATTTTAGTAATATATTTAATTTTAAACAGTTTAATTAATGTGTGTCTTTAAATTAATTTTAGACACGAAAGGTTTACATTAAAATGAGATTTTAGTCCTAAACTAAATGGAAATTCACTCTAATCTATATACCTTATTTGTAATTTTTAACATAAAGTATAGTAATATACTGATGATTTTATTAAAATTAGTAAAATTAGTATTTTATGTTTAAAATTTAACATAAGATATGTTTTTGTTGTTTATAATATTTATTGAAATTAGTATTTTAAATTTTTTTCTTTAAGTTAATGTTTTTATCATAAGGATATTAAATCAAATTGAAAAATGTTAAAAATTGGTTGTATAATTTTATTGATTAAAATAAAATTTTAAGTATAAAAATGAAGAATTATTTTTATCAAATTCCAACTTTAAACACTCATTTTTTTATTTCTATAATTACTGAAATTAATTGAATTTTTTTTCTAAATGATAGAATATGACTCACATATTAAAATTTTATAGAATTTCATTGATTAAAATAAGAAATCAAATTTAATTCTTCTTTATGAATCACTTTATTTTAAAATTAAATCTTCATTTTTTAAAAAATTAATTGATATATTATTTTTTTAAAATATTTTTTGTCATTAGCATATAACTTTATCCTATAATTTTTGTAATTTTATAGTTTATAAAAAAAATAGATGTTCACTTTTTAAAATTTTCATTAAAATTTAATATTTCTATGATAATTAAATTGAAATAAAGAAACGGAAAAAACTAATTGAAGTTTATAAAATTTGAAAAACAAAATCAAATCTTAAATTTAGAAAATAAAATTAAACCTTAAATTTTAAAAAATAATATTTTGTCTGTGTTTTAAAGATTTTAATTAAAATATTATAAATAAAATCTTATGATAAAATATATTAATAGTATATTTTATATGAAAATATTTATTTATAACACCCTATTGTGTAGTATCATTCAGCTAATAATAATTAACTATCATACCCGGTCCAGTGCAATTCTGGTTACTACCTGCTTCTCTTCTCTTATAACGTCATTATGCCATGCACATCATTAAGATATTCTTACTTGGACACGAAATTCCTGGTGGGCGCATTCAATACCTGTGGCACTCCTCAGAATAACTTCCAACCCAAAATGATTTTCTCATGTCTTATCCTGAGTGCAAAATAAGTATACAAAAGAGAAAAAAAAAACATAGAAGAAAAATAACTGGAAGTTAAATATATGATGAGCCATATAAAAATAAATAAATATTAAATAGTATCGAAAAATTAGAGTTAAATTTAAAGTGACATTTTTTTCATCTTTGAACCATATATAATAAATTATAATAAAAAAGGTTGGAGCAAATTCACAAAAGAGCTAGTATAGAGTTAATTCACAAAAGCTTTTCCTAGCATGATTTATCATGTACATTACTTTTATTAGTTTTCTTGTTAATAGTCCTGGTTATCTTAAATTTTTTAATTATGTAAAGCAGTCTTCTTATGTTAAAAATAAAATACTAAGTATAATACATGAAATTAATTTTTAAAATTAGAACTAAAAATTAATTTAGTTATTCATTAAATAAAAATATAACTTTTATATGAAATTAAAAAAAAATACTCAAATCAAATAGACTCACTATAACAACAAAGCTATAAAAATGCAAAATTAATCTATCTTTGAGAATCATGAATTAATATAATCTGAAATTTATGTTTACTATCAACTCTCTCATACATAGAGGATATACATTATTATTTTCTATTTTGATGTTATGACGAGTGGTAGTTATCAGCATAAACGGGGACCAAGGAACAAATAATTACTATTCATAAAATTGGAAACTCAAAATTTGTCTCCAATCATTTACAATGTGTTTGTGAGATACTCAACTGAGTGTACTGCGAGAGTGTGAGACTATAATCCCGGTTGTCGAACCAATATGCCCACAGAAATCTTTAAAGCAGCTTCGATCACTCGGAGTCATCACAATGACTTGACACAAAAAGAAGAGCTACAACACTATACAAGTGGTCCAGGATTTTAGGGTACTTGTGATTTTCCTCACATTTTTGGTGCAGACAGAAAGGTAAGAACAGAAAAAAAGAACAGATAGATTAGAAAGGAAAATAAAGGAAAAAGAAAGCAATAAATATAAATGTGGGTGGGTAGTAGAGCAGAGGATCAAGCCCGTGTCTGATACTGAACCTGGATAGAATTAAAAATGCAAATCAAAAGCATATTTAATGCATGATGGAAAAAATAGCAGAGAAAAGAATGGGTATCTGCAAAAGTTTGGCTTATGTAAATAGTACGGATATATATGTATGTTGGTTGAACCACCATGTATATATATATATATATATATATATATATATATATATAGATTCATGGATTGGTGGTTGTTTCTCAGTGTAGACTCGTAGGTGTTAACAAGCTATACATTACTTGCGCATATTTTGCATTTTTTTGTCCATCAGGTATTCCCACACCCACATGGCTTAACTATGAAATCATTTCATATTCAAGACGTTGTACTTCATAGAAATGTTTTTCACTATAATACTAGTATTTCATTCAATAATAATTTTTTATATATAAATAATATTATTTATTTATTTATATTTTTATTTAATAAATGATAAATTTTAAAATTAAAAAAAATCTAATAATTTATATATTTATTTATATTTCTTCTGATGATATATTTAGTGTGCACAAATGGAAGGGAAAGATTAGGGTTTTGTAAAAATAACAAAATTATTTTTATTTTATTATTATGATTTAAATTTCATTTAATATAGCTATACATTTTTATTAAAATAAATAAATAGAGAAACACATTTTTTATGCTAACAACTTTAAAACGTCATTTAATATGCTACTTGTGTTGATGTCTTTTTAACCCTTTGTTGGGCTATAAAGTAATACATAGATGAAAGAAGTAGGATAAAAAATAAAATATAAAATAAATAATTTTTTAAGTTATTTAAATTAAAAGAAATAAAAAAAAAATATAAAAATATCTTTATTTTTCTTACTTGGTTATATAAAAAGAGGAAGAAATAATTATATTAAATAATATTAAATCCTTAAAATATAAAAAAATAAATTAAAATAAATATTTTGTTCATTATCTAAAATGCAAAGTCTTCTTTCTCATTTTTTTTCTATAAATATAGAGTTAAAGTATTAATTACATAAGCATATATAAACTTGTATTTATATAAATTTAATTTTATTAGATTAATTTTGTGTAAAAGTATATAAAAATAATGTAATTTTGTTTGAAAATTTTATTTTAAAAATATTTTTTGTAAAATTTAACATAAATTTTGACTCAATATAAAAATTATAATTTAACATATAAATCTAAATTAATATGGAAAGTCTCTAAACTCTTAACTCATATCTAAATTTGTAAAAACGGTTTAAATCTGTACCAGTATGTTTGATAATTTATAGTATTATTGATTTCACCTCTAAGTTTACATTATAAATTAGATCTTTTGCATAAAGTTAAAATTTTTAATCTTTTACAAACAAATATAAATATAAACTGTCACTTTAAATAATTATTAAACAATCAAATTTATTTAAATTTAAATTTACAAAGCATCATCTAAATACAAAATATCACATTTTAATGAGAATGCAAACATCTGTGTCCACTATTTTTTTTAAAATAAGAGAAATATTTTTACAAAGAACTAAATTTTCACTATTTAAATTTTTTTCTTTTAATTTTTTTTATCTTATTTACTTTTTAATTAGATAAAAATAGAGTGAATAGAATTAAATTTTGATATTTAAATTTTTTATTTAAAATTTTTGAAAGATTTAAATTTAGGTTATTATTTATTATAGATTTTTTATCAATATTTAACTAGTTTTAAAACTTATAAAATTCATCTACATTTTAAAATATATAATACAAAAAATTTAATAAATAGAGTTAAAATTTATATGAATTATTAATTAAAAATAACTAAATCTTAAAAAATAAAAAATTTATAATTTTAACTATATAATTTTAAAATATGTATATTTAATATTAATTATATACAAATATAATAATATATAAAAAAATAACTTATACACATAGTATATATATATATATATATATATATATATATATATATATAAATTTAGATACACATAAAAATTAAAATAAAATATAAAATATTTATTTTAAAATTAAAATAGCATATATAATTTTTATAAAAAATATTAAATAAATATACAAATAAATTTTTTTATTTAAAATTAAAAATTTTAATTTTTAATAAATTATGTAAATACTTAATATTATTTATATATATTATATTAAAATAAATATAATAATATAAATATATAATATATAAAAATAAATATATTTTTAAATAAATCAACAGGTTTTTTAATAAATTTAAATTTATTCTAATAATTTTTCTAACTAAATTTAACTATTTATAAAATAAATTGAATAAAGTTAAATTTTAAATAAATAAAAATGTAGACTAATGTTAAATGGTTTTATTTATTTTTATTTTTATTTTTTAGTATAATTTTATATACTGTTAAGATATTTATTTTAAAAATAATTATTTTTTAATTTTATAATAACCAGTTATTCTTTAATAATATAAAAAATTATATTATATATATTTCAATCCCATTTTTTTGCGCTTTTAAATAAAGAAAAATAGAAAGCTGGTATTCCTTCCATGTCTTCCCTGCCACGTTTTGCTTAAAGAGAATATAGGGACTCAACCTACCTATACTTGCATCTTCCAAACACCATTGTATGGTCATTCTGAAACACTGACAGCTTAATCACAACGTTGTATCATAATTTCTTTTCCACAGAAGAAGACAATATTCCATCTGACCAACTTTTCCCAGAACTACCTTTATATATAAACAACATTATTTATTTATATAGTTTTTAATATATAATATATTCTTAAAAATAAAATAAATCTAATAATTTATAACTAAATATAGATGGAAAAATATGCTAATATTTATGTAACTGAACAATATTAGATGTATGAATGAGAAAATCTTTTTTTAACTTCTCATATTCAAACCTGTTCATCAAGTACCTACATGCATTCAATTTTTTAAAAGGACAAAACAAAGAAGGCTGTAGTGTACTTTGCTGTAATAATCAAACTTCTTAATAACTCAGATCACATCCACCATCATCTTAGTTCAACTAAAAGAATCTGAATATGATTTCATATATTCATATTAAACAAACAAAAAACATTTTAAATAGTTTTATATTATCGAGCACGTAGGCTAATAATTATTTTTCTTTACAAACACGGCACTAAGATTTGTAGACTAGAAAGGAAAAAAATAAAAAATTTAAATTCAAAAATTTTAAAATTTTCTTATATTAAAATTTAAATATATTTATAGTACACTGAAATCTTTGATCATTAATTAATATTCTTAATGTTTTCTTATTTTTTATTCTTATAATGTCAACATTCCTTTTAATGAAAATTGAAGCAAATTACTCTATGTTTGTTAAAAGATGTATAAATTATTTTTTATTTTAAAATCTACTCTCAATTTTTAAAAGATAAATATATATTATATATCAATTATTTTTAATAAATAAAAATTTTAACTTGATAAATAATTATAAATATATTTTTTAATGATATTTTCATAATATTAGTATCATTAACAATGAATTTTAAATATCTTACTGTTAATTTTAGTACATAAAAAATATAAGAATATTTTATGTTTTTATTATTTTTTATCATTTTTATTTAAATTTTTTATTTAATCTTCTAAAATCACAAAATTGATCGTAGGTATTTTAAATCATCAGTTAATCATGTTAATAAAAAATTACTATATTTACATTGAAATGAATTTAAATATAACTATTTATATTTAAAAAAAACACATTTTAAAATAAAAAAATAAATATAATATAAATATTTATAAAAATAAAAATATAATTTATTCTTAAATTTAGTGTATTTAACGCGGACTTTACATGGTTTAAACGTAATAAAATCATAAGATTAATTAAAAATATTAAATATATAACTTTAATTATATGATTAAAAATATTTTTTCAATAAGTAGAATTTATAATTTTATAATACTTATTTATTATAAATTACAATTTTACCAATTTTTAATTTAAAATTTGTAATTATTTATTTAAATTTTTTTACCGTTTAATATTTATCAACAGTGATGCTTTGTATAATATAATATATATCAAAATTATTTCCAATTGAAAATCTGTATCGATAATGGAGAACTATCGCTTCAACTATCTTCATCGTTCCTTGTTAATTCATGTAACAGGACAAAAAAAAAAAAAAAAAGAATTCTATGGCTGCATACCTATCTCACTGACGTATTGATCAATTTATCACTGAAAGGATCACAGTAGTACTTAGATATTCAAAAATATAATTTTTATAATGTGTATGTAATTGTACATAATAAAAAATTATATATAATAAATATTTTTTAAAAACTATAAAATTAGTTATATTGATAATATTAAATGTTATAACTTTTAATAAAAATTTATCATTTATTATTTGCTTATTATATTTTTAGGTACATGGTAGAGAAAAAACGTTGAAAATAAATATATTTAAAAAATAATTATTAAAAAATAAGTAGATTTTATTATATAATACGTTTTTAGTGAATATGTAAATGTGTCAATTACTAAAGATTTAATTTAAAATTATAATGATTAAACTAAAAATTTTGAATTTTCTGCAATTTAAATAAAATTATAATAATTAACTATTAATTTAACATAATTATTTATATATAATATTTATTGTATGGTTGGAACAAACTCAATTTGCAAAATAGAATATTTGAAATAATTAATTCAAAAAAACGGGAGAAAGGTTAAGAGTATATAGAGTTTTCAATAGAAATAGTAACTTTATGGAGATATCTACCATAAACCGAAAGACACTACAAAGAATTTACAAATAAACAAAGTTAAGAAATTCAACATAGCATTAAGAAACTCAATTAATATATTGAAAGTAAACACGTTATATATGCGATTAAATGAAAATATAGAATTGAAGGCGTCTTTAAAAAATTTAGGTGAATTTGATTTTGAAAAAATATTTTTATTTATAAAAATATTACTTTATTTTTATTTTATTTCCTATTTAAAAAAATTTTATATTAAAAATAAAATAATTAATTTTATTTTTATTATTTTTGACAAAATATTAAGTAAAAAAATTTAAACTAAACGGGTGGGCACAGTCTTTTATCTGATTTCTCGACTAAAAAGACATTGATTACAAATTACCGCATTGTGTGAATGTTAGAAAATAGGGAAAGAGTGAAAGAGAGGAAAGTGAATTCTATTACGGATGGATACAACTTATTAGCTTCAGTATTCTAGGTTTATTGTAGTATTTTTAATAATATTGTAAAATTTGTCATAATTAATTTAAATCTTAAATAGTTATTAATTACTATGATCAATATTTAATTTTAATTAAAAAATAATAAAAAATATATGACACTGAATGTAAATTTTGTACTTCTATTTCTTCCTATTAAATTTTTGACAAGGTGAAGAATGAATTAGTATAGATCATCTCAAAATTCAGTGCTTTTCTTGTTGTACTGTTTTAATATTTTTATTGCATCTAAAAATTTAAGATTTATTTTTTTCATCTTTATATCATTATCTAATTATTAAAAAAATATTTTAATGATAATCTTAAAAAATAAATAGTGATAATTTTATTTTTTATTAATTTTTTTAATATTTATGTTATCAAAAATTATTTGTCAAAAAATATTTTAATGACCATTTAAATAATATAACTGTCAAAATTTAATATATTTTATATTAATTTATATAATATAAAAAATTATTTATAAAAATTTATTTAAGAAATGATTATACATAATTATATTTTTTACTAATTATATTATAAATGAAAATAAATATAAATATTTTATATATATGGAAATTTTTATTAAAAATATAGGATTTAATATATTAAAAATATTAAATTTTATAATTTTTAATAATAATTTACTATTTACTTTTTTTAATCATTTTTTATTTAAAAATAACTTTTAAAATTTTTTGTTGCATAACCTTTTTTTTACAAAAACATTTTTATTAAATATGGTGAAAAAATATTATAAAAATTAATTCAATTAGTAACAATTAAATTTATAAATCATAAGATTATAAATTTAAATTTTGCTATCATATTAGAATTTTTATCAAATAATTTGTAAATATCTCAATTTATTTAATTTTTATAAAAAAACAATGTAATGAGTAGGGATGGAAGTAGGCCGAGTCGAGCTAGACTTTGAGCGAGTGTTCAAGTCTGTCCTGTTTAAAAATTTTGAGGCTTGAACCTGGACCTGTTACTTGTTAAAGATTTTTTTTCTGTCAAAGTCTGACCTGGTTTAAAGCCTACAATGACCTGTTTAAAAGCTTACATAACAAAAAAAAATCAATAAATAGACTTAAAATTTATATAAGTAATTAATTAAAATGATTTGCAAACTTAAAGCCTACAAGATAAAAAAACTTTTAAATAAGCCTAAAACATATATATATATATTAATATTATGTAAATAAAATATAAAATAAATATTAGACAAATATAATATATTAAAATAATATAAATATATAATATATAAATATAAATAGCTCTCTGAATAGGTTAAATAGACTTGTTTATAAGCCTGAGCTGATTTATTTATCTAAAAAACTTTTTTAACACGTATGAACCTATCTATTTATTAAACCAACTAAACTATAGGCCACTGTTGGACAATCTTGTTTACTTCCATCCCTAGTAACGAAAAATAATATATCTCAACTTTTCTAATAAAAAGATAAAAATAAAGTTCTCATCGTAATGACTGACGAGGATAATTATAAAAAAATTTATAAAAATAATTGACAAATTTAAGGTCTAACAGTTTTCTTAAAAATTCTGGTGACATGCTGAGAGAATCTTATAAAAATAACCAGAAAAGGTATTAATTTATTATATTATATGTCTTTAAACATATATTTAAAAAATTGTTAGTTAAAATATAGTAATAATATGATGTGTTAGTTAACATTTTCTTAATTTATACGGAAACAACACAACAAAGGAAAGGAATCTTTTCTTTTACTCCATCTTTTATAATATTTGTAGATGTTTTAAAATATTTGTTGCTATAAAAGGTTACCATTTTATTAAAAAAAATGACTATATTGTTATTAAAATAATTATTTTTTATTTATTATTATTATTATTATTATTATATTTTTAATTATTATTTTAAAATTTTAAAATAATATTTATTATATTTTATTATAACATTTCAGTTATTACAATAGAACGTTGGTTATAAGAAAAGTTGGTAATAAAATAAAATAATAAGTTACATAATAATTTTAATATAAATAAATAAATTAATTAACACTTGATTTTGAGTAAAATAATTTTAAATAATAAATAAAAAATATATATCAATTAATTACAGTTATTTTTATATTATTATTCTTATTTTTTTATAAAATCTATTTTTGTTTGATTTTATTAATTTTAATGCATTATTTGAATTAAAAAATTGAAAAAAAGATTTTTTTAAAAATTAAATAAATTTTATTTCTTTTCATCTATTTGTTTGTATTTATTTATATAAAAAATTTAATTTTCATAGAATTTATAGAAATTTTTTTATTTTTTAAAAGTAAAAAAATAATAATTTTATTTTAAATAATTAAATATATTTTTTAATAAATAAGTAAATTATACTTATAAAAAAATATAATAAACAAATTAAATTTTTGAAATTTATATTTTATACTTTAAAATTTATATAAATTAAAATTTATAATATTAATATTTCTTTTTTTTATTTAAACAATTTTTTTTATTCTATTTTTATTTTTATTTTTATTCTTTTAATTTCTTTTTAATTTTTAACTTACCTAAAACAAACATAAAAAAAATATTTAAAGATGATTATAATATTTTCTACGGTTAGATGAAAAAGAAAAGGTGAAAAAGAAAAAGTCGATGGATCCTACAAAGCAAACGAAAAACATTTTTAATACCCACGTCATAAGTGATGTGTTTTTTTACATCAAGATAAAAGAGAAATAAATAAAATATTTTAATTAAAATATAATAATATTTTATATTAATTAATTATTTTATAATTTTAATAAAAAATATTTAAAATAAAAAAAATAATAAATTTTTATTTTTATTTTACTTTTATAAAATTTTATATCTATTAAATATCTATTATAAAAAAAAAATAATTTAACTAATTATGTATATATATATAAAAATAAATTTATTTTAGAAATAATTCATATTAAAATCATTTTGTTTAATAATTTTTTAAATTATTAAATTTTATAAATTAACTGTTAAGTTAAAATATTTTATTATGTGAATTAATTATACAAAATTTAACAAAATTTTAAAAAATTAATAGTTTATTAAATAATTTTGATTTAAATATATTAGAATATATATATATATATATACTATATTATATTAAAATTATTTAAGAAAATTTTAAATTTTTTATATGCAGCAACTTTTAAATTATGTACATTCTTTTAATTTTATTTATATATTAATTTTTTATACATATACTAATAATGAATAATTATACAATAATAATACAGTTGATTCTTAAATCACACGAATAAGCAATTTAAAATATTACAACTAACTGATGGAGGTAGATTTATAAAAAGATTAAATTGTTATACTTAAATTAATGATCATAATATTATTTTTTTTATAATTTTCTCTTTTTTATATTTATATTTTTATCTTAAATAGCTGCTTACGATTATAAAGTAAAATATTCTTTAATAAATTTTTATATCTACAATCACTTCAACATTAAGAAAAAAATAATGCACATTATGATTTCATTTTGATATTTATAACCACATATAAAAAATATATTAGTAAGGAAATGAGACGTTTTTTTCAAGTAAAACTTTAAATAAAAGCAGTGTAAAATTTATTTCAAATTTTATGATGAAAAATTCAAGATTAAGTTGAGGTCTAATGCATCTTATATCATAATAATTTTCATTAATTTAAAATTAACCATTCCTACAGTATGTGTATGCATCTTGATAGGATAAATAATAATATAATAATAAAAGCACAATAAATGTATGATAAACGTAGTGTAAATAAATTTTTCTAAACTTAAAAAATCTTTAAAAAATAATAGTATTAATTATCATAGTACAAATAAATAATAAGCACCAAGGTTATTAAGGTGAAAAATCCTGTCCAATGTGAGAAGTAAAAATAAGGGGTTGTGTAGACTAAAGAAACAACCCCACTGTAATCAAATAAAGAGTATGAGATAAATGGACAAATCGCGTGTATAGTAAACCAACCCAAAAGGTAACAATGTTTACAAAGGAGAACCAATAAACTAAAAATATCTCATATAAAATAACAATTTTTTCTCTTTCTCTCTCTCAAAATGACTTATTTTCCTCTCTATCATATCCCTTCTTTTAACTCTTTCCCATTTAAATAAATGAGACATAAGGTGAACCAGTATATTTGGGTTTATATCCACGTAAGAAAGGAGTTCAATACTCAAAACATGTGGGCTTAAATCATCACTATCACTTCTTAAAACAACGAAGATATTAGATGCAATTTTCAAAATCAAAGTGCGCTCAACAACACTATTATCATACTCATTTTACAACATTTTATATAACATGAAATTGTTTAACCTATAATGATAATTTTTTTGATCTTGTCGAGACAATTAAGTCTAACCAAAACAATTTCAGCTATAAGGAGTAAACTCATCATTGAAATGCTTAAACCTAACTCACATATTCAATATTCCTTAGGCTTAGAAATTTCCATTCGCATGAACTATGATTTATTTTTATAGCAAGCTAATCCTTGGATTTTCCAATTGTCCCTCTCAAAGGATTTCATAGATTATTCCACACATTGATAATTTTAGAAATAATCTTTTTATGCATGATACATGATCAATAATATATTCAATTGTTTAATTCACTATTCTCACATGAAGGCCTTATTTGCTTTTCAAATTCAAAAATCTCGTCGTCCTCTTTTACCTATCATTTGGACTTCAATACTCTTATAAATACTTCGCTTAGAAGTTTCAAAACTTAACACATAAGAAAATGAGGTTCTTAATCTACAGACGTCAATTCATTTAATTTAACATCAATACATATTACTAGTATTTTGGACTTCCAATCCATTTAATAAAATTTTATACAATTTTTTTATCTTCAAAACAAGGTTTACGGTCGTGTTTAATATCTTACTTGATTATATTAACGCAATGTTGCATGATGGTATAAATTTTCTACACAACCAAATATTCCCATGCTTACATTTTCGTATGGATTCTCATGTGAAATTGTATTTTTCATACTTTGCATACGATTGACTTCAGTAAACCTATGTTGATCTTTATGCTTGTATTTCAATACGTCTTACTTATCTTTATCCTTATCATTTAGTAAGGTCATGCTTAAAGTATGTGTCCATACTCATTCATACATTTTTTTCTTAACATGATTATATTAAAAATATAAACCATAAATTTATATAATTTGTTCTTAGTACAATCGTGCTAAATTTAACGGTTGTTCTAAAAGTATGAATCCAAATATTCATATTATTTTGTTCTTAACATAGCCGTATTACTTTAAATACAACCATACTAAAATTATATATCCATAAATTCATATAATTTTATTTTTAAAATAACTTTGCTCAACTTTATCACAACTGTGCTGAAATTTTGACTTGCAAAAATGATAAATTTTTATTTATACATAATTGTGCTCAATTTTACAAAAGTTACATAATACATTTGGAAAGCCTCCAAATAATTCCATTTACTTCTAAACACAATTTAAAATATCAAAATTTATCTAAAATATAATTTAAATTACAACACACATCAATTGAAAAATTTTTAAAAATTAAATAAATTTAATATAATTTTTATTTTTTGGATACTTCTATTGATAATCTTTTCGTTTGAAAATCAAATGTACCATGAATTTGTTGATAGATGTTACGTAAATTTTTTCAATGAGATTTCTAGACTAACAATATACATATCTCAAATATAATATATATACTAACTTAAAATTTTTTATAAAATAAAAGATTTATTAATTTAATAATTAATTTTTATTAAGTAAATTATATTTATAAAATTTTATATAAATAAAAATTAATAAATATTTTATCGCATAATTTTATTTTAATGTGTAATATATATTACGTTATTTAAATTAAATAAATATGATTCATTAATAATATGTTTATAAATATAAAAATTATTTAAAATTTAATTTACATGATTGTAAAAATATTATTATATAAATTTTTTATTTTATAAAAATAATTAAATTATTTAAGTATGAAGTTTATATATATATATATATATATATATAAAAGAATTTTGTTGATCCTAAATATTAAATTTAAATATTTATTTTATTTAATAATTTTTTATAAAATATAAAATTTATTAATATAATTATTAAATTTTGTAGTAATATCTTTATAATAATATATATTAAATTTTAAATAATTTAAATATATATATATATATATATACGTATGTTATTAATAACTCATATTTATTTATAATTTAATAATATTTTATATATTAAAAATTTATAAACTTAATTTATCTAATAAAAATATTTAAATTAATGGTTAAATTAATAAATTATAAATTTTTTAAAAATAATTTTATGATGTAAATATCTTAAATTTAAGATTTAATATAATAAATTCTTCCTTTTCTATATGTAAGTATGAATCTTCTCTATATCAATTTAACATTTAATATATATATATATAGATGGAATTAATTTTATTTTATATTTAAATTAACTAAATATAACCTATATAAGTTTTATTTAAAAGAATAGAAAATTATAATTTATTTATTTATTTATTATTAGATTTGTTTGGTTGTTATCAAGAATTAAATTTAGACACTTGAATTACTTAATATTTTTTAATAAAATAATAAATTTATCAATTTAAATATTAAATGATGTAATAATATTTTTATAATAATATATATTTAATTTTAAATATTTTAAACATTTACATGTATGTTATTTCACAACTAATATTTATTTATATTGTAATAGCAAATTATATTTTAAAATAAAATTATAAAGATAAAATATGTATAAATTTTTATTTTGTATAAAATTTATATAATTTATTTAATAAAAATATTAAATAATATAAATATTAAAATTTAATTGATTCTACCTTCATCTCTTTCTCTCTATATATAAATAAAAGTAAAGTGAGAGATAAGAGAGAGAAGAAGAGATGAAATCGATTTACCTTTTGATTGAAACGAGAAGCAAGTATGAGCCATATCATTTTGATGTAAAACACAACGAAAAATTGTAATTTTTAAAGATTTAATATTAGATTTATTTTTATTTGCATACAAGTTTAGTAAAAGTTAATATATTAACATAAATACTCCAAGTTGATATATTGAATATTAGTATAATATATAATATTATTAATGTAAACTTTTAAAATTGTAATGATCATTTTTTATATCAAATTTTTATTTTTTATATATATAAAAACAGAGGGGCGGGGAGAATAGATGGAATTGATTTCACTTTATGATAAAAAGTCTCTGATATAATTAATTTGTTGCTAATCAATAATTTTAAAATATTATAAAAAAAAATATTTTATAAAAATAATATTACGTGTATAAAAAATTACAAAGAAAAATAAAAATAATTTTCTAATAATTTTTTTAATTTTTTAATTTTTAACAACTAGTACGATATGAATTAGCATTTTCTTTATAATTAAGGGTAACAAGACCCTGCTGTAATTAATGAAGGTTGGCATAAATATTGCTAAAGTTTGACCAGTTTAGATCAGCTCAGCTTAAACATTTTAATTATTTAACCCTTGACTCGTTGACGAGAGACTGAAGATGGAAAAATCTGAAATATACAGGTGACTGTCCCGTAACCACAGCACCTACATTAATGAGCGTCCTAGCCCATGAAAGTTATCAAGGTGGATAAAAATAGTATAATTATGCGTTTGTTCCCTTTAATTTTTATTTAGTCGACTGTTTTTCATTCAAGTAAACACTATTTGTGATCTTTTTCTGTCATCTGTTGCAGTTATTTTTTTTCACCAGGATGCAATAGCTTAATATTAATTATAAACCAAAATGATAGAAACATGATGTAATTGGGAGAACGTTTATATTTTATTGCGGAGTAGTCCCTTCTATAGTATTGTTTATTTATTTATTTAACATTTTTATTTTATTTTATGGTTTATTAACTGCTGAAAACATTTCCTACACTGCATGTATACTTAAACTTCTTAGCTTAACCAAGGTACTGATTGTATATTCTGATATCCTGTAACATCAAAAGTATCGGTGTATATGCATGTACGTTAGCATCTAATAAATGTGCTTGGTTTTTACAATTTTTTTGTTGCTTAAGAACCAACCTATATGAGATCTTTCCATTCTGTCTGGTATATGTCTTGTCATTTTACGTCTGCCTATAGAAGATCTAGATAGACCTAAGAAAAACTATTCGTAAAAGGTAGAATTTTTTCCATCACATAAATTTTTATTCCAATATAAATGATCGCTTAAAATATTTATGAGAATAAACATTATAATGTCAAATTTTATTTATATTTGTATAATATTTTTTATAAATGTTATTATAAAAAATTAATTACTATAAAAGTTAACTATATTTAATTATATGACAATCTAAAATCCAACGATAATATAAAAGATTTTTATTAAAATAGCAATTAAATTTATATTAGAATACCAAATTTTATTTATATTTATATAATATTTTTAGATTATAAATTTATTTTTAGAAGATAATTCTATTTATATTGAAAGTATGTGAAACTAGGTCTTTCAATAATTTTTTATATATAAAATTTAAATTTAAAATATTACTTAAAAAATCAAACATGTATCACTTGAATAAATTATGTTAGATCATACTTGTATAATATATTTATCATATTTTATCATTATAATTTTAAATATTATATTAATTAAGATAAAAAAATTGTTTGTAATATTTTATAACTAAGAATTACATTATCTTTAGTTTTTTTCAATTAAGTCATATGTTACTATGTTTTTAATCAATGTTCTTTTCTATTAGTTTTACATTAATATTAGTACTATAATTACTAATTTATCAAGTAATGTATTATGAAGATTCATATTCAAGTTAATTAAAATGTAACTATGGATCCAATTGCATGCATGCAACCTGTGAGCATGGATACAAATATTAAAATTATTATCTAAGTGAACATGGAAATTTAAGTATGTGTATTTTTTAAAATTAATGTAATTAAAAAATATAATATCCAATCTATATCCTATCCATTATACCATCTTTCTTAAATACCCATCAAAATGACAGAAATTTTATTGTTACTAATATTTTCTATAATTTTTTATATTAAAAAATAAAGGGAAAATAAAAAAATATGAGATAAAATAAAGATAAATAGAATAATAAAAATATTTTTTTAACATAACTCAGTACATAATAAAAATTTCTATATAATAAATGTTTATTAAAAATTACAGAATTTAATAAATTTTAAATGTTTTTAATAAAAATTATTATTTATTGATTTTTTATTGTACATCCTTAAACGAATATTAAAAATTATAAAAAAATTAAAGCATATCAAAAATAAAATAACAAAAAATTATACATTGATAATTGTTAATAAAGTATCAGTGAATATATCAGTAAAGTTTAGTGGGATGAATGTAAATAATATTATATCTTATTTATTCTCTTACTATTTTACGAAGAAAGTAATGAATAAAAATGAATAAAAAAGACGTTACAGATGGATTTAGAATTTTGTTTATTATGAACAAAATATGAAAAACAATAACTGGTCATCGAAATTCATATTTCCGGAATCATTTGATTTAAAAAATAATAATTTATTTTCCAACTCTTTGGGTTCATGCATCTCATATATTAGGTGACTTAAATAATTAATTAGTATATAATTGATAAGTGATGTATAGAGTTTTGAAATTTGGGAAAAGGCTGGATATATGGAAGAATTTGAGTCAAAATAGAGATATGTAATGGCTAATAAATAAGCCCCTCGAGTCAATCCAAAACCCCCCTTCTTCCTTACTTTGCCCAAAATAACCCAAATAAGTTGCAATTACTAACCCACCACCGCTTTCGAATCAAAAACTACAATCACACCCTTTCTTCACTTTGAAACCCCCACCCCTTATTTATTCCTGCAACAACCTCTTCCATTAGAATAATCCCTCACTTATTTCTTCTCCCTCTCTTCTCCCTCACATTAATTTATTGCTTCCAAACAAAGCCCCTTTCTCTCTCCCTCTCTCTCTCTCTCCTTCTCTTTTACCTTTCAAATCTGGAGATAGAAAATTAGAAACTGATCATACAACCACCCTCTCATATCCTCAGCAACAAGATTTTTAAGTACTATTATTTTCTTCAGACTAGTGATGCAAAAGTAAGTGTTAGCAAAAGCTACCTATAGCGCAAAAAGGAAAGGATCATATCAGACATTTTCTTTTTGTTTGTTTTCCTTTTCCTCTTAGTTAATATTTATATCACAGGCGATTTCTGTTGTGCGTTTCCTCCATTTTTAACATGTTGGCCTTTTTCACTTTTATTTTATTTTTTAAAAAATTTATCATATATTTGAATAATCTTTAACATGATCATGTTTCTTTAATTAAGAGATGTAATACGTTTCCACTTGAAAAAAAATAATATATTTTTCATTGTTATTTTTGTTAATTATTAATATTATTATTATTGGAATAGAATGGTGACAGACACAACCATTGAGAAGGGTAGGTGAAGAGGCTATATAAGAGGAGATATGTGACATACGTTGGCCTAGTGGGTTCAGATCAGACCAAAAAGCAAGAGTTTCTCTGATTGTTTTCTCTTTTGGTAGGCTGCTTTTTGATATATAGCTTCACAGTTCAGTAATTCTGCTACACAGTTTCTCCCATCATGGCTTCTTCAAACAGACACTGGCCAAGCATGTTCAAATCCAAGCCCTGCAATCCCCATCACCAATGGCAGCATGACATCAACTCCTCTCTCATTTCAACCGCTTGCCAAAAAAGCCCTTATTCTTCAGGTTCCTCATACTTAAAACCACTACACTTTTTCTTTTTCCACCCTCAAATTTTATTTATTATTTATTCTTTTTATGGTGGAAAGCAAGAGTGTTCATCAGTTTCTCTCTCAATTTTTTAACCATGAAAATAAGATGGGTGTATTGTAGTAGTATAATAAAATTCAAATGTGAAGAAATAGTTGCGCTAATTCAAATTACATATAAACGAAACCGAAGCAGTTATCATGGATGTATTAATTAAAAAGATAACATTGCCTGAGTATCAACTCCGAATTCAAAGGTCAGTTACCTAGGCTCTTATAAAATTGTAGTATTCAAATATTTGCAGTCAATACGTGCAATCAGTGTCATATAATTATATTTTGTGAATTTCATATCTTAGTTTATGTGTATCTATACATATTAATTAATTGATTGACATTTGCAATTCACTCATAAAATGTAGGTAATTTAATTTTTTTGGTTCTTTGTGATACTGCAGGAGGTGATGAGAGAAGTCCAGAACCAAAGCCAAGATGGAACCCAAAACCAGAACAAATTCGCATACTTGAAGCCATTTTCAACTCTGGGATGGTGAATCCTCCAAGGGACGAGATAAGGAAGATTCGGGTGCAGTTGCAAGAGTATGGTCAAGTAGGTGATGCCAATGTCTTCTACTGGTTCCAGAACCGTAAATCAAGGAGCAAGCACAAGCTCCGTCACCTCCAAAACTCAAAGAACCAACAAAACGCAGAAGCACAAGTACAAAACGCTGCTTCTCACCCTCCTCAAAGCACAGAACCTTCATCCTCAGAGAAATCCTCTTCAAAAGAAATAGTACAACCAGCCAAGGGATTCTCCATTGGCTTCTCTAACGTCACCGATGTGATGCCTAATTCCCCCACAGTCTCTGTGAACCAAACTTATTTTCAGTCTCACATACACAATGACACAAATTTGGTACCTCAAACAGTTGACACTTTCTCCTTCCCTGTGCACCATAATCCCATAACAAATGGGTTTTGCTTCTCTGAGTTCTCACCCCAACCTCAATCTCAACAAAATGTTGGACCTTGCACTAGCCTTTTGCTTAATGAGATGATGGGCTATGGAACCTCCTCCAAGAACGTTCATGATCAAGACAAGGTCATGAAGATAATGCACCAACACCCACAACTTAGTTTTTGCCTCACTTCAACTGCTCCAACCACCACCCTTGTTCCTCCCGTCACTACTGTTCCATCCCCCATCACTCAATTTCAAGGTATTATCTGTTTGCAAACGTATTATTTCTGTGAAGTAATAATTGTTTTTTTTTTAATTTTCAACACCTCTTTTTTAAAATTAACATAAATATTTGATTATTTGTTCAAATTAAACCCAACCAAATCAAATACACACTAAATCAATTTTAAAAATATAATATAAATATCCAAAAAAAATTATGCTGTGATTTTGGGGGTTGTGGTTGCTGAGCTAAAAGAAAATCATCTCACTATACATTATGACATCCATATATCTGCTCAAAATTTCTATTCCTTTTTGAACTATACAACTACGATTGATAATGATCATTTGTCATATTTCATCAACCATGCTTTTGTAATGATTTGAATGGCTGAGGGTAATATGGTAATTAGGGCCCTTGTACTGTTTGTGTACATGAACGTGTGCATGGCTTCATTGGCTTAATTAGCTACTACCTAGTGATGAGTGGTGTTATTTTACTTGCACAAGAAATATTATTATTTCAATTTTTATCTTAATGGATGTTAATTTTTTTATATTTTTATATTATATATGATGATATAATATCTTTCTTTTTTAATTTTTTTCCTTCCATTTCACCTTTTTCAGTTTTATAATAACATTTTTACTTATCATTATCTGTCAGGTGTTGGAGAGGCGGCAGCAGGTAGGGTAAAATGTTCAGTGTTCATAAACGATGTCGCATATGAGGTTGCGGTGGGACCCATCAATGTGCGCCAAGCCTTTGGGGATGATGCTGTGCTAATCCATTCCTCCGGCCACCCTGTTCCCACCGACGAGTGGGGCGTCACCTTCCAATCACTCGAGCATGGCGCTTATTACTATCTGGTGCGCATTTTTTTGTCAACATTCTTCATAAATGTTTCTACTTTTTCAAACTTTTTTTCTTACTAATTAATGATATTAAAAACCTTTTTCTAATTAATAAACTAATTAATAAAGAAAGACTTTCATCCCAAAGTTATTGAATTTTCTTTTTAATCATTTTTGCAGATTTAAGTAAGTGAAGCTTCGTGGAGGAAAACGGGATTCAGATATATATATAATATAATATCGTATAATATATATACATATATGATGTTCTCTATAATCTCTTTTGGTCCTTCTGTCTCTCTCGATATATATATAAGTTTAAATGTATGCGTGTATTCTGTTAGGGTTATGAATAGGGTTCCTGAAAGTGACAATGACTTATTGGCCAGAATATATGAATTATCCCTTTTCTTTAATTATTTAAAGCAAAATATTTTGTAGTTCATGTGGAAATGGTACCATATGGGCCATGGGTCGTGGGATGTGCTTTTATTAGTTATTGGCATCGGAAAAAATAAAATTTGATGGTATATAATCCAAATTCGAAGTTATATACATGTGTGTGCATTCAATACGAATATAAATGTAAATGTGTAGTTATTGAGAACTTGTAGTGTAGTATAGGTGAGGTCATAATTCTCACATTTTATGCCATCTTTTGGGTTGCACTTGTTTATATTTTAAGTTACTATTATTTCATGCTGCCTCTTTAGCTGCCACGGTGGTTCTGCCACCTGAGAAACTGATTGGTTTTGTGCTAAACTAGAGACACTTAAGTGTAGTCAGACTTTTTTATAGGCTATAAATGGAAAGAAAATTAGTATTCTGTTTGTGTAATAATGGGTCTTGCCAGCTTAACCATTTTTTTAATCCATGTTTCATATAAGAAAACGGGAAATTTTATTTATTTTTTCTCTTATTTTAATTTCTTTTTCTTATTTAATTTTTGAAAATATAATATTTAACGATTGAGATGTCCTGTTTACACATACATTTATTTTTCAATATTTTATTTTTTATTCTATTAATTTAAATTTTTTATCTAGTACATACAAAATATCAAGTTATTTGCTGATTTTCAAAATGCATGTCATTGACATCTCTCACAAACATTTGCATTTTATTTTATAAGAGATGAATTTATTGAGGAAGCATTATAGATGCTCAATCCTATTTATAAAGTGAAAAGAAATTGGCGATATAAACTAACGAATTGGTTATTAGATGTTAACCTTACTTCTGGTTTTAAGTTATTGTCAAGATAAAACTTTGGATCTATCTACCTTACATTGGGCAACAATATTGAAGATTTTGTTAAATTGGGATCTTCTCCATGATAGGTTCTACGCATATATGGGATTAAAGATGTCTTCAATCGTTTTGCCTCAATAGTCATATATAGAATATATCCTGGAGTATAGCTCCTTCAAAAACTGTGGCGAATACATTTCCAGAATTTGACTGAAAATTTTAATTGGGGAATACACTTCAAGAATTTAGGGATGCATAAAATGAACTTTCTTTCTTATAAAAATATTATTTTATCACATTTAATATTTATTATTATATTTAATTTTGATTATATATATATATATGCATGTATATACACATATATAAACATATATATATATATATATATATGTACACATACATACATCAAGAAGAGGACTTTAGATGAATTAATTTAGAAAATAATTTAATTGCAGTAAAGATGTAATAGAAAATTATTTTGACATTTATTTAACAAACTTTTAAAAATGATAATTGATGATACGATGTTAAAAAACTATAGTTTTAATTAAATTTTATTTCTATCGATTTTATTCAATTTATTATAAGAAATAAAATTTCAGCAGAAGGTATGCGGACCTTCCATTATATGCACACTTTTAATTCCAATTTCACAGAGTGATTAGTTTTCTTAATTTTATTTGGTCACATTTAATTTTTATATATTTTATTATTTAAATTAAGTATTTAATACTAAAATATTTGACATAAATAAAAGTATAATTAATCTTTTAATTCAATAAAGATTGCAATCACATTAGTTAGGCGATGTAGTGTGATGGATAACAATGGAAAATTGAGCGTAGAATTATAAGGTGTACACACAGCCAATGGAAAAGACAAAAAAGAAGTGATAAAATAATTTCATTTGATAGATTAAAAAAAGGGAAAGTAGATGGAGAAGGAATTATAAGAAGAGATGGGTGGATGAATAGTGTTGTTTGAAACCGCATCTTGTTGGGAGGAATAAAAAGGGCCTGGTCCAAAAGGGAATGATACTACTAACGTTTTTACACAAAATGACAGGTTTGTCTTAAGCTGGGTAATGGAGACAAGAGAAGAAAATAGGAGTATGGGAAAGTAGTTGTCCTACACACAAGTCACAGGCACAGTTGCAAATTGGTTTACTTGTAGTTTGATGAGAACAGTGTTTGCTCTCATATTTGATGCCTCGATTTGACTGAGCGATTTGGATATATCGGGAAGATCTCTGCCAATTGAAATTCCTCACACACTCTTTTTATGCTATGTCACACCCAAACATCCATTTTCATCTGCATCAACTATCATGTTTACATATATTATGGTCACAAAATACAATCATCATCACCTCGACTTCTGACCCCTTTCGCACTTCCAAACGCCTATGATGTCAATGCTTTTATTATATATCTCTTCAATTATGATTTTTTTTATATTCTAAATTTATTAATATTTTTAATCTTTTTTTTATAATTATATTACATTTACCAACCATTTTTTTGTTGTTATCTTTCTCTGTTTCTCTTCAATGTCTCTTTTTATATACTGTTTTATTATTTAAATATTTAAAAAATTAATACATGCATTATAATATATATTTTTTGTTTTTTTATACATATTTCTCAAAACTATAGTCTAAAGTTAATGAACATTTTTTATTGTTATGTTCAGCAAGACATTTTTCTTTTGATCACGTGATGCATGGAGGGGAAGTGTGGCTGAGGTATTGAGGAAATAGGAAAGCATGAGTATATCAAAAGTTTTGGTCGTCAGACTTTCTGATCAATTTAATAGATGTGATATTTGGTTCCAAACGTACTACTATCATAGTGGAATCAAATGATCTTTTGTTGAAAAGAATATTTCAATTACTTTATTTTTATTTCTTAATTATTAATTTCTTTAATTTAACCATGGAAATAAGAAAAGGGACTGAAATTTTGGATGTATTTTTTGTGTTGCTCTGAAAGTTTACTTAAGATAGCATTTTAAAAGTTAATTTAAGAGCACACGTTGCTTAAGTTAATTTTTTTTTATCTTCAAAAAATCATGAAATAAATCTCAAATTTTTTAAAAAGATAAAATATTTTTCATGTAAATTAATATTTTTAAATTTATTTTAACTTTTTTAAAGATGTATTAAAAAATAATTTTTTATAAAAAAAGTATTGGTAGCATTCTTCTTACTCTAACTATCCTTCTCCTCTCACACCCATGAAATCTAAGCTTTGTGGTCACTACACACTACACACTCAAACCAGAGAGCCCCAACACGCACTTGGTAGAGAAAGAGTTGAGCAATTCGGACACGTGGTAGATGCGATCCGGTCCGGTTCGGTTCGGTGAGGGGGAGGTTACATTGCAACCGGTAGCTTGCAGAAGCGTCTCTGGAAGTAGAAAAAGTGTGATTGGGCCCACTTTATTTTGTAAGAAGAACTCCCAAAGGCAATCCGTCAGGCCCAACATTTTATTTTAGTCCAAAGCACATTTTAAGATAAAAATATTTTAGTAGACCAAAAAAAGAAATTTTTAAAATTAATATTTTTCAGCTTCTTAAATATATTATTTTTATCAAATAATTATTATTTTATACATAGAATAATATAAATAAGAATGTTATTAATTTTCTTTAGTTGAATATAATATTACATGTATATTGGACAGAATTAGAATAAATCAAATCAAATTATGACTTATTATTTTTTTTTTGCAAAATATTGACAAATAAAAATAAAATTTATTAGAGAGGCCCAATAAAAAAATTTATTTTTTAGTTGATTGTATAATAAATAGAAAAGAAAATAGGTTTCATCAAACTAAATTATAATACAAAAATCAATTAAAAGAAATTTTAAATACATTCACCTAAACCATATCTAACAAAAAAAATACCAAACAAATAAAAAGTGACATTAATTCAATAAATTTTAGTGACAACCTTATCGGATGAATAGTTACCTTATTAACTATATCTTCATTGAAAAGTCTAAAGAGATTATATATGACAACACTGTCATTCATATGAAATATGTGATCAAGCTAAAAACAAGGCAACGCAAATGTTGTAACTTAGACAAATTTGACAATTTTTTTTTCAATTTCTTTCCTTGATAAATATGAACGACAAGGGAAAATTTCATTATTATAATTCATTGTTTTCTTAATTTTAAACAATAATGCATAAGCTTTTTATCAAGGTGAAGTAAAGGGGAAAAAACTGCATGAGGGGACAAAAGAAGGCGTAAAAGTAAGAGGGATGACATTAGTTAATAATTAATATTTATGAGAAAAGAGAAAATTATAATAGGATGAGAGGCTCTTTTAGGAAAAAAAATTAATTAACCTTAAGAGGTTAATATTATTTATAAAGTAATTACTATTTTATTTTTTTAAGAAAAGAATATTATTAATTGATAGAAAATTTTGAGAACCTAAAAGGTTTCTAGGAAGCCTTGCATCCGATGCTTAAAAGTGTCTTGAACATCAGCAAGTCTCTCTACTCTCTAGTGATATAACGTTTGCTTACAAGAGCAATTTTATTCCAGCAACTGTTTTTTCCTTTTAATTAAAAATATTGGTTTAAATAAGTTTACAATTTTTATAAATATGATGAAATTTTATTTTATTTTTTATTTTTTATTAATTTTAATTTTAATATTTATTTTTAAAAATATTTAATAATATATCTAATTATGTTAGTTAATCATCAAATAATGATATAGCATGGGCTCCGCATGATTATCCCGAAGCAGTTATGCAAATTTTACAATTTTTTAATGTATTACACCTCTACAAATAGTGCACACACCGACGGGCAAGCATATGGTAATAAAATAAAATAAATGATAGTTTGCATTCCTTCTGTCTCATTTTATGTTTTGTTTAGCTTCTGTCTGAACATTATTTTACGACCACTAGCATATAATTGTTTGAGACAAGAATATAGGTCCATGAGATTATAAGCGAGGTTATGAAAACTCAAAGAAATAGGTGTAATTAAGATATTTATGTCATCTACATGATGGTCAGCAAGTTGAAGCTAGTGTCTTAAACATATATAACCTATCCAATTAAGGAGCTGAATGTGAATGAGTCAAGATCAAGCACTTGTGCTTCTTATTTGTCAGTTACTTTTTGACAAATTTTGATCATTTCACTTATCATTATCTTTTTTTTTTTTAATTCTTCTTCGATGCTAAACCTACATAATGGCACTGAATCCGTATTTTGAACTTTTTTCTCACTATGATAATATGGTGAAGCAAGGTTTAACGTACGTTTATGTTAAATATAGAGTAAATTAACAAATTTATTTTTAATCATTTTACGATTTTATAAATTAGTTTTAAATTTTTTAATTTTTTTACTTTTTTATTTATTAATCTATCTTATAAATTATTCTATTATTTTTATTTAATGTGATATTGATTTAACATGTTATGTATCATATAAACCATTATAAAAAAAATGTTTTGACTCATTTCTATCATGTTTTCCATCAATGATAATGATGTCATCCCTAATGGCAATGATGTTGTCCCTAATTCATATTTTTCAACCATCAAAATACGATGTCACTTTCATTTCTATTATAAACTCCTCTTTCACCGTTATTTAAATTTCATCACTTCTTCTTCCATCACCTCATTTATCCCTATCCTTCATAAATCAAATCATCAATTTGAAATATTATCAATCATCTCAAGTTCATTAGAGATAATTCAAAGTACTGTTTTATCACTAAAAATGCATAGGTAATAATTTTTATTATTATAAAAAATAAAATAAAATATTTATTTTTATATTTATTTAATATTTTTTCTATTGATGGATAGTTATGGTATTATATCAATATAATCTTTTTTTAGACAATGATAAAAGATTCCAATAATTGATGAAAATTTATTGTTGAAGGATCTGTAATCGAGTATATAACCTACCTGTCATGCTTTTCATTCCCTTATTGTTAGAATCATGAAGAAAGCTAGAAGCAAGATACTTTTTGGATTGGAAGGTGCTGTTGGTAGGGAGTTATTAGATGTGATGCTTGAAGTTATCACTAACAAAAACTAATATAAATTGTTTGTTTTAATTTTAATTAGATGCTAACATATAATACAATTTGAAGTGGAGATTTTGAGCTAGTTTTACGATAGTTAACCCCATAGTTAGTTAGTAAAATAATTAATTAATTAGAAAGTAGATAGTTAGAGAATAATTATAATTCTCATTGAGTTCTACCATTCTATTACTTTTTCAGTTCTATATCTTAAGCTTGCTAAGTTAAACACATTTTTTTCTAAGGCGTTTCTTTCTATTGAAATGGCTTGTTGAATATGGATAATTTTCAGTGATGATAAAAGGTGTAGAGATTTTTTTCTTCTTTATAATCTTTCCAAGTTGTTATGCTTGTTTAAATCCATAGATACTTTTGATTATTTTTATTTCAAGGTTTCAAGTAAAAAGAAAATATGAGTTGAGTTAGTTAAAACTAAGGGTGAGCTAGTACATAATCTATATTGAATTGTTTAAGTGATTGGAACTTTGTAAGTATGTTTGTTTACATCATAGTAGTTATTGGTCTTATCCTCCCTTTGAAGTTAACCTCACATGAAGTAAAGTAGAATCATTGTTTTGATTATTTTTCCATATAAAGCACATAGCATAAGCTCACAAAACATTTTGATATAATTTGTCTAAACTTCTACTTTTATAGTATTTATGTTTTTAGTTCAATAAAATTTTGACCAAATATTACTTTTTGTTTTTTGCTTAAATACCTACATTAAACATCATATTATATGACACATTGACAACATTTAATGGTCTATTGCCCAAACTCCATCCATAGGCTTGGATAGAATGGAAGTCTAGGTACATGCTTATCACAAGGAGATGCTCGTCCATGAGGAATTAATTTGATTTCAGAAAGCATAAGAAAAATGGATGCATTTCGAAGATAGAAACACTAAGTTCTTTCATACCCAAACTATTTTTCGACGCAAATGGAATAAGATCCATGGTCTTTTCATCTTAGATGGATCCTGGTGTGTAGACCCTGTCATTCTTAGTAAGGAGGCCCAAAACTATTATAAGAATCTATTTTATAGTGAGGATCATAACTTGGCAAATACCCTATAGCTTCGGGCTCTTCCA
Organism: Canavalia gladiata; assembly: GCA_037954105.1. Classification (NCBI taxonomy): domain Eukaryota; kingdom Viridiplantae; phylum Streptophyta; class Magnoliopsida; order Fabales; family Fabaceae; genus Canavalia; species Canavalia gladiata. The sequence continues at coordinate 70,044,139 of CM075658.1, forward strand.
CAACTTCTAGCACAAGGTTATTGGGCTTTGATTCGACCAATGGCCAAGGAAGAGGTGCACAATGCTGTTTTTGGAATGGAGACCTTCATGGCTCAGGACCAAACAATTATAAGTCTTTCTTCTATAAATCATACTTGGACATTGTTGGCACGAACCTTTGAAAACTAGTGACAGATATGTTTAACGAAGGCTATTCAAACCCTCGCCTAGCCTAAACATTGATAGTTATTATTCTAAAGATTAACCACTCAATTCAATTGAGAGACTTCATTCTGATAAGCCTTTGCAATGTTGCCCATAAGCTCTTCATGAAGGTAAAAACTAATAGATTACAACCGTTTCTAGATGAGATGATATGTCCTTTGCAAGGGAGCTTTATCCTAGGGTGGGGATCCACTGAAAATGGAATCTTGGCCCAAGAAATAATGCATTATATGCACCATTCAAAATCGAAAAGGGGTGTTATAGCTTTTAAGATAGGCTTGGAAAAAGCCTATGATAACTTAAATTTGAATTTCTTAGAATCAACACTCCTAGAATGTAGTTTCCTTGGTACCATTATGACGCTGGTCATGTGGTGTGTTCAAACCTTAACACTATCACTTTTATGGAATGTTGTAAGAATGGAAGAGTTTTGCGCCAAATCGAGGTCTTCGATAGGGGGATCCTTTGTCCCCATACCTTTTCGTCATATGTATGGAGAAACTATCAATCCTCATTAACTAGAGTGGAAGAGGAAGTCTAGAAGCCAATCCGGATCTCTAGGCACAATCTAGCCTTTTCTCACCTCCTTTTTACATATGATGTTCTCCTCTTTTGCAAAGGAAACACTACACAGGTTCAAATGGTCATGGAGACATTAGAGACATTCTCTTCATCCTTTGGACTTAGATTCAATGTTGACAAGTCCAAGGCCACGTGCTCAAGAGGGGTTTCACATGTCAAAAAGAATGACTTTAAATTATTATCATCTCATAACTTATTTGGGGTTCCCTCTCATATATGATGCATTATCCCAAAGGATTTTTACTTCTCTATTGGACAAAATCCATAGAAAGATGATAGTCTGGAAAGGAAATCTTTTAAACAAGGTTGGGAAACTTTACTTAGCCAAATTGGTCATCATGTCCCTACCTGTTTACCAAATGCAATTATGGTGGCTTCCATTAAATGTGTGTCACCATGGGATGCATGATTAGGGACTTCATCCGGTCTTCCATTAGAGGATCAAAGAAATGCATTTGATTTAGTGGGAAATGATATCTCTCCCAAAAAGATATGGAGGACTAAGGATCCGGGATTGTCGTATAGCTAATGTCTTCCTTTTTGGGAAGTTAGTTTGGGACCTTGTATATGGAAGCTCTAAACTATAGGTTCAGGTTCTGTCTGATAATATTTAAGAGGGAGATCTATTTAGACAGTGAATCAAAACATATGCCTTGTTTGTTTGGCACAACAGTTTGAAGGCTATAGAATTAAAAAATGGCTTTAGATTCTATTTACAAGTCAATTATTCCTCCTTCTGGTTCACTGATTAAACTCAAGAGGGACTTATTGCCCCAAGGTTGGACTATATTCACATCTTCGATATTCATACTATTGTAGCTGATGTTTAGTAAGATAGTCATTGGCGTCTAGAAGGTTTACTTGTTTACCACCCTAGTTACAAACCTCTATTCTATCTATCATCGTTCCAGAGGAAAAGCATGAAGGCAGATGGCTAGACATGTTTATTGAATAACTCCAACACTTACACAGCACGTGGAGCTTATATATGGTTGCTTATTCATTCTCAAGTGGTTCACTTTCCTACGTCATGGTCGAGTCTTTGGAAACTTCCTATCCCGAAAAAGGCCAAATTCTTTCTCTGACTTACTCTTCATCAAGCTTTACCAACTAAAAACCTAAGGTCTTATAGGGGTGTTATTGATCACACTGGACCCATCTAGGCATTTCTCATACCATCACAAGCTCCAACAACTACACCACTTAATGGATCCAAGACCTGATCTTACATAAGGATACCAAAAGATTCGCCTCTATTTTGTAGTGGTTATGGTGATAGCAAAACAACCATATTTTTGGACCGGACAAATGATATCTATACCATGTTAAGAATTCCATTATTTGGAGCGTCCAAGATACATCCATCCTCCTTTCAGCTAACATGAGGCATTACTTCAGCTCATACCGTTAAACAAAGTAGGAACCACCTCATGAACATTTGTGAAGGTCAACGTTGATGGAAGTCACTCGCCTCCCAGAATATCATGGCCATTAGAGGTGTGGATGCATAGATTCTTTATGCAAGAGGGACATGGGATTGCTCTATAGGCAGAGTTAATGGCTATGTTATAAGGTCTCAATTGCAAACCAACATCAATAAAGACAAGTAACGATTGAATATGACTGTAGTAAGGAAATGGATATTATGTTGAATAGGACTCACTTTCCTTCTCCATAACAATTATCTTTGCTAAAGGAGTTAACAATTCTAAAATCAAGGTTCAACCAAGTGGTCTTCTACCGGGAAAATAAGGAAGTAAATATGGCAACAGACATGCTCGCGAAACATGACCTTTTGTTAACCAACAACGTCCATATATGGCACAATCTCCCTTCTTGGATCATGCCCATAATTACAATTGAGATGCATACCTCCTTCCTTTTAGTCGTTTGTTTATTATATTCCACTTCACAAAAAAAAAAATACTTGAAGGAAAGTGATTGAACTTCATGTTTAATAATATTTCAAGTAATAAGATTTTTTTTTTCAAATTGTATTTTTATTTATTTATTTTGTCATGATTTCATCTGTAGGAACTGTAATAGTTATCACACTAATTTGGAAAAAATATTTTAGATGCAACAAAGAAGTTTGAAAGGTTAATCATAGAAAAGAAGAAAATTGAAGGATTACCTGCTACTAATCTTGGGTTGGTTGCACAAAATGCAGTATCATGGTGTCTTGTTACTTTTGAAGTGAATTGGATGTGTAGAACTTTTTGTTTTGTATGAATTAAATAATTTGGTTTAATAACAAGAAGCATTTTTCCTCACTTGTATTGTTATATTGTTATTTGTGTGAGTCAAGTCCTACATTAGTTAGTTTAACCAAGGAAGGTAGTATCGTCCTTATACATAGTAGTATGATTTGTGAATGAAAATAACTACCCACAGAGAGTTTATACACTAGAGAGAATGTAATTGAGTTATGTGATAATAAATTGTAATCAAATATTTTTAATGAAGTTATTTTTATCCTTTTTGGGATCATGAAAATAGGTTGAAGGGATCAAATTATATTTAATTATGTTATTTATTTTTACTTTATTTCTATTGCTATTATGTACCTTTGGTGGGGTACCTTTTGTTGTCAAACAATTGGTATTATAGCTTTGGTTCAAAAGGAAAGAAAGTTGTGGTTGCAAGAAGAAAACTGAAAGACATAGTTTTGTCATCAAAGGTTCCACATTATCAATAACTTGGAGGTAGTTTTTTCTTTTACTACTTTATAGATTTCTTTTAACAACTACTATATACCATAGCAAGTGTGATGAAATTAGAGGTACCTTTCTTTGAAGGAAAGAAAAGTTTTACTATGTGACAATGCATAATAAAAGATATTTTAATACAACAAGCTTTGAATGCAACTTTTGAAGAAGAAAAAAATGAAGGGATGAGATGGATAACAAGTGGAAGACTATTGAAAGAAAAGTTACAAGTATTATTAAGTTGACACTTTCTCTTGCAATCAAGTACACTGTGTTGAATGAAAACCTAAGGAGATATGACAAAAGTTGAAAGAGATCTATGTGTCAAAGTCATTAACCAATTATCTACTGTACTTGAAGATAAACTTTTACACACTAAAATTGAAAGAAACAGGTAATTTACATGATCATATTAATGAGTTTAACTACCTAATTTTTCAACTGTCAAATATATAAGAAAAGATAAGTGATGAAAAGTAAGTAATTGCTTTATTAGCTTCTTTACCTTAATCATATAAATAATAGTGAGATCTTTTTACTAATTGGTATGAATACAATGAAGTTAAATGATGTACCTATCGTCCTTCGAGATGATCAAAGAATGCAAAAAGACAATCATACCAATGATGAGAAGATACTGGCTGTAGAGAAATCTCAAAAACAAAGGAACAATTCTCGTTAGAGAGGTAGACAGCAATGAAACCTTGCAAAAAGAAACCTTAGTGAGGAAAAGTGTTAGTACTGCAAAGAAAAATTACATATATAGTCTCAATTTCCAATGTTGAGAGAAGATTTGAAGAGTCTAAAATAACTCAAGGAAAAAGTTTATGTAACTGAATTATCAGATGATGGGAAGTTATATTATGTAGAGAATGTCAATAATAATTTCATTAAAAATATTCTAAATGGGTGTTAGATTTTGCTTCTAATGTGCATGCATGTTGTTGGTAAAAATAATAACAAGTGTACCATATCATTTCAAGAATAAAAGATGAAAGAGTATAATTTTCACAGAGATTTGGTTCTAGTGATTTTTTAATCTTTCTACTATTTGAACTGATAATATGAAAGAATGGATATTGATACAAATCTAAATGAACTATAAACTATAAATTGTATATCTAAGAAGTAAGAATCAATAATGAATTAAAGTATTAAGAATGAGATTCATGTAATAGCTATTTATTAATTATATTTTAATAAAACTAAATTCAAATCACAACAATTAAAATTCAATCAATACAATAAGAAGAAAAGAATCAATCTATCAAAATGTTAAGATTATAGTTCACCTAACCTTCACCTAAGCAACCTAAATTGTCACTCTAATTTAAGTTTTAAAAGTATAATTGAAGATCGAATTCACAAAAATAGTTGAAGTTCAATTCCTTGACTTAACAACCCTTTCCCCTAATTAGAAACTTTAATTCCTTAAAAATTCTTAATTAGAGTAAGCATTAGGTTTCAAAACACGCAAAATACCTTATAATTATTGATCTCTATTCCTAAAGTATCATCAATTATGTTGTTTATCTCAATTCCAACTTCAAATTCAAGTTTCCAATTGTGAATAAAAATCTAAAATCAATTACAAATGACCAATTCATAAAGGTATTTAAGAATAGAGAAGAACAATTAGTTTAAAGAATATAAACTTGAATTAAACACAACAAATTTAGATTACAAGAAGGTTAGGGTTAGGATCTCTCTTTTCCTAACTAAAAATCTAGTTACACATAGTAGAAATGAAGAAAACAAGAAAGTAAGAAGAAAAGATTATGTAAAACTCCATGAAACTTGATGAATCTTGCACTTTGATCCCTCAAATTTGCAGATTTTTCATTTCAAGAGTCGCACAAGAGAGAATTTGAGAGAGACCTTTTGTAATCACCAAAAACTATCAAAAAATGAGTGAAAACGACTTTTTATAATGTTGTCCAGTGAATTGCGTTAACTAACGCAAAATTTGGTGTCAGGTAACGTAGAAGTAACATAATGCTCAATTTTCTCCAGAATTTCATGTCAAGCAATGCAAAATTTCATGTTAGACAATGCAACAGTCCATTTTATTTTTTTGTTTCCTTGAAAAAATAATCCATCCAAACAGTTAATAACACTCTAAAAATCCAAAAAAAATTAATCATAAAACTTTAGAAAATACTATATTACCAATAATTGCTTAAAGTATCAAAAGTTCATCAATTATTTATGAATTACACTCAATTATCATGGTGAAAATGTTCTTCATTTGCCTCAAATATAACTAAACAAGTGTTATGCTTGACACTTATCACATGCAATGATCAAGATATGTTTACTCCTTTTCATAAAGATGGAGATATTGGTGAACAAAATTGAAGATGAAAGTTGAGAAAATTGGAAAGGTTCACTTGAAACTTCATAACGGTAAAATTTGAAATATTCTCAATGTGAGGTATGTACCTACTGTTAATGTCAATATTATTTCACTAGGTGAAATGACATTACATGGGTACAAATACATGGAAAATGAAAAAATATGCAAAGTGTACAAGGAATGCTCCTTGATTCTACTAGGAAGAAAACACAAAAATATTTGCTATTTACATGGTCACTCCATTTTTAAAAATAATGAAGTAAAGATAAATATGAAAATTGACAAGCGAATCCAATTTTTCAAAGAGATTGAGATATTTGGAGACTTGACTCAAGAAATTTTTTGTTTATGTATATGAGTAAATTTTTATATTGATTTGTTTAACTAAGGAGGGAAGATATCCCCTTATATACAAATGTTTAACTTTTAAATGAAAATAACTACTCAAAAAGAGCCTATACACTAAAGAGAATGCAATTGAGTTATTAGATAGTACGTTGTAATCTTTAATATTTTTAATGAAATTATTTTTATCCTCTTTTAGGATCATGAAAATGGATTGAAGTGATCAAACTACGTTAAATTTATAGTCTTTATTTATATTTTATTTATTTTACTATTATGTAACTTTGGTAGGTATCTTCTACTATCCAATGATATTTGCTGTAAAAATCATTTAATAATATATGAAAAATAAGATAATTTATTATTTTATTTTTGAGAATGTAATAAATACAAAAAGACTAACTATATGAATAATCTTTTGCATTTGTGTAATGTTATGAGAGATCATAATTACATAATTTCGATGACCCCTTTATTAGGGTATCCTCTATGTTTTCTATAAATATTAGATCTAATGCACTATTTAGCTAAAATAGTAAAATTATTTAAAAAAAATTAAATAAAAAGACATAATAAATAATCAAACAATGAGGTATTATATTTTATATTTTTATATTTTATATATAATAAAAAATTATAAAATCAACTTTTAAAATCTAACATTAATAAAACTTATTTATAAATACCGCACCACAATATAGTAATCTTTTAGAGCCTGTTCGTGTAGATCGGTAACTCCATTTTTAAGGAATTGGAATTTTTCTCCTTTAGAACAACTAGCATTACTACTTTTTATAATAGTTAGCATTACAACTCGGTTATAAAGATTGATAAATTCTACTTTTTATATAAGTTAGTCGAATATGGTATAAACATCAAGATAAAAAACGACTTATGCTCCTCCTTTATTATGCCATTTATAATATTATCAAGAATCTCAAGCAACTCTGCAATATTATTATGCCTCTATGTTTTAAAAATAAACTGATAGAACATGTTATTGATGGTTTTTCGTATGAAAGGTCTATACACGATGAAGCAACAGAGTTAAGAGTTTTTGGAGAAATAGAGTAGCGCATTCCGAAATGGTGACATTTCAAAATGGCGGTAACAACTCGATTACGGGGGAAGTGGGAGACGCTGCCATCGAAGAAGGAGGACGAAGGTTTCATGCATCGGAATTGACAGTAACGACACAAGATGCATGTTTCACGACTGCCACGTAAAATTGGTTTTGGTTATGTGAAATGGGTCAAAACGCCAATACATCATTTTTCTTTACATGGTGGGTTACGCAATATTTAATATATCAAATCAACAAAATATTAAGTAAAGTTTAACCTAATGAGTAATTTGTAAGATAGATTGATAATTAAGAAATTAATGAAAGATTTTTAAAAAATTATGAATCAATTTTCAATGTCATAAAAAAATAAGAGGCGAATTTACGAATTTTCTCCTTTACTGTAAATCGAATTTCGATGGCAGGAAAACATATCAATTTGGCTCAATCAACATTAATGATACTTCATAGTTTGCACTCAATAAACTATTGATCTTAAGTAATTTTAATGATACATTAATGACTACTTTTTCGTCTTAGTACAGATTACTTTTGAATGCATAACATGGCAATAAAAGAGATCGTAAAACATGGATCAAAACTTTACAAAAACCGTTCTGATATGCAGGATCCTCTGGGAGGCAAGCATAGAGCATACTGGGTTATAATCAGAGCATGCTGTAATGGCACAATAAGACTTTCAGATCAAGAGAGAGAGATAGAGAAATTTAGTTACTCGTAGTTGGATGGAAACACACTTGTATTTATTTATTGAAACTCTTCTCTGCCTTCACAAATGAAGAGAGATATCTCTTATATAGGCACGAGGAAGGTTCAACCGATTATCGGTGAAGACCGGGAATCTAGGCACAATAATATTATTACAAACCACTATCTTATAAAGAAAACTACTTTAAAGATGAAAAGACTAAAGCAAACATTATTGAGATGTTCTATCTCTTTGTCAGAGAATCTTCTGCTTTAATCTTTATTTTTGGATAAGATGCACTCATGACTTGGAGACATGTTCATGATGTGATGTTCCTCTTCGTCTGCTTGTTCCTCCAGCTGTATCTGCTCTAATTGGGTTTCAATGCATATCCTTTCATTTGGATCTTGGGAATCTTGCCATAAGATATTTGCAGAATTTGTTGTGCTGATCTGATCATTCATTTTGGGAATGATGGTTCTTGTTGTCCGTTCATATCGATGTTCTTCTGGTATCTCCCAGTTTGGAAAATACATAACCTGGGGACGTTTGACATTCAAACAAGTATTCTCTGTCCCCTTGCTTCTACATTTGTAATTATTCAGCTCATGCAAATAAAGGGCCAATTCTTCTTGGTAACGAGGAGCCTCTTCATTTTGAGAGAATAATCTTAACTCTGGTATGGTGATATAGAAAGCTGCATTGTCCTGGGAATATATGTATCCTGTGAGTGGATGCTTGAAATATGGCCTGTGAAGTATAGCCACTGAGACAAACTTTCTTCATTGTTCTTCATCAAATTTTCAGATGTTATAAGGATGAAGATCTTGGTATAAGTGCTTTATCCAATCTTGGATAGGGCAAAACCATTTTAGACACTTCCAAAGCAAGGACCCTTTGTTCGTTTTATTTTCCAAGTATTCTATCATTTTAAAAGTTGGGAAAATAATTGGATATTTGTAAAGGGCTGTGACGCACCAAAGGTACCATAAATCCATGTCTGTGAACGGATAATGATCCATTAACATATGATAAATGTTTAGGTATGGTGCTTGAGGATCAAACCAGGTTGGTTTTGGAATAACCCTTTTTTCTTGGAGTAGTGTGGCAAGATAATGAAACATATGGGATCTTGCAAAATGCTTTATGTTTTCTGGACTGAGTGTATGCAGAATTTTTATTTCAGGTGGAAAATTCTCAATCCCAGATGATGGGTTGGAAAGGTTTGGTGACGATGTTTCTGGCATCATCATGATGATTGGAAATTCATGGAGACTGGAGATCAGAGTCACTGGCTTTGGTCTAGATAGGTAATCATGGATCAGGTTTTGGCTTCCTTTTATGTGTTTAACCGTGAAGTTATACCTAGAAAACCATTCTTTGAGTCTAAGAATCTGTGGATTGGGGGGAACCCGATTCTTAAAATTCAACATTCCAGGGAATGAAGAATTATCCAGCTGGACTTCGAATGAGTAGGCTCTGAGATGGAAGTTAAACTTTTGTATTCCATACTTGACGGCCAAAGTTTCCTTGAAGGTGGTATGGTACTGGTGTTCTGTTAGTTTGAACTGACCACTAGCGTGTCCACAATAGTATTTTTCTCCTTCAATTTCTTCAATGAGGACAGCACCCCAATGATAATCACTAGCATCAGTTTGTAGGATCCGTTTTCCTTCTCCGGGAATTTTCAGTGGAGGAGGATTTTTTGCTGCCTCTTTGAGTTTTTTCACTGCTTGGGTTTGTTCAGGGCCCCATGCAGGAGCATTCTTTTTGAGCAGTGCTGAAAGCTTGGATGTTAGCTTTGAGATGTTGGGGATGAAATCCCTAACATAGTTTAGAATTCCCAAGAATTGTTGTATCTCCTTTTTTGTCATGTTCTCGTTGGAGAATTCAGGTAGTCTTTCAACCAGATGAGGTTGAGGCATGTACTTTCCTTGAGCAAATTTGGCTCCTAAGAAATCAATCTCTGTGGTGCCAATTTGAGATTTTTTAGAGGAAAGCATGATTCCGTACTGATCACAGATTTCATAAAACTTGTTGAGCAAAGCTTTATGTTTCTCTTCATTTGGAGAGAAAAGCAGTACGTCATCAATGTAGATTAGGGCTGTATCTAAGATGGGCTCGAAGATACGAGTCATGGCCTTTTGGAACAGTGATGACGCCACTTTTAATCCGAAAGGCAATACAGTCCATTGATAATGTGCATTGGGTATGCAGAATGCAGTTTTGGGCCTTTCTGATGGTTCAAGCCCAAGTTACCAAAAGCTCGATTTCATATCGAACTTTGAGAAGATATGGGCATTTCTGATGTAAGAGTAAAGGGTCCTTATGTTGGGTAGTGGAAACTTATCATCCTTCAGGAAATCATTTAGAGGCCTATAGTCAATGACTAGCCTCTTTTTTCCCCGAACTCTTTCGGATCTTTTCTCAACATAGAATGCTTGACAGGCCCAATCTAATTTTGTGGGCTCAATCAACCCCTGCTTTAATAACTGCTGACATTCGTCATAAGCAGCTGCACGGTCTGCTGGAGACATGCCAGGGTGAACTGCTTTAGTTGGGTTGATGTCTTCATTCATTTTGAATGGAAGTTGGACATGGAATTTTGGGTTTTTCCATAATGGTCTTGGATGCTTAAACACATCATGGCTATCCGCACATAATTTCATCAGCTTGTTTCGATGTTCTTCAAAATCTGGAGGTGTATCTACCAGATTAAAGATTCTTAAAACTGGCACATATTTTTTGAAGAATCTCTTGAACTTTACTCCGTTTGGAAGGATTTGTAATCGATCAAGTTGTGTGTAGGTATCCATGCCAATTACTATATCCTTGCCAGGAAGATCTGTTCCTATCACCTTTGTCCATAACACACAATTTTGGAAGAACTTGATACCAATATTTCTTTTTGTAATGAGTTTTGTGGTGAAGGTCTGGCCATCAGCGGCCTTAAAGTGATGGATTTCCTGTTCCCATGCTGAAGATGGGAAGATAGCTGGATTCATGAGTGTCCTTTGTGCTCCTGTATCCATATATGTGATTGCCCTGATTGGGACATCATATTTTGAAGGCAAGATGGAGACCTCAATATTTGGTAATGTCGGAGAAGAAGATATGGCTGATTGTTCTTCTACTTTATCAACTTCTTCAAATGTCAGGACTGGAAAATGAGGGTCATCATCTTCATCACTGCTTGTAATTGCAAGAGCAAACGCAGTTTCTTCGTTGAATTCCTCATGTTCAGTATACAGGGATTCAACATCATCATCTTCTTCCAGCTGTAAGCTATGGATTAGCTTGGCTGCTTTATTTTGTTTTTCAGGGCAGTTTCTAGAAAAATGCCCTTTCTTTCCACAGATGAAACATCTGTCTCTTCCTCTAGTTTTTCCTCTGTTCTTCTTTTTTCTGAAGAACTTCATCCTTTTTTCCTTTTTTTCCTGTAGTCTTTCTTTTGAGTTTTTTCGAAGCTTTGCACACGCAGTGCTTTTGCTTAAATCCAATCTCTAAAGAACTTTGCTTACAGGATTTTGAAAAATCCTTCTCTCCTTCCAGCATTTTCTTCAGCATTTGCTGTTGTGCACAGATCTTTTTTCTACATCCCATCGCAAACTGATGGATCTGACCAAAGGTCTTAGTAGAGAAGTCTACTCCGTCTTTGGTTGCACTCCTGTACATTTCATCTTGGATAGACTCTGGTAAAGAGCTAATGTATGTGCTTTTAAGGCTGGCATCATTAAATCCATTTAATCGATAATAACATTGCCCCATTCTTACAAAGTGTCTGGATAGGTCTCCTGTTTTTAGTGAACAGCACTTCATGCTATAAAATTTTTGTCGGTTGACCTGGTCTTCTACTTCAGCATCTCCAATAAATTCTCTGTGAAGGATTGCAATGACTGCGTCTGTTGATTCCATGGAGTGGAGTTGGTCTTGGTTGACATGACCAAGGCTTTGGTACCATTCTTTCAGTATGCCGACCATCCCGGCACAAAATTCTTCAATGACTTTGTAACGGTCCATCTCCTTGACTAGTTTTTTATCCATCCATGCCTTGAATTCAAGTATTCTTTTTGGCCATTGTTGTGGATCAATATCTTCTAATGAGAAGTATATTGATTTTGATGGTGGCGTTGGAGTAATCAACTCATCTGGGTGAAGTCTAGATGTTGATGCTTCTCCGGTGTGGGTTGTCATTAACACATTGGTTATATCTGCAAATTCTTCTTCTGGCCCGAAAGGATCTAGGTATTCTTCTTCTTGGATGGATTCTTCCTGGAGAGATTCCTTTTCATCGCCTGAATCTTCTCTTTCTTCTGAGTCAATCTGGACTGTCATCATGGTTTCTGGTTGCTTGTCAGTTCTTCTTTGAGTTTTTTCTGGTGAAGTTTGTGAAGTAGATTCCTCAACTTTTCTTTTGTCTGCTATGGATCTTTCACCAAAAAGGGTTGACTTGTGTGGCATGACTATTGGTAATAAAGATGGCGGCTGCTGCTGGGGTTTGTTGAACATCATAGTTGGGCCTATTTTTCTAGGTGGAATCTCATATGGAGATAAGGTTTCTCCGGTAAACATGTGAGGCCTTTTAAAATGCTCTTCAAACTCCTGAATCTTTTGTCTGAGTTTTTGCAGCTCATTGTTTCTTGCCACTTGCTCATGGAAACTGACTTTTTTGGAGCTTTCGATTTCGGCTTCAAGCCGATTTACACGCCCTTTTAGATCTTCATATGCTTTTAGCATCTTTCCAGAAAATCCTGTGAGTTGTCCTTCAAAGGAGTCCACCTTCTTTTCTATTCTCTGGAGGACAGTGTTTTGGGCAAGTGCGTTTTCTGTTTGCCAGTTTAGTACTTCCTCCGCTTGGGAAGTAGGCTTGGAGCTACCATCTGGTGTGACCTCTGTAGGTTGTACGTAAGGTCTGGTGACCACCTTTCTTACTCTGTGGTCTCTTCTTTCGAGAGGTGGGAAGTCTTCTTCGTTCATCATACAGGGAACAGTAGGCACTGTTTGTACCTTTGTTTTTCCTCTGTATGAATTTGGACGATTTTCTGGCGGAGGCCATGTGATAAGGTCTCCATCGTCTGGTGGAGGTGAGTGTCTTTGCCTTCCCATATGCTTCAATCCTTCTTTATAGAGCGGCAAAGGTTCTCTCTTTTTTCCTATTCCTACCCAGGGTTTGTCTTCTGGGTCTGATCTTCTTTTTGGAGGAGGAGGAGGTTTACAAGGCTTTGGTTTTGTCCTCCATCGTCCTGCTCCGTCATCGTCATCATCAGAAGAAAGGTCATCTTCATCATCGGTGTAGCCATGTTCATCGCAGCTACATCATTCATCACAATTTGCGGGATCTACATCCCATAAGAAGTGACCATCAAGCTTATCTGAGTAGATTACTTCCCCATTTGTCTTAAATCCCCAGATAGGGATTCTTTCTTCCTTTTCACCGAGGGTAATCATCATGTTGTGGAAAATAGGAGGAGTTGCTGAGCTTCCTTCTCCTGGTCTACTGAAGATGGTTTTGACAGTACCGTCTACAGAGTTTCTTCTGAAGTCGGCTTCTGTTGAGACTAATTGTCTCTGGTGGGCTTTGAAGTTTTCGTAGTTGGTTATCCATTCTGTTGGAACCAACTTTTCTAATTCCTTTCGAGGAATTTGTTTCGGGATCTGGATGATAGATGGTGCTTCATTGCCATCAGTAGCAATCACCATCAAAGCGTTCTCTTGGAACTCTTTGTTTGAGGGGAGATCGAAGCAGTGATCTTGTACCCTCCATATGATCTGGTGGCAGAGTGAGGCTGCAAAAGCTTCCTCGTCTTGATCTGCTCCTATGATTTGAACTTGGACTTTAAACCGACTGGGGAGTGTCGGGTCCGTGAGTAACACATTAAAATTTGGGAAGATCGTGAAGACAGCCTGACCGTTGTTAAGGGTCGTGATGCATGTCCCTAGGACAGCATGCTCATAATCACGATATGTAGTGTCAAGCAATGTAACTCTGGCAGTGATTGGTAGTCCCTTCCTGCCATGGTAGTTGAGAACGAGTCTGACGGCACCTATGTGAAGTGCTACATACTTTTCTCTCTTCCAAAGACTTATGAGATCTTTGCTGATGAGAAGGTTCACGTATTGTTCCTGAGAGGTGGCTCTTAAGCCACACTGATCAAACTTGTTGGTCTGTATCTGTTCCTTGACATGGAGTCTAGGAGTAGATATCAGCTTTTTTGCTGCTGATAACCATTTGTTGCCGGATTTGTGTCGGCGGTACAAGTTGTATGGACTCATTAGGGGAGGAATAGATTGGTCTATCCTTGCTTCTTCAGGAACGTACTGGTATTCAACAAGATTGTCTATCTTGCTGCCCATGGTTTGTTTACAGAAGTCTGGAAGTGTTATTTTGGAATTGTGTTCAATGATAGAGTTTGTGTTTGAGGTTGTTGGTGTATTCATTGTGTGTGAGACTCTCTCTCTCCTACTTGTCTATATTATTCCATTACTTGCACCTTCTGTTTTGAAAAAGGAAATAGAACTAGTTAGAGCACGTAAGACACGTAATTTTATTAATCAACATTAATGATACATTAATGATAAAATTAATTTTAATATATTATTGACATAAATTTTTTACAAAATTTAATTAGATTTACAAAAAATTGTTTTATCATTTAAGTTGGATGGCTTTAATTTTATTTCAATTTTTTTAAATCAAATTTCAGCAAATCCAACAGGAAAACCTAATCTTAAGTAAACATCAACACGAGAGTAAAGAGTAAGAGCATGTCACTTGTTCTACTAATGGTCTAGAAAATATATTAAGCGAAAATTATTAGATCATTTTATAATAATGCTCGAGTGAGGCAACTAGGGATAAAATAAAAATACCTTTAGAAATCAAAATAATAGAAAATAAAAGGAAGATGATTAAAAGAAAAAAAAATCAAATGGGTAATGAATTATTACCTTCTCAATATCGTTGGTGACTAATAAAAATTTAAAATACATAAATTTAAATTATTTTTAATATTTTTTATAAAATAATTTAAGTTTTTTATCAAGATTTTTAAAAATTCTAAATTATCATATTTTTTTAATGATTAAAATTTTTATATTTACAAAATAAAAATTATATTTTTTATTTAATACTTAATTTATATTTTAATAATAAAAGTATTGAAAAAATATAAAATTATATAACTAAATATTTGTTTAGATAGAATAATTGAAACTTCTTATGTTTAAAATTTTTATTTGTCACTAAATAAGTTTATTTGCATATTATGTACAATAACAAACAAACATATTACTTATGTGTTATACAAGTATTTTTAAATTTAAATAAAATTTAAAAATAAAAAAATTAAATATTATTATAAATACTTTTACTATTAAAAAATTTATATTATATTCATAAAAAAATTATTTATTAATTTTTAAGATTATGGATAAAATTAAAGAAAAAATTATCAAAACAATGACATATAATTTTTATTGATATCATATATCAGAATTTAAAATTTAAAAATAAGATTAATTAAAATTATAATAATTTAAAGATTTAATTTATTTAAAAAAGAAAATATCCTCAAATTTATTATAATATAATTATATCTTTTAAATTTTTATATTTATTAATTATTTTTATGGTTAATTTTATTAAATACATTTAATTTAAAAAATTAATTTATCAACTTTTAATTCATTTTTAAAATTTTAATTAATTAATTATTTTCAATTTAATTTCTTTGGTACACATCTGATTTCTATTAACTCTATTATTATTATTATTATTATTATTATTATTATTATTATTGTTATTATAAGTCATTGAATTGGAATTGGTTAACGTTACCAAAAAAAGTTCCCTTTTTTACCAAAATTCTAAATCTGGGTTAGAAAGCATGTATCTTTTCTATGATTGACGCCCACCCTCATTTGATTTTTCTCTCTCCTTTTTCTTTTCCCTCTACAGATACAATACAACAAAATGGGGGCTTATAGAGCCGATGACGATTACGATTACCTCTTCAAAGTTGTCCTCATCGGCGACTCCGGTGTCGGCAAATCCAACCTTCTCTCCCGCTTCACCAGAAACGAGTTCAGCCTCGAATCCAAGTCCACCATTGGCGTTGAGTTCGCTACCCGAAGCATTCGCGTCGATGATAAGGTCGTCAAGGCTCAGATTTGGGACACTGCTGGTCAAGAAAGGTGAACACACAATAACCTTTTTTTCTTCTTCTTTTTCCTTTTTTTTTCATTGTTATTATTATTATTATCTATTCATATATGAAATTCTTAATTGTGATTTGACTTTTTGCATTTTGGAAAGGAGGAACGAAGGGTATTATACTGTGTGGTTATTTAAGGCTTTTAAGTTGCTTTTATTTTTCATGCACCCTTTGAGTTTGTGCTGATAATTAGAATGGGTGGGAGTGGGAGGTAGTAAAATTGGGAGCTTTTCCTGTTTTCCTCTTCCGGGCAAAATGGTGTTGTACTTTGAATTTTTGAGTTTTTCCTATGGAGAAGCCGTTGTGTTGTGTTGTGTTCTTGTATTGTTATTGGACATGTGCTTGTTATTTCACAATGAAACGTAAAATCCTGGGATTTGTAGCGTTGAGCTTCTTGGTGAAATGCGCTGAATTGTATTTCAGTTGTTCCTTTTGGTGATGGCCTTTAGGTTTAAGTTCCATGTGCTGATATTTCGATATTGTTGTTATGTTCGTCTTATTGCATTTGTTTCTTTGAAAAGAGGTCAGAGTTGCTGGTAAGTATGTAAGGAATATTTTTACCAAGCAACAAAAGATTATGAGGATAATATGTCATCCGGCTATAGCTAGTACCCCAAAGGTTACCAATGTTTGAAGTTTGAAATAACAGGATGGTGAAAAAGAAAGTCATATGATAATGTTTGATGTTTCAGATAAATTAGTTATAGAAACTAGGGTTGTGTGAGAAATTGGATGGTAGACAGCTTTAAATAGACTTGACATGGTTTCCTAGTAATGAAACTGGATTTTGGAGGAAAGTGCTTTAACCCAAATATCAGGTTTGAAGACTTTTTGTGCCATTAGAACTTAATAAAATCTCAAATCATCTGGATATTTGGCAAAGTGCGCCTTATAATTACTTGGGAGGAAAATTTTCCCTTTGAACAAGCTTTTGGACTTAAGTTAGGCGTAATCTATTTTCAATTTTCATTGAACTGGTTTTCTCATTATGTTTAACTCAACACATTTCTTGGTGTCAAATGTCAACATGATTCTGTTTTAGCTTTAAATGTTCCCTTCTGTTTTTCTTTATTCTACAAAGTTGGAACTGGTGGCTTTCTTTGTAACTTCGTTTTCTATGTTAGCTACCAGCTGTTTGAGGAACTAGCTATTTTTTGTTTGGTCTTAAAGAAAAATAATATAAGAAATATATTTATAGGTTGAATGCATGAGTGTGGAAATGAACTTTGAAATGGATAACATGTCATTGCTAAGATGTGGAGATTTTTTCCCTAGCATTTGAAATTGATATGTCAACGTGCTGATGTCTTGGTATTATAGCATGATGGTTACAGAGTTGCTGGTAATTAGGTAGGGGAATTATTTTAACTGCTGAACAATGGAAGAAATTAAGACAACTGGGCTAGTATTCTTATGACTACAAATGCCTGAAATTTTTCATAAAACAACGGCTGAAAAGAAAGTCAATACAGTATTGTTGTTGACAAACTAGTTGGCTGAACAGTTAAAGTCAGCCACAGAAGGAGATGTTAGGCAGTTTATGAAATTGGTTTCCTTATAACCAAACAGTAATTCAGCGGAAACAGTTTAGATAGAAGGTAGAAAAAGGCGCACCATGCACCTGAAAGGGATGGCATGCGAGAGCATATTTAAATTGAAAGGGATGTAGATCACCAGAAAATTTTCCAGCAGCAATGGTAGCTGGAAAAGGTGTTCAGGATGCCAGAAGAATGACGGTGTAAGGAATCTGGAAACCAGAGTAGGAACATGGTTTCCATGAAAAAGAAAGTTTTCACAGGTCACAGAATAGGGTTTGTCTCTCATTTGACTTTAAATACTATGTTGAGAGAGAAGAAAATGAGAGTACATATGAATGAATCTATGCCAATTACATAGTGGAGCAAATTATATATTTAAATACAAGGATTTGAAGTTACTAATTACTTTGATTACATGATATCCCTAATTATATAATCAACCTATAATTATTTTATTTACATTATTTCCAACAGAAAATTTAGATAAGATGTATATTTCTTTTATTTGGTTTGATATTCTCTTCCGCCAGAATTTATTTTTAATCCTAGTTTACTGCATTATTTAATTTATGTATTGTTTGTGTCTAAAGGATTTTTTACCTTTAGTGCTAACTCAAGTTTTCAAAGATTCAATGCCTTTCACGATGCTGCTTTATCTGCAAAATGACACCTTTAACAGTTCTTTTCTAGCCTGCTTTAGTACACCTGATTTGAAAATCATACGACTTTCTGAGCCATTTCTGTTTTCTTTTCTAATCAACTGTTATCTTTCCAAGGACACTGATCCTATCTGCCCAGTCTTGGAGACAAGAAATATTAGAAGCAAGATAAACATAATGCTTGAGGAAGGATAACTTGAAGGGAGAATGCACACAAAGCTAGAGAAAAAATAAAACTGGAAAAACTAAAGTTAATCTTACTTTTCTGGTGAATAACATTGATCATTCAGTATTGTTAAGCTTCCTGATTAGGTTGGTCTATAATAAAATGCCATAATATTGTGTATATATTATTTGATGAAACTGTTTATGTGCAAGCAAGCTAGTAATATTGTTGATTCAAATCCTAACAATAATCTTTTGAAGTTACATCATCTAATTCTATATTCCATGTCAACAATGATCTACCGCCCTGTGTTTTATTAACTTTGCATCTGAGATATCTTAAATTTTTTTATTTACTGAAGGTACCGAGCAATTACAAGTGCATATTATCGAGGAGCTGTGGGGGCTTTGTTAGTCTATGATGTTACCCGCCATGTTACATTTGAAAACGTGGAGAGATGGCTAAAAGAGCTGAGAGATCACACAGATGCCAACATTGTGGTTATGCTTGTAGGGAACAAAGCCGACCTGCGTCATTTGCGAGCAGTTTCCACCGAAGACGTTACAACTTTTGCTGAACGCGAGAAGACATTTTTCATGGAAACATCTGCCCTTGAGTCCCTGAATGTCGAAAATGCCTTCACAGAAGTGCTGACGCAGATCTACCATGTTGTAAGCAAGAAGGCCCTTGAGATTGGGGATGATCCCGCAGCTTTACCAAAAGGACAGACAATTAATGTTGGGTCCCGTGATGATGTATCAGCTGTCAAGAAAGCTGGATGTTGTTCTGCTTGAGTTTGTAGCAAAAGACGGTCTCTGTATTTTTACTTTAAAATCTATGCCCTGTTCATACCATGTAGAGATTGGCCTCAGCATGAAGATGATTGTTTAGAGAGCATCAAACTTTTAAGGTTTCTGTTTTGGTCTGTAGAGAATTCTGTTCAAAGTTAGCCACATGTTTTAGGAAACATGCACATTCATTTTGCATAAGTCCTATTTTTGTGCCCCTGTAAGATATTTATCTAATTTCAAATTTATCAGTTTGGTTCTTTTCTTAGTCTCCGTTCTGTATTTGTAAGCAGATTGTTCAATCTGATTCTTTCCCTGCCTAGCTTTATTCTTCCTTTCATAATGAAGAGAATATTCAAAATTTAATGGATGTTTGATTTGGAAAATATTTTTAATTTTACTTTTAATTTTAATTACAAAATATTATTTTGTTTTTAAAATTTTATTAAGAAATAGTGAAAATAATAAGAGTTATTTTTACTGTTTTTTTTTTATAAAACTTAGGTAAACAAAAAATAAAATAAAAATAAGGTAATATTATTATAATTAAAAAAATAACATTTCTTCATACCAAATGCCCCTAAAGTTATTGTTTTCTCTTCCCTTTTGGAGCATATGAGATGCCTGTTATCTTATCATAACTGATTTAAACTATAAATTAGGAAAAGGTTAGATTTTGTTGTAGGCTAATCAAAATACCCATGTTAGTGTAATGCCTTCATCAGGTAATTATATGATTGAGAACTATATTGATAGGAACAGTCTTTCTAACAAAGGAGTGTATTGTTAAAGGACGAAATGTAAATTACAGAAAGAACCTATGGCCCAAGCTATACAGCCAAAATTCATTTAGAATGCCTGTCCTATTTTTTACTAAATTTCCTAAAATAACAAATCCTGAGATCTATTTTCTTTCTCCTCTAATTCTCTCTCCCATTCCCATCTGCTATATACAATTTAACCCCTTATCAGGCCTTTCTTATATCAAAGTGGGCCCAGGAACCTATCATACGTTATGTTAGGCGTCAAGAAGAACGTGGGTTGTTCGTAGTCTCTTTTTTCTTTGGCTCAACATTGAATTTTTTTGTATTTTATGTAAAATTTAAATAAACCAGCTGCTATGACCAAAATAAATAAATAAATCAGCCCCACCAACGTTTTGGGCTGTGTCTCTTCTTTCTTATGATCAACTAACGCTTCTCCAAGTTGTTTTAATTTGCCCCTTGTTATATATATCATCAACTAATTAACGATTATTTCAGGAAATCGGAAAATGCTGTCCATTGACATTTATAATTTGATTTTATTGACAAAAATGATATTTAGTATTTTAATAGCCAAGACATTGTAGAGAATTCTCAATAATTTAGGTACAACTACAAAATTAAAAACTCATTGGACAACAACAATCATTTTTCCATTTGCTTCAGGAGCAAGTACATTCCCAGCCTCAGCTGCACCAAATTCCCTCATGAAGCAGCGAATGAGTTTGTTGAAGATGCCAATAGTTGGTTGAGCCTTTTCCATAATTGCATGCAATAGTTCATGAGAAAAGCAGCGTGAATGCATGCGTAATAATTTGGTTGCAGAGAAAAAACGAGCCTTGGAGCAAGAATATCAATAAAATAACTAATGCCTCCGGCAAAATTTAGATGCAAGAATATTTATATAAAAAAAAATGACTATAAAGATCAAATGAAAAGCATATGCAAGATGCAAAAGGGGCAGAAAAAGGTGTTTCCTAGGCCACATGTATATATATATATATATCATAATAAACTTTCCCATGTGCATATTAGTGACTTTCATGGATATGTACACAACCTAATAAAAATATCTGGACTGAATGGTTCGAATTCATTGCTTGCAAATTGTGAAAGAACTTGTGTCACTAAAAACAGGAACTATTGGTGAAGCTAACTGGTATGGAACGGGGTGATGACTTTTCTTGAAGACGGTTTTACAGAATAAATTATAATGGCATTACATGTTACCAACGCGGAATGGATTTAATATCCCATATAATGCTAAACGGACAGAAAGTTAACACGTTGTGAGAGCAAAGATTCATCCTGCAATTTGGAGTAAAACTAAGTCACACTGCATCTTCCAGGAAATTTACTTGCGTGCTTCAGCCTTTTTCTGTTCTTTGGCTGAAAAAATTGATTTGTTATCAGTTTCAGCTTTCAAGATATGGGGTATCTCCAAAGAGTATGTGACAAAACAGTATCTAAAATTCACCAGATTTCTCTTCTTCTCGCATTTTAGCATCTTCTGCCCTTTGTTGGCGTATAAGAGCTAAACGTTCTATACACAAGGAAATAGAAGGATCATGAACCAGCTAGATCAAAAGCTTAAGCTGTTAGATGAAAACATATAAGTGGTTTATGGTTTTATATCTAGCACACGCTCACAGAAGAGCCCTGTCGGTTTGAACCAAGGATAATGCATAGGCCAACCCTTCTTACTGAAATTTAACGTTCCTTTAGAACAACAAAGACAACAGCGATCAAACTCTAATTACTATGTCATTGAAGCTCGGATACTATGTCGTGAACTAATTATTCCAAAAGCTTGAGCAATTGCGTGAGAGTACACTAATTAATGGTTTTATATCTAACAAGAACATTAATCATCAAGAAATGCAAACTCCACAATAGCAGAAACACTTCAAACTTTAATTAGACAGATGATACAATGTGCTTGCCATTTATCCCTGCAAAGCATATTTAACTGGTACCTAAATCTTTCCTGGCTTGTTCTGTTTTTCCTTGCTCTTGGAGCCTCATATAGCGCTCATGAGCTCTTTGTTTCTCTATCTCCTCTCTGAAAACAAGTGGAAATTTTTAAGATATTAGAAAAACCTGCTAATATAGAAGCTCCATCTTCAATATCTTCTCAATTTTGTTTTTAGGTATAAATATGTTGTCAATTTAGAACTGAAGGAATAAGATGAAAAAGAATGCATGGCACTCCTTTAACCATAAGCAACATCCCCTTCAGAGTGTGTGATTATCACTGTAAACTATAAACAAATGAAACAAAGAATACCTTTCACGTCTTGAAAGCTCAGTAATTTTCCCAACCTGCATTGAGAAGGAAATGATATTATTCTTTTCATATAACTCACTAGGAATATGTCAAAGAGAGGACAAAAAATGGAGAGATGAACTCACATCAAGATCTCTAGCTTTCAAGTTCTTTGGCTTTACTAAGTTAGGGTTTTCAATCTCAATAACCCCTTGAATACCTTTTGTCTTCTGAGGACATTATACAGCAACAATATATAAATTTCATATTGATGAGGTAGATCTTGGAATCAAATAAAACGCAAAAAAAAAAAGAAGAGAAGAAACACAATGCCTCTATCAGTAAATGATTACAAAATACTAACAGTAGTTTCATCTTGAGATTCTTCCTCAGATTCATCCCCAGAGGCTTCCTCAGATACCTCCTCTTCATGCTCAGCTTCTTTCTACCAAAGGTTGTAGAAAAAATGACAGTGTTAAATAGTATTGATATGTAAAACATCTAACGAAAAATGGAAACAACATAAGACAAACAATGTATGGATAAAAATGAATTGTCACCAGAGGATGCAAAACCAGATCCCTGCAGTCCCAAAAAATCTGAAGTGTAGGCAGTTTAATCCATCGCCAGAAACTTATTAAGTCATATTTTGCTTAATATTTTACAATAGAAGAAGTTAAATTTAAGGGCTAAGATCCTCTGGTTCATTTTAAACTACTGAGGATTCTCCCATTAAAATTCCATATATACAAAAAGTTTAAATATGTTCCTAGTCTTGTGAATATAACACTAACTGGTCTTGGCCCAAGTTAAATTTTGGGTAGATTTTTCAAACACGAGTAAATTTGATCATTGCCTAATCAAGCATCTATTAAATGATCACATAGCAACCAATGTCTAAATCACCTCGGCCATGTGTCCTTTGTCTTCATATTTGCCACATCTTCCACACGTAACCAATCTCCACAAACTCTTCTACTTCGTATCTTTATTTCTCTTTTTACTCTCAAGTCCTTGCTGCAAGCCTTTGATTATGGTGCTGACAAGCAACAAAACAACACCATCAAGCCCTTGGTTCCACAAAGATCTTGCTTCATTGAAGAGAGAAACCATTGTTTGCAGAGTATGAAAGAGGAATAAAGGAACCCTCAACAATGGTACCCAAAGTTTAAGTCAGTATTCATTAAGATCTTAGAAGGCATTTGTTTAAAGGTATATAAACGCATTCTCAGGAATATCATTCCTGGGATATAATTATGGGAATAGGAATGATATTCCCGGATAATTAAAAGAATATGTTTGGTTAGTATTTAAGATAACCAGGAATGTTTTGACAATTTATTTAATTTAAAATTCAAAAATTCAAAAATATAAAAAAGTATAGTGAAAAGAAGTGGAAGTAGAAAGTTATTTTAGAAAATAACTTCCATTCCCATGGGAATGTAAAAGATTCCCAATTTCCCACCCTTTTCACCATAGGAATAAAAACAAGGAAATATGGAAGTTATATTTTTCCTAGAGTTATTTTTTAAACTCATGTAACAAACATAGGAATACCTATTCCAGGGAATATTTTTGTGTCACTTGAAACAAGCATTCCCTTACTTTATCAACTGTCAAAATCTTCTATTCAATGACATTGGGCCCTTAACCAAACTAACTGATTACCACATTAAGCTTAACCAAACATAAACTAAAAGGAAGCAACAAAGAAATTGCTCTGCTCTTGAAAAAGGTGGTGAAGGGATGATAGTGACAGGCTGAGTTGTTGGTGTCAGCATGCAGAGGAGAGTGGCAGCATGTTGACCTTCAAGCTGATGAAGGTGAAGTTTGGTTTTGGGATGTCAAAGCAACATCTTGGTAGGATAATTCAGTGTAGGAACAGGGATTGTTGCAAGCTTGAGTGATTGAGGGAATGGGGCATGCCAAGTTGAGTTCCAAAGGTCGTTTATCATGTTGGATAAAATTCACTCAATTTTTAAAAATATGATATATAAACTGAACTTAAAATTAACAGAAACCAACTTCAACTTAAAGTAGTACATAATTTGTGGAAACTAAAACATGTTTAAGTATGGTAAATTGGAAGCATTATTTCTTTCAGACTTTATTATAAATTTTTTGTTAATTACCACATTAAGTTTCATTCAAATTCTATTAGGAAGAAGTAAAATGTTTTGTGCATTACTAAGATGTTTGTTGAGTCTCTACAAAGTATCCTGTGTCAATTGATCTCACGTGTGGATACATGTGAATGAGAGAAATAAAGAGTGGATGAATGAAGTAAGTAGAAGCCAGAAGAAAACCTGTTTAAAAGTCCTAGGACGGGTGGAGGTGCCAGCAACTGCAGTAATCATTAAAAAAACATGAAATTTTCAAAACAGCTTTCTTAATTTTTTCCATAAAGAAATATATGTTTTTATTCGTTTTCCAATTTATCTAAGGTCATCACATCTCTTTCAGCTGTAGTGTAGTTTGTAGTTTCACAAAAAAGAAATCAACGAAAATACAAAACACACAACAACAAATTTCACATGGCAAGAAGGTACGGACACTAACTAAAATTCAATTCAAACAAGACCTTCAGACAGCTTCAAACTTGCAGTCCATTCAGATTAACAGTCCCATAATTTTTTATTTTTTAAAAAATTAACAATAAACCTTCATATGAAAATTGAAAAAATACCCAATACTTTGAATGTTGTTGGATTAAAAATTTTGAGGTGCATCAGCTTGTCACCTGTCATAGACTTTTTTTTTTTTTTTTAAGTTATGATTTGTTTAAAACTTACATAAGCTATGTTCGTTCTCAAGGTCTGACTTTAAAACCTACACAGGATACAAGTTATGTTCAAAAGTTTATAATGCAAAAAATTAATAAATAAATTTAAAACTTACATAAATGATTAATTAAAAATACCTAAACCTTAAGATAACAAGATAAAAGATTTATAAATTTTATTATATAATTTTAAAGCATATATATTGATCACTGGTTATATAACAAGTAAAGTGATATATAAAAAAAAAACATAAAATGCACGTGTATATATATATAAATTTAGATACACATAAAATATTCATTTTAAAATTAAGATAAAATACACAAGTTTTATGATAAAGATTAGAGAGTTTTATAAATATAAAATTTTTTTAAAATTAAAAATTAAAAATTTTAATTTTTAACCAATTATGTAAATATATTAATATTATATAAATTTAATAAATATAAATATATAATATACCAACTTTTTAATAATTTTAAGTTAAATTTATTTATCTAAAAAAGTTTTTTAATTATTAAACAAATTGAGTTGCACAAGCAGATTCATTTACATCCCTCCCACAGGCCAAAGAATAATTGAAATCACTCATTTAAGCTAAAAATCAGATTTTGCAACTTAGGTTATCAGAATTAGGCAAGAGTGGTGAAAGGAAAAGCAACCCACAGCCACCAAACAAAAATACGATATCAATAGAAGTTCCCTCATCTCAACGTTTGTTCACGGGAGCAAGATGTAAAATTTTCAGCAGAAAATGAAAAGGGGTTGATTGAATTGTGCTTACTGAGGTCCTCCGGTGTAGAAAACTGACGGCGGCCAGTAGGCTTGCCCTTGGATTTTCCCCTTCCCATGATGGAATGCAATGTGCAATGTGGGAAGGACCCAAAACCACAAATTCTTTGTTTTATGCAGTTTATGCAGACAATACCAATGTGTGAGCCTTTAGCAGGAATTGAATTTGACAATCGAAAAGAAAAGAAGGACGAGGAGATGCACTTGTTTTAAATTTTTTCCTTTCAGTTTATGAAAAAAAACCCTAGTTTAATAATTATAGTTTTCCACTGTGATGGCACCTGGCCTTTTATGATTTATTATTAAATCTTTGATTTTAACTTAAAAAAATATTACCATTGATATTATAACATTTTCATAAATATTTTATCATATAATTTTATTTTAATATTTAATATATTATTTAAATATATATATAAATATTAATAGTTAAGATATAAATATTTAAATTATTTAAAATTTTAATATACATGATAAAAATATTATTACATAATTTAACTATTAGAATAATAAATTTTATATTTTATAAAAAATATTAAATTAATATAAATATTAAATTTAATATCTGATATCAATAAATTTAAGTTTTTTAATAATTTTTTAAATATATTTTATTTAATATTATTGAAAAAAATTATGTTTAATAAAATTTATATTTATAACATATATAATACTAAATGTAATTTCTTGTAAAAAAATAATATTATCTTTCTTAATTATTTCAATTAAGCATCAATCAATCCACTAAAAATATTAAGCATTTATCACTAATTATATATTTAATAAATTAATAGAATTTAATATAATTGATAAATAATTATATTTTTAAATATGCTGATAAATATTAAATTTTAATCATATATATGAAAAGATATTTTGTTGAAAGAAACAAAAACTTAATTGAATAATCTTATACATTTTGAAATATTAATCTTCGAGAAAATTTTTAATATATAAATAAATAATTTAAGTTGAAATAATTTTTCTTAAGGTTGTATTAATCTTATTTTCTAAATAATTAGAATCATCTAATAGTAATAAGTTTATATAAAATATTTTTTATCAATTAAGTTGTGAAATTATAATAAAAATTAAATAATTATAAAATTATAATAAAAAATGCTTATTTTCTTATTTTAAAAATATATTATTTTATATTAATTTATGTGATTGGAGTATTAAATAATTTTAAATAATTTAAATTTATATAAATAAAAATTATATAATAGAAACTTTTTAATTTAACGGTTAATATTAAAATAATATTATCTACTAGAAAATTATTAATCATGTAATATTTAATATAAATCATATCCGTTATAATTTAATCTATTCTCATAATGTGTCAAATGAAAATTCTTGCTTGTTTTATATAAAAATATAAAGAATAAATTTTAATTATTACATTTTATTATAAATAATTAATATTAAAATAAATAAGTTATGTGAATTTTTTCAAAAATGACACAACATTTTAAGATGGTTAAAAAAATTAGTTTTGCTTACCTATATAATTATATTCTATATTTTTTTTTCATATAAAAAAAACATTTTCATCAGATAGATTCTTTATATATTTTGATATACATTGAAAACTATAAAATAAAGATGTTTATGTTATGTAAAAATAAGAGTAATACATCTCAACTAATATATGTTGAGAATGCTATTTTTTAAGTTTAATTTTAGTATGTTGTAAGTATGAATATTTTTACATTAATAATTAATTAAAAATTATCATAAATATAATTTTTTAAATAATTATTATAAAAATTAGTAATTTATCTCATATTATATTGTAAATAATTTATTTATTATTAATATATTTTAATTAAAGGTATCTGTATATATACATATTTGTTATTAATATATATAAGAATAACTCTTATATTATGTTTGAATGAAATATTTTAAAAGAAAATAATAATTTATAAAAAATTTAAAATTGTAATAATTAAAATATTTTTTTAGATTTTTTTTAAAAAAATTAAATTTTATGAATTTTAAAAAAGTATTTTAACAACTTAAAATAAAAAAATTTTAAATTTTTTTCAAATAATTTTTTAACTAGTTTTTATGAATAATATTTTTACTTACTTTCACTTTTAATGTTTTTCCTTTTCATGCTTGTTGTCTCTTTTATCTTTCATATTTATTTATTTTTTAATTATTTATTAAGTTGTTATTTTATTTAAATTATTTAATATAAACAAAATTTTAAATTTTAATAAATTTAAAATTTATCATTCAAATAAAAATTTAAAATATAAAATATTTTTAAAATAAAATATTTAAATTTCTAAATTTTTAAAATTTTTTAAAATGTTCACTCCAAACATAAAGTAACTATTATTAATAGACATAATATATTTTTTTAAAATTAATTAATTAATTAATTAATTATATTTATTAATATTTAAATTATGTGTATAAAAATATTCTATTTAACAAAATATAAATCGAAAATCAAGATGTTTTAATTTAAAATTATGAAATGTTAACAATTCAGTCGATACCGAATTTGTATATAAAAAAGAAGAAAAGTTGTTAAAAATAGTTCAAAATAAAACACCATCAATAGACCATTAAAATTACCCGAATAGGCCTTTGTCCTCATTACCTGTCTCATCTCTCAGAGGCATAAAACCCCATCATTTCCTCTCTCTTCAATTACCTTCCCTTCCTTACTTCAATTTCCGCGCACTTTCTCTGCATCGGAAACTTGCGGTTCGTAGTCGGTTCCTGACTCGGAATCATTGTTTAGGGCTGTTAATTTTCGATCTGTGTAAGCGATTTCATCCCTTCTTTATTATTCCTTTTCTCGGATCGCTTAGGGTTTCGTAATTTGATTTGATTCCATTCCCCTTTTTTTTCTGAGAAAATTCGGAAATCAAAAGAAAAAAAAAAGCATGACTTTTATCGTTTTGTGTTTTCATTCAATTTTAGTAAATTGTTTATCGCTTATGTTACCCACGGGAATGGAAAAGCGTTGAGAATAGAGGAAGTTGAGAACATTTCGTGTTTTTTCTTGTCGATGCCGCTGATCTATGCCTCTAGATGACTTTAAATTCCGAATTTGTGTCAGGGATTGAGAATTGGGTTCATCATTTGCTGCGAAGGGTTTTTTTTTTTTTGAATTATCTTAGATCAAGAATTAAAGAAATTTCAACCTTTTATTTGTTTATTACTATTTTCCAAAAGGGGGGGGGGGCTTCTATTGCTGTTCCACAGTCTTTACATTGTTAAATTGGTTAAAAAGTAGTGTTTTTCCTTTTAATTACCTTGGCATTAACATGTATGAGTATGATATATTTTACCTTCACAACATTCTATTTCACATTATTTGGCTTGAAATGTTGATGTTGGATGGAAAATGGTGTTATTTAGTATAGAAAAATGAGAAAATAGTTGCCTACTTGATTTTATTGCTGCCGAGCTTCAATTGGCATGCTGACTGTAAATGAATGAAAGTTTTCGCTTTAACTTTTCACTGAAACTTCTGGGTGGTTGAATATCTGAAAATCAGGATTTGAGTGATGGGAAAGAGAAAGGCGAAAACAAAGCCTCCACCAAAGAAACGAATGGATAAGCTTGACACTGTCTTTAGCTGTCCTTTCTGTAATCATGGAACCAGTGTTGAATGCCGCATGTAAGTAACTTTTTAATTACCTGTACAGGGATGTAGCATATAGGCCTTATTTTTTCTCTGCATGTGTATTTGAAGACATAAATGCCTATTTTCTCTGAAGTCACTCGCTAACACTTCCATTTGTCTTGTTAGAGATGAATACTTAGTTTGATGCTCATTATTGGGGTTCTTTTGATAGTGATATGAAGAACCTGATAGGGGAAGCTTCATGTGGGATATGTCAAGAGAGCTTTAGCACTACCATCACAGGTTTGTTTTCATAGACTATGGTTATTTTATTCTTAAAGGAGCGGTTAATTCCACATGATATGTGGTGCTGGCTGTTATTTTCACATCATGGTTGGCTCTATTCATGGAAATGGGAAACAGCTAAGATGGCATATAAATAAAATATTTTCCTGATGTTTATGAAGATCAATTCGATACTGATACTGATGATGATCCCTTGAGACTTGTTTATGTTGAGGTTGTTTAGCTCTGACCTTTTCTAATTAAGTTATTGTAGTATGCATTAGCCTGGTGGACCTTTTGTCTCAATTTCATGCCATTTTGAAAAGGGGAAATAATTTAAAAAGAACAACAGAATCACAGATTCATCCATAAAGCTAAAATGTTAAATAGCCTTATAATTTTGGGCTGTTTGGCTGGGCTTCGTAATATGTTCTCTCTACTTTGTGCCCTTCGGAAGTAAACAAAAGTGATTTTTTCCCCTTTAGTATTTTGGTTGGAAAATGGTTTCTCTTTAATATTTTGGAAAGTGAGATATTCAATGTTTTATATATGGGGTGAGAGCACGAGCATCGTAGATTTAGCTAATCATCTTTCTTGTGTGTTTTCTTTCAGCTTTATCTGAGCCAATAGACATGTAAGTTCAATCGCTATGTTTAAAATTTCCTTCATCACGTTCTCTCTCTCTCTCTCTCTCTCTCTCTCTCTCTCTCTCTCTTATACTCAAGTAGCCTGATTGCAATGATGCAGATACAGTGAATGGATCGATGAATGTGAACGGGTGAACAACCTAGAAGATGATGGTGCTTAGTGATTGTAAGAATCCACTTCCCATGGTGTTGAGTGGAATAACTGTCTCTTTGTGTTTTCTCCAGTATGTAATTAATATCAGATATGTTGTGAACACTGGTGCAACTACAAACTTATTTCCTAAGGATTCTCTTAGCAGATTACAATGCATGTATACAAGAACATAACAATAATTGTGTCTGTTTAGGGGAAAGCTACTTTATAGGAAGTCGATATGTAAGCCATATTTTAGTTTATGTTATTGATAGGTTGCTGAAAACTAAAGATCCTCGTTTCCTTTGGGAATCACCTGGGGAAAGGGGGTTTGACGTGAATCTCTGGATTTTGTGAACATTTCCCCGTGTACTCCTTTTCTATTGAAGTCGGTCAATGCTGAATAGGAACGAAGATAATACCAGTTTTGCAAATAATAGATATTTTTCTGGAAAAAAGTAGCAACTATGATTTGAAACTAGTTAACATTTATCCAGAGGTAGAAGTGAGCCTAATTTGTGGTTGATCAATGAGCTATAGCATTTACGTGGTGTAGTGGATGGTTTATGTTACGAACATTGAGAGCCATGCAGATAGTAGGGTTAAGCTGTTCACGATAAATCAGATGTTAAGGTGAGTAAATGCGCTTTAAACTCCTAATTTTTTTTTATTCATGAGTATCATTTAAAAAATAAAAAATAATTATTTAATAAATAATATTTTTATATATTAAAAATAAATAAATGTTACTTTTTTAAAAAATCTTACTTTATCACCTTTTCCCTTCATGAAAAAGATTGTCTCATTTCTTCATTGGTTAATGTGCCGTTCTCTTTCTTTCAATTGTACTATTTTATCATCTTTTTTTAATTTTTTATCGGATGAAAAGCTTGTATCTTCATGTTTTGAAATAAGAAAATTTTGAAATAAAATTTCAATTTAATAAGTAATTTTACATTCTAAAACGTTTGAAACAAATTTTAAATAAAGCTTTGTTTTTATTAATTTGAAAAGTTTCATTTTAAAATTCGATAAATGTTGGGTCAGCCCTATATATAGTTGACGAGTGCTCGGTTTGAATATTGTATCAAGTGTATACCATGAGGTGCATAAATTAAGCATGATATTTTTTAAAATTAGAATATTCGTTATATATATACAGGGGTGTTGGTGATGTATTTAGTTTTAAAAATATTAAACTATAAAAATTAATCATGTTTTTACTCGGTTTGGTCAAGATATGTTATAAAAATTAAATTAAAATAAAATAATCTTTTATTATTTAATTTGATTGGATTATTTTGATTTTTTGACTGTTTAAAAATTGCACCAATAAATAAGTTAAAAAAAATAAAAAAAATAAACATTAATTAAATAATGTATGAGAGATCAACATTGTCCAATTAGTATTAATTAAATAATAAATACTAAATAGATCAATAACATAAATAAATAATAGTGTTTACACTCACTATATTTTAACACAATTTTAATAAGCAGTGTAGTATATAATAATAATTAAGTATTTGAATATATTAACGAGTTGTATACATCAAATAATTTTTTTCTAAACATTATGGATTGGATTTAGAGGATAGATAGATACATGCTATTATTAGTTACTAAAAAATAAAGTATACTTTAATTTGGTTTGATTTTATTTTATTTTTTTATAGAAATACGGCAAATAGCAAAAATACTGATTTTTTAATTTTTAATTTTTTTTGTTCAGTTATACTGTTTAAAATGGATTGGTTCCGTTTTAGAACATATGTAGGTAAATAACTCTTTAATAACACACGAGCAGATGGTGGTAAGGCGTCTGGATTTAAATGCTATGCTTTTTTATTTAAGGGAGTTAATTTTCATAAATATATTATATATCGATATTTAAAAGTTAACCTGAAAATATCCGCACGCTAACCAAAAACATTCCTTAGTATTCAAAAGCAATTTGTTTGGGATGGCTCTCAATTTGCTTTTACCCCCTTTCAGCAAAAGTTACTTTACTTCATGCTCGTAAACAAGCTTTTTTGTTGGTTATTGCCATACTCAGTTGTTATGAAGAAAGGCTTAACCTAATAAGCTGTAAAATTGTAAAAAGCTAATATATTTAACTCATTTGAAATTTTTTAATTCAACCATATTAATCAGGATTTTTTATAAAAAAAATAAATATTAAATTTTTTTACTAATATAATATAAAAAAAACTTCTTATAAATATAATATTTTATACATCATATCTTATAATATATAAATTTATGTATTATAAGATAAATAAATAAATAAATGTAATAGGTTTTAATATGTAAATAAATACATAATATAATGTATTTGTTTATACGTTATAAATTCAATTTTTTTTATGATTTATTTATTAATGTATTATACTTATGTGTGTAACGCATAAATTTATTCATCATACATATATAATAGATGTTGTATATATTTTGCTGAAAAATATATTTTTTATATTTATTAATAATCAAAATTTTTAATATTTATCTTCTTTCCGTAAAAAACCTAATTAATCAACCTACGACGGAATCTAAATTATCTAATAGCACTTACATTATAATTACTGCGGTTGTCACTTCTGTAAATTTAGTTGGAGTGCCACATGCTATATATTTGTATCGTTTTTCAAATAGTAAACTCAGTTTGGTTCGGGATTATTGTCTGTTTTAAGTTTTCAATTTCTAAAAAGTTGCAAATTAGAGAATCGAAAAGTTGGTCAACACCTTAATCCATATCTACTCCACCTTGGATTTATTCAAAATAAGGTGGAGTAACAAATTTAAATATAATAAAATTTTCTTTAAAATATATTAAAAATAAAATGTAAACATACTACTACTAATAATATGAAATAAAAAATATATAAATATATTAAAATAATATAATATAATATAACATAATAAAAAAAACAACAGTACAATTGAATATATTGATTTAAACGCTCGAGCCAGCTCATATAACCTACAGGTATAAAAAAAACTCAAATCCTATGTTTGGATGAGAAAATTTAGAATTTTAAAAAAATTTAAGTGAAATAGAATAAATAATTATTAAAAAAATAATATATAAAAAATTATAAATAATAATTTTAAAATATAAAATAATATAAAATTTTAGAAATTCTTTCTAAATAAAAATTATTTAAAATTCTTTCTATTTAATATAGAAATTACTTCAATAAAAAATTTAAATATTTTTTTAAAAAGTTATTATTTAAATTCGTAAATTCTAATAATTTTAAATTTTTTTATCCACACACGAAAAATTAATTTAAGTCTAAAATTCTAAGTTCAAACTTTATTTTAACAAATTTAAACAGGTCCATCCAGATGGACCATTTTAGCTAAAACTAATAAAAACATACTCATTTAAATGATTTTTTTCGGGCCATTTCAATTATGTTTAAATGATCAAGACTTAATTGGTCAAGTCACAAACCAATTATTTTTTCTGAGAAAATATATAATTTAACATTTTTATTTATTTTATTAAGTAAACAGACTAATCTTAACTCATAAGCCAACTCGACCCACCTTGTCACAAATTAAATTTATGCGGAACGCTTTATAAGTGATAGGAAGAAAATTGATTGGTGATATTTTCTTCACAACTAAAACAAAAAACTAAACTAATATTTTTATTTTTAAAATTAGCTAAAAAGATATTTTGAAACTCGATTAAAAATAACCACTTTTGCAAAATATATTTTGTTTTAAAATAACATTTCAAAACCAAAAATTTCCAATCACTCCAAATGAAGCCTAAGATAACATAAAGTTCATTTTTCCAATCATAACTTCACTAGCAATTGTGTATTGTTACAGTATCAAGCTAAATCCATCTGAGTAACAGCAAGCCCCGAAACATGAACTTTGGTTATGATCGTTCGCAATGGCCTCATAAATTCACAAGGATCGGCAATCTCAATTCTCAAATAAGATAACAAATTATGCCAGACGATGAATTCATCCAACAAAAGGTCTCATATACCTGCAGCATTAAAACATCCCTTTTCCTCGAGTTATAGAAAAATTACTCAAAAGGGGACTGAACATTTTTATTACAGAGCCAATATACTTTTGAAGGTTTGTCCTGCAGCTAATACCTTAAAATAGTAAATGACTTACATTAGCATGACTTGGAAATAGAGTCAGAGCTGAATCATAGCAATTTTAAGCCTAAACAATAGGTCAATTCAGGTGATGCTAGTTAGATTCTAGCATTCACTAAATTGCTAATCATAAATGATATACAGCAATATTTGCAGTTAAAATTCAGCATCCAGCAGCTTCTAATGCTGCACTCCAGTGAGAATGAGCTATTCACAATATCTTGACCAGGCAAAAAAAAGACCTTGGATTCTTGTAACTTCGGAAGAAAAAAAAGAGAGAATATTAAGGAGGACCCAAAATAAAAACCCTGCATAGAATAATGTATAAGCAAGTTGAATGC
This sequence comes from Canavalia gladiata, assembly GCA_037954105.1. NCBI lineage: Eukaryota > Viridiplantae > Streptophyta > Magnoliopsida > Fabales > Fabaceae > Canavalia > Canavalia gladiata. Next base: position 70,079,206 of record CM075658.1, read on the forward strand.
ACCATCTAGCGAATCACTCCAAGATAGATCATGTCCCATAGTAGTCGCCCATGTTCTCAACAAGATAGTCATATGGTGCAGCTAACCCATACTCGTATGTTCCATTTAATGAAGTCCCTCTGTGGGAAGCTGAATAGACACTACCTAAACCAACTTTGGCATTAATCTTGGCTCTGCCTTTGGCAGCCCTTTTGTTATCAGGTGGAAACTCAGCAGACAGCCTTCCCATCTGCTTTTGCAGATCAGCAACTGAATCATTTGTTACCTTTGCCTTGGAGTTCTTCTTCCCATCAACAAGCTTTAGTTCCAATCGGTATAAGGCACATGCATCACACTTACTAATCTCATATTCATAAAGGTGCCACTCAAAATGGTTCAGTGGTTGTGGATCCATATAATAGGATCTCTTCAGCCCCCCAAATTCATTCATTACTTGCTTCCTAGATTCATGCCAACCACGTCCATTATAATCTGGCAATGACCTCTGCTTTCTGTTTCCACTCTCAAATGCTCTTCGAGGCTTATCAAAGAAGAGCCACTCCCTAATAGTCTCACCCTCCAGAACAGACAGATCAAAGAGCTCTGCAATCAAACAAGTGAATTAGTTAAAAGAAAGAACAATCTTGTCAACCCTTGCAGTAGATACTTCTCACAAATAATAGCCTAACATGTAAACCAAAAAGATAAGATACTAAAAGATCAAATTACCGGGTGCATTCCATGGAGACTTTGCAGTTGCTGCTCCCTCACATTCTGGGATGCCAACATCTTTACCTTGTGCCTTTGCACCGAGAGCAGAAAAAAGTAAATTATCCTTCAAACCAATGCCCCCAGGTCGTAGAACTGGAGCCATACCCGGTGGCCCTTCATTCAAAGCCAGAGCGGCATGAAAGCTACTGCAATAGTCCTGACACCAGTCCAACCCTTGTGCAGGCCTAGGACAGTCCCAAAGTGCACATTTTGGGCCTAAGAAAGCAGAAGGAGGAGGGCAGATACTTGGTAGATAGCTAGATATATGAGGAATAGCATCCTCCTCACAATAACCTGTACCATTAAAACTAGTGTAAAAGCTATGATCAAAGTCCTGATGCAAATCAAACTGATGATATTCTAAAGCATGCCCATCTGGGTTGTTAGCTGCCACATTTTGAACACCAGGGGTGGAGTGTTTGCACTCATCAAGCAATGGGAAATCATGTTGCTGTTGGCCCTGATTTACAGTTAAACCAGGAAACTTATTACAATTACAGGTGAAATCCAATATTGAAATCAGATCAATATTGAAAAACTGGATAAAAATACAATATGTAAAAGCAGATATTGTACTTTGGAGAAATATGTCAATCTTTAAAATACGAACAAGCATAAACTCTAAGGTATGGTTTAACCATCAGCACCTCCCTTCTTTCCATCTTTAAAAAAGATTAAAAAACAACATTAGGAAAAACTAGCCCAACGCATATTGCAATAGTGAATAACCATCAATTAGGTTGGCTAATGTCATCTGATAGATATAGATCCAATACAGTAATTTATGCGACACTCCAACATCTTGTGACATTGATGGGCAAAAAATACATAGATAACAAAAAAAATGTATATATTACCAAGAGATGTATATTTTACACAAAAAACTATCATCTAAATAATACCCAGATATATGCATCACTCTCAAAAATTAACTAATCCAATGAGTAGTTCTCTCTGATAAATAATTTTATATATACAGTATAACGCTACACTCCTCAACTGCCACCACATTATTTGGGCATTCCCCTCAGCCAAGGTTAGTTCAAACCCCAAATAATTCAAAATACATATATACCCCCCTCAATCCTGTTCAATGATGTCAAACCAGCCAACACTACTTGTAACACTCAGGGTTTATGCATTCCTACCAAAAGTCAGTTTCCCTTAACATCAGGGTTGATGGTCACTGGCTGTTCCATGAAGCCCATCATGGTCAACATACAAGTTCAAGCAACCTATGAAACATATCAAGCAATATCATTGCAGAGCCTGTATTTATTTATTTTGTTCAGAGTCTATAAGCTGAGACAAACAAGGCTTAAAGGCCCACTGTTGGTTCACAAGGTAAAATAATACATTTGAGTACAAAAACTGCATTAAATTTTAATTTATGACTTCCATGTATGTACTCAGTACTCAGTAGCACCAAAATAATTGGATTGGAAATAACAACTCAATTTTCACCCAGCCATATGCAAAGGGTAGAGTTTATCATGCGCATGTAATTAAGGATCACTGGTTATCACATTGTGAATTAGAAGACCTATTTTCCACATTGCAATTGAAATGTGTCTTCAATTATAAAATTGATGATCGATCATTAAAAATAATATAATATTTTTTTTAACACAATAAATATAAAAATAAGTATGGAAATAAATAGTTTCCTTATATTCTCTCTCTACTTTAAAAACCCAGCAAGAAGGACCCATTTTTTCCACCACCTTTTATTTCCTCTCTTTTCTGCCACTGTCTATCTCATATCCAAAAATCCAAGGATCGCCTCACCTCCCAACTCCCACCACCCTCACCACTGGTGACAGACCATCAGAGGCCACATAATGCCACGCCCTAATTGCTAGTTTTCTCTGTTGATCCATCTGGGCAGTGAATGATGGCACATCTGAAGGCTGAGTCCATCTCCAATTACCATCTTTAGTTCTTCACAGAACTCTCCACTCACAAGATTCTGGCCACACCCAACCATCACCACCTTGGTTCATCACCATATAGTGGCTGTTTCACTCACTGCCTCTCTAAGATTTGTATTACCAAAATTGCAGAAGAATTGAGATTCATGCAATTCTGCCATGTCTGCATTGATTCAATGTGCAATTCCCATAACAAGACGATACTCCATATGATCCATATCAATAAGGTGAAGACTCAGAAAATTGCATGAATCAAATTGCAATTCATACGATTCCATGTACAATGTTAAGGATAGCTAAGAAGAAGTTGTGTGCAAACACCAACATATCATAAAGTACTGTATATTGTACTATGATGATGCCAAGATAGTGAACAACTGTATCCCCCCTCAGTGACTAATTCACTCCTCATCTTTTATAATATAATATAATACTCCTCATTTCCTTTAATCCCCCCTCTCTCAAACCCACAAAGAAAGATATGTTGTCATGTTTTTCCATTCCATATCAATGTATCATTTGTGTGACTTCTATCTATATAAATAATAGATATGATTCAATTGTCAAGAAATGAGAAACAAGATAAATAAACATGTATAGTCATCCAATCCAATTATAACAGAGAAAGATAATTATTGTATTTGAACATCATGACTAAAACAACCCCACTTCATGTTAAGAAGAAATAAAATCTATCATATCACCATTGGTCAGGACTTGAAAGGCAAAACATCAGAGGATAATCTTTGTCAGCTTTCATTTGATGATATAAACCATTTCAGAAGCATCAAGTGACTTACATACAAAGATAAAGTAATGCACCAAATAAAAGAAGAGTAAATTCAAAATCAATACGTGAACAACTAATGTCAGGCAGACCTGCAAAATTATTAGGGCCAAAAAGATGATTAATCCTCAAAAAAGGAAAAGGCCACTCACCTCTTGGAACATGACCTTAGCCCCAGCCTGCAGAGTCTGATCATTAGGTTCAGGCTTAGGAGCAGCTAATGGACTAGAGGCATCATCTTCCTCCTCACAGAGCTGCAATAGCCGGCAGATATCGGTGGAGAATGACCCAAGGCTGCCACCCTATATTCACCCATAAACATAACAGTTCACAATCACAGCTTTACCACAAAAACTGCCATTCAGGTTCAAACAGGTCATCACAATAAGAAAAATACCAGTTAGAGACAAGTACCCATGAACCACGTTAGATATCTCAATTCTCAGACAAAGTTCACTAGGTACAGCTAAGAATATATTACCACCATGAACATGATGATCTTACTTGCTGCAAAGACGAGGCTGGCGAGGGCTCATTTAGCTCAGCCTTCCACTCACGAAGCATTTGATGCACCTGTTCCTCAAGCACAGCAGCATCAACTGTACGGCTCTCCTTCCTTGCAAACTGCAGATCCAGAAACATCAGCTGCAGGTCATCCACACGGTTCTTTGCCTTGTCCTTAAAGAGCCTGTGTGATGCAGACTTGCAGCTGCTCTTAGGAACCTTCTTCATTGCTAAACCTGAAGCTCTGCCTACAAACCCTACACTCACCAATATTACAAACTGAGCTTCAGTACCACAAAAATAAAACGTGCCAAACGAGAGAGAGAGAGAGAGAAACTCAAAAGATGCAGACAACAAGTTGCAGGTAAGGTTATCATGATCAGAAGCATATTCCAGCATCACATCACATCTAAATTCCAACACAAAGAATCCAACAACCCCACCTGAGAATTAAGTTAAATTCAGATTATATTAAGAGATTCGCTCCATTTTCAACTAATAAACCAAACAACGAATGGAAAGGAACACAAACCCGTTTCATGATGAAAAATAAACCCTAAATATAGATCGAAACAATCATATTATTTAAAATCCATAATAAAAAGAATTAAACCCAAAACCTCCAAAAAAAATAAAAGAAAACACAGTTAAGCTTATAATAAACCCCAATTCCAGCCGATAACAACAACTCGAGGAAACACAGAAGCAGAACCGAACCAAGTCAATATTCAGCAAGAAATCGAAAAGCCAAAACGTGAATTGGGTGGAAAAATCACAGAACGAAAGGAACAGCGAAGGAATGCTGTGGATCCAAAGATAGGTGTGATTTTTGCATAGGGATGAAAACAGAGGAACGACAGTTACCTCAGATTCTGCGATAATCACTTTCCTTAAAAAATTGTTGCTGTGATTTTTCAGCTGAAAAAGAAAGGGTTCAGTTCTCTCTCTCTCTGTCTCTTCCAAAAATTGAGAAGGTGAGGAAACTGATATAAAGGAATTGAAGTGAGAGAGAAAGAAAGAAAATAGCTTTTTGTGTTGGTGACTTTCTCTTCCTCCTTTGCCTGCTCACTCCCGAGGCAATAAAGCAAAGGTATTACAGTGAGTGAAGAATGAATATATGTCACCGCATAATAATTTTATTTTAATTTTCTCACTCTTTGTCAAAAATAAAATATAACTATTAAAAATATCAATAAATAAATATATTAACAAATATGTTTTTACTAAAATTATGATAAGAGATGGATTAAGAATTTTAAATATTATATTTTGTTTTTATTTTTTTCAATTTAAGAATCAGAATTTCTAGGACACGAACAGTCTTCTTTTCTTTATTAATAATAATAAATTGCTTCTGTTAAGACACTTAACACACCTTTATTTAACAAGGAAATTTTTATATTCTTTTAAAGACACTTAACTTTACTGAATACTCATAAGTTGTAAATTAATTGTTATTGAAACTTATTAATTTCTCACATGCAGTTATCATTATAATTTTTTTATAGACTGTTTCTAATTTTTAAGAAATTTGACCATTGAGGTGCGTTAACTAATGTAGTATATTTTTATAATTATTAATTTTATGTTATCATTATTTAAAGATTATATAATTTATATATTTTAAAATTTAGTAATCGAAATAAAAACATTAATTATTATTGCCAAGTTAAGCTTTACATTACTGAAAGAGAGCAAAGAAAAAAATTGATTATTTACAGAAGTGTTTGTATATATTGAATAGAATGTCAATGTTTGACAACTACAGCCTAAAAGCCTTTGTGGTTTTCACTTTTTCAATATAGACCACACGTTTCAAGAGTGGTATTACCAATGAGTCTTCTCATGTCATGTGTGCGTTTGTTACACAACACTTATAATTTTCCAAACAAAAGGAATTCAATGGGTGGCTTTTTTCCGTTTTTTTCTCTTTTTCATAATCGGTGATGAAGATATTTGAGACAGCATACACTAAATCTTTTTCCAAAATATTTTGAACTATTTTAGGATATAATTGACTTGATGTTTTTCTAAAGTTCCACTGTTTCATACTGAAACTGCTGGCTGTCTTTCTTTTTTTTGGATGAGATTGTCTTGTTATCCAAAATAAGCCAATTTGCTGTATAGGATGATAAGAAACGGCCTTTCTGGGCATGATTCAAAATATGCATGCATACATTATATGGCAATGCATGGCATATGCTATGGGATATGGTTTTAGGAAATTGATAACTGTATGCACAAAAAATGTCAACTTATGTGAATTTTAAGTATTTAAAAATGGCAGATTTTTATTATGAAAACAGGTGTTGTTACATCAAGAATATAAAACTATAATAAATTATTTTTAATAAAATTTATTATTTTGACTGCCTAAAATCACTTTGAAAAATTGAAATTAATAAAATTAATTACAGCAGGGTTGAAAGTTTTATTTAATGATGTGTACTAAATGTGTGAATCTAAGCATGAATATACGCATTCCTACTCGTATTTTTAGAGTATTGGAATGACTACCAATTAAAGTATTGCAACGGTGATAAACGATAGATACGTGAAAAGTATGGGTATTGATATCAATTGAATTATGACGGTCTATAATATATTATATTATTGGAAGAATAAAAATGTTAAAGCTTCTTCTTCAATGTTGATTATGGTCCAACAATTTAACAAATAATAAAAGGAGAATTTTTTCTTACTTCCCTTTTATCTTCTTTCCAAATTTCCCACTTGCTTTACAAAACTTATCTGGCGTTGGTAACTCAATGAGACCACTGACCAAAAAGGGAGAAGAAAAGTCCAACCAAAAATATAGAACCCGATGACCAATTAAACAAAAGGAAAAGAAAAGGTGATTCCTTTTCTTGTGCTAAACATGACAAACAAAAATGAAAATGTTCTAATAGATGAATAGGTGAAAGATAATCGGGGTAAGGAAGGAATAAAGTACACTCCCACTACCATCCAACATATTCCCGTTTTGATGCTTAAGTTTAGAGCTTTAAAGAAGGTTGATTAATGGATACAATCTTTGTTTAAGATTACCAGAGCATCATCTCATGATGTATCATTGAGACAAGTCACATGGATATCCATAAACCACTATTTTCTCAAAGGAAGACTCAAAAAGGTTGATGTGGTGTGTGGTCTTAACTTTGTAACAACAAATAAGCACCCGCCATTGAGGATCAATTCTAATACAGGCGGTTGATACCTGAAATTGTCACCAAACTAGAAATCTAACATCAATGGTTTCCATTCAATCCATTTTTATAAACTTTTCCATTTTTTACATCTCGTTATTTTTAAAAAGTCACTTTTAATTATCAATTTAAAAATTTAAAATAATATTTGTTATTGTTATTTTTTAATTTACTCTTATTTTTCTTCATAACAATATTAATTGATGAAAATAATTAAAAATATAATAAAAAACTAATAATTTTTTCGTTATTCTTTAAGTTTGAGGAAGTATTAAAGTCCTTTCATTAATTTTTGAACGCGTGTATTAATGATTTAATGTTATTATATTTAGGATAATATTTTATAATGTCATATTTATATAATTGTCCTCTAAAATTAATTTAGTATTTTTAAATTTTTAAATAATTTTTTACTACAAGAAAATTCAAAATGTTTATATTTTTATATTAAATTATTTTTATTAATAATTTTTATCTTTCTTTATTATAATATCATTCAGAATTTTAAAATTATTCTTTGAGATCAATTAAATATTTTAAAATTTTAAACGATTTTTTAGTAAAAGGAAATTTTAAATACGTATGTTTTATAGTTTAAATGTTTTCTATTAATAATATTTATATTTTTTTTACTAAAAACCATTCAAAATTTTAAAATCATCCTTTAATATTTTAAGATTTTGAATCATTTTTTATAAAAATTAAATACTTATATTTTATATTTTAAATATTTCTTATTAATTTAATTTTATATTTTTATTTTACTAAAAGATTATTAAAAATATTAAAATTATCCTTTGATACCATTTTAGTATTTTAAATTTTGAATAATTTTTTAATATTTATAATTTTAAAATTATCCTTGAAAATAATTTTAATATTTTTAAATTTTAAATAATTTTTTAGTAAAAACAAATTTTAAATACTTACATGTTATGTTATTAATATTTTTTTATTTTTTTACTAAAAAGTCATTCAGAATTTTAAAACTATCCTTTAAGATGAATTTAATAATTTAAAATTTTAATTTTCTAGTAAAATAAAATTTTGTACTTATATTTTTATGTTTTAAATGTTCTCATTAATATTTTTATGATTTTATTTTACTTAAAAATTATTCAAAATTTTGAAATATTAAATTAGTCTTAAAATATAATTTTTAAATATAAATTTTTAATATAATTATTTTTAAATATAATAATAATGATATACATGTCGCAAAATCAATGAAAGAGCTTATGTTCCGTCAAACTTATAGAATATCAAGAAATCATATAAAAATTTTAACATAAATAAAAATATTAATTAATTTTCTTAATCTATATGAAATATAAAGAATTGATAAAAATAAATGGTAAAGATATATTAAATGAAAGTCATTATTTTTTTAATGGAAGTGTTCTTAAGAGGTAAGCATTAAATCATGCAGTTTATCTTATAGTAAATATTAATTTTTCTTATTTATATTTTTTATTCCTTTTAAATACTAATTTAATTTAAATTTTAAAAATTAATGCACTAACAAATGTAAAAATGTATTTTTTATTTAGATAAATTAAATATTAAAATTTTGTAATGTTAATTTAATTTTAGTTTTAAAATTTAAATTTTGATATATCATATCAATAAAATTTATGTATTATAATTTTAATAATTTCATCTTATTTATTCAATTTTTATTAATATGATATTTATTATTAATAAAAATTATATTTTAATTTATTTTATATATAATTTTTATTTAAATTTAAAAATATTTATGCAAATGCACAGATAACATGTTAGTTTTGTTGCATTTCTAGCTAATATAAAATGAAGGTTGTCCTAAGTCTCCATATTTAGACCAAGTTAACTACAACCAATTTGAAATTGACGGTCCTTGGTTAATATAACTACAACCAAAGAGGGTGATTAACAATTAACAACTTACTTCTTATGATTGAGCTTCTAAAATGTTAATCAAGTATAAAATTCGTACCACTTTAAAGTTGTTTCATAGAGGTACATTAGTTTCATAGTTGTGAGTCACTTATATTGATCATGTATAAAGAATGTATATTATAAAAAATCAACTTTTAACAATAATTATTCTTATTTAACCAAAATTTAATGGTTATTTTTTATTTTATCAATTTCTATAAATGGTTAAATCTTTAAAAATTATGTTTGATAATTTGATTACCAACCATTTCAAACAAATACATGTAAATCTAATTCTAAATTTCTAAATAATATTTTTTATATTTCAACAATTTAAATTTTGATTATTATTATTATTATTATTATTATTAATTTTATTATTTACTTTATTAAAACCAATGTAAAAACCTAAAAAAATAATATTAAAATTAAAATTTATATTAAAATATGTATTAGCAATTTTTTTAAAATTTCAAATTATTTTGTAAATAATTAAAATAATACAATAATGTCCAACATCAACATTATAATTACATTAAATATTAAATACACTTAAATCTAACAATGATTCTCATTAAGAAACAAAAACTAAAAAAAATTATAAATTTAAATAACTTTAAGATTAGTTGAAACTTTCTCAACATATTTTTCCACGTTACATGCTGAATTATTAGTAACAATTTCTATTAGATAAATTAAAAAATATGCCTATATTAAAAATAATTAAAATTTATCTTCTTTTTTTTTTTTCTCTTTACACGCAAACTTAATTATCTTAACGCTAAATATAAAAATATCATACACTACAACTAAAGTCTATCCATACGAAGATTAATTTATCAATTAAACCACACCTTTTGTTCAATTAAATATTCCAATTGATTACAAGATTTTCACAAAATTTAAATATAGTGTTTGCCTTAATAGTTCTTTAGATTGAGTCCATTTTTTTAGAGTATTTTATTTGACTCAAATTTGTAAAGTAAAAAATATGCTTGACAAGAAAAACAGAGAAAAAGGTTATCTCGTGTTTAATTAATTTAATATAGTTGGCAAGTAAATGATATTACCATAATTTCCAATTAATTTGAACTTTGAATTGGTGCTCTTTTGTTTTAAACATAAACCATTAAAAAAATAGATATCACATTATTTATGTTTTTTTTTTCTACTTTCTATTTTAACATATAAATTTTTTTCTATTTTAACAAATAAAAATTTCAAGACAAGCTATGCTGAGGGAATTTAACATAATTTTACATCAAATTCATAATTACAGTTCTATAACATAAGCAAGAAAAATGTTTAGGAGAACAAACCTTCATAAAAACATTTAAAAAATATAAATATATTTAATTAAAAAATTATAAATGGTATGAACAACATGGTTTTTTTAAACAAATACACTATTAGAGGGTCAGAAACCATCTAAAGCAAATAAATACACCAAAATAAGATAGTCTCACCACATATTACTTTTTAAAAAAAAATAAGGATAAAATAGTTATATTATTTTATAGAAATACTATTGAAGTCGAAACTAGGATAGGTTGAGAATGGAAAATATATATATGAATAGATTGAAAATATTATAAAATTTAAAAAGATTGATTAATAAAATGTTATTTTAAAAAATAGATCATTGAAATAAATTTTAAATTTTTTTTAAAAGTTTGGACAAAAAAAAATTGTTAATTTTGAAAAAAAATTTGCAACGTTTAAAGAAGTTATAATTTATAACATTAGAAACTAGTTAAATTTTATATTTTAAAAATTAATAATATAAATTATTATATTTTTAATGTTTGAAAAAACTATTTTTTCATATAAGAAATAATATTTTTATTATATTAAATATTTTTCTTTTTTATTACATAAATAATAGGAATACTAATTTCATATGAACAACTGTATTTTGTAACTTAAATTTTGATCATGGACTTTAGTGCAATTTTATAAAATTAGCACATGCAAACCCATTTAATAGCTAATCAAAACCCTTTGATACCATTGTTTTGATTATTTTGTTCATTTCATGGAAAGTATGTTAGGAAAAATAACTATTTCAGCCAAGAATAAAATATTTAATTAAAAATATATTATGTTTCTTAACCCACTAATAATATACAAAGTAGTCAAATATTTAAATTGATAACGTAAGATTCGTTATAATAAATATAGTCATTATAAACTATTTTATTTAATACAATGAAAAGTTCATCGCAACGTCAGCCCACCAGAAATTGGGACAACTTGGTCAGCTACGTATAATGTCAATAAATTGAAACTAATAGAAAACTCACAGGAACTCATCGCAATGTCAGCTCACGAGAAACAAGATAAACAACTCACAGGAACTCGTAACGATCACGAGAAGTTATATGAGAGCAACACCATCTTTGGAGGATAAAAGCCTCAAGACCAAATATGCAATATCAAATATCAAATGTATTAATAGCCTTGTTAGTTAAATGATCAAGGGAAGTCTCATTAGTTGATCCTATTAGTAGCAAGACTTTCCTAACAAGGTAGGGAAAATATGAGATACTACATTTATAACAATAAAAAGTAACATTTTATGTAACATATGGATTTTTGTTTTATTAAAAAAAAAATTCCCTAAAGTGTCCACGTTGCTATTTGTTATGTGTTTTCTATGCATACAAAGTTTTATCTATGGGCAAGTGCACCCGTCGGTATATAAAGGGATATTTAAAAACCTTAATATCGTTACCACAAAGACTATTTTAACAATCTTAAAAAAGATTAAATCCTAATTTTTGAGCTCAACAAAATGAAACTAAGCTATTTAAAGACAAAAGGGCAAGAATACGAGTTTAATTATCGAGAGATATGGAACTTTGGTTTCCCTTACACTTTTGATCAAGAAAAGCATAAAGAACATGCGGATTTGTTAAATTAATAACTGGTTAGAAACCAAGGATTTCGATTGATCCTCCGAAACCCTTAAATTTAGTTTACCTTATAGTTTCGTTAATTAGGCAATGTTACGATCATTTATCCCCTAATTAACTTAGAAATTAATTCTCATTAATTAATTATGCATAACAAAGAAAACACAGTTGAATAGAAATACGCAACCATTTATATAAAGGAAAAGGGTTCAATTGGTTACGTTATAAGTTTCACCAAAACCCCATGATTTGGGGATTAGTTACACATCGATAGATAAGACAAACAAAAACATACTAATCCAACAAAATAATTCATAATCCTAATTTTAGAGAGTGAATCACAACAAAACCATAATGTCAGCAAAGCTAACAATAGGACGTTGCAACTCGTAATGTGCAAGAGCTTTTGTCTCTAAATCTTACGGAGGGATATCATACTAAAAGTGATGTGTTGAAAGTGTGGTAAAACCTTCTTTTTATAAGCGCGGATTAGGGTTTCAACGTAGTGGACCGGGCCTGATCTAGTCCCTCCCTTAATTGGCGTGACTATTCTAAGTCATCTTGCAATGTTGTAAGGCTGACGTGGCATTGTCACACCAAAATATGACATTATTGTCGCATTATCAGGGCTGACGTGGCATTGTCGCATTAAACGTGGCATTGTCGCATTAAACGTGGCATTGTCTCAGTAGATGTCATATCCTTTTATGCCCCTTTTACCCTCTTTTCTTGATCGCAAACTTGCCGATTTTCATATTTCCTACTTGCATGACTGCAAAAATAAGGAAAATTAGGTAGAATTACAATTAAATAATCATAAGTTATATTATAATTATAACTAATTTTCCGTAGATAAATCAACAGAATGACGGTTTATCACCATTGCTATGACATGCAACATCATTTTCAACTAATGCCACAAACGATGGCTATTTCCTCTACATGCTAAAATTTTACTTCCGAAAAAAATTTTACTTCCGAAAAACATTCAACATTCATCATCAACCATTAACTCTAATTTTGATACCATTCTCTTCACACGTATGAAGCTTTCCTCTTCCTGCTCCTTTCAACATTTCAATTTCAAGCTTTTACACTATACAATACTTTAATTGTAAAGTTGAAGCCATAGGATCTTAGTTTTAAGTTAAGAGCTTTCTTCATCAAAAGGAGAATTTCTTTCTTCTACTTATAAGTTCACATTCTATTCTAGAAAGCATTTCTTCTAACTCTCCATATTGCTTGTCCATGATTGAGATTTTGGTTCAATTTCTTTTCCTCCCAATTTTTGTTTACTTTTCATGTGTTCATCATTGTTAATTTCCTATTTAATCCAAAATCAAGTAAAATAACTCAACTTTGATTACTTTATTGATCATTGGAGCAAGAAAATTGAATCAAACCAAAATTATTCAAAAAAATAAGATTAACATCGTTCTATAATTTTAGATATGAGAAAAAGACTTCAGTCGAGCATAACAATAGATTTAGAATTTTCTTGATTTTAAAATAAAATTTTATTTATTATTTAAAAATTTTTAAAAATTATATTTATATAAATTTAAATTAATTATTTGATTGAATATGTGTAATTGTTTATTAGAGATTACATTCATTAAAAAATAAAAATTTAAGTATAACAAATAGATTAAAATAAAATAAAATAAAATAAAAATAATTAAATTATTTAAATGAATGAAAATATTATATTTCATATTTTCTAGAACAATTCATAAATATAGATTTTATTTTGATTGTACGTATATTTATCAAATCCTTCCATACTTAATCATTTTGGATTTAGCTTGTACATTTATAAGTTATTGTTTGGATTAATTTATTTTTATTTTAATCTGTTATGTTATTTTATCATCTATTTATTTATTTTACTTATGCGTGTATTATTATATTGTAACGATGTAGATTTATAAAGTTACATAATGTTTGATAATAATTGGAAGTTAGAAACCTCATTTGATATATTAGAAAATGTTTAATAAAATTTTAAAAAATATCAGGTTGAATAATAAAATAATTGAATGAGGATTATGAGATCTGAATCTAGAAAAGAAGTCAAAACCTTCAAGTGAAACAAAGATGAGAACTAAAACGATTAGTTAACATGCATCATATACATAGAAGTGTTGTTTGTAAATCATTAATGAGAAGATAATCTATGAAATTTTTTGTGAAAAGGAGATAAAAAATGTAAGGGTTAGTTCATATGAAAGTAAATCAGAGTTCATGATAACGGAAATTGCTTTAATCAAACTTAGCCATCTCAATAAGACCCTGGAGAATATCGTTACCGGTTGAACAATTTCGTGATTTTATGAAATAATGATGATTTAAGTGCTGTCAAGGGTATGTAGTGGTTTGAAATTAGATCTTAGTACCCCGTTATTCTAATAAAGTGATAATGATTTGAACCCACGTGCATCGTGCATATTATAGTGAGATTTAGTGTGGTATGGAACACATTAAATCTTAGTTTAATTTCGAATTTGTCAACATAGCAATTTGAAATAGGATGATGGACATTAAATTATATTACTATAGTGCATATCATGATAGTTTCTTGTAGTTATTGTATAATAAATTGTATTACTGATCTATACTACAATACTACTCATTTGTACCTCTTACTTGAATGAAATGTCACACTTTCTTACTATTCTATTTCTATGTATGATGTTTCATCATACTAGTAAAATTATATGATTGATCGTTCTCACTTAACGTAAAGACTCAAGTTGACGAGGAGAATGGGGAGTGAGTTTGACACCCACCCACCTGGAAATCATTATAGAGTAAAAAATGAGTTTTTTATATCGATGTTTTTGAACTTTTTACATCATTTATTTAGACGGCGTTGAAACGGGTTACAACATCGGTTAGTCAATCCAAATAGAAGGTGCACTTTTTTACATCGGTTATTGTGGTAGCTAAATCGATGTGGTGTGTGAAAAATTTTATATAAAATAATTTGTGGTTGTGAACATCCAATTATGTCTCATTATATTTTTAAAATTAACTAATAAATAAATAATACTTAATTAAAATTTTATTAAAATAAAAAATAATAATATGAAGTTTTTTTTACACGTCCTAATTGATAAAATTGAAAGGAAAATAAAAAGTCCAAATTTTTTAAAAAATTACAATTGGATCCAAATTTAAGAAGAAGTATTTTTGACCCAACGTTAATTTTTTCTCTTCTTAAAAAAACAACAAAAAAAGTAAAAATGAAAGAAAAACAATTAATATTCTAGAAAATTATGTTAGAAGTTAATTAAGAAAGTCATCTAAGTTTGTTAAGTTTTGATAAAATTAGTTAAAAAGAGTTAAGCTAATTTACCTATAAAGAAGAGAAAGAGCAAAAACAAAATGGACTTTTTCATTTTTCTTCAAAAAATTAGAAGCTAAGATTAAAAATTCTCTCACAATGTTGGGTGAAAATCTCTTCAAAACAAATAATTATATTTGTAATCATTTCCTTAATAAGTGTTACTCAATTTCCTTTGTCTATTTTTTATGAGAATTAACTTTATATTTGCACATATTTTACCTCACTATTCCTAAATTTATGCATAATAAATCTATATATTGGTTAATAGCCTTAATTATGCTTATCATTGTAATTGTGTTTTCCAAATATTCTAGAAGACTATTTAGTTACCATAATTAGCAGATTGTGATCTAATTTTGTATTTAGTTTATGCTATGATATGATTAAAATTGATATAGAATCGAGCTAAATTCATGCTCATATATGTATGAATTCTCCTGCCAAATATACAATAGAATAAAATAGTAAAATAGAAGCTTGATATTAAATTCAATATTCAATCATTAAGTTTCATAGAATAAAATAGTAAAATAGGAGCTTGATATTAAATTCAATATTCAATCATTAAATTTCATCCATTAACATCAGTGAAGATTTATTTGTTATTTAAATCATATCCGATAGTTACCAAATTCACTCGAATTCCCCTTATTCTCAAAAAAATTAAGAAAACATTAGAAATCATCAAAATCTACCTTGGAATCACATATATCTGCATAAATTCCTTGACAAACACAAACACTTTCTCAGTGAATCTTTAGATGCCACACACATTTTTACACTTCGATGAACCATTCAACTATTTCTACACATCAACTACAGTGGCATCATGAATATACTAATAATGTCCCAAAATTATTAACAGTCCAGTCCAGATGTAATCATAACGAGAATAAATCACGTAAATTGAAATAAATAAATAAAAATCCAGAATAGAACTTCATCATCTTCAAAGCCAAGCTTATACCGAGAATTAGCCATCATGACCATGGGTGTTCCACCCGGAATAGACAATTCGCTAACCACCATAACTTTCACCTCCAATATACATGCATTCGAAAGAGAATTCACTAAAATTAAAAGGGGTAAACATTTAATACTTTTTTTTTCTTTCTTTACATTAAAATTTAACTACCAAAGTTATCCCTCTTCTCCAAGATCCTTGCTTTCTTCGTCCACGGAAGCTTTCACCAACGTTAGGTCTTCATTCCTCTCCTATGCATTCACCTGAACCCCCTGTCAAGGTCTTCCTCCTCTTCGGCTAGAACCCATTATCCAGTTCACCCTCATCTTGTCTTCTCTAAGAGATTTTGTCACCTTTTTCTTCCTTGTTCCTTCCACCTTTACCGCCACACATCTTCTTCTTCACGAACTCAAAGACAAAGCCACCAAACCCCATCTAGAAGTCGCTCCCAACTCATTCTGTGGCCATTGTCATCACTGCCCCAGTGACGACGACTCTCTCCCTCTGAAAGCACATGCAATTGACTTCTCTTCTCTCCTCTATGGTCACACCCTCCAGCTCTCTCTGAGGTTGTCTTCATCATCATTGTCGCGACTACAACTGAGTGACTTTCCAACCCGCAGAACCCCTCACTCTTATCCCTAGAAGCGAGAACCTTCGTCGTCACCACCATTATGGATGACGATAAGTCCTCCCCCTTTTCTTTCCTGAGCCACCATGCATTGAGGCACTCTCACTTTCTCCTCTAGTCATCCACCTTCCCTCTAGCCATGACGACCGCCTCCTAACTCTCACCCAATCCCTCTTAACTCTAAATCCCCAAATTTCTCCCCGTTCTTGGAAAAGATCCTGTCGCAACCAGATCACGACGGGACGGCGAACAAAAACTTGTAATTAAAAAAAAAAAAAGAGGAGTCGCCACCAAAATTTATTAAAGGAAATTTTGGAAAAACTTAAAAATTATGTCTTTGAAACCAGTTTGAGTTCGGGAGTTATTTACGCATAGGGAAGGTACTAGCACCCTATGACGTCCATTAAAATGGTTACCTTCTAATCAATTATGCACGGATACCATTAACTTTCAAAAAAAATTTATTTCACTCAAATAAAAAATATTTTTATTGATTTGTGTTGTTAATATGTAAGTTTTAAAAAAATTATTTATTTATTTTATGAAATAAATGAGAAAGAAGACCTGAAAATTTATTTAGGAAAAAATTAGAAAACTTTTTTTTTAAAATTTTTTTTGAAAGGAAATGCATAGGATTCAAGGTAGCAAATGACTATTCAATAAACCCTTACAAATCAAACAGTATTAAAGATGGATCAACCACTCAATTAACACCGCTTGACCCTTCATATGAAAGAAAATGAGTAATCAACCAGGATTCGCAAAGTTAATTTTAAACTAGTTAGGATATTAGGGAATTTCACATATCAGTTTTGGAAATCGAGAACATACATGTCATGTTGAGCAACAAACACAACAAACAAACAAGGAAACAAATGTGATATTAAAAAAAAACATGAGGCAAAACAAAAAGAGGACAACGAATGAATATTCGGAAGCATATTTTTACATGTCAAAATTGGGAATTGGGGAAACAGGCCACAAAACGGGGTAAAAACATTACCTAGTTTCGAAGCTTGGATTTGATTTGCTCCCTCGTTCTCTCCTTGTTGTGTATGACGTCCTCTGTCTAGTGTTCTTTCTCACGTATGTACGTCTCTGTGTATCTGTGTATATGTGTAAGTCCCTTTTTCTAATACGTTCCCCCTTATTTATATGTCTTCTTTGTTACCTGAAAGTACTTTGCCACCACCACACTCACCGTAATCACTCTCCCACTTACTATGTAACTGCTCTTCCACTACCCCCACTAAACAAAACTCACTACCAACATCCCCTACCTATTATAAAGGTAACCTCCCTTATCCTTATTATCCTATTAATTTTTATTAATCAAATTTTTATCTTTTATTATTTTATTTTATTTTTTAAAATTTTTATTATATATGAATATGGACAAAATTAATTATTCACAGATCCAAATAAGCATGTATTTGTTCCATTTTTTTTAAATAACCCATTTTTCCATTAAATTATAAAGATGTCAAATTAAGATTATTAAAATGAATACAAATTTATAGAGATAATGTGTTATAAGTTGAACACTGTTTTGCACCTCAAATTTTAGTTAAATTAATTTTCACCAATAATAATTCCAAATTTAAATCATGTTATAGTGGTTAGCTTATTTCCAGCAACAAATAGGTTCCAGGTTTGTTTCTCACAGTGTGGCATTTTTTCATTTTAATTCCCCATATTCCAAGTCCATGACTATTGGATGAAAATGGGTCACATATAATAAAACATAATAAAAAAAAGCGGGCTAGTTAATAGGACAAAATCAATGATGCAATTTAGTTAAATATAAAATAAAAAATATTTTTAAATTTTGATAATTATTTAAAATTATTTTTCTTTTGCATTTAATTTGGATCAAGCCTATCTTTCTTTTACATGTGATGGGGTCAAGCCCACTTTACTTTTTCTTTCATGTTAAAGTTGAGTGCAATCCAAATGTTTCATTACAAAATAAATTTCACATTCTTTAATGTAAATTTTGTTCAATCAATAAAATAAATTAAAATAAAATAGTTTAAAAATTAATTAAATACTTCACTCTTTTCGACTTTACTATTTCTTGTACTTCAATATATTAAAATATAAATTTATTTATTTTCGCATAAAATTAAAATTTTCTCTACATTAAAATTAGTATAATAAAAATATTTTTCTAAATTCCATACAACGAGTTCTTAATGCAAACATATAACATACTCTATCATCTGCTATTTTGAGAATAGTATAGATCCTAGTGCAACCTTTACTTGACTTGAACCTTGTGCATATGCGGGCTAACAAATATTAATTAAGTATTATATTTAATTTAATTTTTGAAATAAAAGGTTCATAAATTTGTTTCGATATCCAAAAATAAATTTTCAAATATTTTAAACTTTCAAATCTCATGCAAGGAGTTTTAATACGAATGAGTAATGTTCTCTACCGTTCCGTATTTCAATTTGTACAAGTTCAAGTGCAACTTTCACTTGACTTAAACCCTGTGCACATGTGAGTTTAATAAAATCATATTTAACTTAATAAAGTTTCATCCAAAATTATTTCAACTTAATAAAGTTTCATCCAAAATTATTTCAATATTTTAAACTCTAAATATCCTAAAAATTCACGTGACGTGTTTTAATACGAACGAGTAACATTCTCTACCGTGTTTCAATTCGTACAGGTTCAGGTGTAACCTTCAATTGACTTGAACCTTGTGTACATGTGAGTTTAAGAAATTTATATTTAATTCAATAAAATTTCATCTAAAATTATTTTAATATTTTAAATTCTAAATTATCTAAATATTCAGGTAACAAGTTTTAATGTGAACGAGTAGCGTTCTCTACTGTTTCGTATTTCAATTCATACAGGTTCAGGTGTAACCTTCACCTGACTCGAACCTTGGGTAGACATGAGTTTAAGAAAATTATACTTAATTCAATAAAGTTTTATCTAAAATTATTTTAATATTTTAAATTATAAATTTTCTAAAAATTCACGTGATGAGTTTTAATGCAAACGAATAGTGTTTTCTACCCTTCTATATTTTAATTCGTATAAGTTTAAATGAAACCTTCGCTTGACTCGAACCTTATGCACACGTGAGTTTAAGAAAATTATATTTAATTCAATAATATTTTATTTAAAATTATTTTATTATTTTAAATTCTAAATTTTATAAAAATTCATATGACAAGTTTTAATACAGATGGGTAGCATTCTCTACCGTCTAGTGTTTTAAAAATCATACAAGTCCAGGTGAAACCTTCACTTGATCTGGTACTTGTATGTGTGTATATTAAAGGCTCTGGCAAACTTTAAAAATTTTGCAACCTTTTAAATACTTTGTTTTTCAAAGGTTAGGTCTCTTAACTATAACTAAGTTGCCTTCAATTTTTTATTGCACCAGGGAATGCATAGGAACAGGATCAAATCTTGTCAGACTATTTTTTCATAAACCTATATATTTTTATTCTATTTAAGAGATCAAACAATTTTAAAAATATTAAACTTACATACTTAATTTAATGGTACCGTTCTTTGGAGTGGGTGAATAGGCTGCTACTACCTTCCCTATTCGTAATCGGCTCCCCTAAACATAAAACTCTTTCTCTATTAGGGTTTGTTGTCCAAATATTTTTATTTTAAAATAAAAAATTGGTGGCGTCTCCATGACTATAGTTGATTCTTTCTAAATTTTAGCAAGTTCATCATTTCATTGTAATTTTAGTTACGACAGTGGTCGTTTTTAACTACCACAATATTTTAAAATATAAATATCAAAATAATAACTTTCCTTCATTGCACCAACCAAAATCCAAAAATAATATATCAAATTTTCAGAAACAAAATAACATTGAAGTATGTTCTTATAGAATAATATTCCAGTTTAAAAGTGAAAACTGGTTTTATCAATCTTCTACCTAGTGAAAATTGATTTTTTTTCCAGAAAAAAGTCTAGTTTTTAAGCAGTTAAAAATTATTTTTATATTTGAATTTTGTAATTTTTTAAAAATAATATATTTAAAGATTTTAAAAAAAGCAAATGAAACATAGTCTTCCATTCTTGTAGGAAAGTTATATTTAAAAACCACCCTTCAAACTATTCACTGTCATTTTCAAATGTATTGGATACTTTCAATACAATATTTACATGGAAAATATCAATATAAAAAAAATAACACTATATAAGTTGATAGAACATAGAACATAATAAAAAAAACAAAATATATTAAGAGTATAATAGTAATTTTCCAATGATGCAATAGTTAACATTGATTTTGTATAATAAAACATTGCACCACATGATCTAGAAGGATAAACAAAATTAGCATTATGAATATGTTCATTAATGGCCGTAAGTGCCCCTAATAAGTTGGTTCACATGCAAATCAACAATATTAAAAATAATAAAATCAAATAGCTTACTATATGGAAAAATTCACTTATATTTCCAGAAATATATATCTTGACCATGACCTATAATCCAAAACTCAAATTCATTAAATTATGTCCAAACCTTAACTAAAGTCTAGATATTGGAATTGGAAGCATAGACTTTAATTGATGTGCATATACCAACATAGCCATATTTTCTCTTCAAAATATCCAACCATAAAGCTTCACTCCTTGCTTAAAGCCATTGGCCAAGCTTCATAACATAAGACATTTATGTTTGTGAAATTTCTCACACTAAGGCCCCACAAGACTTTATCTTATAATCACGAGATCCATACTGTAATCAACAAATTAACAAGGAAGAGAGAAACTCATATCTTGAATTTTTTTGATAAAATTAATAATGTATACAAAAGTAAGGTGAAGACTAAACATAGTATAAACAAATATGCTTCATAGTTAGGCATCATATTGAGCATACAAGATCCAAACAATACGTACACACCAGCCAAATATCAAACAAACATGTAAAGAACATATTGCAATCGTACACAAAATACTAGAAAATTTGCCCAATCAAAAGTTTCTATTTTCTTTATTTTTATTTTATTTTAAAGAAATCATGTGAAAACACCATATAAAATCATGATAAGCATAAAATTAGGCGCACATATTAGATACCTCAAATAATTTTTTTTTCGATGAAAACAAACGCCAACAAAGAAACTTTCTTAAGTTAAACTTAAAAATAAATAAACAAAAACAGAGCCCTCAAACATTTTGGTGATAACATAAGGGTCCAGTATAGTACACAATAACACAAAGCACAAGGCTAATGACAACCTACTCATCTTTAATTACATAGTTAAATTATAATCATGAAAAAAAAATTAAAAAATTAACCCTAAATCTTATCGTAACCTACACACCTGTAGTTCTAGAGACAATAGAATTGAAAAAAAGGCATGTATTTGCTCTATTAAGTTAGGATTCAAAAAAGGAAAAACAGAAAAAACCCTTGTTTGAAATCCAGAGGACAATAAAAAGCCCTAATTGTATACAAAATTGAAAAAAGAAAAAATGGAGAAAAAAGGGGGGGGGGAGAGCGAGAAAACATACATGAGATTT
Organism: Canavalia gladiata; assembly: GCA_037954105.1. Classification (NCBI taxonomy): domain Eukaryota; kingdom Viridiplantae; phylum Streptophyta; class Magnoliopsida; order Fabales; family Fabaceae; genus Canavalia; species Canavalia gladiata. The sequence goes on from CM075658.1 coordinate 70,101,692, forward strand.
GGAATTGGTAAGATCATCATGGATGGGTTGAGGAGACAAATTATGATAAGAATGAGAATTGTAAAGTTCTTCTTCTTTGATTCTTTCGTATCTCTCTTTGTATTCAACCATTTCTCTTTCTTTTTTTTCTCTCTTTCTCTTGCTCGCACACTGTCTTTAGTTTTGTCCCTATCTCTGTCCTTGATATATTGACGTTGAATAATGAATCATGCTTAAGACGATTACATTATAGGTACATAGGTTTGAGGCACAAGGACAAAGAGCAAAATAAATTTTAAGAAAGAAAAATGAAATTCATGAGAAGAATGGTTGAAGATTGAAGCTTACCTAAGAAATTTGTGAAAGCAATGATTTTCACTCAATTGGTTAATATGGTCAAATGGTTAAAATTGATTAAACCAACACCCGATTAACAAAGAGTATATTGCATTAGTTAAAATATAATCAATGTAGTAAATGAACTAAAATTTAAAAAATTGCCATCACCTTATTTTTTAAATCGATTAAACAATAACCAACATAAAAAATAGATGTAAAATCCTAATTTTGCACTAGTGAAGGCAGGAAAACCATCTGGATGACCAATGCATCTTCTCTGGTACATCCTCCACTGTAGGTTTCTATGATTATGTCTGCTAGTGTCACCATACCTATTCCTATAGAGGTGTATTGTTGGAGGTAAATTCTATCTCTTTCTTCTACATAGTCGAGGGACATTCCTCAACATCATGGGTCACCTTTTATTGCAGTGTGCACTCTTGAGTTTCATGTTGTTCCCCCTCACACTTGCTTCTTGGAAGACACCCTATTTGTGCCAAACTGCGAAGAAGTCAACGTTACAACAACTTCCTCAAATTGCTCCTCGCCACAACGAAATAGGTCTCTCTTGTGCACATATAGATATTTGAAGAAAGTATGACGATGGAGGAAAGGACAAAGATGATGATGATGTATCCGTCTAAGGCTTCAGATTTTTCCTGTTATGGTAGGACAATGGATAAATTCTCGCTACTAAAGGCAAGCTTTATGTGTAGAGATTTTCTGTAATCTTGAGGGTTGCATCTGGATGAAGTAGCTTAGCTTTTGTTTGATTTTCTATGTGTGACTCATTGTTTTATACTTTACTATGTTGCTCTGTTATAGTTCTCCAAATTATTAATATTCAGGAACATGCTAAACTTATGTAATTAATAATAATATTTATGTATGTGTGGATGCGGTTGACAATTTAGTTCAATGTTAAATTTGAATCTTAATATATTCTAATTATATGATTATTGTTAAATAATACACATACATAAAAAATATTATACAAGTAAGATTAAATGAATGTAATAATATAGAAGATAGTAACATTTTATCAATTAATGATGGATTGAATAAAGCATGTTGACCTAATGCATATATATTTCTTGCATGAAATTCAACTTAAGTGATAGACAAACAAAATAGACAGTTATTAGGCATTAGATTTATAGATCTTATCTATAAAAGGTTAGTATTTGAAAGAAAAAGTGTCATTTAGTGATTATAAAATTTTCATTAGTTAATGTGAAATCTTTGAGATAAGTAAAAATATTGGCATATGAAATTTGAATTTTGAAGTCATTTTGATATATTTAATTGCTTATTCTTAAGAATAGAAAATCTTTGTTAGTGAACCTCCTTTTGGTTTAAAAGCATCTTAAATAAGAGAAAACAAAATAAATATTTAATTTCAAAAATATTTATTAATAAAATTATATTAATTTTTTTATCTAATACATATAGATAAATAACATAATTAATATTTTTGGCTTGTATAGTCTTGTATAGATAAATAAGTAATAACAGAAATAATATATTATGGTATAACTTTATAATTCAAATAATAAAAATAAATAAGATTTCAAAATAAATAGTAGATATGAACTAAATGTTTAATGAAAGTTGATAAAAATGTGACGTAAAATAACCAAGCAAATTGACATATAAAAATTAATTTGAAAATTAATTTCTCCTTTATTATTTCATTAAAATCTTTGATCATTTTTTAATGTAAGATAATAGTATGAGGTATTTTATATTTTCCTAAAATTTAAAATGTACACAACAAAACACTGATAATAATCACCGAATCTTACCTTTAATCACATCTTCTCATTTTTTATAAGTTGAAAAGCATAAGATAACATAAAAAATTTCAAATAAAATAAAGCGTCAAAATAATTGATAAAAAACATAAGCTAAACAAAATCATAGAATGATATTATTAAGAAAAATAAGCATCATATATAATCTGGTGGATATGAGTGAAACGTATAATGTTTATGAGACTAGTTTTCATCCATAAAAAAAAGTAAAGTGATCATATATAGCTAATTGTCAAATGTAATAACTTTAATTACATGTTGCATGAATACAAGAAATATAATTATAATTATAAACAACATGGAAAAAGTATCCAACTTATATATAGATTGGGTTTCTTTTGTTTTCTTTTATGTGTTTCTTTATTTTTTTCGTGTATTTTTATGAATAGCTTGTTTTGGTGTATTTTTTTATGTAGAAAGTAAGATCAAATTCAAATTCAAAACTTTTAGAATGAGTTAATTTTAAAAAAATTAATGTGTGGTCTATTATTAAATGCAAATGAGACATGACAATTTGAATGCAAAGAATTATACTAAATATAGACACAATTCTCTTTTTTTTATAGTCTTAATTTTTGTTATATGTTACATTCTTTTGTATTATCTTTTTTTCATCCAAATATTTTCACTTTTCTATTAATTATAAACTTACCTCATTTTGTGTTTATGATGAGAGTTATTTAATCTAATAAATAAAATCTAATCAAAAGTATTTAATCGAGTATAAATAAAGAAGATTTCTGAATTAGGTTGAGAACTTCATTTATAACGATGGAAGCTATTACTTTATTAAAATTTTTGTACAAAGAATATATGATATTTATAATGACACTTTAACGTTCAAATTAATTATTATTTTAATAGAATAATAATAATGAAATAATATTTGCTTATAATACTTATATCTTTGTATATAGAAAAAATTTAGATGAATCATAGTAAAATTAAAGAAGAATCTCTCAATTATTGATATTTTTTGGACAATAAATTTTTAATATTTTTTAATCATCCAATCTGTTAAAGTTTTTAGGTATTATAGTGTAAGACATGCAATTTTTTCCTCTATTATAAAAAGTGTATAAATCTCATTTTGTTACTTAAAAAAACTATGTATAAATTATAACTATTGAGACCCAATATAAATCTCTTTATCTCATTTTGTTACTTAAAAAAATTATGTATAAACTCTAACTATTGAGACCCAATATAAATCTCTTTATCTTTAAGTTTGATCTAGTAGATCTAGATAGAAAACAACATCATTTATATATTTCATTATATGCATTAAGTGATTTATGAATTGCTTCTTACTTTTATTATTAATCCTTAAAAATAGAATATTATTTGCACTAAAGATATGAAAAAATAATAAATATTTTTTAAAATACTATTAACCCATATCATAAAAGAATTAAATAATTTTAATATTAAGCCCATACCACTTAAAAAGAGTTTTATAACATATTTAACAATAAAAAAATGAGATTTAATAAATTTTTTATTATCTTAATTTTTATGCTTGTTTAACTAAAATATGATAAATCTATCGTATTAACATATCTTTTCCTTCATTCCATTGCAAAATTTATCTTATAAAAAATCTATATTCAAATTAATAAAATAAAATAATATAATACTATTTAATTTATAATATAAAATAAATATAAATATGCTAAAATTATTATATTATCATCTTGATTCCACTTTTATTTTCTATTATATTCTATCCTATCTTATTTAAATTAAAAAAGTCTTTAAAGAGTTTGTATCTTTAAAACCAAGGTATAAGTTTGAGTTTTGAGGGCTTAATCAAAACGATTATATTTTCATAAAATGTTATTTTAATAATATTTACATTTAAGAAAATGATTATTTCATCATTACAATTTTTTCGTAAATGAGTGGGAAATTTTAAAATTAATTACGTAATGTTTAATTTAGTCATTGTTTTAACCACAGGATCCATCTATAATGGATATAAGGATCCAGTTGCCAGTTGATGTTTTGAGAAACGGCTTCAAAGCCCAATTTTTCGGTTGTTGACTCTCGAGGACTAGAGCCTCTTTTTTTTCAGAACCCGCCCAAAAATCAAAGTTCCTAATCGATCCGCGTCATTTTATCTAAATCAATCTGAGCCTTCCATTTCAATTAGATCAACGATGCTCTTTCGACACTTCCAACATCATGAATGCCACGTCACCGATCCGAGTGCTTTCAAAGATCGAAACAAATCAATCCCGTCCATTTTCCAATAGATCAACGGCCACAAACATCTGTTCATCTCTCTCTCACCCTTCGCGCACAGATCCCATTTTCAAAATGGCACTATATAACTTACCTTCCTATCGTTTCAAATCCATCGCATGCTAAGAAGCAAAATACAATCAAGTACAGATAAGAAAGTTCGAATTTGTTTTTGTCTGTTACTCTTTTCTGATTGTTAGAGATGGCTCGTACGAAGCAAACTGCTCGCAAGTCCACCGGTGGCAAGGCTCCCAGGAAGCAGCTGGCGACTAAGGCCGCTAGGAAGTCAGCCCCGGCCACCGGTGGCGTGAAGAAGCCACACCGATTCAGGCCGGGGACGGTGGCACTCCGAGAGATCCGGAAGTACCAGAAGAGTACGGAGCTCCTGATCCGTAAACTTCCTTTCCAACGATTGGTCCGCGAAATCGCTCAGGACTTCAAGACTGATCTTCGCTTCCAGAGTTCCGCCGTGGCGGCACTTCAGGAAGCTGCGGAGGCTTACCTTGTTGGACTCTTCGAAGACACCAATCTCTGCGCCATTCATGCCAAGCGTGTCACTATTATGCCGAAGGATATTCAACTCGCTAGGCGTATTAGGGGCGAGCGTGCCTAATCTTTCTGTTAGGGTTCGTGTAGATAATTTCTAGCAGTGTTAATCTTACAGCGTTCTTGCGATTTTCGTAAGGATATTGTGACATTGTACTTGTTCAAGCTCTTTATCAATGAAATTATCTTTTCTGCACTTCGGTTTTTCTCTTTTTTCCATAAGCTTTTCTTTAAGACCATTGCAACTGGCATAAATGAAATACAAATTGAAAATTTCAATACAGATAAAATATTATGTGGCTGCTGCTATTTGTCAATGAAATTATGCTGGCCTGGATGATTGCTCGTAAATCTCATTAATCTTCACAGTCTCACGCTTGGGTACTTGCAATTGGCTTGACCTGAATAAGAAATAGTTTAATCAATACGTTGGCTAGAATGGAAGAATGAGGTAATGGAATCGGGCAGGGGAAAGATTAAAACTCACTTGGATCCTTGGCTGTCTGTTGAGCAAGGCCGTCGAAATAACATGTGGCTCCTTTGCTTCTGAACTTTGCCCAGTAAGAACTGAACACGTAGCTTGCATGATCATGGATTGAAACTGGCTCGTAGCACTCTCTTCCCGGTTCAAGAGCATCACAAGTCATGTTCCCTTCATTGCAGGAATAGGACATCGCTGCTTCCAATTCCGTTTTGCTTGCCCCATTTGCTGCCACACACCAGACTTTTCCTTTGTATGGCATATTATTCGTAGGAGCTGGTAATGATGCAAAATCTGTCACAGACTCTTTTCCAGTCAAGTCAATGTCGTAAATTGGCGTGCCATCGGGGTGCAACAAGCCCCAGTGTCGCTCTGTTCCTGGACCAGGTTTTTGGTTTTCATCAAACAGTGAGAAGATGAAGGTGGGTATTGCAACCCCGGGTCTGGCTGGGGTCCCAATGGGTGGTTTTGTTGTCATTTTGTGGATGAGGTTACGGTTGTATGTGGCTGCATTGAATATGTTTGCTGCAGGTTCTTCTATGTCGCCAGAGTTGGGCCAACCTGTTTCTGATATTACGAGGTTGATGTTGGGGTACCCGAGTTTGGACATGGCGAAGATGAGGGAGTCAAGCATTTGGTCTAACAGATTGGTGTAGACCAAACCACTGACAGGGTCAGTTATGGCGAAACTTCCCCTGAATAGAGCAAAGTCAAGGCTGATGTTGTAGGGGTCCTGTGACCATGGGAAATAAGGGTATACATCAATAAAGAAGAATGAGTTAGTTATGTCTAAGAACTTGAGCATTGGTGCTATCACGCTGTCTCTTATGTCAGATCGGAATGTCCCGCCTGAAGGAGGGAAAGTTGATTGCAAGACATCCATGGCCAATGGGGTGCCAATTTTGATGCCGCTGATATTGTGAGCTTTGAGAGATCTTTTGATGCTTCGCATTGCTGGGACAAGATCATGCCACATTTGGTGGCCCTGTTCTGAATTGTAGCTCAGCACTTCATTGCCCACAAGTAGGAAGCGGATCATGGTTTTGGGATAGTAAGGGGCTACATTGTTCCTCACCCATTCATCTGCTATGCTTTGGTTGGCAGCCATGCCTGAAATTTCCTGGTTTGGGATCATGATGGAAACTTTAAGCTTGGTTGTTGATAAAAGCTCTAAAATCTCGGGGTCCACATTGTAGAGCTTCACGCGGCTAGCCTTCATTGTTGTTAGTAACTCAATGGACCGATATGGAGAGGGTAAATTGTTCCCAAGCTGGCCATAGTTGACACCGATATTGCTTGAGGCTTTTACTCCTGTAGAATTATGAAAATTGGTGTTATATTATTTATAAAATAAGATTCTGTAGTAGAAACGGAAAGCATTATCTTTTCAAACTTACTCGATAATGAAAGTAAATAGACTAGAAACATAGCCAGAGGACCCATTTCTCCACCAACTTTTGTGCTAGTGACCAGTAATTGCCTTGCAACAGGTGCGGTGATGCTTAAGGAGTAGATTGAGGTAATTTGGTTATTGGCAGTATCAATTTATACAAATGAGATGAAGACTAGTAGCAAATAACTGTGCAAAAGGATCTTTATGGGTGCACACAAGAGTGAATCATATTTTACTGTCCACAGCAAAACGAAATATGAAAGGAATGGTGTTAAACACACAAACGATTAAACTAGTAGTCATAGGCAAGGGTGTCTTCTTTGCTTCTTGGTTTGACCTGTTATTTTATTATAAGAAACACAGTTACGAAGTCACGAACTTTATAAGGGTAAAGAAGCCACTATTGTATGAAATTCAGGCTAATGAAAATGGTGTCATGTATCTCTTGTGAAATGGGAAAAACGATAGTAGCAATTTGAGAGCAGTTTATGTTATAGATCTCGACACGGCCATGGATTATTTTTCTTCTCACCTAATGAAACTCAACTCTCGAATCCCTTTTAATGACTTTTCTTGGCTAAATTGATGTTTTGTCCTAGCCACTTCAATGGAACTAATTGAGCGGCAAATTGTTTGACATACTGAGTCTCGTTGGAGAATTATTGGAGGTGTATACGCGACATCATCAATATGATTCTACTCATAGGTATATGTGGCTAAGGTACGGTATACAATATGGAATATCGTTTTTTTTTTTAAATTAATCTTTATATAAGTGTGTGTTAAAATAAATTTTTGATGTATAACCAGTGTCCTTTTAGTTGATTTTTTTTCCACCTAAAACAATCCCATCATTTTTTCCCTTTTTTTATGCATAAAATCTTAATTTTTTCCTTTTCTTTTTGCGTACAATCTTACTAAACGGTGAAGATTATGCTTTGCTTCTCTCTCCAACTACACTCAATCCACTTCCCAAAGCCTCATTGTATTCGAACTTCGAAGCCATGAATCTACTAATCAACATTCGTCGCTGCCCTCCCAAAGGATGCCTCCCATGACTGTTACAATATCCAATAGTGCTCAACATTCATATGCAGTTCTTATATATAGATGCCTCAAATTAAGGTTTGATAAAAAATAGTCATAAAATCAACACTTATAATTCTTAACTAGTATTTACTAGCAATAGATCGAAAATTTCAGATTCATCAAGATTAGCACCAAAAGATTTCAACCAATCTTTTAGTAATTGAAAAGTAATTTGACCACAATTCTCTGTATTTATCATATTACAAGAGTACAATTTGACAATTCCAAGTATAAATTATTATGTTGACCTACTCAACTTTTGAAGGGCTACTAACGTTCTTGGGACTTGGTGAAAAGAAAACAAATTTAACAATTTGTACCAATTTGAATGGAGACGATAGGGATATAAATCACACTGTAAGTTATTGTGCTCTGTATCCTTTTTGCTCTGCGTTTCTATGATACTGTTTTACCAGGCTTTGCTGAAGTTTGATTGCTATAGCACATAAGAATACTAAGTATTTACGAAAAAAATTTAAACTGAAATGGATTATGCAAACTTGCATCATAATTATTCTAGACTTTCTGGTTTGTTTTGCACACTTTATTTAGTATTAATCTTAGAATTCATGATTGTTCCCTACAGGTTCTCCTAGAACCACAGCCGTTGACTGCACCTAAAAAGTCATGGCAGTAATTATTTACTTGCTCCTCATCTGTTCCTTAATCCTTAAATTCAAATGTAACAAGTAGATAAAATTCCAAGATTCAAGTAGAAGCCAAAAAACCTCAGCCAGATTTGTTTGATTATGATTAAACCAAAAAGTCTAGGGGGGCGAAGAGGACAGTATGACTTGAGTCTACTTAAAGGTAACCTAAATGTGATTAATAATATGATTGCATATATTAGTCCTTGTGATAACCTCATATCATGCAAGTGAATGATATGCTGTGGATGAAATTATAACAAATAATCTCATTTCACCTGTGTTTTTAACTAATTAAAAATTGTGCCCAACTAAATTCCGTCCTTGTGCAGGGAAAAGATGATTGGTTAACCTGTGTTAATATGTTTGGTCACCATTAGACCCTTCCACCTGCACCATGTCACAAAACAATAGACCATTCCCAAATCATCGAGTGATAGAAAGAGTGAGTATCAAACATTTGGTTGCAGCTGCCTACTATTTTCTCTATTATTAAATACTAAAATGAAACCTTTGGTTGAAGCTACTATTATTTAACTAAAATATTGGAAGAGTCTAATAATTTTTTTTTTTTAAAAAATTGGCACACATAAACACAATAACATGTATTTGTTTTCATTTATAAGTAATTTGTTGTATCTGCTTTTTATTTTTACTTTTTTATTTTTTTTAAAATTATCAATCATTAAATGAAGAATGTAAATGGATAAATTAAAATTTTTAATTCCATTCTTTTATATTTGTATATCTAATATCTAATCAATTCTCTTTCCCACATCCAAATTCTACTGGCAAGGTGGCACAATCCTTGCAGATACCACATGGAGACCAAGTAATTAAATGAAAAAAAAAAGAAATTATAATTAATATTTTTAGGATACTGATTCAAAAATTAAAAATAAAAGTTTTTATTAAAAATATTATTAATATATTTTTAAAATTTTAATATATTTTAGCATTACTTTAATAAAATTATTATTAATTTTTTTTAATCAGTATTCAATTCTAAAGACATTGATAATAGGATCGATTAGGTTATCTTATGTTGGCAGGTTGCTTCACCGATGGGTATTAATGAAAAGTTGCTATACAATACAATTTAGTGTACACCTGAGACAAGTTTGTACATTAATGAAGTCTTTCAAACCAATGTTGTTTGGGTAGTTTATATTTGTAAACCTCATTTATCTTGTATTTGTCTTCCCTCTTATAACAATTACAAATTACCAAGGTTGCAAATGCATTTAAATTGATGAGTTAATAACATTTTTACTATTTCTTTTATAGTCAATAAAAAGGAGATGATAAAAAATTATTTTTAATTTATTCTAATATCTCACCTTAGATATATTTATATTATCCAACATTTCTTGATAAACCGCTTTATTTTAAGTATTCTTGACCTAAAAAACCTTTACTGTAAACCTTTAGTTTAAATTTTTTTGATTTATAAAATATTTTGATATTTTATAAGACAGACACCATTGGAAATATTTGTCATAAAGTAATTTAAAATTTGTTTACATATAAGATATTTTTATTTAATTTTGATATATGATACTTTTTTTAAAAAGTACGTAAAGTTTAAAATTGAGGGTCGGAAACCCTTTTTTTTAAATTAGTTTACGCTATAACTAAATCTGGTGGACGAAATAAACAGAAAGAGATATGCACTGTTCAATTAGCTAAAATGTTCGGTGGTTGTCAGCCATCAAAGGTGTACCACAAAGATATGCACAGCTGATAGATGAATTTTTTTTTACAAGCTAAGTACTATTAGATAAAAAATAATATCAGTAATATTTTTTAAAATGTTAAATATTTTTAAAATATATTTTTTCTTTTTAAATATATTAAATTAAATAACTATTTATATTTATAATTAATAAAAACAACAACTTTAATTTTTTTTAATTTTCTTTAATCTACCTTAATTTTTATGTTCCTTTATACATCTTAATGGATTATTAATTTAATAGAAAACCACATATATAAATAGAAAATCACATATATAAAGTTATTGCCTTTTGTCTTTATCTATATGTATGTTCTAATTTTATTAGCTTTATTATGTCATTTATATCCAAAAATTAAATTAATTTTTTTTTATTTTTTTGTTAATTAAATAGATCAAATCATTGCGAATTAGATCGTCATCTATATATGTCTATTATTTTCTTGAAACCGTATAATAAGCCACGAAATTGAAGAAAGTGTTCTTTGATGTTTTGAAAGGGACACTAGTAATCAGTCCATATTAAGCCGGTTTCTTCTGCTGTTTTACATGAAAAAAATATATGTTGCATCTCTTCTTATTGATGACCACATGTTGTGCAAATGATAAAATTTTTGGGTAGGATTCCTCTTTTGATAAGATTTACACAAGAAGGTATCATATCCCTTATCACCTTTCAAGGAAAAGCATTTACTTTGACAAGAATTTATTTGAGATAGAAATAATTGAAAGTCTCCGTGTCACCATTTGAGTCCTAACTCCTTAGTTGTTTATGTGCTGATTTAATAGAATAATTTTTTGATGGGTCAATTTTCCAGCACCACTTATCTTTTATATTTTCCTGTAAGTGCACATCTGAAATCAATTGTTGCAGTATGGTTAATTGCTTAACTTCATAATAAAAAAAGTCTCTCTTCCAGTCCTAATTTTACTTCTTCATACCACTTGATCGGTTTCTTACATCTACTACTTTTTCCTCTTTAGAATCCTAGATATTGTACAACCTTGGAAAAATATTTGTTAACTTATCATCTCCTATCCACACATCGTGTCAAAATGATGTATCTTCCTTGTTTTCCACTTTTTTACACATGTACTTGACCAACTATATGTTTGATTTATATTATTTCTCCAAGAACCTATTTGGTCTAACCACCATTGTGATCCATTTCTTGGATTTCTTCTCCATTTTGCATCAATATTTCCATATTTTGATCTTATAACCTTGCATCAGAAGCTACTATTCTCAGTTAAAATTTTCCATCTACATTTTCCTAATAGTGCTAAGTTAAGAGATTTCATATCTCTCATTCCTAACCCACCTATCTTTTTGTCTTTATAAACTTTCTCCCATTCCACCCAGTATATTTTTCTTTCTTTCTTAGACCCACCCCACAAAAAAATGTTTGAAAAGGGATTTAATGGAAGAGATGATACCTTTGAGAGCTTTGAAAAAAGAAAGAAAACAGATTGGAAGGGAGTGTAAGTCAGGCATAAGTAGGATGATTCTTCCACTAAAGGACAATGTCTTACTCTTCCATGTTGACAACTTTTTCTTTAACTTATCTAACACTCGTTTCCATGCAGATTGTCTTCTAGGATTTTCTCCAATAGGTATCCCCAGGTAGTGGAAAGGCATGCTTCCAATTAGACAATTTATAAAACTGGCCATTGACTCTATTCGTTGCTCTTGTATGTTGATTCCCAAGATTTGGCTTTTTTGGAAATTAACCTTGAGGCTAGAGGTCAATTCAAAAAGTTGTTGTAGTGCTTTCATAGCCTTCACATTTTCCCATGTTGCTATGACAGTGATCAATGTGTCATTTTTGTATTGTAGATGACTAATATGAGTTTGATTTTTACGAATGTTAATTCCCTTAAACAGGTTGATTTTCTCTGCTTTTGTAACCATCTTGCTTAACCTTTTTGCCGCAATTAAAAATAAAAATGGTGACATTGGATCTCTTTATCTTAGTCCTCTTCCTATACCGAACTCCTCTATGGGGCTCCAATTCACCAAATTTGACACCCTGATAGGCACTCTTGCATCCGATCCCTCTATTTTTGTAGAAAGTCCATCCTATGCAACGTGTATAACAAACATTCCCAACTTATTAAGTTGTAAGCATTTTCAAAATCAACTTTAAATAGGATGCATTCTTTCTTCTGCTTTTGTGCTTCCTGCATTATTTCAGTTGTTATAATAACACCATCCATGATTTTCCTCCTTCTGAAGAAAGCTATATGTGTACAAGATATTACCTTATCGATGACTTTCCTTAGCCTATTTGCTAGTAGTTTTACTAGTGCTTTATACATGAATCCTAGCAATGAAATTGATCTAAAGTCACCAATATTTTGTGTACGCTTCTTTTTGGGTATCAACACCACAAAAGAGCTATTGGATCCTTATATTAATCTTCCATTTGGTGAAAGTTTTCTATGAAAACTAGGAACTTCTTCTTTACTATCCCAAAATATTTTTTATAAAACCAAAATTCACCCTATTGAGTCCTATACTTTTATCACTATCACAGTTCCAAACTGTTGTTTGTATTCTTTTCTTAGTAAAAAGAATCATAAGTTGTTTTGAATCTTCATAAAAAATTTGTTTGAATTGCATCCCTTGTAAAACTAGTCTTCCCCTATCTTGTGTCTTGAATTTTTTTCATAATGAGATTGTATCTCCTGTCTTATATTTTGCACCCAAACACCAAGCCATTGTCATTTCTTAAGCACACTATCTTTAAAATTTTCCTTCTTTTATTTATATATCCATGGATGAAACTTATATTTACATCTCCTTGTTGTAGCTATTTTGATCTAGATTTTTGAAACAAAAGTTGTCTTTCATGTTCAACAGGTTATAAAGAAAAATAATATTTTCTTTTCAAGTGTGTACCTCTTCTTCAAACAGACCTGATTCCTCCCCTTTTATATCCAGTTGTTGTATCTTTTCCTTTGCTGACTTGGTTTGTGAGTCTAGGTCCTCAAAACATTCTTTATTCCACACTTTGAGTTTCTTCTGGATGCCTTTTAGTTTTTCTTTTAAAATGTAAGCAACTTGTTCATCTACCTATGTTTCCTCCGAACCAAGTTTCACAATTTGTTTGAACTGTGGATGTTGATTCCAATAGTTGAGAAATCTAAACGAATTTGGCCCCCAATTGAGATCCTCATCTTTGATTAAAATTGCACAATGGTCGAATAATCTCTTTTTCAAACCCCATTAGGATGTGTTTCTCTATTCATCAAACCACCCACGTGATTGTAAAAAATGATCCAGTCGACTCATATATCGCTCGCATGCGTTATACCATGTAAACTTTCTTCCTTGTATTAGTAAGTGTGGTAGTTCAACATTTCTAATAAAATTTTCGAATGATGATATATCCTCTCTTCTTGAGAACCCAATGCTTTCTTTTCTTTCTTCCTCTAATTTGATGGAATTAAAATCTCCTACCACACACTAAAGATCACCACCTTATTTCTTTTCACTTGTGAGATTTCTTGCCACATGTCTTTTTTCGTTGATAATTCACATGGTGCGTACGCATTTACTATGCACACATCTGTTTGGTCTTCTCCATATCTTCCCTATACCCTTGTGAAGTAATTCCCTTTAAAAGCTTCATCTAGAGGAAAGCTATTTTGTTGCCATATAATTAGTAATCCTCCTCGGTTTACTTGTGATGGTTTACACGTCTAATGGAAATTGTCTCCTCCCATATTGTTGCACACGTTCTCTTGTTTATCGTAACATTTTTAGTCTCTTGCAAGCATACCGTGTCTACCTTTTCTTTCTGGATTGTAGTCTTCACTTCCCATTTCTCCATCCTTCCCCCTACCCCTCTAATATTAAGTGACATTACCTTCATACTAAGTATCTTGTCCCCCATTTATCATCATTTTCTTCCTTCATCTGTGTTTGTGATCCTTTCCGTAAATTTGTTTTCCTCTTATAACCATCTATCCCTTATTTCCATTTCTATAAGATTCTGTACTATCTCTTATTCCCTTCCAGGATTGACTATTCCAATTAACTTTCGTATGTCCCACATCTCACGTGCCAGTTTCTATCTTTTCCTTTCTACTCCACTTCTTTTAGATAAGCTTGGAGAAGATATAGTAGGGTAATTCTGATTGTTATCTTTTGCAATATTTTAGACACTAATTGGAATTGCAGTATCTTAAAAAACATCATCTCCTATGACTTTTACCCCATTGTTGTCTTTGGTATATGTTGACCTTTCGTATGAGACTTTCTTCAAACACCGTTTATGCCTATTTCTAAGCAAAGATTTCACTGGCGTGAGTCTATCCAATATTCCCCCCTCTGCATCTTCTCTCACATCCTCTTTTTCCTTTAGTCTTAGTTCTATTGTATTGTAAGCACTGCCTTCTATTACGTCTATATCACCTTGCACCGTGTGTTTTCCTTTGGTGATGTTTGAAACCATCGTGATTTCCTTTATTTGGTCGTGGGACACTTGCTAAATTTTTGGTTCTACCACCTTACCATCATCATATACTTCCTCCATGCTCTCTTCACCAATTCTTTTGTGTAAAATTCTTATACTCTTCTGTTTCTCAATTTGTTCCTTTGTCTTTTCCTCTTTTTTTTTTTCATCCTTTCTTCTGACATGTGCCTTGCTTCCTTTTTCATTCCTTGCATGTGGACTGTTATATTTTCTATTTCTTATGCTAAGCTAGTTATTTTGTTATTTTCTCTTTTTTCCTGTACTTGCTTTGAGGCTCCCATCTTGGGCTGATTTTCTTTGTTTATGGGTTTTCCCACTCTCCTTCCTTCCTGTATTTTCATGTGCTTTGGTCTACATTTTGAGGTCTCTATTATTTCAAAGGTGTCCTATTGGGTCCGTTGGGCTTGCGTTAGCCTAATAAGTTCAACTTCTGGGTCAAAAAAGGCTTGAGCGTTGTGTAGAGGTTGTATTGACCACATCACCTCAATTGGCTCTAGAGGTTCCACAATATACCTTGACCTCCTCCTATGTTGGTAACCTTGCTATACATATATGTCTCCTTAGATGTAGCTTCCCGAGTTGGTTGCTCAGATTTTTTCTAACATCTATCTTCATTGGCATTACCCTGTATTTCAAATTCAAAATTCTTCACATTGTCTTTTTCTATAATTCTGTCCTTACACCTGTAAATATTTGTTTATTGTTGACGTCATCGGTTTTAAAATCATCGTCTTCCACATCATTGTCGGATCTGAGTCCTTTTGATTCATGTACAAACGAGAGATCGAATTCTGATAAAGTTTCTATTTGTTATGTCTCATTTTCCTTTATGTGATCTTCCTCCCCATTATCCATCATTCCTGAGAATGACTCTTCCATTAATCTTATGCTGAAAAAAATCCCACTAGCTCGTACCATTAACCTTCTACTGATAACCTCCGGGGATGATGTGCATATTAGGAGTCTAGCAAAATCCAACCTTTATAAAGGTTCCAACTGCTGTAGCAAGATTTCTAAAATTATGTTCATTCCAAGCCTGAAGTGGAACTCTTTAACACCCAATCCAAGCAAATCTTTTTTGTGGAACTCCACCTTATGACCAAGGCCTTAATTCGGCAAACCAATTCTGAAACTCTTGTTTAGATTCTTTTACCAATGTTTCAAAATCCTTTCCTTCATATTGTGTGATTAAGACTAGCTTACCTTCCATTGGTGTCAGGTTGATTGTTGTTATGCCTTTTTTTTCACATTTTATCTTACAGAGAACAAATGTCTTCCACCTTATGCACTTCTTCCTTGTAGCTTGTTTTTAGCATCTCCATTTTTTCTTCTTCGACCTGTAGGTCTATTCCCCCCTCCCCCATTCAACCTCTTCCTTTGTTTGCTATGTTTCTTTCTTTATGATGTTTGCATATTTCTTTCCTTTAGTCACCATAGCAGTATTACTACTTCTTCCTTTTATTGCTACTTCTCCAATTTTATCCCCCTTTTATACTTTGTTAAATTGACACTTAGCTTATATATTCCTATCCAAATTTAATTAAATTATTCCTCCAGTCTTTTTGAGTCCCGAATATGTTTAAATCTTACAAAATCAAAACGTGCCCGTTTTGCCAATATTTTCTTTAGTAGATATACATCATTGACTACAGCCCATCTACTGAATATCTTCTATAAAGCTTATACTCCGTAATTTTCAAGAAAATTTGTAAAGTAATATGGTATTGTGTCCACTGCATATTCTCTTGAATATGCTCACCTATTATTACTACTCTGTCCTATCATTTCCATGCCACAGTTATTCGTCTATCCTTCTCCTTCTGTTGATCTGATCAAGTTTCTTTTCTTCTTCTTCGCATCACCTTAGTCCACTTTTCTTTATTTCTTCTTCACGTCACCTTAATCTACTTCAAACCTTCGCTCTCATTCCTCTCCTTACACATTTTTCAATAGTATTGAATAATTAAATTGCAAATAACTTTATTATAAAATAATTGTTATATATATATATATATATATATATAAAGATATGTTTATTTATATATATTTTCTTGATAATCATAAGATTTTTTTTTATATTTTTAAAAAATAAAAAATTATTTAATTACTAAATTTAAAATGTATAAAATAATTTTTATCACATCAAGTAATAATGGTTTTACATTGTTAAATACACCAGTCATTGTTGATTTGTCCATCTTCGATTTATGTAAGTTGGGCTATTAATGACACAGGCAAATTAAATAACTTTGTTGTTATAATATTAAATATTTAAATATTTTTATTTTAGAATTATTTTATTTAGAAAAATAAATTTAAATTTTTATTTGAATGATGTATTTTATATTTATTGAATTTTATATTTTTTATTAAGATTAAATAATCTAATTTTTATCATATATAAAATTTTATGTTTAATTATTTATAGATTTTTTTAATTTTTTTTTTAGTTTTTTTTACTAAAAATTTTAAATATACAAATATTTATATTATTTAATATGTTAAAATAAAATAATAATCCAATAAAGTACATGCTTGTAAATATAAAAAAATTAATTATATTATTTGATATTGAAAATATTGTACCAAATACAAATATAAGAGATGAGAGAAAAACATAAAAAGTAGCAAAAAGAAAAATAATTAAAAAAAATAACATGAAAAGGAAAGAAAAATATTATTTATGAAAATCACTTAAAAAAATTTTAAAAATTTTAAATTTCATAATTTTTTTAAAAATTTAATTTTTTATTTTAGTTTATTAAAATTTACAGAATTTAATTCATGCAAGTAATTGTGCATGAGACTTGATCACCCAAGGGAGAAACATGTCTCGCCTTTGATTTGGGCGAGATACTCACAATTTCTTTTTTTGTTTTATAATTTTCGATCAAAGTATGGGTGATTCTATGTTCATTTTCTTTTCATGTGTCAGCTGGTCTCTGGCGCTACTTTCATATATTTTTTTATGCAACATCATCCTGTATATGAATAGTATTGCTCTAAAATTTATAATAAAATAATTTATCATGCAGCAAAATCTTTCACACTCGTAATTAATTTTTTACCCTATTTTAATTTTTTTTTGTCTAATAATCCATCTATATAACTAAATAGTAAATATTCATTATTATTTTGTGAGCCATTAAGTTAAGCATTAAGTATATCTACGCTAATAGGAAATTAGCCATAATTCTAAGTTGTTTGATACCTTTTTCTAATGAATTGAAATTGTACTTGTGCTCGCAATGAGAATATCTAATTGACCAGATTATCTTAATGTACTACAGTTACCACAAAAATTTAAGGAGATAATTAAATAGTATAAATATGTGAGAAAAAAATAAATTTCAGTCATTACAAGACTTGATTTTCGACAAAAAAGAAAATAAAAAAAGAAAGAACAAAGAACATGAAATTACATCATAGTACCAGGGATAAAGAAATTGGGATGATATCCATGGCACCTTATTGAAAGGATTATTACTAAATAAAAGAAAAAACCAGGGAAAAATGATATTGCATATCGTAGTTTAAGAGGAAAGGAGTTTAGCTGATCTAGCAAGTGGAACACAGATGAGATTATTTGCCCTTGGAACTGTTAGACCAGGTTGCTCTTCCATGCTAACTTTGGCATCATTACCTTTCAATATTTGGCCATGTGGGCCCACTACCTGCAGGTCAAAACATTGGATAACAGATGCAAGCAGTGTTGCCATTCCAGCAGTAGCCAAATTCACTCCAGGACACATTCTCCTACCAGAACCAAATGGGATTAGTTGGAAATGCTGTCCCCTAAGATCAACAGGGTTTGCTTCCCCTTTAGCGCCATTCTCTAAGAACCTATCAGGACGAAATTCCAATGGCCTGTCCCAGTATTTTGGGTCTCTTCCTACAGCCCAAACATTGAAAAGAATCAGTGCTCCCTCTGGGATCACATACCCATCGATCTCACACTCTGACACACATTTTCTCTTCACCACTGGGAGTGGCGGGTGCATACGGAATGTCTCCTTCACAATGGCTCTAATGTAAGGAAGGTTTTGAATATCTGCTTCGTCCACAAGTCTATCTTTCCCAACAACACTTTCAACTTCTTCTCTTGCTTTTTGCAACACCCTGGGGTTGTTGATCAGCTCTGACAAAGCCCAATCTGTTGCCACAGCTGTGGAATCCGTCCCTGCTGAGAAGAAATCCTGCACAAAGAAACGGTGTGTCAGCATTGTCGACTTAAATGTGGGTTTATTCACCTTGGACACAAACATAAAACCATATTTTTCACGTGTTATAGTATAGATTTTTAATTTTTGATCTTGCTATATGTGTATATTATCACGTGCCATCTCTGGTAGAGGCTTTAGTGTAATAATAACTTAGAGCATGTACACCTCCTTAATTAGGTACTCAAACACCATTGTTTAAACAAGGCCAATCAATAAAACAAAGGCAAGACGCTTACCACAACAAGACCCTTGATTTGTTCCTTGGTAATTTTGATGTCCATGCTCTCGTCCTCAGCAAATTCAAGCAAAGTATCCAGAAAAACTACACTCTGCTCACCCTCAGCAAGCTCTCCGTTTCTCTCCTTCCTCATTTTCCTAATCTCCTGGCGCTTCTTAATAACCCTTTCAATGACGGGGTCAAATTTGTTAAAGATTTCGTCAATTCTCTTCTCATATTTTCCAACCTTGAGCTTCTTCAATGGCCAAATAAAGTCGGTAAGACTATATTCACCAAAGATTTTAAGCACCTCACGAGCAATATCTCTAATCTCTTCAGATTCACCCAACATCATTCTAGAAATGGTGCTGTTTGTCCACTTGAGAAGTTCCTCGGTGATATTAAGGGGCTGTTGAGCTTCTGCACTGTTTGCCATAACCTTGAGAACCTTGCGGATCTCTTGGCTTCTAAGGGGCCTCAACTTGCTGACGGTTGTGGCATTGAGAAGGTCGTTCATGATGACCTTTCTAATGAACTTCCAGTAAGGTCCAAAGGGAACCATGGCCACAGAATTATCGTAAGTGAGGCGTTTGATGGCAGAAGTTTGGAACCTGGTGTTGAAGGAAGAAGCCTCGTGTGTTTGGAGGAAGAGTTTAAACAAGTCGGGGGTGGAGGTAACAACGGTGGGCATGGAGCCGAAGTAGAGAGAGTATATGGGACCATAGCGTTCGGAGAGACGTATGAGGGATTGATGGAGAAGGGGTTGGTCCAATAGGTGAAGGTGTCCTATAAATGGAAGACGTGGCTTTGGACTTGGAGGATTAGGAAGGTGGCGAAGGGCCTTGGATTTTGCACTTGGTGTTGGACGAAGATGCATAAACAGAGCTATCACCAAAAACGTAATTGCAAGTTCAAGCAACATTGTGGTGTGTTTCTTTGCTCTTGGCTATTATGCTAAATTAACTAACGAGTTTGTAGAAAGAGAACTCCTGAGTTTGAGGCTAATTAAGCAAGATGTTTTTCAGCCTGAGAAAACAGGCTTCCAACACCTGCCTTTTATAAGCAACTGATTGACACTGTATAATGGGCAACTAGTCAACTACCTACCGTCTTCAATCTTGGTGAGCCTCTTTCAGAGCAAGTCATTCGTCATACATTTGTGCTTAGAAATATATTATTTATTCCTAATAAAATGATTAAACGCTTTTAATTTTTTAAGAAAATGTAATAGTTATACTTGGCTGATTTTTTCTCTCATTTGGATAATACTTTTCTAATTTTACTTAATAACAATATCAAGAAATAAAGATTAAAATAATTAAAATAATAAATTAAAATAAATTATAGATTTTATAATGGGTTGTTTTGAAAAATCTTATATCACCTACTACTGGAGTCTAAGATATGGTGCTACACCTTTCCTTGAATTGGAGAGCTTCAGTCAAAAGAGTTGTAACTTGAAGGCTGGTCAGCTACATCGCATCGGGACACTAGGCCAAGGGAAATATGCATTTTAAATTCTAGGAATTTATTGAACGACAAAAACCAAAAAACACATAGTAGGAGCCCGTAACTACCGCCTGTCCTGGCATTTTGTCAATATATAAAACCCATCATGACGGAAAGAAAAGTCCAGTTTTTCTCATGCATAGAAAAACAAAGTAATGAAGATATACATTAGTTTTCAAATCAGCAATAATTTTTTCATATCCAAATATTATTATACATCAATCTATTTTTTTAACATTATAATCAATTTATCTATTTTTCTTATTCAATAGATTTATTTTAAAAAAATAAAACAAATATAACATATTAAACTTAAATAAATATAAACAGATATATAGTGATATGATGTTTTTTGGAAACCTTTTTAAATTAGAGGATGGTAAATTTTAACCATTATACATGTAACATGTGTCTAATAATATTTGTTATAGTTAATAGTAAATTATAGTATATAAATTTTATTAAAAAATCTAAAAAATTATATTTAAACATAAATATCTTTCTATAAATTTATATCATTTAAATTTTTTTTATTTATTATACAAAAAGTTCATTTTTAATTATTCTTTTACTTTAAATTTTTAGATTATATTTAAAATTAATATACAATATACAATAAATATTTTCTATTATAATTTAGTGAATTAATATTTGTTTAATTTATTTTTTAATTTAAATATATAAATAATTAAACTATGTGTAATAATATCAATCGATATTCATTTGTAATGATGAAAGAAATTTATTTATTAAATTTAAATTTAATATAGAAGTTTAAAATAATATATTTTAATAAATTAATTATTGTTAAATTAAAAAATAAGACAGAAAGATAAAGTAAAATAAAATTAAGGGTTTGGATATTTTTGTAACTAATTACACATCTCTTTCTTGTTGGATGGTGTAATTGAAACCCACTTGAGAAATCTAAATATCACATTTTTTTTTCAATATTGTTTGATAAGATTTATGTAAATTTGGATAAATTCTGAATAAGACTCTTTAATTGGTCATTTGAACCACCAATAAAGATATTAGTTTATGGTTTCAAAATTTGTTTGAGCTTCCAAAGTTAATTTTATTAAAATAAAATTCTTGTCATAGTCGTTTGTATAAATAAAAGGCATATTAAGAAAAAACAATTTTCATTCAATAAAAATGTAGGCAATGAAGTTAGGTATACGGGTCTTGTCTCAATCATGCTTAATTTAAATAATTTCTTTTCTTTATTTTTAGTTTTCTTTGGCTCCCCTTCTACCCAAAATCAATTAACATATGCTATATCATGGTTACATCGCTTTGTGTAAATTTCTAATTGAAAGAGAAGGGAAAAAGTCTTATCTCTTAATCAACCTGAAGTTATTTGAATAATGTGTATGGAAATTGCAGGATCCTTATGTTTTATATAATGAACATGAATGTAATTAGGATAATAAAAAATAGGTAAATGTTTCGGTACTTTCGTAATTTAGAGGATAGTAAATCCTCTTTATTAATTAACAAATATTAAGAGTTTTAGGTTTTATTTTATTAATAATTATTAATAAAGGTCATACATGTATTTTGTATAAAAAAATTATTAAATTGTAAAATAATTTTTTTTAAAAAAATTATTTACTGAACATTTGAAGCAATAGAATATTTAGGTGGAATCGAGTCAAGGACAATATATCCCAGAAGTTCTGAGTTTAATTTTACGAACATTATATCTTGGATGCATGATTGGTGAGACTGCCTACTACAAACATATTAGGTATCCTTCCTAGATATCATTGAGTTACAGAAGCTGGCGGAAGCAATACAGATAGAGGAACCGATAAGTTCTTTGGCAGAACTAAGACCGGTAGATCATCTTAACGAGTAAATAAGGGAGATGTAATATCTTCTCGCAGAATCAAGAATAGGTATGGAAGTGAATAAGATCTTCCAACATTAGTTTACGGTTAATTCGTTTAAAACTTAGTTTGACTCAATTTGTTTAATAAATAGATAAGATTACACTAGTTGAAAAGCTCTTTTTAGATAAACAAGTTAAGTTTAGATTTATAAAAAAGTTTATTTAACCTATTCAAGGACCTATTTATATTTATATATTATATATTTATATTTATTTTAATATATTATATTTATATAATATTTATTTTATATTTTATTTATATAATATTAATATATATATATATATATATATGTTTTAGGCCTATTTAATAGCTTTTTTATCTTATAGGTTTTAAGTTTGCAAGTCTTTTTAATTAATTATTTATATAGGTTTTAAGTTTATTTATTGATTTTTTTTGTTACGTAGACTTTTAAACAGACTTGCAGGCCTTGTAGGCTTTAAATCAGGCCAGACCTTGACAGAAAAAAAAAAAAGTCTTTAACAGGTAATAGGTCCAAGCTCAGATATCAAAGTTTTTAAACAGGCCAGACTTGAACATTTAAAC
This sequence comes from Canavalia gladiata, assembly GCA_037954105.1. Lineage (NCBI taxonomy): Eukaryota > Viridiplantae > Streptophyta > Magnoliopsida > Fabales > Fabaceae > Canavalia > Canavalia gladiata. The sequence goes on from CM075658.1 coordinate 70,124,830, forward strand.
CTAACTCGGCTCGACCTACTTCTATCCCCAATGAAGAATGGAGAGGATTTCGACTGCCTTCTTGCATCGAGTGAAGAGAAGGGGTGACAGACTTAATAGGGCTCAAACCTACAATATCATTGTTACGGACGTTAAGAAGAGGTCTTTGCTCTACCTGCTTCTTCCTTTTCTTAGGAATGAATAGTTGGATAAAAAATAATCTTTTTCTTTGTTAATCCAGTTGGTTCACATTTAGCTTTCTATAAGCTTGTCTTCTTTTCATTCAAGTTCCAAATTAGTTTCATTCATTCATCTTTTTACTGTTAGTTGGTAGTTTCTACTTTGTTCTCTTTCAGAAGCAAAAATGATTATGGAGCTAACTCTTTGAGTAAAGAGAAAAAAACTTACTTTCTCCCCTTTGAGACATACTCCTGTTGTTTGAGTTTATAAATGTATAAATTAGATCCTCTAATTTCTGCATTTAATGATAAGAATCTTTTTATAAATTATATTTTTTATATTCATATTAATAAAATAACTTATTAATTTATAAAAATAGACCAATATTAAATACATTATACACATGTATATTTATTTATTATTGCATAAAAATAAAAGATGTTTATTGTCCTTTAATTTAGGAAGATAAAAAAACTAAAAAATAATATTGAAAGAGGCTAAACATTTTTCATGTTATCATCTTAATCACCTTTATTTTTGTGTACACTTTCAGTGCCAATACCGTCCGAACACTAACACAACATGTGTCAAGCAAACAACACTTGTAGTTGATTGAGAAGTTCTACATTTATGAATAAACGATTTAGAGATAATAGTATTTTGAAAAATATTTTTTAAATGTTATTCTAAAAGATTAACTTAAAATATAGCATTATATACATAAATAGAAATAGAAGTAGGTCGAGTCGAATTAGTTTTTTAGTATTCAAGCTTGACCTATTTAAAAATTTTAAGGGCTAAACCTAGTCTGTTGCATGTTACAGAATTCTTTTACTATTAAGATCCGGTTTAATTTAAAGCTTACACTGCCTACAAGTTTGTTTAAAAACCGATATTAGAAAAAAGATTAATAAATAAAACTTAAAGCTTATATAAATAATTAATTAAAAAAATTACAAACTTAAAATTTACAAGATAAAAAAAACCATTAAATAAATCTAAAACATATATATATATATATATATTAATATTATATAAATAAAATATAAAATAAATATTATATAAATATAATATATTAAAATAAATATAAATATAAATATATAATATATAAATATAAATAGATTAAATAAATTTTATTATAAACTTAAGTCTAACTCATTTATTTAAAAAGTGAGCCAAATGTAACTTTTTGTTTGACGATCTTTGTCAACTTCCATTTCTATGTATGTGTCTCAATGTTGGTTTGTGTGTTCTGTTATCATAAAAAAAAAAAATCAACTTCCATTTCTATGTATGTGTCTCAATGTTGGTTTGTGTGTTCTGTTATCATAAAAAAAAAATATTGTATATTTATTGATAGGAAACCCGCAAAATCTAGTTTATTTTCTATTTTTCTAACGAATGAATGATATCGTACGGTCCCTCTTGTAATTAAAACCTATATTAATCAAACTATCTTAATGTACTAGAGTTACGACAAATCTATTGGGATAATTAAAGAGTATGAGATAAACGCATATGCTAGTAAAATGAAACGATTTTAGCACTTCATTGTAACAAAAAGAAAGAAAGAAAATATGAAAATTAGATCATAGCACCATAGATAAACAAAATGGATGATACATGTGTATGTTGGAGCCCCAGGTGTGGGGACTTTGATTTGCTGTGTATCCGTGACACTTTATTGAAATGATCATTACTACATAAAGGCAACAACCATGACAACAAGCTGTTGCATGTCGTAGTTTTAAGAGGAAAGGAGTTTAGCTGCGGTGTCTCTTGCAAGTGGAACACAGATAAGATTATTTGCCCTTGGAACAGTGAGACCGGCCCTCTCTTCCATGCTAACTTTGGCATCATTACCTTTCAATATTTGGCCTTGTGGGCCCACGACCTGCAGGTCAAAACATTGGATAACAGATGCAAGCAGCGTTGCCATTCCTGCAGTAGCCAAATTCACTCCAGGACACATTCTCCTACCAGAACCAAATGGGATTAGCTGGAAATGCTGTCCCCTAAGATCAACACCGCCTGCTTCCCCTTTAGCGCCATTCTCTAAGAATCTATCAGGACAAAATTCCAATGGCCTGTCCCAGTATTTCGGGTCTCTTCCTACGGCCCAAACATTGAAAAGAATCAGTGCTCCCTCTGGGATCACGTACCCATCGATCTCACACTCTGACACACATTTTCTCTTTACCACTGGGAGTGGCGGGTGCATACGGAAAGTCTCCTTCACAATGGCTCTAATGTAAGGAAGGTTTTGAATATCTGCTTCGTCCACAAGTCTATCTTTCCCAACAACACTTTCAACTTCTTCTCTTGCTTTTTGCAACACCCTGGGGTTGTTGATCAGCTCTGACAAAGCCCAATCTGTTGCCACAGCTGTGGAATCCGTCCCTGCTGAAAAGAAATCCTGCACACACAAACGGGGTGGGAGCATTGTCAGCTTATATATAGGTTCATTCACCTTGGACACAAACATAAAACCATATTTTTCACGTGTTATAGTATAGATTTTTAATTTTTGATCTTGCTATATGTGTATATTATCACGTGCCAGCTCTGGTAGAGACTTTAGTGTAATAATAACTTAGAGCATGTACACCTCCTTAATTAGGTACTCAAACACCATTGTTTAAACAAGGCCAATCAATAAAACAAAGGCAAGACGCTTACCACAACAAGACCCTTGATTTGTTCCTTGGTAATTTTGATGTCCATGCTCTCGTCCTCAGCAAATTCAAGCAAAGTATCCAGAAAAACTACACTCTGCTCACCTTCAGCAAGCTCTCCGTTTCTCTCCTTCCTCATTTTCCTAATCTCCTGGCGCTTCTTAATAACCCTTTCAATGACGGGGTCAAATTTGTTAAAGATTTCGTCAATTCTCTTCTCATATTTTCCAACCTTGAGCTTCTTCAATGGCCAAATAAAGTCGGTAAGACTATATTCACCAAAGATTTTAAGCACCTCACGAGCAATATCTCTAATCTCTTCAGATTCACCCAACATCATTCTAGAAATGGTGCTGTTTGTCCACTTGAGAAGTTCCTCGGTGACATTAAGGGGTTGTTGAGCTTCTGCACTGTTTGCCATAATCTTGAGAACCTTGCGGATCTCTTGGCTTCTAAGAGGCCTCAACTTGCTGACGGTTGTGGCATTGAGAAGGTCGTTCATGATGACCTTTCTAATGAACTTCCAGTAAGGTCCAAAGGGAACCATGGCCACAGAATTATCGTAAGTGAGGCGTTTGATGGCAGAAGTTTGGAACCTGGTGTTGAAGGAAGAAGCCTCGTGTGTTTGTAGGAAGAGTTTAAACAAGTCGGGGGTGGAGGTTACAACGGTGGGCATGGAGCCGAAGTAGAGAGAGTATATGGGACCATAGCGTTTGGAGAGACGTATGAGGGATTGATGGAGAAGGGGTTGGTCCAATAGGTGAAGGTGTCCTATGAATGGAAGACGTGGCTTTGGACTTGGAGGATTAGGAAGGTGGCGAAGGGCCTTGGATTTTGCACTTGGTGTTGGACGAAGATGCATAAACAGAGCTATCACCAAAAACGTAATTGCAAGTTCAAGCAACATTGTGGTGTGTTTCTTTGTTCTTGGCTATTATGCTAAATTAACTAACGAGTGATGAAAGAGAACTCTTGAGCTTGAGGCTAATTAAGCAAGATGTTTTTCAGCCTGAGAAAACAGGCTTCCAACACTTGCCTTTTATAAGCAACTCAGTAGAGCATTGTACACGTTTCCATTCTTATCTTCAATCTTGGTTGGCACTCAGATGATAAATTAGTTTTAATATTCTTGCTACAATGTTTTCCAGGCCGAAAAGACCAAACATTCGTTATGCATATTTAACATTTCAAAAATATTTAAATATTTAGAAATTTAAAAATATCTTTAATTTAAATATTTCTATTTTAAAAAATATTTTATTTTGGTAAAATAATTTAATTTTTTTTAAAATTTATTATTTAGATTATAAATTATAAATTTATTAAATTTTAATTTTTTATTAAGTAATTTAATTTTTATCATATACAAAATTTAACTTTTAAATTTTTAAATATTCTTGTTAATTTTTTCTATTTTTTATTTACTTAAAAATTTATATATACAAATAATTTTATTAGAATGTTATATAATCTATTTAAACAAAATAATAATACATAATAAATAAATATTAAAATATAATTAAATCATTTACTTATTACTTTTTTAATCAAAATAATAAAAAATAAATAAATAAATAACTAAAAATTGATGAAAAAACAATGAAATAGTGAAAGAAGAAAGAATAAAAAAATATAATAATTTTAAAAAGTAAATAGTAATAGTAATAATTTTTATAAATTTTTTTAATAAATTTATATTCGTCAAAAATTATTTTTATTAAGAAATGTTTTAACAATAATCTAAACAGAATAATTTTTAAAATTTAATATATTTTTATGTGAATTTATATAATAATTAAAAAATAATTAATTAACTGAAAATATCTACGTTTCACAGTAATGATGGGTTGGGACGGCTTGATAATTGTGGAATCACTTTTTTTTTTTATTTGCTTAAAAGGTTAGATATTTAAATAGTTCTTCATTGAGTTGACAAGTCCTCGCGAGTTTTTGACATTTCTAAAAAATACAATAATCTGTTCCACCAGCCAAGCATAGATAAAAGATATATTCGACCGCCAATCGGCCAAGTGCTGGGCTTGTATGTTCAATTTAATATATTTTATATTAATTTATACAACATCTCAAATATAATTCCTGCAAAAATCTATATGATATAATGAAGATAAATTGAAAGAGTTTTATTATATTTATTTTTTAAGATTTTAATTTATTTATTTTAATATATTAAAATATTTTGAAAATTAAACAAAATATTTTAATTTTAAAAAAATATTTTAATTTTTTAAAATGATTCATTTTTACTTGAAATCTTCGAACTTTATTATTTTTTATTATAAAAAAAATTATCTAAAATAAAGTAAATATTTTAATATATAAAAAAAAAATTATTAATTAATTTTTTTCGTGTTGTTAATATTTTTCTTCTTTTAGTGAAGAAAAATATAAAGAAACGAGGATAGTGATAATCGTCTTTAATATAAAATAAGAGTAAATTGTTTTCCTTCTTTTAAAAGATGCTTAAGTTACCCTAATTTTTTCTTTTATTCCAAATATATTGTTTTTTTAAATATGAATATTTTTTTATTCAAATCCTAAAAGATGAAACATGAGTTAAACTTTACCTTATTTAAAGGAATCTTTTAATAATAGTAAATAATTATAGATATGTCTCTTGATATTATTTTATTTTTTTATAATTATTAATGTTATCAACAACTCATTTTTAACATTTTATTATTAATCTTAATATCTTATAAGATATAATAATATTTCAAATACTTTTGTTATCATTTTTAAAATTTTATTTTTTCGATCTAAATTACTAGAATTCTTCCTGAGAGGCAGTCATTTTCAAAACAGAAACATTCGTAACATAGTGAAGTGTAAAGGGGGCTTAAATCTTTCAATGAAAATATTTTTCATACACAACATTTCAATTTGAAACCTTATTTAAAAATAAAAATCAAGTATATACTATGTAAATCAAGCACTTGTTGATCTTAAAAAATTTGTTTAAAAAAACCTTTATTTTATTTTTAAGATTATAATATTATAGTAGATATTTAAAATTAACTATTAATCATGTTGAAAATTATCAAGAGAGAAAAAATTATTTTAAAAATATATTAAAATAAATTTAAATATAATACTATTTACTTTTAATAAAATATGTTTTAAAATAAAATATAATATAATCATATATTAAAAAGGATAGTCTTCCTTGAAAACAAATATAAGATTTTAAAATGACCTTGTTTTCAAAATCTACATCACCCCCTACGTCTCTAAGTCTAAGATATCATGCTCAACATTTTTTCTTGTATATGATTTTAAGTTGCAATGTAACTTAAGAGGCTCAGTCAAAAGTAAGGTGCCTTGGGAGCTGCGGGGCAGCTTCGCCTCGGAACACCATATCATGGGACTTAAGAATTTTTAGTATAAATTTATAAAATAAAGCTAGTCTTGGCACTTAGTCAAGAAGAAATTTAGATACATGCACAATTGTGACAGGGAAATTGTACAGCTTTTCTCACGCACTTGAAATGCAAGTAATCACATCCAAACATTACTTATCTATCATTAGACATCTGAGGCGAGTTTATGACTTGAAAAAAAAATTTTGGGTCCTCCAAGTGTTTCTCCATTCATGGAAACAAAGTAAGTTCATATTTATCCACACAATATATACATCATTTAAACAAATTATATTAATATCTTAAATTGATGATATTACCTTCATATATATATATATATATATATATATATGATATTAAAAATGATAAAAATAATTCATTAAATAGTCAAATTAATTTAAATTCGATAATGTTATTAAAGATTCTTTATGCAGTCCAAAATTTATGATAATATTTACATCTCTTTCTATATGTAAGATGATTAGCTTCATATAATACAGTGAGCATTGTGAATTACTTATTTGTCAAGAATTGATCTGTCAATTTCTAGTGTTTTTTAATTATTAAATATTTTAATTTTGTTTTATTAAACAAGTTCTTAAGAATAGTCATCAACATTAATTTGTCTATAATTAAAAATTATCGCGGAAGAATTTAAATTTTTTCAAATGAAAAACGAGGACTATAAGTTGAACAATGGTCACCAGCATGGCCGAAGTAGATGAGCTCGGGTATCTGCCTACCCTCGAATCTCGATGATCCTGATTAGTATCGTTGACTAGAGCAGTAACATTGATTTTAGAATTTTATTATTATTTAATTTTCTAATTTATATAATATTTTTAAATAAATTTTTTATTTAATATAAGAAAATTAATTTGAATTATTTTAAATAAATAAAAAATTAATTTAGATTATTTTAAAAATAGACGAATTTATAATATATGTATAATTAATTTAATATTATAATATGTTTAAAAATAAAATAAAATTTCATTTATAAAAAATAATTTACATTCGATTACTTATCAAATGTAAGATATAATTTTTTTTTTAAAAAAAACTTGTCATTTAAATGATAAATATAAAATAATTTAATTGCTCATTTAAAAATTAATAAATTAATAATCAAGAAAGACCGGCTGGCCATTCCTCTAGAAGATGACATAACCACAGTCCTCGCTAAATTTCAAGTAACTAAATTGCTGTGTTATACTTTAGGTACCCAAAATGACCAGAATAAAAACACCTTGGACCTCCACATGCTTCTTTTAACGGATGCTTCAATACTTCTTATCTATTTTGAGGAATAGAATAATAATTTTATAAAGAAAACTCATTTCAAAATTGTATTGATATATTTCTAAAACTTATAAAAGGACAAATCATGTGTTTTTGTTTTAATAACTAAAGGAATAATATAATATTTAATAAGTAATCGATTATTACTAAATAAAATTTTTAAAATATATGACACACACACAACAAATGAAACAAACAAAACACCTTTTGATTAATACATAATATCACAATTAAAACTATTACCATTGAATATTCAATAATTCCATCTTTCTTATCCCTTTCTTGTTATAATAATTCTAAGGTGAGGTGCGTCATGGCTGCTGAACCACTGACTCATTATTGACCACAGATTCAACCAACTGCGCCAGCACTAAAGCTAACTGTACTTATTATTTTGCACTTATAAGTATGATTAAATATTGAATCATGAAAGCTAATCAAATACTGGGAAGTACATAGACACACATATTACTAGTATATTTCTTTAACATTAAATTGATTAAAAAAAATTATAATTTTAAATATGATTTACTGTTTGAAAGTCTGACGTATTATATTTTGTTTGATTTACAATGCAACATATATAGTAAGAGATGGGTCCTGTCTTTTCCATAAAAACATTAAAAATAATTTGATAACCGAAGTGGTTGGTTTTCATTTTCATTCTCACTTTTTTTACCAAAATAATTTTTTGAATTAAATATATTTTTCCTATATTTTTATGGAAATTGTATTAATCGCTCAATATTTTTATAGTTTTAAATTTTTTATTTTTTTCAAAATCTGTATTTTAATTTCAGTGATCGCTACATGATGACGTGATTACAAAAATAAGTCATATGTCAATTGTTTGTTTAGCCATATTCAATTTCAGAAATTAGAAAAGTAAAATTCTTGAAAAAAATTATTTAAAGAAGTTTAAATTAAAATATTATATAAATATAGGAATTAAAAATAAATTTAATTAAAATATATTAAAAATACAATATTTTATATTATCATTTAATTATAAATAAGCATGTTACTAAAAATTGTTAACTTTTGTAATAATTATTTCAGAAATCATATCAACCATGATTTTTGATTTGTTGATAGTGCAAAAAAATTTACGTTCACAATATATTAAAATTAAATTTATTAAAAATATATTTAAATTTATATTTTAAAAGTAGCTCTAAGAATTAAATGTTAAATAATTATACTTTTTTACATGTACTCGTAAAAAACAATCTTATTCATATTATTTATGGGTATAATCTTGAAAATGGCCAGTCCAGGAAAGGAGGCACATGAGGTATAGAAGAAAGAAATTTGAACTTTCTATGTCGTGCACCATCGATGCGAAATTCGTAACGATCCACGTGGAAGCTAGTCCAACGCTCTCAGAATGATGCTTGGACCATACCCAAATAATAGTCATAAATAATAAATAAGAGTACGATTCCTGCCCTTTTGCGTTACATAGGCCAATAATTCACGTTTAATTGACTGCGACAGCAAAATTCTATGAAAAATTCAACTCTCAAAGTTCTGTAGCGGCGGCATGCGGTGGGAAAATTCTGTTTAAATATTCAAAGGATAACAAAAATATTGTGGCCACTATAAACAGTGCCGTAAATGGTACTTCTGGGTTGGTCAGCTAAGTCCGCTATCCTCTTATAGGAGGTGTGCTGTTGACTCCGCTGTAAGTCCCCTTCGTCACTCTGGTTGGTGTGTTTGGAATAGATTTTTAAATTTTACATCGTTGGAAAAAGTGAAAAACTTTACCTTTATTTCAAATAGAAGGCTAACTAAGTGTTATTAAAATGTTGACCGTTGATTTGTTTTAATGGGATTGATGTTGTAAATATAAGATGTATTTAAATTAACTTTTGTTATAAATTATATATGTTATATGTTTATTCATTGAAGTATTTCTTAAGACATCTGTTATGAGGACTTGATAAGCATAGATTTCATAAATAATTATCTCTCACTTTTATCTCATTAAGACTTCTTATATGTTCAATTAAGTGATCTTTGTCATATTTTATGAGTTTGGGTTCATATGAAGTTTAATTGAATTTCTTTGCTTACCCGATTAAAATGACACTATTATAATATTTTGAGCATAATAGGAGTTGTAGACATCCAAAAATCATGAAATCTATCTTGAATGAAAGCTTAAAGAAGTGTCCATATTTACAAAGCAAGAGAAGATTCTAAATGGGATGTTTAGGACTCCGAAATTATCTCAAAAGATGAGATAGTGTTGCTGACGTGGAATTTGAACAGTGTGCAAAGATCCGGCCATATCTTGAGATATAGAAGTCATATTGAGATGAAATCAACTTTGTTGGACAGCTAAGATCCAGGGCTACAACTTTTGTTCAGAAGGCAAGCTCTAATTCGGACATGTGAACATCCGAAATTGCGGTGCAAGAAAGTCAAAATTGTTGTGCTCATTGGTGGCAAAAATTCAAAAGTGTTTTGCAATTTCAACAAAGCCCATGTGAAAGCAAGAAAAGGGTAGAAAAGTAATATCCTAGTTGGTGACTTTCTGAAGATGATGCCTCAAAAATCCTCTATAAATAGAAGGGTTTGCAAGAGGAGACACACACCAATTTTGGAGATCAACTCCAATACCATCTTCTTTCTTTCTTTCTTTCTTCCTTTCTTTCTTGTTAGTTTTGCCTCCTTCATGGAAGGCTTATGTTTTCTTTCTTGTTAGTTTGCCTCCTACATGGAAGGCTTAGCTTTTCTTTATTGTTAGTTGCCTCCTACATGGAAGGCTTAGGATTTATTTCTTGTTAGTTTTGCCTCCTACATGGAAGGCTTAGGATTTATTTGTTGTTAATTTGCCTCTTTCTTTGTTGTTAATTTGCCTCCTTCATGGAAGGCTAGGTTTGTAGTTTCAATTCGAGGATTCAAGCTATTTTCATTTTAACTTTGAGGTCTTGATCTTTATTTACATGCTTATTAAGTGGTTTCTACTCTACTTCACTATATTCTTCAATTTTATTCTTTAATCAAAGTTTGATCGGTTGACGTATTTTGATTAATGCATGATTGATTTATAATTGGTTTTTGATTGGTAAATCACTTTCCAAAAGTTTGAAGAGTAGAAATTAAGTAATTTAATTGAAGGTTTTCATTTTATTACTTACTTCAACTGAATTCTGATTGTGAAATTGGTTTAGATAAAAGATTAAGTGGTTACTAAATCTTGTTGATCATAATCAATTAAATTCTGAGAGGTTTCTCAGTAGAGAATTCAAGGATCATTGTAGGGGTTCCAGATGATCCTAGGTTGATAAACACAATGCATGATTTTAGTGATCAATGATTAGTTATGAAAATAGCCTCTGAATTCCTTGAGTTGATAATTGTTAAGTGAAATTAATTTCAGTCTGTATTTTGTGTTTAGCACTCAATATCACATCTTTACAAAACCCCCTTGTTCTAATTGTCTCCTTATTTGCTTAAGAATATGAAATGGTCTTTGGGAGATGACCTAGGTTGCACCTTATACTATACCAATAGTTTGGGGGAAATCTAGAAATTATTTTTGCGCGTTTGCGACGAGCGTGTCAAAATTTGGCGCCGCTGCCGGGGACCATTTTAATTTCCTAGGCTCATTTAGGAGTTTGTATAAAAATTTTAATCTTTCTAACAATTTTTTTTTTACTTTAGGTATATATTCTTGGATTTTCTGTATGAATTCACCTTTTTGTGTATGACCCGATCCAATCCTGAAAATTTATATGCATATGATCCTGAGATTGATAGAACATTCCACCATTTGAAAAGAGCACATAGAAGGCATTCATCCAGTAATAACCAAGAAAGTAACAGTAGTGATTTTTCATCTTTAAATTTTGATAGTTTTAAATATTTTGCTAAGAACATGGCTGATAGAACCTTAAAAGAATTAGCTGCACCTGATGTTGCTTATCAACCATTGTGCATTCAATACCCTGATGTTGATGCACCATTTGAACTGAAGTCTGGACTAATACATTTGCTACCTAAGTTTCATGGCCTTGCAGGTGAGGACCCTCATAAACATTTGAAGGAATTTCACATTGTGTGTTCCACAATGCGGCCACAAGGAATTCCAGAAGATCATATCAAGTTGAAGGCATTTCCTTTCTCCTTAAATGATGGAGCTAAGGACTGGTTGTACTATCTACATCCAACATCTGTTACAAGCTGGAATGATATGAAAAGATTATTCTTGGAGAAATTCTTCCCTGCATCCAGAACAGCAGCTATCAGAAAAGAGATTTGCGGCATCAGACAGAACTCCCAAGAAACTCTCTATGAGTATTGGGAGAGATTCAAGAAACTATGCGCCACTTGTCCACACCATCAAATCAGTGATCAATTACTGATTCAGTATTTCTATGAAGGACTCATGCCAATGGACAGAAGCATGGTTGATGCAGCTAGTGGTGGAGCACTTATGGACAAAACTCCTACAGCAGCTCGAGATTTGATTGCCAACATGGCAGAGAATTCTCAGCAATTCAATTCTCGAACTAATTCCTTGTCTAAAGGAGTCCATGAAATGACCACCAAGACAGACCATACACGATTGGAGAACAGAATTGAAGAACTAACCTCCATCGTAAGACAGTTGGCCATCGGACAACAACAGCAACTTAATGTTGTTGACAAAACCAAAACATGTGGCATCTGCACTTCTGCAGATCATCCTACTGATGCATGCCCAACATTGCAAGAAAGTGAGACACCTGAGGCTACAGTAAATGGTATTTTTGGCACAGGACAACAATACAGGCCTCCTCAACATTATCAGCAACAGAAGTTTGAACCACCTTCTGGAACATACAATCCTAGTTGGAGAAACCATCCTAACTTGAGATATGGCCCTCCACAACAACAAAGGATTCAAACATCTGACTCCCAAAATAAATACCAACCACCGCCATTCAGACAACAACAACAGCATATGCAGCAATCTGTACCCTCTAATGCTTCTGAACCCTCTCTTGATGATTTGATGAAGCAATTAGCAACCAACAATCTTCAATTTCAACAAAATGTAAGTTCTACCATTCAGGATTTACAAACTCAAATTGGGCAGTTGGCTACCACTGTCAACCAATTGAAATTTCAAGGTTCTGGTCAACTACCTTCTCAACCTGTCATAAATCCCAAAAGTGTGAATGCCATGACCTTGAGAAGTGGGAAGAAAGTGCAGACAGACCCTACAATTTTAAAGCAACAAAGCTTCAATCAGACTAATCCACACCAAAAAGAAGCATTTATCTCCACACCTGGAGACATCTCTGATAAGCCATCTGAATCAGAGGGAAAGTCTGATGAAAAAAATACACCAGCCTTCGATAAGACATCGAATGATCAACAAAAAGAAGCTTTCCATAAACGATCTGCACTTGAAGCATCTGATGAGAAGAAAACCCCAAATTGTGCTGATCAGAAGGTATCTTTACCTTTTCCAAATAGAATGGTTCAATCCAAGCCCAATGTTCATGCAGAATTGGATAAGGAGCTTCTAGATACTTTCAGGAAAGTGGAAATCAACATACCATTTCTAGATGCTATCAAGCAAATTCCCAAATATGCCAAATTTCTAAAGGACCTGTGTACGCATAAGAGAAGACTCAAAGGGGACGAGAAGATCAGTGTGGGACACAATGTTTCTGCCTTAATTCAACCCAGCCTCCCTCAGAAATGTAAAGATCCAGGAACTTTCACCATTCCTTGCACAATAGGAAACTCTACATTTGGTGATGCATTGCTGGATCTAGGTGCTTCCATTAATGTTATGCCCTCATCAGTTTATAAATCTTTGAATCTGGGAGAACTGAAGCCAACTGGTGTGGTGATTCAATTAGCCAACAGAAGTACAGCACATCCAGCCGGAGTACTTGAAGATGTGCTAGTTCAAGTGAATAAGCTGATCTTTCCAGCTGACTTCTACATTTTGGATATGGAAGATGAGTCATCCATCAATAGAGCAACCTTGATCCTAGGGAGACCTTTCCTCAAAACTGCAAAAACAAAGATAGATGTGCATACGGGGACTCTCTCTATGGAATTTGGAGATGATATCATCCAATTCAACATATTTGAAGCCATGAAGCATCCCATAGAGAATCATTCACTCTTTCAACTTGATGCCATAGACCTTCTTGCGGATGATTATTCTATTGACAATCTACTTTTTAAATTTTTTGATTTTGATTTAGATTACTTAGATAATTTTACTTGCACATGTGATGAATTTGATTCATGTATTGTGTGTTCCAGGATTAATGCTGCAGACCAACCTTCGTTGAAAGATGACATGTTAGATGCAAGTGTTGCAGACATTTCAATCTCAGATAGATCTCTTCCTTCCATAATACAACCACCTCCTTTAGAGTTGAAGCCTTTGCCTGAACATCTAAAGTATGCTTATTTGGGGGAAAATGAGAAGCTTCCTGTCATTGTAGCAAAGAACCTTCTACCACAACAGGAAGAAAGGTTACTGCAAACCTTAAAAAGCCATAAACAAGCAATTGGATGGACTTTGGCTGATATTCCAGGTATTAGCCCATCTACTTGTATGCATAGGATACTGCTGGAGGAAAACACCAGACCTGTTAGACAACCACAAAGGCGTTTGAATCCAACCATCCTAGATGTGGTAAAGAAGGAAGTAGGTAAGCTTTTGGCAGCTGGTATCATCTATCCCATCTCAGACAGTGATTGGGTAAGCCCGGTGCAAGTAGTTCCTAAAAAGACTGGCATGACTGTAGTCAAAAATCACAATGATGAACTAATCCCTACCAGAATACAAAACAGTTGGAGAGTGTGCATAGATTATAGGAAGCTTAACCAAGCTACTCGCAAGGATCACTTCCCTTTGCCCTTCATAGACCAAATTTTGGAAAGATTAGCAGGAAAATCTCACTATTGCTTTCTGGATGGTTTTTCAGGTTATTTTCAAATACATATAGCCCCAGAAGACCAGCATAAGACCACCTTCACTTGTCCTTTTGGTACTTTTGCCTATCGAAGGATGCCCTTTGGTCTATGCAATGCCCCTGGAACCTTTCAAAGATGCATGGTAAGCATTTTCTCTGATCTCTTAGAAAGTTGCATGGAAGTGTTTATGGATGACTTCACTGTATATGGTTCTTCTTTTGATGCATGCTTAGAAAGCCTTTCTAAAGTTTTGGACAGATGCATTGAGACTAACCTGGTTTTGAATTTTGAAAAATGTCATTTCATGGTAACAGAAGGTATAGTCTTAGGACACGTGGTATCCAGCAAAGGTTTAGAGGTTGATAAGGCCAAGATAGACATTATTTCTTCTCTACCTTACCCCACTTCTGTGCGAGAAGTACGTTCTTTACTTGGTCATGCAGGTTTTTACAGAAGATTCATCAAGGATTTTAGCAAGATTGCACAACCTCTTTCTAAACTACTACAAAAAGATACCAAATTTATGTTTGATCAAGCATGCAAGGATTCATTTGATGAACTAAAGAAGCGGTTGACAACCACTCCCATCATTCAACCACCTAATTGGACGCTTCCATTTGAATTAATGTGTGATGCATCTAATTATGCCCTTGGTGCTGTACTGTCTCAAAGAGTTAGCAAGAGATCTCATGTCATTGCATATGCCTCTCGCACACTTGATGCAACCCAATCAAATTACACAACTACTGAGAAGGAGCTTTTGGCAATTGTGTTTGCATTAGATAAATTTCGCTCCTATTTGCTTGGATCTAAAGTTATTGTTTTCTCTGACCATGCAGCTTTGAAATACTTGCTGAAGAAGACAGATGCTAAGCCAAGACTGATTCGTTGGATGCTTCTGTTACAAGAATTTGATTTAGAGATTAAAGATAAGAGTGGTGCAGAGAACCTTGTAGCAGATCATTTAAGTCGGATCCAGCAACCTTGTGAAGAAAATTCAATTGCAGATTCATTCCCAGAAGAGCATCTCTATCATTTGCACGGGAAAGATCCTTGGTATGCAGATTTGGTAAACTATCTGGTTGCTAAAGAAATACCCAAACACTTCACCAAATCGCAACTTGCCAAGTTGAAAAGTGATGCCAAACACTACATATGGGATGAACCATACCTTTGGAAGACATGTAGTGATCAAATCATTAGAAGATGTGTTCCAGATCATGAAGTTCAGTCTATACTTACCTTTTGCCATTCCCTAGCTTGTGGTGGACACTTTGGGCCACAACGGACAGCTAGAAAAGTACTAGACTCAGGATTTTATTGGCCTACAATATTTCGTGATGCACATAGATTATGCATAACTTGTGAGCAGTGCCAAAGAATAGGGAGTATTTCGCGCAGAAATGAGATGCCTCAACAACCACTTCTCTTTTGTGAGGTATTTGATGTTTGGGGTATAGACTTTATGGGTCCATTCCCTGTCTCTTTTGGCTTTGTTTACATTCTGCTAGCTGTTGATTATGTTTCAAAATGGGTGGAGGCAAAAGCCACCCGTACTGATGATGCTCGAGTTGTTGCAGATTTTATCAGGTCTAACATTTTTAGCAGGTTTGGCATTCCTAGAGCTCTAATTAGTGACCAAGGTACTCATTTTTGCAACCGCACAATGGAAGCCCTACTCCGCAAATATGGAGTCATGCATAAAGTCTCCACCCCATATCATCCTCAAACAAATGGTCAAGCTGAAGTTTCTAATCGAGAGATCAAGAAAATCTTAGAGAAAACAGTTCAGCCTAACAGGAAGGATTGGAGCTTGCGCCTTGTTGATGCATTATGGGCATATAGGACAGCTTACAAGTCACCCATTGGCATGTCTCCCTACAGGATTGTCTTTGGTAAAGCATGTCATCTTCCAGTTGAATTAGAGCATAGAGCATTTTGGGCAGTAAAGAAATGCAACATGGATCTAGACCAAGCAGGAATCTATAGGAAGCTTCAATTGCAGGAACTTGAAGAAATTCGATTAGAAGCATACGAAAACTCCAAAATTTACAAAGAAAAGGTCAAAGCTCTTCATGACAAAAAGTTGGCAAGAAAGGAGTTTTCCGTTGGACAAAAAGTTCTCCTTTTCAATTCTCGGCTAAAGCTTATGCCTGGTAAGCTACGCTCTAGATGGTTAGGACCATTTGTAGTTACTAATGTTTTTCCTTATGGTGCAGTTGAAATAAAAAATGAGGTAACTGAAAAAATCTTCAAGGTGAATGGACATCGTCTTAAACCATTTTTCGAAGGTTTTCAAAAGCACACGGTAGAAGAAGTGCATTTGCACAATGCCACATACCTGCAATAAATTCAAGAGAAGTCTCTCTCTCTCTCTCTTTCTCTCTTTCTCTCTCTCTCTCTCTTTCCCTCTCCCTCTCTCCCATTCCTCGCTTATAAGTTTCAACTACTCTCTCAACTTCCTTCTTCACCTCTTAAATCATCCTAACTATTACACCACATTGAGCTTGCAGGAATAATAACTTGAGTGTTTTAAAAAAAAAATGGAGAAAGCTCTCACCAGGATCAAAATTTTGTTCCCTACTCTCCCCAGAAATTTTCTTAAAGACATTTACAATTGCAGACTTGAACGATTGAGAGCATTAACACTCTTAGGCCTTCCAGAAGATGTCCGTTGGATCATTGAAGCTAAGGTACGTTTAGCAGGTGAATTTCAAGAATCATTTGTTAAAAATATGCCAGGTATGGGAAGAAGTTCCTATGCAAAGAAGAGAAGGGCAAAAAGAATTGGAGTTTGCTACAGGTGTGCAAGATGGACCTGTAACACAAGATGCAAGAACCCTGGAATGGTTTCAAGAAATCGAGAGGACAAAATTCAATTCATAAAGGATGGACTGAGTAAGGAGTCATTGGATGATATCATTCAGACTCTTGAGACGCATCCTAGTGGGCATGTACAAGGAGTCCTTCTTGATTTGTTTGAACTGTTCCGTAAGGAAAAAGCACGTTATAGTCTTGGGAATCTGACTTTAAAAGACCCTGTTGTCAGTTTACAAGAAAACTGAATGGGAAGCACATCCTCGACTCTTAGAAGGCGTTTCAGCCGTTACTGGACGTAAAACCAGAGGAAGATGTGAGCCACAATCACAACTACTGTTCATTCTCATGCGTGTATGTTTGTCATTTACATTGTCTTTTCAATTTATTGGGCCACCGTTTTTTTTGAAATTTTCACCCCTGCTTAAAGTCTTTCCCCTCTGACATTCACCTTTTCCTTGAACCCAAAATTCAAACTTTTGCAACCAAAATTCAAACTTTTGCAACAAAAATTCAAACTTTTGTAGCAAAAATTCAAACTTTTGCTACCAAATCCTGATCCCGCACTATTCAAGCGATCTCCTTGTCTGATATTGAGTCCCTATAAATTATCCACCTCTATGACATATTTTTTCAAAAAAAAAAAAAAAAAAAAAAAAGACAGAAACACCGTATATGGATAAGATCAATACTATCTGTGTTTTTGGTGGGTCTAACCTTGGAAAGGATGGAGAATTTCAACATGCAGCTTCTACCCTTGGTAAGGCATTAGCTGCAAGAAAAATCAATCTTGTTTATGGGGGAGGGATTCAGGGTTTAAAAGGATGTGTTGCAGGATCTGCACTCACAAAGGGGTGTAACGTCTTAGGTGTTGGCTTAAAAAATGGGAGCACCTCCTACTTCACCCTGGGTACTGAATTGAAGGTTGCAACCATGCATGACCGTATGAGACACATGTTGGTTAATTCTAATGCATTTATTGCATTACCTGGTGGTCTTGGAACAATGGAAGAAATTTTTACCATTATATTTTGGGCCTATCGGAATTTTCATAAAAAACCTTTGGGCTTATTGAATATTAATGGCTTTTATAATGGTTTGATATCCTTTTTAGATCATGCAGTAGAGCAGGAGTTCATGCCACAATCCATGCGCAACATCATAGTATCTGCTTCAACTGTTGAACAGCTACTTGAGATTTTGCAAAATCCTACATCTGAGCTCAGTCAAGCAATGCAGCTGGTGAACCAACCAAATCAGGATGGCAGAGATAAAAGAGAACCAGATACCACTCTTCGGTTATAACTTTTCCTTACTTTGATGGTTTTCTTACATTTCTTTTCCTGTTATATGAAATTTCATCTAAGACATTGGGGACAATGTCTTGGATAGGTTGGGGGGAAGATGGTCCGACATCTAAAATTAAAAAAAAAAAAAAAAAAAAAAAAAAAAAACAAAACCCAAATAAAAAAAAAAAAAAAAAACAAAAAAAAACAAAAAAAAAAATTAGGTTAGATTCATAAACTTGCTTTGAGTAAGATGGCTGAGTAAGGAGTTACACTTGACTCTTGATACGCATCTTATGATTTTAAAAAAAAAAAAATTGAATGTGGAAGTATGTTTTTCTTTAGATTTCATAAAATAATTGAAGCAAAATGATTTACATTTCGAGATTAATTAGTTTGGCAACACATATTTGAACTGGATAGATTAGATTTGATAAATATATTACCTGTGAGATTTTGAGCCTTATTATTATTTTCTTTCTTGTGTGATTTTCATCCATGGAATATGTTACTTCAGAACTTGCATTGATTCTTTTTGAAGCTACATTTTCACATGATTTGTACAAAAATGATTGAGGCACTGTTTTTCTTGAACAAACCACTTGGCCAAATAACTAAACCATATAATTTTATCCTTTGATCAGCCCTTTGAGCCGATTAGCCTTTTCTTCTTTTTAGCTCACCACAAATAAAAAAAAAAAAAAAAAAAAAAAAAAAAAAAAACAACTTTGTCTGAACATAGAAGGTGAGGAATACTGGATTTATCATACCATAAGTGTTTCAATAAGTGTGGGGGAGATTATTGTTGTGTTCATCAATATCATGGTTGAAAAAAAAAAAAAAAAACTGAAGCAATAAATTAATAAATAAACTATTATATTGAAAAAAAAAAATAAAAAAAAAAATTGAAGAAGTGATATCTGTTTCTCACACTTGCACTTACAATCAATTCTCAATCCTCACCATTTTCATTGGTCTAACATTGTATCTCTTCAATATATCATTTCATCTTTCTATTCCCGTTAGAACCAAAATAAAGACCTCTTGATTTGTGCATTGCATGTGTACATAGTAGTAGAGAAGTAGAAGATATGCAAGCCTATGATAGTTCATCTTTCATGGATTGAATTTGAGAGAAACACTTACCAAATCAAACACTTGAGAGATTCAGAGTATATCATGTGAGGTTTTATCTTTCTCAATCTATGTTTTTCAAATTAAAGTTGCCTTTCTAAGTAATTTCAAAAATGTGATGAAAGAATGCTTCATGAAATTTTGTGAATTCTTGAGAAATCAACTCAAAACTTTGATGTTCTTTCAAAAAAAAAAAAAAAAAAAAAAAAAAAAAAAGTCACCAATCCTTAACTTAAGTTTGCCCGAGACGTGCAAAAGATAAGTGTGGGGGAATTTGATAAGCATAGATTTCATAAATAATTATCTCTCACTTTTATCTCATTAAGACTTCTTATATGTTCAATTAAGTGATCTTTGTCATATTTTATGAGTTTGGGTTCATATGAAGTTTAATTGAATTTCTTTGCTTACCCGATTAAAATGACACTATTATAGTATTTTGAGCATAATAGGAGTTGTAGACATCCAAAAATCATGAAATCTATCTTGAATGAAAGCTTAAAGAAGTGTCCATATTTACAAAGCAAGAGAAGATTCTAAATGGGATGTTTAGGACTCCGAAATTATCTCAAAAGATGAGATAGTGTTGCTGACGTGGAATTTGAACAGTGTGCAAAGATCCGGCCATATCTTGAGATATAGAAGTCATATTGAGATGAAATCAACTTTGTTGGACAGCTAAGATCCAGGGCTACAACTTTTGTTCAGAAGGCAAGCTCTAATTCGGACATGTGAACATCCGAAATTGCGGTGCAAGAAAGTCAAAATTGTTGTGCTCATTGGTGGCAAAAATTCAAAAGTGTTTTGCAATTTCAACAAAGCCCATGTGAAAGCAAGAAAAGGGTAGAAAAGTAATATCCTAGTTGGTGACTTTCTGAAGATGATGCCTCAAAAATCCTCTATAAATAGAAGGGTTTGCAAGAGGAGACACACACCAATTTTGGAGATCAACTCCAATACCATCTTCTTTCTTTCTTTCTTTCTTCCTTTCTTTCTTGTTAGTTTTGCCTCCTTCATGGAAGGCTTATGTTTTCTTTCTTGTTAGTTTGCCTCCTACATGGAAGGCTTAGCTTTTCTTTATTGTTAGTTGCCTCCTACATGGAAGGCTTAGGATTTATTTCTTGTTAGTTTTGCCTCCTACATGGAAGGCTTAGGATTTATTTGTTGTTAATTTGCCTCTTTCTTTGTTGTTAATTTGCCTCCTTCATGGAAGGCTAGGTTTGTAGTTTCAATTCGAGGATTCAAGCTATTTTCATTTTAACTTTGAGGTCTTGATCTTTATTTACATGCTTATTAAGTGGTTTCTACTCTACTTCACTATATTCTTCAATTTTATTCTTTAATCAAAGTTTGATCGGTTGACGTATTTTGATTAATGCATGATTGATTTATAATTGGTTTTTGATTGGTAAATCACTTTCCAAAAGTTTGAAGAGTAGAAATTAAGTAATTTAATTGAAGGTTTTCATTTTATTACTTACTTCAACTGAATTCTGATTGTGAAATTGGTTTAGATAAAAGATTAAGTGGTTACTAAATCTTGTTGATCATAATCAATTAAATTCTGAGAGGTTTCTCAGTAGAGAATTCAAGGATCATTGTAGGGGTTCCAGATGATCCTAGGTTGATAAACACAATGCATGATTTTAGTGATCAATGATTAGTTATGAAAATAGCCTCTGAATTCCTTGAGTTGATAATTGTTAAGTGAAATTAATTTCAGTCTGTATTTTGTGTTTAGCACTCAATATCACATCTTTACAAAACCCCCTTGTTCTAATTGTCTCCTTATTTGCTTAAGAATATGAAATGGTCTTTGGGAGATGACCTAGGTTGCACCTTATACTATACCAATAGTTTGGGGGAAATCTAGAAATTATTTTTGCGCGTTTGCGACGAGCGTGTCAGGACTCTTCCTAAATGTTGTTTTAAACTTTGTCAAGAGTATTTATTAGGCACGAGAATGCTTATTGTGTTGATTAATGTGTTAAAAATGGAAAGTTTTTATGAAATAGTGAAATATATTTTTGATGAATTTAAATGAAAATCTATAATAATTTTTAATAAAAATTTTCTATTTATTGACATGTTAATTTGTGTCCTAAAATAATTTGTTTATAAGATTCTTTAAGTTATTGTTTTCATTCTTTTTTATATTATATCTTTACTTAACTTGAAAATATTTCACATATATCATAAATAAAATAATGATAATAAAAATCCTGTTAAAATGTTAGAAATTTTATAAAAATAATCTCTAATTATACACTATATATATAACTTAATATTCTTTTTAACAGTTAATTTGTTATCACATTTTTCTTATCCACCCTGGGAAGAAAATCAAATCTTGACTAAAAAGGTAAAACAATTGACTCGCCGGCAGCCTCACTCACCTACCCACGACACCACACCTACCCCGCCCAAGTTAGTAGATGCAACTTTCCCACTTCCTGCAACGCTGCATATATGCCTCGGGATTCCCATTGCAAATAGAAACTGACAAAAATTATAATGTGATAACAAATTATTATTACATATTTAAAAATAGATCAAATAAAATTATAAAATATCATTAAAATATATAATAATTAAAAAAAATTTATTCATTTGTACCTGGACTCTGTTTCTCATCCGAAACACACACAAGAGCTGAAGATTTTTGACCAATACAAAAGAAGAGAAAAGCACAGTAAGAGCTGAAGACTAACTCTATACTTTAAATACATATCACAGAAACGCATTAATCATCAAAGTTCACGAAAACAAAACAAAAAGAAAATGGCTTTCAGTGGCAATGGCAGTGAAGAGAGCGAACTGTATCATGCTCAAATCCATTTGTACAAGCATGTATACAACTTCGTGAGCTCCATGGCTCTCAAGTCTGCTATGGAATTAGGCATAGCAGACGTAATTCATAATCATGGAAAACCCATGACTCTTTCTGAGTTGGCTTCAGCTCTGAAACTCCACCCCTCAAAAGTTGGTGTCCTGTATCGCTTCATGCGCCTTCTAACACACAACGGTTTTTTTACCAAAACGACAGTACCATCTCAAAACGGAAAAGAAGGAGAAGAAGAAACAGCGTATGCTCTGACTCCTCCATCCAAGCTTCTAATCAGAGGCAAGTCAACATGTTTGGCACCTATAGTTCGGGGAGCGCTTCATTCAAGCTCCATTGATATGTGGCAGTCCTCCAAGAAATGGTTTACAGAAGAAAAGGAACTGACACTGTTTGAGAGTGCAACAGGGGAGAGCTTCTGGAACTTTCTCAACAACTCTGACCCTGATGTACTGAGTATGTTTCAAGACGCCATGGCTGCAGATTCCCAAATGTTCAGGCTTGCTCTCAAAGAATGCAAGCATGTGTTTGAGGGATTGGGTTCCCTTGTTGACGTAGGAGGTGGCACTGGTGGTGTCACAAAGATCATTCATGAAGCCTTCCCTCAATTGAAATGCACCGTCTTTGACCAACCACAAGTTGTGGCTAATTTGACTTCATCAGAAAATTTGAATTTTGTTGGTGGAGATATGTTCAACTCCATCCCTTCTGCCGATGCAGTTTTACTTAAGGTATATATATATATATATATATATATATATATATATATATATATATATGTTCATCAAATATTGTTTTAATTTATTTTTGCCATGATTTTTTCAAGTCAGAGGAATTAGGGTATAGTTAACTTTCTGTTAAATTCTATACAAGACTTGATGAAGATGTATATTAATTAATTCTATTATTTTGCAGTGGGTTCTGCATGATTGGAATGATGAACTCTCCCTGAAGATATTGAAGAACTGCAAAAAAGCTATTTCAGGCAAAGGGAAAGAAGGAAAGGTGATAATCATAGACATAGCAATTGATGAAACAAGTGACGATCGCGAATTGACTGAGTTGAAGCTGGACTATGATTTGGTAATGTTGACTATGTTCAACGGAAAAGAAAGAGAGAAGAAAGAATGGGATAAACTCATATACGACGCTGGTTTCAGCAGCTACAGGATTACCCCTATTTGTGGCTTTAAATCTCTCATCGAAGTTTATCCTTAATTTACTTGTAGCTGTTGTAACCCATGTCTGTTGCAGTTTCAATAAGCTCCTATTTAAGAATTAAATCAATATAGTATTTTATTGCTGCATAATAGAGATCATTGTTCCCAACTGGAAAATTATTCGGCTTCCCTCTCAATACCCAAAGGAATTAAAAATAAGCTTTTTTAATTGCTGAGAAAGTGTAATCTAAATTATAGGTTTGAAAGCGATTTGTTTTAGAGAATTACAAAGAAAAGAAAGAGGCAGAGTGTTCTTAAAGTACTCCCACCATTCATAATAATAATTCTTTTTTTACCTACTTACGTTTCAACTGGAAGTTTACTTCATTGTGTATAAATACATATAATAAAAAATGAATGATATTTATCAAAACGAAAATGACATGTGCTCTTGGTAGAAAGAGAAAGGAGTGATTATTTAAGTGAAAAAGATATTAAAATATTGTTTTACGTCAAAATAAAATATGTAATAATATATATATATATATATACTTATAGAAAAATGATAATTCTGCAATAAAATTGACAACAAAATATTCAAATATATATATATATGATGTGACAAATACTAAATAATAAATACTAAATATATTATTTTATAATAAAAATTTTATAATCTTAAATATTTTATTATAAAAAATGAATTAAAGTATTACTATTATAATATAACTATATAAACATAGTTGTTTGATGTTTTAAACCAGTATTTTAAAAATTGAACAAATTAATTAGTTGAATTGAGAACGGAATAATTCTCTAACTAATTTGAATATCATAAAATTATTAAAATAAAATGGAAACGAACTAGTATAATTGATAAAGTAGGACAAATAAAAAAATGATAAAAATTAATATGTTTAAAAAATGATATTTTTAATAACATTTTAATATATTTTATTTAATCTAATACATGTAATTTAAATTAAAAAATTTAAAATAATATGTATGTTTAATTTTTACAAATAAAAAAAATTATAGTATTATATTTTATAACTTTTTAATATATTATATGTTATAAATATTTAAAAGTAATATTTAATTAATATAAATCAAATCACAATTTTTTATTATTTTAATTAATATCTTAATAATTTATGTTTGGTATGTTTTCAGTTTTTCAATTTAATTATTTAAAAATATTTCTTATATTTTTAATATAATATTTTAAATTTTTAAAATTTAAATGACATAATTAATATATAAAAAATTTATATTAAATAGATACAAATTAATTTTGTTATTTATATTATAATGTAGTTTTTAATATATGATTTAATAAAAGAATCTTATAGAAAATAAAAAAGGAATAAAATAATTGATAATCTTAACAAAACAAAACGTAGTAAATTTTTCCTTGGAAAAGGAAAATGTTTTATTATGAACAAAATAAGATAATAATTCTTTTAGAGTGTATTTTAAGGTTTTATATCAATTAAAATGAAAAAATTATATATAATATTAAATAAAATTTCAGTTTCTGAATATTTAAATACTAAACCGTTAATATTATTTTTTTTATTAAGAAAAATGTATGGTCAGTCTAGAGGATGAATTCAAGAATCTCTGTTTGACGGAGGCAGAGGGTACGACACCACTTAGTTCAAGAATATATGTGATAAATAACATAAATCATTATACATAAGAAATGCAATGCAGGAATGTAACATTTGTAACATATTTCTTATGTTTGATCTTTTGTTTACTAGTGTAAGGTTTTTCACTTAATTTTATATCATTATAGATAATTTTTTAATAAAACATAATTTTTGAATAATGTATATACATTGATGCATTTGAGTGGAATTTAATAATTCTATTTATAGATTTGTCGTATTTCTATCAAAAGTCACGATTCTTTTCATATGTACAGATTTATCTATTTATATTTTTCACCAAAAAATATAACTTTTCGTAAAAAATGCAACTTTTTATAAAAAGATTTAATCTTTTATACTTAAATTTAAATTTAGAATAAATTTATTTATAAACTATGTTATCAACCTTTTAAATAAAAATTAAATTATATTTATTAATATAATATCATAAAATTTTTAATATTTTTATTTAGGCTATATTAATAAATTATATAAATATTATTAAAAAATTTAATTTATTATTAAAAAATACATTCTTAAATTAATGATAATATAAATATTATATGAATCTAAAATTAATTTATTAATTACATATTTTAAAATAATTATGTCAATTTATCATTTAATATCAACATGTTATTCTTATCAATACATAATCAATTTATAATTATTAATATTATTAATAAAAATTATAATAATTAAAGTGTAAAAATATAGTAAAAACTAATATATTTTATGTGATATTTATTAATACTATTGTTGTTTTATAAGTTTTTATAGCAATTTTTTACTTTTATATATATGAAAAAAATAATAAAATTGTTTATTTTACATGTAATGTGTTTATGACTATCATAAATTTTATTTTGAAATTTTATGATATTAATGAATATAATATATTTTTAAATTAAACTTTATACTTAGAATGTTATATGTATAGATATTATTTATATTTATAAAATTTTACATAATAACATATAAATAATTTAAATAACAATAAATATAAATAATTAATTACTTTTATATAATAAAATAATATAAAACATAAATTTTTTTATTTAGAAAAAAATAATTACAAATTTATGTGTTTTTCATTAATATAAAAAAATCTGATATACTCTAATATACCTATATTCATACCATAATGTTTAAAGTGAATGAGTTTGAGGTTTTTAGCTAGTAAGTTAGGTAACATTAAATCTGTTATAATATTATATATTATAATACTTTTTTTTAACTAATTTTTAAATTATTAAATATTTTATTTTTTTATGCTTATATTCATTATTAAATTTATTATTCTTAGAATATAAGAATGCAACATTGTTATCAAAATATATTACTATAAGTTTCGAGATAGAATTCACAATCTTAAGCTTTAAATGAGATTTTTCTAGTTAAACAGTTTGTGCGAAACCTTATAAAAAATTATAAACTTTGCATATATTATTAAAAAATTAATAAGATTTTACTTTATATTTTTTTTAAGAGATAGCATCTCTAGTTAACATGAAAATGTATTCTGATGTGAACTTTAAATCATCTAAACAAATATCAAAGTTTGTATTTATACCTTAAGATTCTCTACTTTTCTATGTACAAACATATAATGCTTAGTTTGTTGCAAATACCTCATTACCTTTTTAGCTACAATCTAATGATTTTTACTAGGATTGGATAAGTATCATGTAAGAACATTCATTACAAAGGCAATATCTGGTCCAGTATAGACTTGAACATACATTAAACTACTAATAATACTTACATATAAAATGTTTTTCATATCTTCCCTTTCTAAGTCAATTTTGGGACATAGATCCTTGCTAAGTTATCACCTTTTACAATAGGTACTTCCTCAAGCTTGCATTTGTCTAAGTTAAATCTTTCTAAAAACACGATCTATGTAAGCTTTTTGAGATAAACCTAGAATCTTACATGATTTATCACGATGGATTTAGATCCCTAAAGTGAAGGATGCTTCTCAAATATCCTTCATGTGAAAGTTATTTAAAAGCATACTCTTAATATTATTGAGAAAGTTTATATCATTACTGATAATTAAGATGTCATCCATACATAATTTAAGAAACATGAAACTATTCCCAGTAACCTTCATATATATATGTATTGATGAAACTTATTCTTAACAAAGCTACATGATGTCATCACACTGTCAAACTTAAAATACCATTGTCTGTAAGCTTCTTTTAGACCATAAATAGATTTTTTATGTTTACACTAGTATTCTTTACCTTTTCTATAAATCTTTCTAGTTGTTTCTTATAAACTTCCTCATCCAAATCACATTTAGAAATGTTGTTTTGTCATTCATTTGATGAAGCATGCATGATAATTCTAAATGCATTCTTTGTAGAAATTAGCAAGAAAGTTTTTGTGAAGTCTATTCATTTCCTTTGTGTGAAATCTTTTGTCATCAATCTTACATTCAATATTTCAATCTTACCTTTAACATCTTTCTTGGTCTTGAATATTCATTTACAACTAATAGGTTGATAATCACTAGGTAACTTTACAATTCTCCAAACATCATTATTGGACATAGATTTCATCTCATCATTTATAGCAGTTATCAATAAATTTGACTATGGACTATTAATGGCCTTTTTATATGTTACATGATTAATGATATGTCCTATGTCATAACCTATTTCACCTAGATAGACATAATAGTCTTTAGAAATTTCAAACCTTCTATGACTTTGTGATCTACAAAGTGGTATTTCTTGATATAATTGGTTAGTATGTTCATTAGGTCCTGCCACTTCTTCTATTGTTGGAGTCTTTTAACCTTTCCTTATTATCTGGTTGTACAAAATCTTCATTTATTTCACTTGTTGTAGGTAACAATATTGAAACAATTCTACTTGATTCTCCATGTTAATAAGTTAAAGATTGTTCATTTAATTGATAAGTCTTCAAATAATTTATTTTAGCTACATCCCATTATAAGAATTTAGCTACTTGAGATTCAATAATTCTAGTACTTGACGAGGACATTAGAATCTATAACTCTTTAAGTGACTTGGGTAAACTATAAAATGACATTTAGTTCTCCTTGAGTTTATCTTTCTTTGTAACAGATAAACAATTTTAACTCCAACAAGACATCCTTATACACGAAAATGATTTAGACTAGGTTTTTCATTAATCTAAAATCCAAATGATGTCCTAGAAATAAACTTACATGGAACCTTATTTAAGATATAAGAAGAAGTCTTAATGGCTTCTACCTAAAGATAATTTGGTAGATTAAATCTATTGATTATACTTCTTTTTATCTCCATTAAAATATGTTTATGACATTTTGCACATCATTTTGTTAAGATGAATAAGGAATGATACACTGAAGGATTATTCCATTCTCCTCCATTATTAGACCTTACTATGTTAATTTTTTTTTTTCTAATTATTTTTCAGCGTTAGTTCTATTTTAAACATGTCAAGGGTATATGATTTTTTTTATTAAATATATTTAACCACATCTTGAAAAATAATCTATAAAAGTTATAAAATATTTATTTTTACATATGATAGTTGGATAAAGATCACTAACATTGGTATGAATACTTTTTAAGAGTTTTTTTAACTTTGCATAGATCCTTTTTTTCCTATTTTTGGTTAACTTACACATTATCAATCCATACATGTATCCTTATTATCATGTTTTAAAGACGGGAATATTTCAATAATAATTAATGTATTAATTTTTTTTGTAGATATATGACCTAAACGTTTATGTTATAATAGTTTCAAATTATCCTTAGTTAAAGATCTCTTATCCAACCTTATTTCAATATTTAAGAATATGTCATATCTATCAGTATTTAATAATAATTTTATACAAGCTTCCAATTAGATAACATGCATCAATAATTTTATAATTATACATTATTATTTGTTTTGTTACATTTGAAATTGATACAATATTCAAGTTTATCTAATAATTGAATAGAAATTAAATTTCTCTTAAAATTAGAAATATAAAATACATTGTTTAAAAGTAATTTAAATTTAGTTTCTAATACTAATTCTATAGATTCTATATTTTTCATTCCAATCTTTATATCTCTAACCATCAAGAATCTATTGATTGATCCAATAAATTAAATTCTAAGCAAATATAAACAAAGAAGCTACTTTGTTCATTAGTAATTTCCAATAAACCTCTAAATAAATTTTTACCAATAAATCTCCTCATCGAAAGTCTATTTGCTTTTTACCATTTGGAATAATGGTTCCTAATTTTGAAATGACTGCTTTCGTTTGTTAGATCCTTTTCTTCTTTATATGTATAAGTTCACAATTCTTTATATATATATATATATATATATATATATATATATATATATATTATATTTTCACTTAATTAGAGCTATTTAAAATTTTTGTGATAAAATTATTGTTGTTTAATGAGAAGCAAACTATTTCATAAATGCTCACTAATTCAAAGGTAATTATAATATTTATAAAAATTTATTATTTTGAATAAATAAATATTTTTTTCACTTTTTGGATGAATAGAATTCTTTCACCTCATCTTTATCAATTTTATAATATCAAATTAATTTACATAATACTTTATAAATTTTAAAAAAAAACTTGATTATCATCAAAATTCTAAAATTTGTCAGACATAGAAATTTTAATTATCTTTCAAAAAAATTTCATATCAAAAATTTATAATCATAACTCATGAAATATGACACATTATATTTTCAAAATATAATTTTGCGTAAGTAAGAAATAATATAATTTTTGAAAAAAATACTTATTATTTATTTAAAGAGAGTTAATCATATAGATTTAATTTATACGCGCCAAAATATTTTTTTGTAACTTTTATTTTGATAAAAATTCTTAATTTTATTTTTAATTAATTTTTTAACCTAAAAATATTAAAAATTTATGATAATTAGTTTAATCATAAAATATTAAAAAAACTATCTCTAAAATTATAAAAATAGAGATTGCCATGGTGAGAAAATTTTAAGGCGAAAGGAGTAGCTATGATGCCACACACATTCACCACTATAAGTGGGGTTCAATTTCTAATCTCTGGTCAACTTTTTTGGTGACTTTTCCAACAATTTTTCAACACATCTTTAGGCATTTCAATAATTTTATTTTGAGAATTCATATCTTTATGATTTAGGTTCTTTAATTTTCATGAATCAAAAACTACCAAAATTCCATTCGAAAAATGTTTTTAAATCTTATTTTAATATGTTTTAAAACATGCAATAAATGTTCTACTAACAAATTTAAATTTAAATAAAATGACTAAAATCAAATATTAATTCTATAATATTTCATAGAATTAAAACATCATAAAGGATTGTGAAGCTTATCCATTTATACCGTATTTTTTATGTTTAATCTTATTTCTCTTATAAAATAGTCTTTTATTCAATTGCAAATTTAAAGAGACAAGAAAATTAATTTTTGAAGGATCTTTATTCTTTTTTTAAAATAATTGATTCAATTTTTATCTTCATTTTAAATTTTAAATTTGAATTTTAATA
This sequence comes from Canavalia gladiata, assembly GCA_037954105.1. Classification (NCBI taxonomy): domain Eukaryota; kingdom Viridiplantae; phylum Streptophyta; class Magnoliopsida; order Fabales; family Fabaceae; genus Canavalia; species Canavalia gladiata. The sequence continues at coordinate 70,155,719 of CM075658.1, forward strand.
GGTTAACTTGGTCTATAAAAAGAAAAACATTAACACATTGTAGATACACTGAGACATATATCAAATTCTTTGTAAAGTCTCCAGGAGTAATTTTACTTAAAGTTATTTTGCTTAGTAACTTTCATATACAATTATATTTCATCAATCTAACCGTTGAATAAATAAATTATATTATATAAATCATCCTTACAAACTTTTATAAACTTTAAAAAATGTTTCATACCTCGAAAAATAATTTCAAATTAACGGATAATATATTTTTTATAATATCCATTAATTTGAATTTATTTAATAAAATATTAAACATTTTATAAATTTTGTAAAATTTTATAAAAATAATTTATATAATATAATTTATTAATTCAACGGTTGGATTGATAAAATATAATTATATATGAGAATTATTAAATAAAATAACTTGATCCTCTATCTATATATATATATATATATATATATATATATATATATATATATATATATATATTCATCAAACGTTATTTTAATTTAATTTTACCATCACTATTTAAACTTTGAAGAATTAAGGTATAATTAATTTTATGTGAATTTCTATAAGAATTAATGAAGATGAGTATTAATTTTATTATTTTACAGTGGATTCTGATGAACTCTTCTTAAGCATATTGAAAAATTACACAGAAAGATGATAATCCTAGACATAATATTAATGAAACAAATTATGATCGCCAGTTTACTGAGTTGAAACTAAATTTTAACTTAATGATATGATAAATGAAAAAAAATTAAAAAAAAATCATACGACGCAAGTTTCAGCATCTATAAGATTACTTCATATCCTTTATCAAAATTTATTTTTAATTTATTTTAAAAATAAATTTTTAAATTTTTTATTTGTATTAAGATTATTGTTCTCAGTAGAAAAAATACATTTGTCTTTCATCTCAATGGTAAGTTCTAGGATATTATAATACTTATTTTAAATTTATATTTTAAAAAATGTTCATATTTATATCTGCAATAGTTTTAATTTTTTTATATTTATTTTTACTAATAACAGTTTAGTTAATTAAAATGTGATTATTTATCCTCTCTAACATTTTCATTTTATGAATTAATAAAATATAAATATTTTTATAATCAAATTTATTAATTATCAAGTTTAATTTTTCACTATTAAATTTTAAAAAATCAACTTATTTCTTAAATTTTTGTGTTAATTAACAAATTTAAAACTTTTTTAATTTAATTATATTTTTATTATTTTAAATATTTATGATATGATTAAGTAGATATTATAATATTTATATCTATATTTATAAAATTTACCATACTTATAGTCAAACTAATTAAATAAATATTTATGTTATTATCAATAATTTTTCAAGTACATCATAATTATATGATTTATTGTTATTTTACTCAATAAAAAAATAAAATTAAATAATAAAATAAATAAATTTAAATAGCACGATTTAAAAGTAATTTACTTTACGTAATATTTAGATAGAGCATTTTGATATTTTAAAAAATTTAAAATATTTAAATATTTAAATATTTTTATTTTAAAAAATATATTATTTAGATAAAAATTTTAATTTTTTTATTTGCATGATAAATTTTAAATTTTTTTATTTTAAATTTTTATTTAGATTAAATAATTTAATTTTTATTATATAAAATTTTACATTTAAATATTTATAAGTTCTTCTTAATTACGTTTTTACTTTTTTTTTCATTGAAAAATTTAGATATAAAAATATTTTTAGTATAAAACTTATTTAATCGTAATAATCATCTAACAAATGCACATAATTAAATAATAAAAATATATAAAAAATAGTATATCAAAAAATAAAAGTTAAAAAATATATATAAGAAAATAACAAAATAATAATAATAAAATAATACAAATAAAGAACAATTAAAGAAAACATAGCACGAATAGAAAAAATCCGAAAATTTAAAGCAATTCAAATTTTTTTTATTTTAATTAATTAAAATACTCTCTTAAAATTCATAAAATTTAAATTTTTTTTAAAAATAATATTCAAAAAAAATATTTTAATTAATAAAATTTTAAATATTTTTAAAAATTAATTTTTTAAAAAAAATATTTTATTTAAAAAATTATAGCATTAATAATAATAATTTAATGATGTAATCCTATCAAAATTTATAATATATTTTCTTACATGACGGGAAGGTCTAATTTTATATTGAAATATAGACACTATATATTAATGTTTAATTTATAAAAATAAAAATAAAAAATTATTTTTAGTTTTTATATTTATTATACATTTTGATTTTATACTTTTTTAAATTTAATTCCTAATTATTTTAGATTCATCATTATAATTACCGGTGACATTTAAATGTTGAGATGGCTAATAAACAAACTATCATGTGTGAATTGTTCTTGTGACCATGTTAACGAAAGGGAACAAAATATCTTTAATGTTATATAAATATAAAGGTAAAAAAACCCTCAATAAAATATATCTTATAATTTATATATGTACTTTAATCATAATCAAATAATATTAAGAGTTAAATTTAGTAGGATATTCACCGGTGAAAAATAAGTTTTTTACGTCGATTGTTATAAATTTTTTACATCAGTTATTTGAGCGGCATTAAAGCGGATGATATAGAAACTTAGACTTTTTATATCGGTTGAAGTTTTAACCGAGGTAGAAAGTTACTTTTTACATCGGTTAAGATCACAACCAATGTAGTAAGTTTATTTATTTATTTTAAATGTTATTTTTGTTTAGGAAAATTGCCATAATTATTTATTCACAATACATGTATATATAAACAGAATACCAGGCAGATAATACAGAGTCCATATATTTAAAGTAAATACATCAATATTTACTATAAAATATAATAAAAACAAACTAAAAATCTAAAAAACCCATGAATTCAACCCAAATTGGCAATGTCTATCAAAAATTCCCACCAACGTCTTCTGATATCATCAATTTCTTCATCTAATAGAGGTTGAGGATTGTCAAATATTTACAAAATATTTTTGATTAAAATTAGTGAACATGTCATGTTATGCATTCAAATTAAATAATTAAATTAGGACAATTGTAAATTACCTGGTGCCAAGAGTGAACAATAGAAGCCGAGACAATGAGAAACATATGTCTCATCACATAATATCCACACTCGGTTCCTCCGGGTTGTCTTGGACACTTCAAAAAAATAAAAAGAGTATCAAATATAATTAGAGATGGTGATAAAAGAATATAAAATAATTGAATAACTTTTAATAAAGTACTTACCTTTGGAATTATCCATACAGACTTTTTAATATTTGATGAATGCGTCCCTTTTAACCGAAGTAGAGCATTTATTGCTCTACAGTAAAATAAAAAGCAAATTAATACCTTTGAGAAAAACAAGATATATGAATATAAATACCAAAATCATAAAAACTTACAAATCTATAATGTCTTTTATGTCTTTCTTTGGTTTTTGCCAAGCAGAGCATAGAAATACAACTACATTCCGCTTGGGACAAATAATGATTAATTGCCAATGGGGCCTACAAAATATGGATGACAATGAACAAAAATTAGAAATTTAATTGAATTCATGAACTAAAGCAATTAAGTATTGACTTACGATTGAAAATAGGGGGTTAGGTAACAGTCTTTATCAAACTGCAACATCCTCTGAAGATATCCTTGTATCTCAGCTGTCTTGTTCCCAGTTTTCTGCATATGAACTGGGTCCAGGGATCCATAGAGGTGTAAGTTACCTCTTTCAGTGCAGATACGATACAGGTACCTAATATTGCGAATAATTTTCATATATTAGATTTTGATAATGAAATAATTCAAGTAAGGTTTAGAAATTTACTTACATCAACCATAATTGTAGAACTGTTACATATAGGAGATCGTTACCCACAACCAATTCCAATATATCCTTCTTAGTAATATAGAAGAGGATAGGTGTGAGCTTCCCTATGATATCTGCTTCAATTTTTATTTGCAAAGTTTGGTCACCCAAGTTCATGGTCATACCAAATAGACGTGTGAACAAATCAACCTCATATTTCTTTGCAGGAGACTCAGGAAGATTTGCTTTAGCACTTAAATCAATCTTCTTCCCACGATCTTCCTTATAAACCCACGATACCAAATAGACACACACAATGTATATATTAAAAAATTAGTAACATAGGCTAAAATTATTTAATATCTGAGGTTGAACTCGCTGCACAAGTCTCCTCAGCCATATAATGAAATGATTGAGGGTTTTCCCCATGACATGAACCTCCTCAGTAGGGACAAGAACAGGAGCATTTGCATCTTCAACCCCGTTCAACCACCACTCTAACATGATCATCATCAATTTGCTGGTGATGGATGGTTGAACCCAAGGTGTAGACTTTCCCAATTGCTACCAAACGATATGGATCATCAACATATAACTCATAATCGTTTGTTGCTGCATCCACATCCTCTTTTCCCTGTAGTTGCTCCTCCGTCGGAGCACAGCTTCCCTTTGTGCTCACGCGCCTAGGAGAAGGTGATGGATGGTGACCCTGTGTCTGTGTTTGGGAAAGTCCCAAAGATGCAAGCTCCTGCCTAAGCTCCTGTCTAAGCTCATATCTGAGCTCTTCTCGAAGTTCTTGCCGTAGTGCTTGCCTCATGTCTTCACACATGGCGTCCAACTCATCTTTAGACACCAAACCTTCTTTGGATGTCTGTCTAGAAGACAATCCAAAGTACTGTCTAAGGCCAATACCTTGGCCAACTGCACGAACATGCCCTGGATGCTCTGGTTGGCCAATAGCAGTACTTAAGATGTCATCCCGGCCAATTGGAACAAAGACTCCTTGTGAGCTTTGTTCAACCAAAGAATCCTACAAAACAAAAAATGACTGTTATCAGTAATGTAAATGTTTGAAGATAAATAAAAAGAAATTTACAAAATTGTATGATTACTTACAATCTTCTCAGCAACAATGCGAGAAGGCTCTGAGGTGTACTCTCCAGATGCCCTTTGGCGTGCCCTCTTCCATTTCTCATGGCATGAAGGTGGAGAGGGTGGAGAGAGAAGTGCCCTCTTCCATTTCTCATGGCATGAAGGTGGAGAGGGTGGAGAGAGAAGTGTAGAGGGGTCTGCTTCAGATGATTGCTAACGATCTTTCGACTTCTGCTCAATCAGCCTCTCCTGAAGTAACTCATAACCCCCATGAGATAATCTGTGGGGGTAACAGTTCTTAGCAGAAATTTGTTGAGCCTTCTTTCTTTTCTCCTGTTATAAGAAAGCAAATGAATTAATCATAATATTGCTTATATTAGTCAATTAAAAAAATATAATATTAGAAAGATACATACAAAGAATGCAGGATCCATTCGAGACTCAACAAATCTCTGCCAAGTGTCTTGATCAAGGAACTGGTACTCCTCACAAGGAGACACATCCTTGAGTGACCTATATATATATATATATATATATATATTTGCTGGTGAGATGTGTCTTGAAGCCCCTCCAGCACTCACCAGCAAATGAAAGCCACTTCCTCTTCAGGAAGTTAGTGTTTGGTACATCATATGTAAGCTACATAAAAGAAGATGTAATTATTTAGTGAATGATAAATTTATGGAAAAACTTAAAGTTTTAAAGTTAAATACCATGATAGTCTCCCAAATTTTATCCTTGACTCGAATCTCAACATCATCACAATCCTTCTTCAAAATACTGGCTTTGCTTCGTCCAAGGAGGGTCACATAACTCTTAAACTTTGTCTTGTTTGGCCCTAATGGATTCCCAGTGGCCTGATCAAACTCTATGGGAATCCTCTGCTCACCGCTTCGACTAAGGGATAACTCCCTTAACCGTGTGGCTCGTCTTCCCTTCTTTTGCCGAGAAGAAGGGTTCTCAGACCCACTTTGTGAAGGAGGAACCTCTGAAGGGTCAGCCATGTATCTGTTAAAAGCAGAGGAAACAAATATGAAAAAATTATTCAATAGAAACAATAAATACAATTCATATTTATATTGTGCTTAAATAGCTACCTGTTGATTTTCTTAAAGCTTTAATCGCACCACACAAGCCCCTGAAGTCACATAGATTCATTTAAACATCACTAAATCAACCAAGCCTATTTCAATCTCATGCAGAACCAATTTCAATCTCAAATCCAATCAGAACATTATCTGTTATAAGATAGCCTAGAACTAAAGGACTCTGCGTAATATTCATCACCTCATGCAGAACCAATTTCAATTTATTAGCAATAAACATCTTCATTATAGATTCATTAAAGAGGGTAAAAAAGAAAAAATGGCCTAATATAAGATCCAGAGCTTAAGAAATAGCCTCTTTAAATTTTAATGGTTATAATTATAGATCAAGGCAATATTTAAGAAGCGGTAACATTGCAAAGCAGGGTGTTTAGTCTAAACAAAGGACACACTATGTTCTCTAATGTCATAGTTGTTTTTAACGTATATTACTTTTTCATCAAACGATTACCAATCTTTTTAATAAGCGCCTTCTTTTCTCCAACCACCGAAACAAGGCAAAAGTTAAATTGGACTAACGCAAAATTAATTTGTACTCTTTTTCACTCTCCAAAAGGCAAAGCTAATCATTTTCACATTCCAAAAGGCAAAGCTAATCATATTTGACAACAAAGATGCATAGGACAACTTTAACACAACCTAATCTGCCAACCTGAATGACTAAAGCTCTCTCCTCAAATTTTTTCTATAAAAGCTTCCTCTTCCACTCTCATATCCATTGCAAATTGCAACCTTAACAGAAACAGAAACAGGCTAAGGGTACAAGCAAAACAGAAACAGGCTAAGGCTAAAGGTATAGGCAAAATAGAAACAGGCAAAACAGCCTCAACAATGGCATGCCAAGAGAAACTTCCCTTCTTTTGACATCATGTGCAGCTCTTCATCATTTTATAACTTACACTGATCGAATCACCCCCTTCCTTCTCCCCATTTTAGCCAATGCATAAGCAATATGTAGCTATGGGAGAAATAAGCTTATTGTGTATATCACTAAGCTAGCCTCATATAAGGTGGAGTTGAGGACTATATCACTAAGCGTATTGTGATATTCAATAATTTTTATTAACTTATACTTGAGAAGTGACAAGTTTCTGTATTGGATTAGGAAAAGAAGAAAACTCCAGCCAAAGTAACAGGCAAAGGCTAAGGCCAAACAGAGACCTAAACAGAAACAGGCTAAGGCTAACAACTAATGCAGAAACAGAAACAGAGACCTAAACAGAGAGCCAGAATGCTACATACCGGTGTAGACGCTGTAGACGACGACAACAATGGCGTAGATGAAGACGGCGTGCTTCGACAACGACGGTGCTCTTCGCGTTCGGACGACGACGACTTTAAGAACGAATGACAGCAGTTTAGAGGAACTGAGTTAGGGCAGGAATCGAGTGTTTACACTTATGAGGACGACAACGGTCGCATCAGCTAAAGAGGAGAGAAAACAGATTTTCTACGTCGATTGTTTCGAAAAACCGACGTAAAAAGAACTTTCTACATCGGTTATAGAGCTATAAAGTAATAAAGCACCTCTTTGTTATGAATAATAAGGTTCAATAAAAAAATATAATTTATGGAAACATTAAATTTTATAGTTAAATTTGATTAAATTTATTTTTGATAAAAAATTAGAAAATTTATTTTATAATACTTGACATTTTGGTGTTATTTAATCATATCCTTCTTTACTTATATTATTATAAAAAAATAAGTAAATATACTTTTTTTTCATTTATATTTATATAACTCCAGTTACCAAATTTGACAAATTAACAAAAAATAATTATATTTAATTTATATATTGATTGAATTTTTATGATAATGCTAATATTAATTTTAATTCATATATTGATTAACTTTTTATAATACTATTAGTATTCTAACTTTATCACTACTTAATGTCCAACTACACTGTCGTATAAGGTATTAATTGTTTCATTTTGAAAGCATTTCCAATCAAAATTTTACTCTAAACTTTTAAAATAAAAGCTTATTCTGTAAATTTTAATTTAACATTTTGCCAGATTATTCAAAATTTTGAAATTCAAAACTGTTATCTATAATTCTGACTTTAATTGATTCACTTCAAATGTGGGAGAATAAATCAATTATTTTCATTTAATAAAATTTTTAAAATTATTATAATAATTTAATAATCAATGAAGGATAAATATGAAATAACTTTTATAAAAAATACTAAATATTTTTTAAAAAATCTTATAACACTATAAAAAAATTTATCAGTTCTGATAATTAAATATATAGTTTCTTGTGGTTAAAAATTATCATCAAAAGTATTATTATGAACATTTAAAAAAATTTAGTTTCATAGGTGACAATTTATTTTTAGATTTTTTTCTCTATCGCTAATAAAATCAACATAACGATATTATTTAAAACAGCTAAAAATTGTTACAATACAAGATAAAACCATCACAGTTTGTTACTGGTATTTAAAAAAGGAACGTTGTTCCAAAATTACTCGTATTAACTTTGAAATCTCATTAGTTGTACTCAATCTATTCTATTTTTGTTGTTCTAGGTTGAAATATGAATTTAGTTTCTACATGAAATAACAGTGAACGAGTGACAAATTGCGGTTAAAACAAGCAAACTATTGCCTAAATACAAAATGAGCAAGAAATAAAGAAAGGATTTGGAGGGCGTTCCGAACTAAAAATAAATTAAGTCAAAGTTAAATTTTAATTATAAGTATAGTTTATTTAAAAATTTTAATATATGAATTTAAATTTATTTATTTATTATAATTTTTTTATTAAGATTTGATTTATTTTAAAGAATATTAAATTTATATGCTACATTTTGTTTAAAAATCTATTATATAAAATAAATCAACAAATAAATTTAAAATTTATATAAATAATTAATTAAAAAGATTTATAAGATAAAAAGTCAGTACCTAGAACTAAAATCTATATATATAAATATAAATTATTTAAAAATTTTAAAATTTAAATTTTTTTTATGAAAATATATTTTAATATTTGTTAAATTGTAAAATCTATCATATTAGTACTTTTTGTAAACAAAATTAATAGTTTTATTATTTTAAATAGATAATAAAATTAAAAAATCTATGCTATGATTAAACAATTCTAAAACTTGTATATTAAACATTAATTATATACAAATATAATAATTTATAAAAAAATATAATGCATCCATACATATATAAATAAATTTAAATACACATAAAAGTTAAAATTAAAATTAAAGTATAATATAAAAATTTTATTTTAAAATTAAAACAATATACACAATATTTATAATAAACATTGAATAAATTTAATTAAAAAATTTATAATTATTTATTTTAAAATATTATACTAAATAATGATACATAACATACTTTTTTTACATACAATTATGTTAAAAATTAAAGATTAAAATTTTATTTTTTAACAAATTAAATAAATATATTAATATTATATAAATATAATATATTAAAATAAATATTATATAAACATAATAAATATAAATATATGATATATAAAGATAAATAGATTTTTAAATAAATTTTTTATAAACATAAATTTAACTTATTTATTTAAAATTTTAAGTTTTAACAAATAAAAATTTATTTATTTATTAGATAAATTAAATCAAATTTTAAACAAACCAAATTATAAATTCATATAGCATAAAATTCATTTTTATATATAAATGGGATAAGTAAAAGTGATAATATCCATATATATATATTTATATATAAATGGGATAAGTAAAAGTAATGATATCCATATATATATATATATAATATTTAATATAGAATATAAATTTTACTATTCTAACCGTTGAATCATGTTATAATATCTAATAAATTATATATATAAATTTTTATAAAATTTCAAAATTTGTGGATATATTTTTTAAATGATTGATATTTATATATATTATATAATATATGAATCATTAAAATAAAATTATAAAATGAAGTATTTATATATTTTTAAATTTTTAAAAATTTTATAAATATAATTTATTATATATTATAACATGACTTAACGGTTAAATTAATAAATTTTATATTTTATATTTAAAATTATTAAATTAGTGTACATCTAAAGTTTGAAATCCAATATTAATACATCTTTACTACATATATTCTCTGCATCTTATTATGGACGGCTTAGATTTTTTATTAAAAAAATAATAATAATCAGACAGCATACAATCGGAGATAGGCCACTCGTTGTACGTTTTACATTTGTATAACTTTATAACTTTGCCTAAGGCTGCTCTGGGAATAGAGTTCGTGAAAAAAAAAAAAAAAACAAAAAACTTGTTGATTATAAAACCACAAGATAATACAAAGGTCCTTGAATGTTTATTATCGTTTTAGTTCAATCATCCAAATGTAAAGAACCTTTGAAGGACTAATCTGAGCAAATTATGTTTATTGGGAGCAAAACAAAGTTATAAAGAGCATGTAATCAAGTTATCTTTTAGGATAAACTAAAACCAACGGTAACAGGCAAAAAACATCAAATAAACATACAAAACAAAGGTGCAACAATTAGAAAAACAAAATAAAATGCAAATGCACATATGTAAGTATTTAAGAGGATAAAAAAATTTAACATTCCAGATGAAGCATTTCCAATGGTGTTAGTAATCTAAAATATTTTAAAATATATGTTATAATATAAAACAAAGCTATCTACGTGTTAACTCTTATAAATATTGATTCCTTGTTCATATGAGTCATCTGTTGTCAACAACCCATGTTATTTAACATGAATATTTTTTTTTAAACTAAAATTAATTAAAGATTAGTTAAGATCATTAATATCTTAACAGAAATTAAATTCAATATTATAAAAATAAATATTATCCGATATTGATTGCAAGAATTTAATAAATGATTTTATATATTAAAAAAAATTCTAAACAATAAAATATAATAACTTAATAAATTATAAAAAAACTTATTTTACATTCATTTTAGGTTTAAATATAAGTTGGCCGACCGTGACTTGTATCATTCGATATAGACACGCACATTACTGTATATAAACATAATCTAGATTTCCTATACCATGAGAAATTTTTGTGCTGATAAAAGTTAATTTATCACTTACATTTTTAATTAAAAATTTATTAATTTATATTATTAATTATTTATAGTTAATTAAAATTAAAATTGGTTAAAAATTAATTTTGCGTAAGATAATTTTATTTTAATTAATTATTAATTAAATAAAAATTAAGATTAACAACTTATAATTAAATCATTTATAATTTTAAGTAATAAAATTTATTTACTCAAAAATTTATCCTATTTAATTTATAATATTTAACCTTCAACTATTATCTTTTCTTGGATTATGCTCGAAAATTTTAATATTTTATTTGGATTATGAAAAAAAAAAAAAGTAGAATTAAAAATAAATAAATTATTTAGATGAATAAAAATAAAAAAAAAATATTTGAATGAATAGAAAATATATATATATATATCAGTAGTATAAATTTTATTTTAAAAAATTTAACTTTTTACTATATTTTTTAAATATAATTTAAAATTTTTCAAAATTTATAATAATTATAACAAATTTAAACAAATAAAAAAAATATATTTTTTTCTCACATTTTTTACCTATAAAAAAAATTAAAATTTAGTATTTTTTTCTATATCTTTTTAAATTAAAGAGTATCATTATATATATATATATATATATATATATATATATATATATATATATATATTGTGTCTGATCGATAGCAGGTTAGCATATATAAATTTTGTTAATAAAAATCTATAAAAATTGTATTCACATATAAATATCTTCCTATAAATATATATTTTTATCATAATTTTACAGAATTAATATTTATTTAATTTATTTATCAATTTTAATATAAAAATATTTAAAATATATCTATATAATAATATTAATTATTAATCATTAATAATGATAAAAAAAATTTATTAAATTTAAATTTGGTACATAAATAAAAATAATATATTTTGTATTATAATTTAAATATAAATTAATTCTTTTAAAATTTAAAATAGATCAAAAGAGAAAGTAATATATTCAAAAATATAATAACAACGAGATTGAAAATATTTTTATTAAAACTTATATTAATATATTAATTTTAAATTTATTATTACATTATATATTATAAAATATATTTAACTTTATACTAATATATAATAAATATTTATACTAATATATATTTTAAAAATCATTTATTTATTAAAAAAAATGTTTTAGTTATTATTTTACTTTAATATTTTAAATTACATTTAAAATTAGTGTATAACTTATAAATAATATATTTTTATTATAATTTTATCAAGTTAATATTTAATTAATCTATTTTTCAATTTGAATATATAAATAATTAAAATATACGTAATAATATCAATCAATATTTATTCATAATAATAATAAATATTTATTAAATTTAAATTTAATATAGAAGTTAGAAATAATATATTTTTTATTATAATTTTAATAAATTAATTATTGTTAAATTAAAACAATTGATACTGGTAGAATAATTAAATTTAATATAATATATTTAAAAATATATTAATATAAATATTTGAAAAATAGCATATGAATAAATGAGACTTAGAATATTTTTATTCAAAATTAGTTGTATATTATAAATATTTACTAAAAAATATTATTTCTATTCAAAATAGTTATTTTTATCAAAATATTTAATAAAAAATATAATCAATATTTTTGAAAATTTTCTAAATTTAAAATATTATGATATAAAAAAATTTATATCATAATTTAAAATTTATATTAAAATATTAATTTTAATTTTTTACTACATTATATATTTTATAATATATTTAAATTTATACTAATATTAATTAGAATTTATTTTATAATAATTTTAATATATATATATATATATTCTTATCCTAATATTGATATGAACATTATCATTAATTTTATTTAAAATTTTCATCATATTATATATTAATAATATTTATTTTAATTAAAAAATAATATTTATTTATAATAATAAAAATATAAATTAATTTAATAGTAATAGTTTAAATGATCTTTTTCTCTTTATAAAATTGAATATGAGTACAAATATTTATTATTATAAAATTTATTAGCAATGAAAAAATTCAATGTGACCACACATTAAATAATATCATATACATATAATTTTAATAATGGTGATGGTTTAACACTCATTTATTTAAAAAAGACATTCTATTTTTTTACATGCAAACGAATAAAAAAAAATTCCATCCCTCTCTTATCTTCCTCCCCTCTTCTCATCCCCAAACCATAGATGGTATTAGCAATCTTTTGAATATTGGATCAATCATTCTTAAAGTTACTCATTTATTTGAGATTTAATAATTTAATTGTAATTAAATTATTAATTAAATATTATTTTTAAAATATTATTATATAATAATAAATATATTAATATCATAATTTTACATTATTAAAAATAAAAATACATATATTTTAATTTTTTAAATTTAAATTATATATTTAAAATTAAATAAAATATAACATAATTTTATTTTTTTAAAATTATCAAAATAATATTATGTACATAATAAATATTTTTTAATTAATTTTATCAGTTTACTATCTATTTATTATTTTGTTATTAATTTTTTAAAACAATCTTGTAATTCAATTCATTTAAAAAATAATAATTTAACTAGTCTAGTTCAATTGAATTTTAATAACCATGAGCATGACAGCTTTGATGATTAAAATTCTATCGCTTCAGCAATGGCAAGCATCCCATTGAAGCTTTATTATTTTCTAAAGGTATTTTTTCTTTATTTTTATAAAAATGGAATATTATATTTTAAGTGTTATTGATCAATATTTATTTATTTATGTAAGATGTATGTTTCTCTATATTTATTGTAATCAATATCATTAAATTTTCTATTCATATTGTTTATAAAAGTTTATTAAAAAACTTAAATTATAAGAGTTTATTGAAAAGTTAAATTGGAAATTAATCCTCTTTTTGGATGTAAGTGACTCCTCGCCTCCAAATAAGTCGTGGAAGAACTCCTTGTTTGGATAATATGATCTGATTCCATTTTTCTCCCCGAACACTAGTTTTTCATGCTCTTCTATTTCTCTTTCCTCTTCTTTCCATCCTCCAACCCACCTAAACTTTTTCATGTTTCCTTCAACAAAAGCCATCGTGGCGGGCCCAAACACGTCCATGACATCAAGTCCAACTTGGATTGGACCGATGAAGAATGCTCTTTCATTGAGAATTACAAATTATTTCCATTTTATAAATCAGCAATTCACAATTCAAAATTGATGGGAACTGTTAAAGAATTTTTCAAAAAAATCTAATAGCGATTGTGAAATCACAAATTGAATGAATCTATACAGATTACAATATACTGACCACAACCACTGTCAACATCTGGTATTAAAATAATTTTAAAAAATATTTTTATTTTTACAAAAATTATTATGCAAAGACAAATTATAAATAAATTTTATTATAGACTCTTATAAACAAAAAGGTACCGCATATATCTAAGGACTATTTATTTATTTATTTATTTATTCATCCTTTGCTCTATTCTTCGTACGAACCATAGAAGAGCTGATGAAGATAGGTTTACACTATAAATACATATCCATAGAAACGCTTTAAAATCAGCAAAAGAAAAAATGGTTTTGAGCAGCAATGGCAGTGAAGAGAGTGAGTTGTATGACGCTCAAATCCATTTGTACAAGCATATATACAACTTCGTAAGCTCCATGGCACTCAAATCTTCAGTAGAGTTAGGCATAGCAGACGTAATTCACAACCACGGAAAATCCATCACTCTTTCTGAATTGGCCTCAGCTCTCAAACTCCACCCCTCAAAATTAGGAGTTCTCCATCGCTTCATGCGCCTTCTAACACACAACGGTTTCTTTACCAAAACGACAGTACCATCTCAAAACGGCAAAAAAGGAGAAGAAGAAACAGCATATGCTCTGGCTCCTCCATCCAAGCTTCTAATCAGAGGCAAGTCAACCAGCTTAGCACCCATGGTTAACGGAACACTTCGTTCTTGGACGCTAAACATGTGGCACTCCTCCAAGAAATGGTTTGCAGAGGAAAAGGAATTGGCGCTGCATGAGAGCGCAACGGGGGAGAGCTTCTGGAACTTTCTCAACAACTCTGACTCTGATACACTCACTATATTTCAAGACGCCATGGCTGCAGATTGTCAATTGTTCAAGCTTGCTCTCAAAGAATGCAAGCATGTGTTTGAGGGATTGGGTTCCCTTGTTGATGTGGGAGGTGGCACTGGTGGCGTCACAAAGATCATTCATGAAGCCTTCCCTCACTTGAAATGCACTGTCTTTGACCAACCACAGATTGTGGCTAATTTGACTGCAACTGAAAATTTGAGTTTTGTTGGCGGAGATATGTTCAACTCCATCCCTTCTGCCGATGCAGTTTTACTCAAGGTATATTATATATATATTTTCATCAAACATTTTTAATTTTATTTTGTCATGATTTTTTCAAGTTCGAGGAATTAGGGTATAATTTACTACAAGGTTTTATGAAGATACATATTAATTCTGTACCAATATATTAATTATTGCTGAAATTTCTATTATTTTGCAGTGGGTTCTGCATGATTGGAATGATGAACTCTCCCTAAAGATATTGAAGAACTGCAAAGAAGCTATTTCAGGCGAAGGGAAAGAAGGAAAGGTGATAATCATAGACATAATAATTGATGAAACAAATAATGATCGCCAATTGACTGAGTTGAAGCTGAACTTTGACTTGTTGATGCTGACTGTGTTTAATGGAAAAGAAAGAGAAAAGAAAGAATGGGAGAAACTCATATACGATGCAGGCTTCAGCAGCTACAAGATTACTCCTATGTTTGACTTCAGATCTCTTATTGAAGTCTATCCTTAATTTATTAGTAGCTGTTGATCAACTTGTGCTATGATATCAGTTGGTTTTTACTTAAGAATCAAATAAACATATTATTTATTTCTGCATTTTAATAACGAATTCCAAGCTTTCTATTTGCATAGAGATTATTGTTCTAAATTGAGAAAAATTTCAACTTCCCCCTCAATTAGGAATGAAAATAGGTAAATTCCTGCTATGTTACTATAATATGTCTCCATATTTTTTTAAAATTATCAGTATTTATTTTTGTAATATTTTGAGCCAAAGTATCCTCTCCATTAAATGGTGAGGTCCATTTTGCGAGAGTAAGGAACAACACCACCCCAGATTGAAATTTCACCGTCAACAAGTTCGAACCAGTCCATTCATCCAAATATTGAAGCTTAACTGATATATAAAATGACCAAGTTATCAACATGGAGTAAAGGAGCTCCCATAAAAGAAACAATATATCGGAAGCTCCCGGTCATCACATTTTCTAAGAACAAGTTAAGTTAAGCATCATCATAGATATGCAAATGAGTAACATCGTTTCACAAAAGTTTATTACTTAATTTGTTTAAAATTTAATTTAATTTAATTTGTTTAATAATCAGATCAATTTAAATTTTTTTAAAAAAATTAAATAAATAAGTTAAATTTAGAATTAAAAAAAATTATTTAATCTATTCTAGAATCTATTTATTTTTGTCCTTAAAATAAAATCTTAAACAACTTATTTAAATAATTTATATGTACATAGAACTAGAATTTATTTAATAGTCTTTTTATCTTATAGATGTTAGATTTCACATATCTTTTTAATAAATTATTTATATAAATTTTAAGTTTATTTTTTTTATTTTTTTTCTATTATAAACTTTTAAATAGATTTGTAGGTTTAGTAAGTTTTAAATCAGGTTAAGTCTTGATAATAATAAAAAAAACCTATGATAAGCAATAGGTTTAGGTTTAGACTCCAAAATTTTTAAATAAATTAGACTTAAATACTTAAAACCTAACTCGGTTTGATTTATTTTTATTCTTAATCATACATATGCACTTAACTAAATATATTTGATAATTAATAAATTCTTATGCATTCCAAACTTGAGTACAGATATTTTTGTAATATGGCTTCATTTAGGAATTTCAAGTTAGCATATAATTTAAAAACATTGTAAGTAGTATTAAAAGTTATAGGATTTTTAATTCATTTATTTTGATTATTTTGGATTTTATTATTTCTTTCGAAGGCTATAATACAATAGAAATGAAAATCAACATATTGTGATGTGTCAAGACAATCTTTTTTAATTAGTTGTCAACTTAGTTATATTTAATTAGAATTATATTTCATTTAGGATTATATATGTAAAAAAATTATATGCAAGCTAAATTTATTTCAAATAAGTTTTAATAGTAATTCACTAATTTATTTATTTATTTTATTTATTAAATTTGATGAAAAATTTGTTTGACTTATTAAATTTTTTAAATACATTTTTTAAATTAAAAAAATTTATTCATTAATCCTTAACACTTAGATTCGTCATTTAAATTCATTCTCAAAATTATTTTGCGTCAATAGACAATTGAATTAGCAAGTTAAAATATAAGTTGGGATCAAAACGAGGACATGTGAATCATGTTTTCGTCCACTTTCAACACTCTCAACAAATAAGAAGGCTCCAAATTGTTACTGGTGTTGGCACTGCCACCAGAGACAACCAGCTCCCTCAATCCCATGAGCAAACTTTCATCTTCAACATAACCAAATGATAAATTCAAAATTTTCACATAAAATCTTTTCAAGCTCTCGTTCACCTCTACTCTATCAAGTTTCTGTCTAATCCTATTAAGCAACCTTTTTTACAATGTAAAAATCCTCTTCTCATCATAGTTCATCTCTTTCATGACTACCTCACCTGCAACATTCATCACGAAAGGGGTAGGAACAATCTCACTCTGAACTCCTCTCTCTTGGCCATCACTATATCTACCATTATGGTATTTAATGGTTGCCATGGAGTATTTATGTCATCTGTGTCACATAATCTATGAGAAGTAAACAAGCATGACCTCCTTAAAAACTATGTTTAAATCCTTGAAAGAAAATGACTTTATTAGTAATGAACATTTTAATAATGGTCATTAGTCCTCAACATTTTAAAATCATGCAAATTATTCCTAAAAAATTTTAAAATATTTCCAATTCATCCCTAAAATACTTTCTATATATTTAAGATAAAATTTCATTTATTTTATCCATAATCTCCTTAGTCAACATGCAATTGCTCCAAAAACCATGACTAGTTTTCCTTATTCTTGATATCTACAACAACATAAGCTATAACTCAAACATGTATTTCCTGTTTGTTCTTAAACAGTCTTCCATACGTGAGCTTCAGATTAAAGGTTTTAATTTGAAATCAATGTTCCAAATTGTTATAAGCAAAGTATACCTCTCAATCACATGTTTCCTCCTTACATTTGGCTCTAACTCTAATTTTATCATTCTTGACCAAAATAAAGGATGTCAGCGATCTTTCTGATATTCTCATGTCACTCATCAATTTCCCCACAACATAAATTTTTCCACCATAAAAAACAAATGGCAGTAGAAGAGATGAGTGGATTAAATGGGATGATGACAAGTATTGGAAGCAAGTAAGTTTGAGGTCATTAGATTGTTATGGCTGAGGTTTAAGGAATTAGTCTCACTAGTTCACTATGAATGTAAAATGTTGATGTTTTGAAGTATTGGATGCAAAACAACATCATTTTAATACTAACTCATATCTTAAATGACATTTAACATGTCAACTCAACTATCCATTGATTGAAAATAATTCTAAAAATGAATTTAAATAACAAACCTAAATATCAAAAACTAATAAAAAAAATTAACTCAAAAATATATTTAAAAAATTTAATAAGTTAAAAATAAATTTATCAACCAACCTCTTTTATTTATTTTTAAATAATTATAAAATCGTTCCTTTATTATCTAGATGCATCATAATAGAAAATATAATTAAGAAAAAAATTTTAAAAAAAGTTATAAAAATCATAAGAAAGAATTACTAATTTTTAACAAGTATAAATTGAAATTTTTATCGATTTTATTTATCATTAATTCAAAAGTTAATTTTCATTTTGATTTTTATTTGATGACTCTGTCAACTTTTAGAAATATATTTCTAACGTTTAATAAACTAGAAAATAATATTAATGTAGATCTGCATAGTGCACACATCCTTATGTACAGTATATATCCAAATATGTCTCATATTTTAACCATTTGATTTTTATTTTATATATAAAAAAATAAAATAATTTCAAACGAGGTAAAGAATGTATTGGAATGTGAACGTATATATGGATATCATCCTCTAATAAATTTGTTACAAATGTATTATCAATTGCATAAAAATGATATTAAATACATCATGATAGATATATGTCATAATAGGAAATAAATTTAAGTAATCACTTTAAGAATGTTAGGTATTAGGATCGGGCTAAATTAAAAAGAAAAATGAGTAGAAGAGTATACAGAGAGATCTTGATGTGAATGGAGAATTTGAGATTGATTATATCTCAATTATAGTTACATTCTGAACTTTATATACAAGTGTATAGGAACTGAAATAATATAAATTAGTTAAAACTAACCACTAACTAAAT
Source organism: Canavalia gladiata (assembly GCA_037954105.1). Lineage (NCBI taxonomy): Eukaryota > Viridiplantae > Streptophyta > Magnoliopsida > Fabales > Fabaceae > Canavalia > Canavalia gladiata. Next base: position 70,175,353 of record CM075658.1, read on the forward strand.
TTAATTGTTATTTATTCTTTACATCCCTTTTTCCTCAAAAAAAAAAAAAAAAAAAAAAAAAAACTTAAGGATTGGAGATCTACAACTCTGAGTTTACCTTTGAATGTGTAAAATAGAGTAGATGAGACTGGTCTGGTGAGGATATCAACAACTTGAAACTTAGCTGGAATATGACTAATGTGAACACAACCTTTGATAACATGATCACAGACAAAACGAAGATCCAATTCAAAATTTTTAAACTTGGAGGGAAGAATGGGGTTAACAGCAAGTAATACTACACTCTGGTTATCACAATAAACTCTAAGAGTGACAATGAGAGGTTGGTACAGTTCAGTAAACAAATTTCTGATGCAAAATAATTCAGCCACAAGAGAAGGCAAGTTCCTATACTCTGCTTTGATACTACCTTTAGAGACAACATGTTTTTTTGTGGATCAAGAAATAAGATTGGACCCAAGAAAAACACAGAACCTACTTGTAGATTTCCTATCATCTAGATCTGAACCCAATCAGAGTCAGTGTACCCGGTAAAAGTGGAATTGGTGGTGGGTTTAATATACAAGCCATGAGAGGAAGTACTATTGAGATGCTGCAATATTTGTTTGAGAACCTTCCAATGATCCTCAAGCGGAGTTTGCACAAATTGATAAATAAGCAAGTCCAATGCCGTCTTGTGAGAGCCTAGAGAATTGAGATGGTGATGAGTCTTATGAATCCATTTAAGAGTAAATTCTGATACCATTTAGGTATTAGGACTAGACTAAATTAAAAAGAAAAAAGAGTAGAAGAAGATACAGAAAGAGCTTGCTCTGATAGAGAATTTGAAATTGATAATGTTTCAGTTATAGTTACATGCTGAACTTTATATACAAGTGTACAAAAATTGATATACCATAAATCGGTTAAAATTAACCACTAACTAAATTTAATTATCCTTTATCCTTTAGAAAGAGAAATAAACATAAAAAATGAAAGAAATATTAACTGAAAATTTTAATTGTTAAAAAAGTATAAATTTAATTTTACCATTTTTAATTTTATTTTATGATGGTTTTAACCTTTAAAAATATATTTTATAGTTAACAAATTTTCTATAGATGCACCCCACTATAATTATCGATTGCATAAAAATAATACTAAATTTATCCTGATAAATAATTAATAACAAATAAAAATTAGAAGATAAAATGACTATCCCTAGCTAGCATTTAAAATTGTCATAAAAACTTTACTTTTTAATAATACATGTATGCAGTAAAAATAAGACCTATTTTTATCCACTCTTAATAGAAATAAGTTCAACATTAAACATTGAGAAAGATAAATCCAAATTGTTGAAGCAATTTATTTTAGGGAATTACAGTATCATCATCCATAATAATAATAATAATAATAATAATAATAATAATAATAATAATAATAATAATAATAATAATAATAAAAAATTATTATTATTATTTTCTGATGAGATCTTTCGCAATTCATAATATTTTTTTCTTTTTCATCTAAATTTCAATAAAAATATAATATATATATATATATATTAAATTTTATTTAATATATCAATTAAAAATTATGTTTCCATGATTAAAAAATGAGTTATTATTTAAATAAAAAGGATTAAAATAATTTATACAAATTTTTATATTTAAATTTTATTATCATTATTATTTTACACTAAAAGAAAATAAAATTATTATTAAAATAATATTTTAGTTCAAAATGTATATACCATATTTATACTTTGTTTATTTAAATAAAAAAAATTAAAAATCCTTTTTGTTTATATATTTATTCTACTTTTTTATTTTATTTTTTTAGTTTTGATATAAATTTAATCCTTAATATTTTTAGAATAAACACTTTTAAGTTTCCATTAACCCTTAAATGTTGAGGTGGCTAATAAAAAAATTATCATGTGTCAATTGTTTGTATGATCATGTTAGTATAATCATGTTAATGGAAAGGGATAAAATTAGATTAAATTAAATTTTAAATATTTAATTTAACATATTTAAAATTTTTGAGATAATAAATTTATTATATTATCTATCATAATTTTTTTATTGTGAAATTTTAACTTATTTAAAAATTTGTCTAAAATTTATAATATAAAAATATAAATAAATACATCTAAAATATATATATATAAATTATTATAAATATTTACAATTTTTATATATTAAAATATATAATATGTATATATTTATATTTTATATATTAATATTTATATATTATATTATATATATATATTATATATTTTATGTCATTGTGTTATGTATTGTATGTCATATATTCTGTATATTATATATCTTAGGAGTAAGATCAATTTAAAATTTCCTTTTGTGTCTTCTATTTATAAAAATATAAAATGTATTTTTTATTATTGATAGTGATTAATTATATATCTAAAATTTCATACAATCTAGATATTTATAAATGCATAACGTAATTTTTTTTATTTATATTTTTTAGAATATATCACTCGTTAGATGATAAAGCATCACATAACCATAAGCAGTAATATTTTAAAATTTTAATTAAATATATAAAAATGTTAAATTTAATAATTAAATCGATAAAATTACTTTAGTAAGAAGTTATTAGAAGTGTCGTTTAATAAAATTCGATACTTTGATAAAAAGCTATTAGAAGTATATCTATTTACTTATATTATAATTATATAAAAAAAATCAAATAAATATACTTTTTTATTCCTATTTACAACTACAAGATACTTGTTACCAAATCTCACAAATTATAATAAAAATAATTAAACCTAATTTATATATAATTATTATTTTATAAATTATTTTTCTAATTTATTTCTATTTCATGTCAAACTATAAAATATTAATTGTAATTGTCTCACGGTGGACACATTTGCCATTAAAATTTTACTCTAAAATTTTGAAATTCAAAATAATCTAAAAATAAAAATTTGATTAATTTCACTTCAAATGATGGAGATTAAAACAGTTGTTCACATTAAATAAAATTAAAAAGTTAGTAGAATAATATAATAATTAATTAAAGTATAAATATGGAATAAACTAGATATATAAAAAAATTTATTAAAAATATTAGAATAAAGAATAAATAATTAAAAAAATTAAATTTAAACGGTGCAATAATAATAATACTATACAAATGTAGTTGTTTAGCGTATTAAGGCGATGTTTGAAAATGAGACGCTTATGAAAACAAACAGTGTATGGGTGCTGATGTTTGTTGATAGCGTGTATATTAATTAATTATATCTTAATTGTCAAAAAAATTAATTTTAAAAATATATAATAACAGTTTTAAGTTTTACCAACCTTTTTATTTATAAATTTATATTAAAAAATATTTGTTAAAAGGAATTTTACTGAGAATTTGGATCAACTAACTATATAATTAAAAAATTATTTTATGGAAATTAAAATTGACATTAATTAGTTTTAAATTTTAATTTTAATGTCAATTTTAATTAAAAAAATAACCATATTTTTCTATTTATTTAACCTGACAGAATAAAAAGTATTTTAAAGTGTTAATAAAATTATGATATAAAATACTTTATAGTATATAATAAATTTTCAATATTATTTTATAAAAATCATAAAAATGACCAAAATTAATAAACATAAAATAATTATTTCGTACGAAACTTTGATTATCTTGTAATTTATCAAGATCAGTACAGTTATTGAATTAACTAACTAACTTGTGCATTTTCTTCAAAATTATATTGAACGTTTTCTTTGCATAAACAAATGTTGGCGCGTTATATATTGTCTGGTGTGAAATTCTCAATCAGAATCCAATAAATTATAGATAAGCTATCGGGTAGATATAGAATTATCATTTAATACATCTCAAATAGAATAAATGAATATCATATTCGTCAGGGCTTTAGGACATTGGACTTTACGACTCACCTGCTTCAACTCATCCAACTAACTTATAGTTTGCTCAACCTATAACTTCCCATCTAATCATTCTTACTTTCACCACTTCTCTCATAACAAAATAAAAGAATTACAATCAGTAAATATTTTCAAAATAAATCAAATCAATGCACCCCTTACACTTCAACATAGGACCATTCAATTAAAGTCTTAATACCAATTATATTTAAAAATGTAAAAAATACAACATTTTGCTTCAATCATCTACAATACCTGTGATGTGTGTCTTCAACTTTTCATACACATCATCAATATCTCTATCAATCCATTAAAAAATCACAAATTATTTTTCTACAAATATGAAATAGGTGATCTAGATTGATATTTGTTCCACTAAGTTTTATTTCCACAAATCTTCCATAATAACCGTACCTTTTCTAGTGTGTAACTAACACAGTTACTAATACTGGATGAAGATGTTATATCTATTTGTGAGATTTCATTAAACATGTTATCAACATAAAAAATATATTATACGGATCCCCTACTCAAATATTTAAGGGGAAACCCAAGAGATTGATAAGAAAAAAAATATATGAAAACAAGTGGAAGAACAGAACCAAACCAGAACAGAGGTAGGACAATGTTTTTGTGACCCAGTATATTTGATGTGAGCAGAGATTAACAAAAAGGGTATGTTCGAAATATATTTTTATTAAAATTCAGATGCACATCACATAGAGGGATTTCTTTTACTTGATTAGATAATGTGAAGTTATTATAGGTGTTTAACGAGGAAAACTATCTTATATAGTTCAAAAAAAGTTCCTGCAATTTGCTCTCAAAGTTAAGAGTTATGTAATTACATTATTTATTATATATGAACTATATTTAATTACACTTTTATTTTTCAATCAATTTGTTGTTGCTCTTTATCTTAGAAATTCAAATCATAGAATAAAGAACTATATTAGATGAAAAAATTATGTTTTGGAGGGTTAAGGCCGGTCGCCGCCCCTTTATCGCTAGAGTCTTTTCCTCGTCTGAAATATCAAGAGCTGAGGCTACTTCATACTTTCAATATATATATATATCCATTGAAACGCATTAAATCAGCAAACTTCAGAAAAACAAAAAAAAAAAATGGCTTTGAGTACTAATGGCAGTGAAGAGAGTGAACTGTATGACGCTCAAATCCATTTGTACAAGCATATATACAACTTCGTAAGCTCCATGGCACTCAGATCTGCTGTGGAGTTAGGCATAGCAGAAGTAATTCACAACCACGGAAAATCCATAACTCTTTCTGAATTGGCCTCAGCTCTGAAACTCCACCCCTCAAAAGTTGGTGTCCTCCATCGCTTCATGCGCCTTCTAACACACAACGGTTTCTTTACCAAAACGACTGTACCATCTCAAAACGGCAAAAAAGAAGAAGAAGAAGAAACAGCATATGCTCTGACTCCTCCATCCAAGCTTCTAGTCAGAGGCAAGTCAACCTGTTTAGCACCTATGGTTCAGATGTCTCTCCATTCAAGTATGCTTCACATGTGGTACTCCTCCAAGAAATGGTTCACTGAGGATAAGGAAGTAACGCTGTTTGAGAGCGCAACAGGGGAGACCTTCTGGAAATTTATGAACAATAATTTTGATGTGCTAACTGTGTTTCAAGACGCCATGGCTGCAGATTCCCAAATGTTCAAGATAACTCTCAAAGAATGCAAGCATGTGTTTGAGGGATTGGGTTCCCTTGTTGACGTGGGAGGTGGCACTGGTGGTGTCACAAAGATCATTCATGAAGCCTTCCCTCACTTGAAATGCACCGTCTTTGACCAACCACAGGTTGTGGCTAATTTGACTTCATCAGAAAATTTGAATTTTGTTGGTGGAGATATGTTCAACTCCATCCCTGCTGCCGATGCAGTTTTACTTAAGGTATATTCATCAAATATTGCTTTAATTTAATTTTGCCATGAATTAGGGTATAGTTAACTTTCTGTTAAATTCTATACAAGACTTGATGAAGATGCATATTAATTCTATTATTTTGCAGTGGGTTCTGCATGATTGGAATGATGAACTCTCCCTAAAGATATTGAAGAACTGCAAAAAAGCTATTTCAGGGAAAGGGAAAGAAGGAAAGGTGATAATCATAGAGATAACAATTGATGAAACAAATGATGATCGTAAATTGACCGAGTTGAAGCTGGACAATGACTTGGTGATGCTGACTTTGGCCAACGGAAAAGAAAGAGAAAAGAAAGAATGGGAGAAACTCATATACAACGCAGGCTTCAGCACCTACAAGATTACTCCTATATGTTGTGGCTTCCAATCTCTCATCGAAGTTTATCCTTAATTTATTAGAAGCTGTTGTAATCAATGTGTACTGCGATTTCATCAAGTTTCCAGTTAAAGATCAAATTAATTTAGTATTTATTACTGCATATTAATGACGAATTTCCCAAGTTGAGAAAAACATGCATTCCCTCTCAATATCCAAATGAATGAAAACTCAGCAGTTAACTGTTGAGAATTTTGAAATCCATTGTGCTATTGAGTTCTTCTACAAAGAGACCCGATCATTGTTTCAATGCATAGAAATGGGAGAAAAAATTCTCTTCTTATTCAGATAAATAAAAGAAATAAATTTTATTTTATATAAATTTTAAAAAATTAATTTTTTATTTTTTAAAAATATTTAATAATTTTAACAATTTAAAACAAATAAAAATATCTTCTCCTCGTTTTCACGTTTAAAAAAAAATTTAATTTCATCTTTTATATAAGATAAAACTAACCAATTACAAAAAAAAAATCCATTTAAATGCAAAAAGACAGAATATGTTTAAATTTCCTTTCTATGCAATTAAACAAGGTACAAATGTGAATATCAAAAGAGAGAAGTAGAGATCGAAGAAGTACTACAATGAATGAAGTAATTCCGTGTCACAAAATCAAATATCTCCTTTTCTAAATTATTAAGATTAATTAAAAATTAAAATTCTAAACTATTAAATTTGGTTTAATAAAATTAAAAAGTAAAATTTTTATATAAAAATTTTGACTTGAAACATCACAATCTTTTATATTGTACTAAAAAATATTCTGTTTCTTCTTTCTAAAATTATTCTGGCATGTATTTTTGAATTGAGTGTGTTATCTTGTCTTTTATGTTTAGCATATTTGGTTTTGGGCTTTTATTGAATTAACAAAAAGAAAAGGACAAAAGTGGGGTGTGCCGAATATTGAATTTCAAGCCAATCAGTTGATGGATCATACAGATGCGCCTTGTTGTTGAGTTACCTTTTTTTTTTTTTTCTAATAACATGTAAATTAATAAATAAATAATGTTTAGATTAAACTAAAAGATTAATAGAAATGTGGATATATAAATTTAATAGTTTCTGTAAATAATTTTTTCAATATGCAAACATAAATAAAAAATTAAAATTGTGCGGTAGCTTTTATTCATGTTGTTAGTGTACGGCTAATCAGTAAATAATTCTACTGTAAATTAATAATATAAATTTTGTTATTTTTATATTTATTGTTGTTACGTGAACTCTATGTAAATAATAGTTAGATTTTATTTTATCTTTGTTAGTGTTATTTGTATGATATATATATATATATATATATATATATATTATTTTAAATATAAAAATTATTATTTTTAAATGTATAATAATAAAATGGTATTAATTAAATAGTTGATCCAATTTTAACATATAAATTATAAAATTTGTTGAATAATTATTTTTTAATTTAAATTTTATAGTGGATTTTTTCTTTAAAGTTAATCTTTTTTAAAAAATATCTTAAAGTTAAAAATATAATTTTTTAAAAAATTTTAAAAAAATTTAAAATATTTAAATCATAAACCATCTTTCATATTATTTAAATCATGAAAATTTATTAAATAACTATTTATTAAAAATCTTGTAAGAGAACTTATTTTCTTTTAAATTAATGATTGTATAATTCAAATAGCTATGAATATATGTCACTAAATAATCTAAAATCTTCTATACTCACATCATCTTCTCTCTTCAAAAGAATTCATTTATAGATATAATTGATAATTATCTACAAAATAAAGATAACAAATGAGTAAACATGGAAAAAAAAAAAGAACTTAAAATTTATTAATGAATGAAACTTTAATAAAATTTCAAAATTAAATACTAACCTTTTAAAATTTTGGAACTCCTCTGTGTACATGCATTAAAATTAACAAAAGAACTAGTGATTATGCAAAGGTGATTTTGTTTAAGTTTGGACCTCCTTCTAGAACATTATCAAAGTATTCAATAATGTGCTCATAAAAAAAGATCCATATAAAATTATGAGACATAAAATCATAAAAAATAAGATATATTTGATGAAATAATACATATTCAAAACTATAAGCATGCCATCATCAAAATATTTAAGAAAATAGTCCTTAAGAAGATACATTTGAAACTATAAAGCATGCAATAATTAAAATAAGCAATAAAATATCTTTAAAGGAATGCGCATTGGAAATTATGAGGCACAAATAACTTTTATTCATAAAATACATCAAACACAACTTTCCCAAAAAAACATTTAAAATAAATATATAATGAATGTCATCATTCCTAAGACACAAATAGCTTTGGAAGAAAATCACAACTCATGTGATTCCCAAAATTTATGTCAACCCAATGATTTTTATATAAAATTACCTCCCACACTTCAAAAAGGTTCAAGATAAAGCTTTTAAGGTACCACAACCAATAAGCAACAATAGCAAAACATGTTTAGCATATTACCATGTGAAAATGAATTAAGTATGTGAGGAACATTATTAATACTAACATTTGAAACAAGAGAAACAATACTTTACAAGAATTAAGATATGGCAAAACAATATTTTCACAAAAAGAACTTGAATTTAAATAACCAAAGAAATAATAAAGGAACAACAAAAGTTAATTAAGATTCAAATCTCAAGAGCAATCAAGGAGTGACCATTAGAATTCAGGGAAGCTTCTTTGCATACTAAATTGTTCGTGAGCTATTTTGCAAAGAAACAAATGCATTTTCTTAGAGAAAACTTCGTTAAATCCCTCACATGACAAGAACTAGACTTAAGGAGAACTAAAGAAAGAAATATTTATACTTCAACATAATAATTATAAAAAGTTTTAAATGAACTGTTTAATAGATTTCATATTTTTATATTTTATGTGTATCTTTAGAAGAGTATAGGACTACTTGCAAAAATAGTTTATAACTTTTATAAGTTATTTTTAGTTTATTTTAATAATTTTTTGGTATAACTTATTCAAATAAATATTTTTTAATTTATTTCAATAAATTTTATGATAAATCTATGATATAATCTTTAATATAATAAAAATTTATTCTACAAAAGGTATCCTATCTGTAAAATGATTAAGAAGTATTGCCAGGTTCATTAAAAATAAAAGAGCAACATGAACTCTTTAATGGATACTGTGATGCATTGAATGTTAGATTGCTATTGAGCAATTATTATTATTATTATTATTATTATTATTATTATTATTATTATTATTATTATTATTATTATATTTTTTAATTTTTTATAATTTTTAATCATCATAAAAAATTATTATTAATAATCAAAAAATTTTAAAGATTATCATAAAATTTGGATGATTTAGCTATAATTATTATGAGGTGAGACGATTACCTTTTCATTGCTATTTTACCGCTGTTCATAATTGCTTTCTTAGAATGGTTTTACCTTTTTCGGTTGCTTTCATAAGACCAACTGTCCATGGAGTATTCTTAACGATCCCCAGGACTGGGAGCAGGAAAAAAATCCTAAATTAATTTAATACTTTTTTCAAAGTGTTCTTTATTTATAAAAAACAAACTCCTTTTATTTTTCAAAAATTTTGTTCAATGATATTTGATTTTAAATTAAAAACAAGTTTAAAATAAGTTGGATGATATATTATTTTAAATTCACCTATATTAAAAATCAAGGCATTGTTGAAATTTAATTTGTTTTGGACAACAGAAAACTTTATTGAGCTCCTTATTACCATAGCAACCTTGTTTTGCGGATTTACTTTTTATATGTTTTCTTTGGTTTATTCCACACCTCAATTCTTTATTCTTCTCAAAATATCCTTTAATTATAAATGAGTCACACGCCTTTTTTCTTTTTCTTTTTTGAAATTAAAAGTTGTAGAGAATCGGTACTCATCTTCCACACGATATCCCTCATCTTTCATTCTGGCAACTTGTCATTCTAATTCTTTTCAGTATTCTTCCACCAATGACCATCACCCGTTGTCGCCGCCATTCTCACACCTGTTGCATAATTCGTTATTTTCGATCTCCATATTTGATTCTATTTTTATCGAAGGTTATTTTAAGGTTAATCCAACGTATATCTAGGCTTAAAGTAAACTTTAAGATGAGGTATTTGACTTAAAAGAAAAAAGATAAAACATTTTTAGTTAATAAAAGTATATTTAAAAATTATTTTATTTTATTTAAAATTTACTTTTCAAGTTGTTTGAGATACAATCACTTTTTAAATTATTATAATCAATTTCTTTTTAACATTTTTTTCCAAATGATGTCATTAAATATTGATAAAAGAGAGGAAGTTGAGACAATATTAGACCTCATTCTAGGGGGGAATGTTTAATTGCATTGTAGATTAATTTTATTTATGATAATAAGTATTTTTCAAGAAAATTAAGATTACTAAGTGAAAATGTTTTTGATATGCCTTAAGCAGCTACTTTAACTTCATGGTTATAATTTGCTCTGAGTTCTTTCATGTTTTTTTTTTTTAAGTTTTCGTTTGATTTAAAGTTGAATAAAATTAATTTTATTAAATTTAATTTAAATTATTAAATATTTTTAAATTATATATTAATTAATCTATTTTATATATTTTTCTTAAAACATATATTTTATACTAAAAATGATACATATTAATTTTCTAATTTGAAACAATCAAAACATTTAACTTCCATCTCTTGTTGAAGTTTTGTTGGTCCCATACAATTATTATTTATGAGATCTACATCGTTCTTTTTCCAGTTGATTTTACAAATCTACGATCGTGATTTTATTTTTTCCAACCCGTAACTTCATGTTCATAAAGTGTAAATTCAGTTATATATGATTTTACAATTTTTAAAATTAATTTTTATTGCTTTCCGAACATGAACTTCTAGAAGTGTAATCATTATTTAAGAATATATATATATATATATATATATATATATATATATATAATGATTAATTTGCATTAAATATTGTATCTTTTACTGATTTTATATTAAATAGTTTTATCATAAATTAAATTTTAGATTTTCAAATGATATAAATAGTTGTTGTGAACTTCATCCATAAATAAATATATCAGTCAGTGTTAATTAGTAAAAAAGGTATTTTTCAACTTAGAATAATGTCTCGAAAATTATTCGAAAAAACATTAAATTAATTGTTTTTAAATTTTTAAACTTATTAAAAAGTGAGCTTGGCAATTTAAAAATAAAATAGATAAATTAAAAAGTAAGATAAACCAAGATTTGATTATGCTAATGAATTTAGAGCTTTAAGTTCACCTATAATTTTATTTAATTTTATCTTTAATTTCTTAACAATTATTATTTATTTTTCTAATTCTACTATTATCCAAAAATTATGTAATAATAATTTTTTTTAATTATTGCATAATAATTATACAAAATAATTAATTGAAAAAATATAAAAAATCAACAAATTTATTAATTGAATAATTAATTATAAATTTAAAATTTATATTTATTATCCAAAATTTATGTTTTATGTTCATTTTAGCTTGTAGGTTTATCAATTACTATGTCTGATAAAATATTAATAATTAATAAAAAAATATAACCATAATAGCAACAAGAAATATTAATTAAAAATAAATTAAATTAAAAAAATTATATAATAAAATTCATCAAAATTTCTTGACATGAGAATTAGATACATATAATAAAAAATATTAAAAGAATAACTAATTCAAAGAAAAAATACATAATTTAAAAATGTTAAAAGAAAAAAAAACATATTTTATAATCCACTCCTATAACTAATTTTTCTAAAAATATTTTATATGATACACAAGAAAATAAAAAAGAAAGATGAGACATTTTGCGATGAGTTCTTTTTGCTAATAAATAAAAAATAAAAAGATAAAGTAATATATATAACAGGTGAATTTATTTAAAAAATTGTTATAGTTATTATACTCAATAACTGTTTTAAATATTAAAATTATTAAATTAAAAGTTTTTATTATACAGATAAGTTTATAAAATTTAAAAAATATATGATACTTTATCAAATCATTTTAATTTAACGTATAATATATTTTTAATATATGTTACTTGAAATTATTTAATGTAGTATCTAATTATTTTTAAATTTTATAAATTTATACAATAAAAAAAATTTAATGGTTAAATTAATAAGATTTAACCATATATATGTTCTTGTATATTAATTTTAAACATAGTATGCTAACAGCTTATAAATTTAATTTTCTTAAAGTACACTAAAGGTATACCTTATTAAAAATACTCCTATCAAATAGGTAGATGAATATTAGAAGGTATATTTATTACTTTGCTTTCAAAACATAGATAGAATTCTTAATTAAGGGTACGTATTTTAAGAATTAAAAATGAAAAGTTCCTGAAATGTATAAAAAGCGAAAAAAGGTATGCAAAAGGGATCCCTTACCTTCCTCATTATGGGCCTGGTCTCCATTTACGTCGCTTCATTTTTTACTAGTTTGATCTTTTTCTCTAATGAGATAAGTTTCTCAATATAATCTTTTTTTTTATTTCTTTTATAAGCCCAATGTGTGTCAGAATTCAGCGTGATAGGCCCATGGTTTATCACTAGTTATCCTATTTTATGGTGATTTTCTTTTTTTATATTTGTAAATTTGAGCATAGCAAATTCAAATGAATTTGCATGACATTTTGTGTTTTTGTTTTTAATATGATCAACATTAGCTTATTTCTTTTGCTTTAGAGGGTTTACCATAAATTTCTTTGCAATAGGTCATTCTCTAAGTTATGGTGCCGTCGTCAACACACACAGTCCCATCCTCAGTTCACAAACGCCATTGACCATGAACTCTTTGAATATGGGTGTAACTATTCTATAAAAGTTACCATAATTATTTAAATTTAGTATATGATATTAATAAATTTAATTATATATATATATTATAAAATATAAGATTCATCAATTCAATTATTAAATTAAAAAATTTTATAATATAAATTATGTTTAAAATATTTTATACAAAATAAAAATTATTAAATACTTTATTGTATAATTCTATTTTAACATGTATAACATTATTAAATTATAAATAAATATGTATAATTTAATAACATATCTAAAAATATTTAAATTAAAATTTTATATACATAAACAAAACGTGATTTAAAAATTAGATTAATCAATTTTATATTTTATAAAAAAATTATTAAATTATACAAATCTTTAAATTTGACAGTGATTTTTTTCCTGTTTTCGTCTTTATCTTTAATTTAAAATACTCAAGTTCATTAATCATTTATTAAAAAGTATTTAGTACATATCTTTATAATATTTTAATATTAAATATTTAAGTTTAAAAAAATTATTATTCTTTATGCTTAAAAGGTAAATTTAACACTCTCCACACCCTTTCTATCAAATCAACCAATAGTAGGATATTTTTGTTGTACTAATTATAAAAAATATAAACCAATTTATAAATAAATTAATTGTAAAATTTATTTTATATCCTAATTTTCTTATAATATTTGAGTTGATAAGATTTTTTTTTATATTACAAAAATTTAACATTTAATGTTATGAATATTTTTAAATAAAAATAGAATTTATAATATATTAATTATTTTGTTAATTTTAATAAATTATTTACTTATTTTAAATAAAAATCTAAAACTATATATATATATGGGATAAGTTATTACAAAACTAACAAGTGTTAGAATTATTCTATTTATATCTTCTTTAAATAGTTAAAATTTATTGATAAAATGTTAAATTAATATATTTTTATAAAAAAATATATTGAATAAAGCATTTAAAAGAAATCTAATATATATATATATATATATATATATATAAAATTTAGAATCAGCTGAATTTAAAAATAATTGAGTAAAATTATTTTGATCAATAAATTTTTTAAAATATTAACTAAATTTATTAATTCAAATTAATGTATAATATATAACTTTTATTATATTTTTTATTTAATACTAAAAATTCAACATTTTTAAAAAGTTATTGTGTGAAATAATGTTAATAAATATTACTTATGAAATAAGTTATCATAACGCACTTATTTTATATATATAATAAGTTAAACTAAATTTTATATTACCACTAACTGTTCTTAAAATATTTTTATTTATTATTATATATTATTCTATTTTTTGTATACAGATTTATCCAAATATAATAAATATATAATTAAATGGTTCTTAATTTATATATTTTTAAAAATATATTATATTAATTTTAATATAGTGAATTGTGGTACTATTTTTGGATTAATCTTAAATTTTATAAATATAATTCAATGATAAGAATGTTTAATCCAATTGTTGGACTTAAGATAGAATTATCTTATAAAAAGTATTAAATAATTTTTTTAATCCAACGATTAAATAACGTTAATAATGTTAAAAAATTATTTTATTAAACAAAACCTTTTTACCTTAACAAACTTTTTAAATAAAAATTTATACTTTTAGAAAGTTTTAAAATATTATGAAGCATACTCTTCAATTAAAAATGTAGAAACTAAGAATCCTAAAAATGATTAGTTAGAATTTGGAAGATCAAAAGTACAGGTGGGACGAAGATGAAGTATGAAAACGTAAAACAAGGATAGACAGTGAAGTATAAAAACGTAATAAAACAAGGATAGATAAAGAATGTAAGTGAGGGAAAAATTGAAAATTAAATAAACTTTTATAGGTATTAAAAAGTGTCAATCCATTTTATATATATATTTCAAATCTAGATAAAAAAAATGAAAATATAATATATAAAAAATATGTTACTTTATCAAACTGCTAATAAGAAAACAAAATATTATACAAGATATATTCCTTATTAAAATGTAGATTTTATTTTATCAAATAGGAATAATTTTTTATAAAAAATTTAAATTAAATTATTACATAAATTAACTACTATGATTATCAAAATTAGGTATATATTTGTAAAATAAAATATCGATATATAAAAAGTAATAAATAAATTGTAAAGTTCTCTATTTTTATTTTTATATAAACATAAAATTGCATATATAACTTCTTAATTTATTTATTTTTTGAGAAAGGTAGTGCTCACCCTCGTCCCCTCTCCATCCATCCCTAATCTAAAGTATGTTTTTGTCAAAAATGTTAGTAGAACAACAGTTAACAAAACACTATTAAATTAAGAGCTTCATTAGCGAATGTTTTAAGAATATTAAATGAGAAATAAATAAATATTTTTATTAAAAGTTACAGTATGAATGTGTTAGTAACATTAATACTTTGTTTTAATGTGAGAATAGATAGCAAAGAATAAGTAAATAAATAAATCATGAAACGGGTAAAAATATGTAAATTTCCAAGTTATGAAAATGTATAAAAGAAAAGAAATAAATTAAATTTTCTCACCATTTTTTGGATTAAAATAAAACATTTATTTATATTTACTGATATTTAATTTTTATCATATAATAATATAAGAATAAATAAGATTATTTTAACTCTTAAGTTTTTTTTGTTTATCTTACTACCAATTACCATTCTTTTGTGTTCTCCAATCGAAAAAAAAAGGATATTTGGTATGGGTTTCATATAATTTTTTGTTAACTAAATTCCATATTAACATCTTAACAGATTAAATTTTTTTGGATAAAGCTTACATTAAAGTTGTTATAATATTTAATAATTTTTATTTATCAATAAATAATAATTTATTTTTAAATTTTGTCTTTATTGTGTACTAATAAAATAAGTATTATACTTTGTTATAAAAAAATCATCAGTTATTATTTAACTGTTACAGTAAACATATTGATTAATAGTTATCTTTTTTCTATACAGATTAACATTTATCCTAAATAACTATAAACTAAATTATAATCATTCATTAAAATAAAAATATTATTTTTTCCTACTTCATTTTTCAAAAATATTCTGATTTACTTATTTATGTAAATATTAAACATATTATAAAATTTAAATAAAAAATTTAAAAATATATTGTATTAAATAAACAAAAAAATAGATAAAAATCTTACTAAATAATTATAATATAATAATTTTTATTTATATATAGTTTTATTTTATAATAAATAAATATAAAATATTTAAAATGATTGATATTTTTAAAAAACAATTTTCAAATTGATCTTCATCGTTTTTAAAACATATCAAATTAATTTTAAAAATTTAAAAATAAAAATTGAAATTAATTTTATTAAATATATAATTATATTACTGTTTATAATTTATATGATAGATAAACATGTAAAAAATAATTTAACATATCCTATAATTAATAAGGATTAATTTTAAAACTACCTCAACATTTTTGGGATCCTTTGTTTGTTCTGAAGAATAGGATTCCATGCACATAAAGTGATAAAGGTGGGTCTCAGATGCTATAATTCAGTTTTGGCCGTTCGACCGTACGATCAAAAGAACCACTTGGCGGTAGTCGACAACCACTGATGAGAGACAAAGACCGGTCTAGTTCCTTTTGGCAACTCTCGAAACCTACCAAAAGCACGTTGCCACGTGTCTCAACAGCCTCGAGATCATAAAGGACACGTGAACGGTCACGAAGGGATCCAAAAAAGAAACTAATGCCTATATACGAAAACAGTATGTCCTTTACTGATTTAATGAAACAAGTACTAATTATTAATTAAAATAAAAACAAAAAATAAGTACATATATAATAAATTTTAAATGATACATTTTTTATTTAATAATTATTAATATATTTTTATTTTATAACATATATCACTTTTCTTTATAGAAAATTAACCTATTCCATGTACCCAAAAAAAGAAAAAATTAATCTATTCAAGAGAAAAAATCATTGAAATTTAAAAGTAAAATAAATTTTAGTATATATTATGTTTTTAATAAATCTAGTTTTTGAAATAAATTCATATTTTTAAACTTACCTTTGCCAAGAAATCGCATCTTAGCCATGTTTAATTTTTTAAACCATTTTAGTAGACATATAATGTTTTTCAAAAGTTATGTAACTTAAATTGTTCATAAACAACTTTAATTTTAAAATATGAATGAATGCGTTATTGTACATAATATTTTAATATATTATTATATTAAATTAAAATAAATTAATCATAATTAAATGATTATGTTAAAATATTTTTAAAATTGATCAAAATTTTAAATGATTGACAGATTAATCTAATTTAATTTAATTCAATTTAAATTAACATGATATATCATAATTAAGATATTTAAAAAAAATAAAAAATTAAAATTAAAATGCAAAAATTATATTTAAAATAACTAAATTAAGAAGAAAACTACATCCTTCCTTGTTTAATTAGAAGAAGAGAACTTCTCTGTTAATATTTAACAATTTTTTTTATTTAGTTAAAATATAAATATGTTAGGTAATATTTATATTACATATAACATGTAAATAAATAATTTATGATTGCACGAAAAATATCTCTTATTTTTTTTTATTTAAGAGTGAAATATTTTTTAAATTACGAATATCTACATATTATATTTAATATTAAATAGTTGTATTAAATAAATTATTATAAATTATCATATTTTTTTATAAATTTCTTAAGATATATATTTTCTATTAGGATTTAGGGTTTAGTCTATCGTGAAAACTTGTAACTTGAGGTAATACGATAATCGTTATTAGAATGCGGTGTTAGAAAATTGAATGAAAAATGTTTTAATTTCAATAAATATTTATAAAATTTATAAAAATAGTTTATAATAATAAAAAATTATTTTTAAATTATTCTAATAAATTTATTAATTTAGTTTATCAAAAAAATGTAATTTTTTAATAAATTTTATGGTTAACTTTATGACATAAGCTCTTGTGTGATAAAAAAAAATGTTATGTAACAAAGACTAAAGTAAAAATTATGTTATGCATAGAGATTAAATAAAAATATATTTATATAAGAATCAAAGTAAAAATATTTTATACATCGAAAGCTAGGTCAGATTTGTTCTAATGGTGCTAAAACGTGTGAGATCACAGCAGGGATCATTTTGAAAAACGTGTTTTTGTCCAGGAGCTTACAATTTTTTCTTTGTTATAAGATCAAATAAAAAACAGATTTTGTATTGAAAAAAATATATTTAAATTATTTTCATTAAAAATAAAACAATGAATTTTTAATATTTTATTTTTATCTTTAACCTCTATGATTTTTGTCTTATTTTTTTTTTTATAATTTATGGTTCTGATTCATATATATTTTTATTAAATGATGATGTTGTTTAAGTAAATGTAATCATTTAAAAGTTATATTACATATATTTTATTTTTTTAAAATATCGATATATATAATTTTGTATTAATTTAATCATATTTTGATAATTTATTACAAAAATTTAAATAATACATTAATAAAATATAAATAAAATTAGCATATATTAAAATAAAATGTATAAATTAAAATTTTTAATTAAATAATCCGTTAAAATAGGAAGAAATAATTTTAAAAAAATTATATGCATTTTTGAAATAAAAATAAAAATATTTAATTATAAAAACTAAAATTAATAAATTCATTAAAATGAAAGAGTAAAACCATAAAATAAAAATAGTAAAAACTAAAATTAAAATTAAATAAAAAATTTTGAATTTAAAAAATATAAAATTGCATTAAAAATATATGAAGACTATATTAATAATACTTTTAATAAAAAATTAAATTTTAATTCTTAGATTAGTAGGTAACATTATTTAGTAATTTTCAAACTTTTTAAAAAAAAAAATCAATGAATTTCATGAGTTTTTATACTTTTGACTAAGAAATAACGAATATAATTTATTATTTGAATTGATGTAACTTTTTGTACTGTTTTTACCTTGAGTCAAAGAAAGCACGCAACAAGGAATAAAAATTTTTGTTACTTGAACAAAGGCACATAACATAACAATTTCTTATACGTATGTTGGTACGACTAGATGGAAGAAAGTAGGTAGTACGTTGGAGGGGGTGCAAGGAAGATGATTGATTGAGATTGAGATTGAGATGACGAAAGTACGATGAAAGGCTGAGACAGACAGAGGTAGCAGCACCCGCGTAAAAGTCGAGGGTTTTCTGCCCCTACTGCAATGCAAAACCTATCTCTTTTAAAACCCATTTTACTCTCCCATCCTTTTCACTCTCACTATTCACTTTTTTCACCTCCTATTGCTTTCTCACACTTCAACTCATGGAGCGTGCATTACACTCGCCATGGGATTGGGTGGTTTGCCAGTAATGCCCAATGGGCCCTGCCAGGATGAGTTTTATGGCACTGGTGGTGGGTGGGCCTCTGTTTGGGTTGTGGAACTAAACTCTAATATTGCGGTACAAGCAGTTGGGGCGGTGGAGGGTGATGAGGGGGTACAGATTCTAGTTTGGGTAAGAAAATGAAGGAGTCTACAAGGCCTATATTAGTGAGGGTTTGTGACTTATTGGTTTGTGGGGAGAGGAATTGAAGAGAAAATAGTGGGGGCTGGTTCTGTTTTGTGATGTATTGTAGAATCATGCCGCTTGCAGCCTTGCATTGATTGTGTTGGGTGGGCCAACTGAGGAGGGTGTGTTTGTATTTGGAATGTATAGGGGAACTTTGGCCATCACTCACTCTAAGTGTTATCATCATTCAGGGCCATTTGTCATATGCTCAGAATAAGCCTTTCATTCGGGTGTTCACCACATGTTGGATTCCATGGTAACTCATTCTCCAACTGTAACGTAGTATGCTGCTGGTAGGTTAATTAAAAAGTATGGATCAATTCACATTCATTCTCTAATCGATAACTTCAATTGATGATGCCTTTGCTTTCATTCATATACAATTCAATATATGGGTTCATATTTATATCATGCACCTACATTTTACCGCATTTAATTAGAATCAAGCTCTTGGGATTTAAAAGTCTAAGTTTAACAATCCATTAATTAATTTTATATATTCTACTAAAAAAATGTCGTATATTGTCAATTTGTCATAAAAAGATTTTAGTCGCTACCTTTGCTTTCCTCATCAGTTAATCCCTAGAAGAAATATAGGTTACATTTTGATCTTTGAAAAAATAAAATATTTTAGTTTCTAAAAAATTTTACCTGACTTCAATTTAATCCTTAGAAATTATAAGTAAGAAAAGTTTTAATTTTTATCTTTAATTGGTGGAAGGATTAAAATATTTTATAATTTTAAAGAATTATTTAATGATTTATTTTTTCAAGAATTAAATTGGATTATTTGAAATTTTTTAAAATCAATTTAAGTATGTATTTTATTTTTATAACAAATTAAACTATTAGATTAGAATAGACATTGTGAATCCACCAATTATCTTTATCAACAAAATCATCGATTGTTATCACTTTGAAAATTATTATATTTATATTAACAGCTTAATTTTTGTTAGATAAAATGTATGTTAATAATAAGCAATAGTTTTTTTATTCACATATAAAAATTATTTTGTAATATTCTCCATCTGAGAAGGGAAGAGAACATTATAATAATAAACGAACCAATTGTTATTAGGGTACTCTTTTTACACTGAAGACTTGAGGAATTTGATTTTGAATGGAATTGATGGTTTGATGTTGATGCTTCAATTAAATCTTCATTTATGATAAAAAACCAGTTTTTTTCTTTATTTTATAGGTCAGTAATGTCCAATCTCATTAAAGGTTACCTCTTTTTGGGAGTTCCTTCCATTTTGAGCATGACACAATTGAAACGAAGAAGCACAGTGCTAAGAAAGGGCTTGATATAATCGGTAGAGTAATCAAGCGTGCATACTAATAAATGGCTAGGAAACCTAATATGTGTTACTCTTGCAAAAGATAGATACACCGTGTACTATACTCAACTTCTTCGTTTCTTCTGGGGCTATATCGAATTATTAATTGCCATTCAAGAATTTGTTATTCTCACACTGGTGTAAGTTACGTCACTGAAGCTACGATTCATTGCTGCTTGTGTGAGCCTTTTAAAATGAAATTAGGTAACTTTGGTTAACCCTTTTTCTCTTTGTTTAGCTAAATGTCACAGAAATGGAATTAGAGAACTTTAACGGTTGCTTCCTACCTATGAACATAAATGGTTAACCTTAGAATTTTATATTAACTTATCCGTAAATACTTTTAAAAAAAATAGAAAGATAAAATAAATTAATTTTTTCAAACTTGAAATTAAATTATACATATTAATTTTTAGAAAAAATAAATAAGTGAGATACATACATATATATATATATATAATTATTAAAAATTATAAGATGTAATACATTGATAACGTTAAATGTATAATTTTAATAAAAATTTATTTTTGTATTAATTTTCTTACTTATAAACACTAGATCGTAGATATTTTGTATCTTCAATTACCTATAATTTGTAAAGTTTCTATACTAAATTAATTATGATAATAGGACCGAGCAACTGATGGGCTTGCTTAATTATATGTGATCTTAGAAGTACAATCCCCCAAAGATGTTTATCGTCTGGTAGAGGGAAAAAAGCATGTAGAACAATTTGCTTTTAAGAAAGATAAGGAAAACAAAGAATTTTACCATTGATATCTGAAGGGGATATTTCTTGAAAGGCTTTTAGCTCAAATCATTGAATTCTTTGTTGTTTTATAATTTATTTTACTTTTTTAATGTTCATTAGCATGAAAAATTCATTAAGGAAGGTGTTTTTATATTTACAATGTAGTATAGATCCCTTTCCACTTTGGTAAATATTTTCATACATTTTCTCCTCATCAAACATTTCGGTAACGAATGAAAAAAATGTCATCAACCTTTTTTCTTTTTGGAAAAAGGCATTTCTTAAGTTCTCCAATACCATATTATCTAAATCATCATTAGTTTCCTTAAGATCCCTTATTTGCTTCATATTTAGACCTTTGTGACAATTTGACAGGTAGGTACTATTTCCGTAATGTTTATGGTCTTGAATATTTATTTTTTTAAGCCTATTCATGGGTAAACTCACTAGCTTCTACAATTTTCTATGTTGCTCTTCACCCTAGCCTTTATAAACAATCCATCAACTAAAATTATCTCAATTTATTACCTAAAACTTTCCTCAGCTATACTCCTATGTAGTTCCCCTATTTCTTCATCACTTAATTCCAAGATCGCACCAAGCTGATTCAGAAGAACATACTTTCATGGCAAGAGGGCAGGGTTTAATGATCATATAGTGTAATAAGGTCCACCTACACAGTAGTAAGAAAAACTATATAAATCGTCAAAGTAAAATTACATGGAAATAAAAAACCGTCATTGGAAGAAATGGCAAAGAAAAATTGAATTAATAAACATAATAGAACTCAAAATCAACTCATTATAAAGTCACAGTGAAAATTATGCGGCACTTTTTAGTGAATTTTGATCATCTCTAATTAGCCATCAGGTGTTCATAGTCTGTTTAATTTTTTAACCTGGTTTGTTTTAATATTAACTTTGTCCAGTATGAATTTTTTAAAAAAATATTTAATATGTTTTAAGGCTATATTCAAATTATACTTAGGATTAACCTAACTAATATTTAATTTTTTTAACATTTATTGATAATAAGATTTTTTTAACTTCAAATAAAATATTTTATATAACGTAATATTATTTATATTTATATATTTATTTTAAAATATTTATTATAAAATATACCTTAGTTTTAATTTATATTTTTTTAAAAAAATTTATATTTATCCATATATAATATTAAAATTAATATATTATATTAATAAATTAGGTTGATTTGAACTTGTTTTATAAATTATTAGATCATATTCGAGTTTAAATAATTGATCCTATAAAAATTGTAAGTTAAATAATTTTACCCTATCAAAACAAAGAAAAAAACTTCAAAAATATATAGGGTTAAATTACTATTCATTTATCAAATCATCAACATAACATAAAATGAAATAAAATATAAAATAAGAAAAAAAACATTAATTTCAAACCAAATAGTAAAATAATATTAACTTGTCACTATTAAATGTACCTTACAAGTGTTAAAGGATAAAACTTTTTTTTTTCTTTTCCAGAATATAAGAATCAACTTTCAGTAGAAAGAAATTGTGTTTCGTTGCATTTTGACCGGATTCCAAAAAGTTGTATTTTTCTTCCTCTTTTAGTTAATTTATAGGTAAAATATATTTAAATTAATCATCTATCAAGATTAATTAAGAATCAAGTAATATTATTATAACGATGTTAAAATTAACTAGCAACATTTTCTTTAATTTACTTTATTTGAAATTTTTAATTTTTTTAATTTTTGGCATCCACTCGACAACAAATTCTACAACATTGTGATTAGAGATTAAATTGTTTTATTCACCTATAATTAATCTTTAATATGTATTGTCAATCAGAAATAATTATAAATGAATTATTAATCAATGACCATTATTATATTAATGCTAAAATTAGTATTATTTTCTAGAAAAATACTTCTTTTAAAATCAAATTTTTATTATTTATTTAGAATGTACCTAATTAAAATAATTCAAACTCATTTTCTTTTCTTAAATATTATTTAATTAAAAATTTTAAACTTGTTCGAACAAATTTAAGTACCAATAACCTTCTAATATCCTCATCGGATAACTCCCTAAACATGGAGCAAACATATTGCAAGAACTAAACCCAATATAAACTGAATCAGAGACCAAACAGACATTAACAAAAGCTTAGAAAGAAAATTTCGAAGCTACCTTGCTAATATATCATTAGGCTACTCCTATCCCTGCGACAAAGAAAACTACCTGATTAGTCGTGTTTAATTTACAACCATTCATCAAATCAAACATGAACGTCACCCAAAAATAGAAAAGGGGAAGCTAGAAAATAAAAGAAGAAACTTTTGTTCTCAGCAACTTTGATCATTGTTGTTTGATGGGTGCAAAGTTAGCCTTTTAATTTATCTCTCTAGGAGAACTAAGATTCTTGCTCGTGGAGAGAGAACTTTTTTCCATAGCTCCTAAGATCTCCATATAGGTGTTCCTTTTTGCTTTTAATTATATTTAGGTGTGCAACCCAGACACGATGGTTTTATGTTCATATAAAAATATGGCATGAAAGAATTAAAAAAAAAATAGAAAGATAAAGATTAGAATGAAAATAAAATAAAATAAATTGTTTAAATATAATAAAAAAGAGAGGAAAAAATATTAGTAATATAACTTTTTATTTCTATAAATTTTAAAAAAATAAATTTTAACTTTAAAAAAATTTAATTTTGTTATTATATTTTTTATTGACATAATATTTATTTTTTTAATTTTTAAAAAATTATTTAATAATTTAAAATATATAAAAAAATCACATTTTTTTATTTTCTTTTTTCTTGAAGAAGAAATAATTTCTACGGATATCACAAAATTTATTTATTTTCTTTTATATAAGATAAATGCAGAGATAGAAAAATAAAATTCATGCAAATTTTAGAAATAAATTTTTTTTTCTAAATTTTTTCCAAACAAATAAAATATTAAAGATTTTAAAAGCTCATATGGAAAACTTTTTCATTGATGCATGCGTCATTTTTTTACCTCTTAGACTAAATAGATCATTCTTATAAAGTGATTGCAGTGCCGGTGACTTCCGGTCAATATTTTCAGATACACACTAAAAAATTTAATACAAATTTTATTAATTTATATAATGAAAAAAAATAATCGTCCCAGAAGAATATTTTTTTAAGTAACAAAGCCACGGCTAATTCAGGTACACAAGTTCGCACTGCAGAATATCTGTACTTTATCACTAATAACCTCTGTAAGTATTTAATGAAAATATTGCAAGAGAGTAAGATTCTTTTCATTTAAATTATATTTAATTGAATGAAAATCTAAGTTGGTCCTTTCGACACGGGTTATTATTATTATTACTTATATATAGAGATTGAAAATAATATGCATGCAATTTCAAGTAAAAAAGAAAAGAGAAGAATATAGACTGCGAAGGTTTATCTGTTATCATGACGTGTGATTGTTAGGATTAGTATGTCTTTATTTTTTTATATATGTTTTAAAAATAATTACAGTTAAAACTTAAATCATTATAATATTTTATAATTTTTTCTTTTTTTATTAAACTGGTTATTTTTTAGTCAATATAAAAAGTTTATATTTTTTACATAGTTAGAAATATAACTTATGTAAGAAAATATATTTTACATCAAATTTAACAACCAATATAGAAAAGTATAAAAAATTTATAATATTACTTGTAAAAAAATATATTGTGATTTTAATACTAATTTTTAATATTATTTGTATATAATAAATTTATAATTTCAAATTTTAAATAATATTTAATTTTTGAATATTATTAAAATTTTGAAAATTAAAATTAAAAAATATATTGATTTTGATAAACATTTGTTTTTATCATTTTAACATAATTTATATTATTATTATTATTATTATTATTTACTTTTTCAAATATTAAATAGAATAATATAATGTTATCTTGTTTATTATCTTAATGTTTATCAAAATATGGTGTAAAAAAGATGAGTGCAGTTTGATGAAACCACACCAAATGCAAACCAAATTCATCTAAAAACACCAAATGTAGTTGTTAAACCTAACTGTTTTTCCTTTTAAAAGTGCAATCCAGTTCCTAAACTTCAAAAACCGGCTTTTATGCAAATAATAAGGCTAGTTGTCAGCCTATTTCTTTGGAACCGAGTTTTGACATTATTCGTCAAGAAAAATTAATAGCATAGATCGACAAAATAGGTAGAGTTTTGACAACAGAACAGATACAGTGAAGCTGTTGAGATTTCTCAGCAAGCAGTCCTATTACTGCAGTGCTACAATTACCTTTATATTACATAGTTAGAAAACGCCAAAAAATAAAAAGGGAGAAAGAATGCAGTCCTATTAATTTTTTTTTTTATCTTATTATATCCATCAAATAAACCTTTAATCAGTAATATACAATCATATAGAATAATCAATATGGTTTTAATTAATTTTAACCTTGGCCTTCTATTTCAATTATATGATAGAGATTCAATTCTCTGGACTCTAATCTCTCTACATAATGCTTACTACATTTTGACCGTTAAGTACCTTATACGTGCCTTTTCTGTATGCCATAACTGATTCAGATATTGAAACTAGAAATAGGAATGAAAGCATCACATTTCCACGATGGTTGCACTTGGAATATCTTGCTCACAAAAATGGAGAGCTGGATGCTTAGAAGGAAAGGTTTCATCATGTGGTCTATATCTCTGCACAATAATTGAATCTAACACATTGGTCACATCCGTTTTACCAGAATCGATCATGGAGCACGTAACCAGCAACATGGCCTGGTAACTTATGTCCATCCCAATCCAATCTTTTATTCCCCCAAAAGCCAAAAGCATTGAGAAAAGAGAGAGTTGAAATACGCACACCAAAGGGGCGTGGAGTAAGAGGGTTTCCACAAAAGGATAAAAGCATGGGGCAGTGCTTTTAACCAATTGGGCATTGAGAGGTGACCCGGGTTATCCAACTAGAGCCAGAAACTAGGAGGGTCCTATGGTGTTAGACCTGCCTATGGCTGGGTTTTGGGTCCTTCGCAATTGATGGTTTCTGATAAAGACATGTTCCTTTTCAATTTTCATTACTACTCAGATTGGTTACTGTTACTGTTCTTATGTTTACTCACTGAGAGTGAATTCACAAATATGCCCCTTCTGTAATGGGAAATGAGATGTTGTTGGCCTTTGCCTATACCCAATTTGCCTACTGGATTTACTTTCATTCCCTGCCGGACAATAGGTACCATCATCCCCTTTTCCGGTTTCTTTACAAACATTTATGGCATTTTCAATAAATTTCATGACCTTGACGTCTCTATTTATTTTACTTTATAATTTACTTCACCTTCCGCATTAATTATAACATTTTAGGTTCCTTATTCTTATTGCTGCTTTTTAGTATCTAAATTTTGTTAAATAGTTTTATATATTGTAACCTTAGAAAGCAGCCTCCTTTATCCTTAATAGAAAATAAATTAAGCATGTATGCATATGCATGGTTTAGTTCTTGTACAAAAGTCCTTTGCCTGTGTTGTTAGCATTTTTGTTAACTCTGAGTGAAAGGCATGCGGTTGAGGGAAAAGCAAGCATGTTAAAAGTGGCAATATAACGGATTACTTACAAGATGCTATTTTGCAACAACAAATATTAATTTGTCATGTTGGTTTTTTGGAACAAATATTTCAAGCAATCATCAATAATTAATTGATCTAAACATGCACCTTTTTCGTCAACTAATCCTTTCAACTTTTTGTAAACAAGTTCTCAATCTTGCAGCCCATAGCCTCTTCTATCTCTATATAGTTAAGTAGGGGCTCGCTTCAAGTTACCTACTTCCTTCTATGAGATCATGTAAACCATACAAAACTTTGATGGGATCATGTGATTCGAAGAAGATTCATTATCATATAGTTTTTGTTTTTATTTTGGGAAGAGACACATGATATAGTTAATAATTCGTCTAAAATGTAAGGTTCTAGAAGAAGGTTTGGTCTTGGTTTCGAGGACCTCGTTCGTTTTTGCCGTGTTTGTTAACCACACATCACGCTTACTTCAACCTAATGCTATTTTTTTTTTTCAAGGTTAAATAATTTTCCCACTCCTCTTCTACGCAAATTATAGCTTTATGATTTCAAAATATGTAATGACTTTTTTATGCTAATAGGATAATTTAAAAAATATTTCTCCGGAATGAGATAGGTTCAAAAACTATTTTTTAGCAGAGAATCCAAATAATGTTTATAACGTATAATTTTTAACACTTTGTATATGATGTATTTTTTAATGTATCTTATTCATACTACAACACATTATAAAATGTATTATACCTATAATATATTTTATTATATATTATTAAATAAAATATATTATTAAATACGTTATACATAAATATAAAAGCTACAAAATTATGCATCATATTTATGTGAAAAATAAAAAATATGAATACATTTACTACAGTAATAATTATAATTTTAAAAGTTCAAAACGTTATTGTTTAAATTTAAAAATTTGTTATAGATTAAGAATAGTAAACGAAAAAATATAATAATTTTCTCTTGATAAGTAAATATTTGTTAATTTATCAGATTGAGTAAATTTGATTAAGGGACATAAGTCCATCTTAATTTTTATTCACAGAATTAAAATTTATTACATAAAAATAAACATTTTATCATTTAAATTAATATAAATTTATAAAATACATAAATAATAATTTTATATTTTAATATGTTATTTTTTGGTAAATAATTTTTTAACTTGAAAGATAAAAAATATACAAATTCAAATATTTTATTTTTAAATTTAAATTTTTTATTTAAAATTAAAATAGAAATATTATATTATAAATTAACTTTCTATGGTTAATAAGTAAAAGTAATTAAATTGTTTTATTTTTTATTATATCTATAAAATGTTATTACAAATTTTACTTAAATATTTGATGGTAGATATATTTGGATAATCATTTAATTATTATATTTTTTTATTGTTGATCTTAATTTTTACCACATGTTTCTAAATTAAAATAGAAACATTAAAAATGTTAGATTTTTATTATCTTAGATTTTTTAAAACTGAATTTATCAGTACAATAAACATGTCTATATTTTTATTTTTTATGTAAATATAATATATAATTTTCTACGATATTATGTGTAAAATATTTAATAATATAGTTTATCTATATTATAAAGTTATAACGTATTTGATTATAAATTACAATATAAATAAAATATATTATTAAATACGTTATACATAAAATCATAAAAAAAAATTATGTATAGTAAATAATGTTTCAAGCCATGTAATTTTTTTTAAACTATCCTATTTAAGGTATGTGTTTTTTAAATAATCCCGTCAGGGGTAAAAAAGCCATATATAATTGTTAGTTGACATCAATAGTTAATATCCTATTTAAGGTATACGTTTGGGTATTTGTGGAAATTTCAATAGTTAATATCCAAACAACCCTCTGGAAGCTGGTATCCTATTTTTTCGCTGCTTCCTCTACATAATGATGATATTTTATGGTATAAATTTCTGTTTAATTTCCAAGTTGATTCATTATCTAAAATAAACTCTTTCGAAATGAAAGACTGGTTATTTAACTAACAACTATATCTGTGTATTTCATGAATATTTACTGTCACATATTAATACATATAAAATATATTAAAATATTTTAAAAATTAATTGATAGAAGGTTATTTTATTGCTAACAAATATAAAATAAAGCATAAAATTAAAATTCGTTTGACTGATAATGATAATTTACAAACACTCGTTTGATGTTTATCAAATAACTTGGAGTATCGATCGATTATTAAAAAATTAAAATTTTATTTAAATAAATCAACAATTAGAGAGAGAAAATATTGATTTGATTTAAAAGCTTATAAAACATGTATTAAAATGAAGAAGACACTTAATTATTTGAGCAGAAAATACATATAAACATTTTCCCACTCTCATGAATATAATTATGAAGAGTTGGCCATGGATTTATTTTAGAGGTAAATCAACACGGTTGTTTGTATCATGCGAAGTACAATTCACGAAGGACTTCGTAATTAAAAACTCCTTTTAAAATAATCTAAAGACTTATTGTTTAAAAATTATAAAATTAATTTATATTTTTAATATAATATATATTAATAAAAATAAATGTTTCCAATTAACTAATGTACACATAAAAAAAAATTGTATATATCAACTTATTTTAACATAAATTTAATATAAATTACTCTATTTAATTTTTTTAAATTTTATTATTGTTAAATTAAATTATATTATATAGATTATTTTTATAGAATTCTATAACATTTAAAAAATTTTAATATTTTATTTAAACGGATAAAATATCTATTTTAATATACAATATTTTAAATTTATTTAATAAAATACTAAATCTATTTAAATTTATAAAATTTTGTAAACATAATTTATATAATAAAATCTATTAATTTAATAGTTAGATCGATAAAATTTAATTGTTTAAAAGATATTAAATAAAATAATTTTTTTTATAAAAATATTTAATAATTGAAAATTAATTTTACTCAACTTTAAATTAAATCAAAATTAATTGTTTATACTACTGTCTTTGGTTATTGAATTGCCTTTCATATAATCCAACTTTCACCCGATAAATGAAGATTTTCTTTGGAAATTGCTATTGTTTTTGCTACAAGAGAATTTTATTTTTAAAGGAATCAACATATGCCTATTAGATATCCAGATACTACCCTCTTTCACTGTATTTCTATTCGTCTATTTCTTTTTCCCTTGTTTTTTTTCTCTCTCTCTCTCTCTATTCTATTCTTCTATCCTTCAACAATTGCCATTTAGGAATAGTTTATTTAAAAAAATATATTTTTTTAAGAATTGTATTTTTAAAATATTATAAATATATTTGATACACTTAAAAGATCCTTAACAATATAATATAAATATATTAAAAATTTATTAATTTCATAAAAATCGTGATTTTTCATTCCTCTCTTAAAAAATATTGTTAAAATTAGTATTCTTAAAAATATTTTTTAAAAAAGTTATGATAAATATAAAAATTAATATTTTAAACTTGAAATTAAAAAAAAAAACTCCTACCAAATATATTATTTTCTCCGTTCCTTTTTTGGATTCAACATGTGTGATTATTGAGACTTTAGAAAAACTGAAAAAGCAAAGTGTTTCCCCCACTGTCATCGCAAATAGTTTCCTAGTTTCAAATCATTGGTCTGAATTGCCACCCTTGTGGCCTTACGGTCATTTTATGTTTGTCCTGTTTGTTTCTGTGATATTCTTTGGTTGTTAATTTCTATCCTTTGTTTGGGATAGAGCTTAATTTTTTTATGGAATTCCTATTTAAAGCTTTCTAAAAGTAACAAAGCATCTCCAATTTCATTGCGTGATGAATATTACCAGAACCATTATTGATTCCTTTATTGAAGAAAATACTCTCATAGTACTATAAACCACCTAATTACTTTCCTTTATTAGACTTGGGAAGAAAACAACATTAAGCAAGGTGCAGCACCTAGGACAGACAATATTATAAGGACAACTTCGCAACTTGTAGTGCTAATTAATTGCTTTCTTTCGTTCTTTTTATATCATATTTCAAAAATTAGTCATTTTTATTTTTTATATTCTTTTTATCCGTTATTTTAAATTATTTTACACAAATTAAAAAATAATAATTAATATTTTTATTTATATTAAAATTAAATTATTGTGTAAGTTTTTATTATTTTCTCATGTTTTTTATTAATTATTTTTAAAAGGTAAAAATATAATAAAAAGAACAACAAATATTATTTTAAACTTCTACATTAACAAATAAGAAGGATTAAATTTTGTAAAGTAATAGAAGATAAAAACTTAGAAAAGTATGCGTATTTGTAAAATTTGTTGTTTCTACAAGTAATTTAAAAAGTAAAGTTATTTAAATTTTATAATTGTGTTTTATGTTTGTAAGACAAGCTACCGTCAGTGATGCTCTAAAAACCACTAGTAGAATCAATCAACAATTGATAGGACTATTCCATCCAGATTTTTTTAAAATAAGATTTTTGTTTCGATTTAACTTATTTAGTAAATTATGTATATTAAATTTTTAAAAATTTAGAAATATATAAATATATTATTTAATTATTAATATTTATATATATAAATAATATATAAATTTTTAAAATAAAATTATAAAATAAAATATTTATTAATTTTTATTTTATATAAAATTTTATAATTTATTAAATATTATAACATAAGTTAATAGTTTAATTAATAATTTTATATTTTATATAAAATTATTAAATTGATGTAAATATTAAAATTTGAAATAAATCTAATTTTATTGGATATGCATATCTAAACTATTATCACTTAACTATTTATTACGAGTTTTTCATCTTATAAAATGTAACATGATCTTATATTGTTAATTTTGAATTTTACCTAATCGTTTGATAGTTAACATTAATTTTCATTGAATGTATATATAATATTTTAAAATATAAATTTAATTATTGCAGGCTCCAACTCAGTCGTTATTTAAAGTTGTTCACTAAAAATTATTCAAACTTAATCACTCTGCATTAGTTTCGGTTAACTAACATTCAAATACGATTTACCAAAATGTTTTTTATACTTAGCCACTAATATTACAGTTATTTGAGATTTCATCTATTGTTACGTATATATTTGGTTAGTAGTTCTATGATTAAATTGATAAGAATGATCTCTCAACGGATCATCAAGGCATTCCTACCACAACATATAAGTTAAAAATAATTAATTCTTTGATCAATTTTTAATTAATGATTGAAGTATCAGCCAAATATAATTTTATGACCAAAGAACTAAATTAAAATGGTGCACACCTCATTTACGAAACAATTCCTTGTTTTTCCTCTTCAAAATGCTGGGTGGCCAGATAAAACCTACAATAATAATAAAAAAATGTATTTTAATTATCACAAGTTTCAACCGTTTTATCTCAAATATATTTTTCTTTTATCATATTTTCCCCTTTCTTTTATATATATATATATATATATATATATATATATATATATATCTTTTTTCTATCTCATTCTGTCTATTTTCAAATATGTAAGAATATATATTTTTTTATAATAATTAGAACTCAACATTTGAGTTATCTGAATTTCCTTATTCTGTATGTTGCTTCTCTCTCATTCTGTATCAATCATTTGCTGTGGATTGTGACGATGGTACAGCCTATCCGGGCGTTTAGCATAGCATTAGCATAAAAATTTCCTTATAATTTTGGGGTGGTTGAGAATTGAAAAGGGTAATTCTTTAATAAAGAGGTATGAAGTGCAATGGTGTATAGATATTAATAAACCCTGCTCAACTATATATAATAGATGTCTAGGAATGAAGTTTTTATGAGTTACTAATAGAAGATGTTGGAATATTAGAGTGTGCAGTACCTGCTGAGATGTCAGAGAGGACATTTGTTGGATCTAACTTCTACCTTGTTTAGCCAAATGATTAGCGCCAGAGTTTATGTTTCTTAATTTGTAAATGCAATGAGATTTTCAAATTCTGAGGGTGGGAGTGGGACAGCCACTTTCTATTATTTAGGATTTTTATGAGGATATATAGTGTTGATAATTAGGTGACACAGATTATAATTTGAGGGATCAAAAGTAGAAGTTGAGCTTCCAGAGATGCTTATAGCCTATAGGGAGGGCCAGTTGTGTTGAAGTTCTATTTTAAGGGAAGAAATTTCAGTTTAATAAGCGTTACCAACCTTATTGACACCAAGGTAAAGGTAGAAAATGAAATTATCAATATCAGTTTCTTGAATTGTGTCTCTCATAATTTTGAAGTACTGGTTGCAGTTTAATTTGGACGGAGAAATTGGTCTACTCTCAGCTACAATCATGGTGTTTTTAGGACTTACGTCACTCAGTCATTTGATCTTTACTTCACTTCCCATTCATAACCTGGTTTTTTTATGACACATGATAGTAAGAATAGTGTGTTTAATTTATTCTATTTTAAAAATAATCAATTTCATAATTTTTTTAATAATTTTAAATAGGAAATTTTTTAAAATTTATTTTTTTTATATAAAAAATTAATAAAATTTAAAATTTTATATAAATTTAATTTTTTTTAAAGTATATTCAATTTCTTACAACAATATTTTTATACGAAAAAATATATTATTTATTTACTAACATAAAATGTTAAGTGTGAATATTATTCCATTAATATAATTTTATCTAATCAAAATTAAATTGTTAATAAAAAATGTTAATTATATTAGTAAGTAATTGAGTTCGTCTTTATATATTTAAATTTTATAATTAATTTAAAAAATTTATTGATGAATAATTTATAAATATTTTTAATCTTAAAATATGTTTAAATTTTAATAGATTAAATCCAACTCATCTAAATTTTTGTATATATGAAAAATTTGTCGATATCAAATGTGGGGTTAGTTGTTGAAGTTTTTCAATTATTTTATTGATTTTTTCCTTTATTGCTAAGTCTGCTTACATCATTTTTTATGAGACTAAACTTAGAATATTAACACATATATGATAGACAATTTTTTAACCCATAATTATTGGATTCTCGAATTTTTTTTTATAAATTTAAATTTGTTATATTGCAGAGGATCATATTTATATTTAATTCAAGTAACATGTTTTTAGAAATATATT
This sequence comes from Canavalia gladiata, assembly GCA_037954105.1. Taxonomy (NCBI): domain Eukaryota; kingdom Viridiplantae; phylum Streptophyta; class Magnoliopsida; order Fabales; family Fabaceae; genus Canavalia; species Canavalia gladiata. The sequence goes on from CM075658.1 coordinate 70,209,813, forward strand.
ATTTAATAAATCTTTAAGATTTGTTTTTTTTTTTGAAAAATTAAAAGTTTTTCCAAAAAATAATCACAAATATTTTAATTTTTTAAACAATTGATCAATTACAACTATTTTTGCATTTATAACATGGATTGGTATAAAATACTTTTGAACATTTAACATTTTCTGTGAAATAATGATTTGATATAGTTTTGATAAGGTCCACGAATTATGTTTAAATTTGTAGATCTAGTGACTAGTGTTGTTATTTCATTAAAGAAATTTAAGCAAAAAGTTGAAGTATATGACATTTTAACATTCAAGTAGGTATAAATTTCTACAAAAGTAATTGATAGTGTAATGAATAGTGTTTAATTGTACTTTGCATGCATCTCTTTTTATAGAGATTTTTTACTTAGGGTTAAGAAACACTACATGATATGTTTTACATGGCAGTGAATTTTCTCAAACTGGTAGATACTTTAAATCTTGCAGTACCAATAATTCGTGAGTCATGGACATTAATTCCCCGTGTAAGGGGACATACAAAATCTTTGTTTATTACCTCAAGCGTAGTTTTGGACCTGAGTTATAAAATGACCCAGGCGCTTGTCAAGGAGTATGAGTGCATAAATAGATTGGACTAAATCCCAATTAGGTTAAATCCACACAGCTGGTAGCAACTTAAAACTTATAAATTGAATTTTTTAAAGATCTAATTTCTAATTTTGTATATATAACTAAGAATAATATATTCTACTGTGTTATTCAATAATAATTACAACCATATAATATAAGATTTTAAGTAAAATTTTTCATTATTGGGTATAAGAATCATTTATTGGTGTGTAAATCAATAAGAGTAAAATTGACGATAATGACCAAATTTTTTTAAATAGAAAAAATGAATAAAATGATAGAGTTTAATTATATATATATATATATATATAGAGAGAGAGAGAGAGAGAGAGAGAGTGTGTGTGTGTGTGTGTGAGTGTGAGTGTGAGTGAGTTAAAATAAGCAATTAAAATTTTAATATAAATGTATTAAATATTTAAATATTATTATTATATTTGATTCAAATGGAAATACTTTTTTTTTTATAAAAAATGCTAACAATCTCAAACAAAATAATAAGCAATTAATTAGAATACATGTGCCGATGATTACATTTTAAGAAAACACCCAGACTTGTATCTTTTTCTTTTTTACACACAACCTAGGCTTATATTTGCCGTGGTAATTGCTTTGGTATTTATGCACATAGTCTATAGATATTTATAAACATACACTTAGATTTATTATCCGTTTTGGTTAATATGTTTTAACTTATGAATTAAGAAAAAATATTAAAATTTAATATGAAAATTGACAAAATACAAATATCAATCTAAAATATAATATCTAATTCAATTTAAAAAATTAATTTTATATTCTAAATATAAAGCATAATAAACATTGAAAAATATGTATATATATACGTGCGTGTACGCATGTATATAGGTCCGTAGATTTGGTATAGTACTTATATTTATAAAATTTTCTGAATAAAACTCAAATTCATTTGATAGAGAAAGATACTTCCAATTACAAATAATTTTATGGAAATTAATTGAATATATAGGTCCGATTATAATTTCTAGACAAATGCAACAGTATAAGCTTAAGGATATGCCGATCAACAAAATTGATATTTTAAATGATAAATAAACGCTTTCAGGTATATGATTATTTCGTATTATGCAAGAAAAATTATGCATATTTCACCGATTAATATATTTAGACTCATTCAATGCATGAACTAAAATATACATATTTTCATATATAAAAAAATTCAAAAGATAATTGTTACTTGTATAAATTTTGGGATTTATCTGTGCAACGCTTGAACTTTCTCTAATTAGTTGTCTTAGATAAATAAAATTGTAGTGGAATGCTGAAATTTTAAGTTGAAGTCAAGAGATTAGTACTTGGATATTATTTTAGCGAAAAGAAAATATTACTGTTTTTTTATAATTTCATAATTAATTAAAAAAATCACACTCTTTTTTCTTCATTTTATATTTTTAAAAATTTATAAAAATAGTAAAGATGGGTTTCTGTTGTTTTCTCAAAGTAAAAATAAAATAAAATATTTGCAACGTGCAAATTTTACAATTATTATTCAAAAATTTAAAAAGTTTTTGTGTTTTCAAAACCAAATCCTAAATGCTATAACATCTATTGTTATTTATCCATCAAACATAAAAGGAACATTTAATTGGTGATCAAACTACAAGTTAGTTTATAGAATTGCAGATTTATGTAAATTTATTAAATATAGATCTATTTTAAATATGGACCTACACAAATTAGCTTATTTAACCACAAGTTTATGCTAAATTGGATGCCCAACTCACATACCCATGTATAAGTTCTTGAATCCACGTTTCTTTAATCAAAATTAACTCATATACCAGCAGTTCTAAATAAGTAAGTATTCCCCTTAAAAAAAGAGAGTTATAAATATAAATTTAAATAATACACATTTAAAAGTTAGTTTAACAAACTAAAATAGGTAAGGACTATAAATATAATTTTCATTATTTGGAGACTAGTATAATTGATATTATGCTTGAAGAATCCCTCAAAATTTATGCAAATCTTTATAAACAAGAAATTAATAAATAATCATGAACAAAAGCTGAACTTAAAATTTTTGACGAAGTTAAATTGATATCATTGGCCTCCTTTGCTTATGCACATAACAGAGACATTAGAATAAAAATTAGAGCATGTAAAATGAGGTGAATGGAAAATGAAAAAGCTATCTTTATAGGGAGACATAGGGTAAGTGATAGGCATGGGCATGAATGATTAACTAACGTGTCACATTTAAAGCAACGAATTGCTCCACATTTGGAAAGGTTGGCCTAAAGAATTTATGGTGTAGGTTAGTAAGTAAAAAGATGCTCATTAATTTACCGGTTCCCTAGTTGGTTAGGCACAGAGACCTGGATTAGTCATTACATTTTGTCTAAGAAGACAGCTAATAATTATGATAGGACACTAACAGAAAAAATAAAAAATTGGGTAGGCAAGGTAATTGGCGATTTCTAAAGTGAAAAGATGAATGCTTAAAAACAACATGCAACTTTCTATACCCTATCTCATTTGTCTTCAACTTGTCTCTGTATTTTGGTTAATTGTCAACGTTAACCCCCATTGCCTGCCCAATACGAGCGGTAATCACCCATGCTCTCTCAATCATTCACCTTCTACCGGATTTCGATCAAAATCCCTCGCCAAGCAAAATTTTCTACGCTAATAACTCGGCATTTTGCACATTTTTTATATTGGTACTTTATAAAATAGAGAATGTTACTTTTTATTTAGATATATTAAATATATTTAATAATTTAAATTTTAAATTTATCTAATCAGGCTTTATATATTTGTGAGTAGATTTTTAAATTAAATAATAATATGTGAGTAATTTGTCAACATTAAACATCTTCCACATTCTATTTAATAATATAAAATATATAAAAAAATGTAAATTGTAAGTGGGAAGAAAGTTAATTTGTGGAGGTTAAGACACATACATCATAATGCAGAAAGTGGTGCAGTACTGGTGAATTGGGCTCCAAACTCCGTACCAGAAACGGTGCACCAAATTGGTATGAGAATCTATATTCAACATACTACACAAACACAGTTAATGCAGAGTCAACAAACAAAATCATCACAGAACCGACATAAAAAAGAATGAGATGTATAATCTAATAGGATGGGGATTATTAATTTTGAAGAAGAATAAAAATAAAAAGAAAGTATTTATTAAGTGAATTATTAATATTAAGTATTAAGCAGAAGGATAGGTGTGAGATTTGGTGAAATAGAAGGGGACAGAATAGACATCCGCCCGGAAATACAGGGAGGCCGTACAGTTTTGGACCGCAAAATAACCTCCACAAACAAAAGTGAGTCACTCCTTTACTACAGTACAGTCTTTGTTCTTGTAGCTTTCTTCTCTCTCTCTCTCTCTCTCTCTGCCACACATCACACCCAACAGTCTCAGCATTGCAGCAGCTGCACCACTGCTCCACCTTCAGCCTGCAGACGAGCAAAAGGGCAAAAAAATAATACCAGTTAATAATTTAATACAAAATGGAAAGAAATAAATTTATTATTTAATTTTTTTTTAAAAAAAAGAAAGAAAGCATATTTGATTTTAATGAGAGTCACTGGAGTCGAAGTTAAATCCCAATGAAAGGTTGATTTGATGCTTACCAAAAAAGCCAAACCCATTCTGAAAGCAAAAGGAAAGAGCCCAAAAAGGGGGGAAAAATGAAGAGAGAGTGATAGGTCAGTGGGAGAGAAAGACAGAGACAGAGAAAGAGGGTCTCTTTCTTTTTGGAGTATTGGGTCAGGTTCTTTTGGCAATGCCAAAGTTGGTCTTCACGCTCTCTGAAGAAAATGCAGGAGGCATGAAACCACTCCTTCAAATATCTCTTTTCTCTTCTGTAACCGCTGCAACAACAACAACAACCATTTCCCTTCTTATCTCTTTCTCTTCTTCTTCGCTCTCTCCTCTTCCTTCTTCCCATGGCTGCCTTGATTGATCTCAATAACACAACTGAGGATGATGAAACGCCGTCGTCTGGTTCCTCCTCCGTTGTGTGCTTGGAGCTTTGGCACGCGTGTGCGGGTCCTATGATCTCTTTGCCTAAGAAAGGAAGCCTTGTTGTGTACTTCCCTCAAGGACACTTGGAACACCTTCAGGATTTTCCGCTTCCTGCCTGTGCTAACATCCCACCCCACGTGTTCTGTCGCGTTCTCGATGTAAAGCTTCATGTGAGTTTCTTCTTCTTCTCCTTCTTCTTTTTATCTTTTCAGCATACAAATCGAATGCTGTCTGTCACCGGTCGGCTCAATAATCTTTTCGTCTTTTTCATTAATTTGGAATCGTTCTGGTTTTTCACATCTGAGTTCTGTTTCTGCGGGTGGGTTGGTTTTGTTGTTGTTTGGTGTTTCACGTGTAATGTGTATGTGCAGGCGGAGGAAGGAAGCGATGAAGTGTATTGCCAAGTGTTATTGGTTCCTGAAAGTGAGGTGAGGCTTCTTTATGGTCTTGTTTGTGGAGAGAGTTCTCAAAAAGGAAAAATAAATCTCAACTCAGAATCTTAACCTCTTCGGTACCTAAGTCTTAGGGGCTAAGTAAAATTGACCAATTGAGATGATTACTAAGAAACTTAACTGCTTAATTGACCTAAGCTGAGATGAGATTCGTATCTCTGCAGACCAAAAGAGTAAAAAAAAGGTGCACTATATAGACATAGGCTTTGTTCTATGTCTTTGTCCATTTTACCAGTCCTTTCAATCCATACTTACCAAAGAAAAAGGGAACTGCAAGATATTCTCTTGTTGTGTAGAAGTAAAAGGGAAATGAGAGAGCTATATTTGTGTCAATGAAGTTGAAGTGCCTTTGTGAACTGATTAACTCGACCATTGTTTATAGCAAGTGCAGCAAAAGTTGCGGGAAGGGGAAATTGATGCCGATGGTGAAGAGGAGGATGGTGAAGCTGTGATGAAGTCAACTACTCCCCACATGTTCTGCAAAACTCTGACTGCTTCTGATACCAGCACTCATGGGGGGTTCTCTGTACCTCGTAGAGCTGCTGAGGATTGCTTTCCTCCACTGGTAATTTTGAATGATGATGCATTCCTTTTCTCGTGTCTAAGTGAGCTTGTTTCAGTGTTTATTACTAGATTGCTCTTTTTTTGTTTTTTATGTGCTGTAGTTAAGTTAGGTCTTGTAAGTGTTTTTAAATGACACACCGTTGTCACAGTTTTCTCAGATAATTCTTCCATGGCATTTTGAATTTTCGTTTTGTGTTACTTTAGGATTACAGCCTACAGAGACCTTCACAGGAGCTTGTGGCAAAGGATCTGCATGGCCAGGAATGGAGGTTTCGGCATATTTACCGGGGTATATCTCTTACATTTGATGTATATAAGTTAAAGAATATACCAAGTTGACTTCTGCTTGATTGTTTGGGTTCGTATTTCCTGTTTCTAATGCACAGGGCAGCCACGAAGACACTTGCTTACCACTGGATGGAGTGCATTTGTGAACAAGAAGAAACTTGTATCTGGAGATGCCGTTCTGTTTCTTAGGTATGAACGCCTGGATTCTATCAAATACTATTATTAACTGGTAAAAGTGACAAGAATAGGACCAACATTTATTACTGCTTGACAGGGGTGAGGATGGAGAACTGAGATTGGGAATACGTCGTGCTGCTCAATTGAAAAGTGGGAGTACCTTTCCAGCTCCCTCTGGCCAGCAATTCAATCTTGGTAGTCTTGTGGATGTGGTTAATGCTTTATCTACAAGATGTTCCTTTAGCGTTCATTATAACCCGAGGTATTTTTCTGGCTATTCTCTTCTACAATCCTTAGTTAATGTAAGGAAAACTGTACGTTTCTATCTACAATTCAGAGTTTTATTTTTGCTTATGCAATGTATCTTATGCTATTCAGGAAAACATAGTTATATATAGATGAAGTGAACAATCGCTCGATCACCGTCCCTTTTTTTTAGCCTAACCAATCTGGTTTGATATTCTGCACAAGAGATTTTGTTTGATAGAAGAAAACAAAAATGCCTCAAGTTCTTTAGCTACTTTGTGATTGTTTCCCGTTGTTCTGCGTGCTTTCTAGTATGTTTTGCTAAGATTATTGGCAAAGACAAGTCAAACTAATACTTGTATTGTTTCTGTGTATGCATTCTGAGCTTCAAAATGGAAGTTTCCTTTGTGACTGTCAATTTATTTTTTATTACTCGTGCTCATGCCTTGTACCAATTACAGTCATTATTCATACTCATTATTGTCTTAGCCAATATCACTGACTGATATTTGTCCCTAGGTGAATATTAACCTCCCCTCTCCTCCCCTTTCAACTTGATAAATTATGTGAATATTCCTAGCAACGTATAATCCTTTAATTTTCTTCTATCCGAACCCATTGCCCAAACAGCCCTATATACCCCTGCAATGCAACTTGCTAGTTCCTGTGTACAGTAGTTTAGTCACTTCCTCTAACCAATAGATTCTTTACCACAATAAATCAAGGAATTATGCTCAGACTATAGAGTTCTTATATGCTAGCACAACTTATGAATGTTGAAATGGTTTCCTTCTGTTCATGTATTTACCTGTATATACCATCTTGGTCTAAGTTTTCGTGGATTTCTTGTTATACCCTTTTTTTTCTGCTTTTCTACATTTCACTGTCTCTTTTCAGGGTATGCTCATCTGAGTTCATCATTCCTATCCACAAATTCTTAAAGAGCCTCGATTATTCTTATTCAGTTGGAATGAGGTTCAGGATGCATTTTGAAAGTGAAGATGCTGCAGAACGAAGGTTTGTTCATGATTATGCTTGTTCCATTTAGATAACCCCATTAATAGAAAATCTTAGTCAAATTTCTTTTGGGCAGATACACAGGATTAATTGTTGGAATTACAGAGATGGATCCTGTTAGATGGCCTGGATCAAAATGGAGATGCCTGCTGGTATATTGCTGGGGCCTTTCTAACTTTCTTTAATGTACTTATCTTTGACATGCCTGCTATTGTGTCAGATGGCTGTTCTGGCACAGGATAGATGATTACTTTAGCTTTGAAGGACCTATGATTTTTTTAATGTTAGTCTGATTAGTCTTGTCATGGCTTCTCATTTTAAGTGACCTGGCATAAGCCTGCTGCAGTGCTATTCTTTCAATAAATTTTGTTTTTTTGGTGAAATTTACGTTCGTGTGCATAGACTTTTATGCCAACTGTGCAGCTTTACATTTCAGAGGCATAATTTAAGCTGTGGTGTTCTTTATTGTTGTTTTGTATGACTTTTCTTCTTCTTTGGGGAGGTTGGTAATAAATAATCTCATAAATCATTGTTGATTAGGCTTAACTGAATCTGAAAGTTGCCGAAACTAGCATGAATTGGTCTTTGTTTACTATCCAAGTATTTTTCATATAGTAATTCTGAAAATTAGATGCTCAAACCAACATCATATCTCACTTATATTATTTCTGGCCAAGATGATCTAATACTTATGGTATATGGCGAATCAAGGAAGTGATTGATATGCATGTTAAGTTGAAGCAATTATGAAACTAGAAAGAATAATGTTGTAGTTACCTAAGTAGATTTGAAAGATAAGTGAGTTTTGAATACCAATAAGAGGCCTTAAATAATAGCAAGAGAGACCCAGGAAAAAAACCAAAAACATATATTATGGGTAATATTGTGATGGCTAAGTTTATGGGTAAAACTGTTTCTTGACATGGGTGTGTTTCTTGATATTTTTATTAGTATTGAGCATGGAAAAGGTTTCTTTTTCCTCCCCCTGATTGAATCTTAGTACAGAATACAAAAGTTTTACATGGATGCATGCAAATTACTTTTGTTTCTTTATTTATTCTGCATATTTTATTAGATTTATATCAAAGGGCCATTGTCCTCATAACTATGTCTTGTTATGTGATGTCATTTTTAGATTAACTTATTGATGGTGGCCATAAGTTTTTCTTGTATTTGCAGGTGAGGTGGGATGACTTAGAAACCACAAGGCATAATAGGGTTTCTCCATGGGAGATTGAGCCATCTGGTTCTGCTACCACTGCCAATAACTTGCTAACATCTGGTTTGAAGAGGACAAAGATTGGACTGCCTTCAGCAAAGCTAGAATTTCCGGTTCCCAGTACGGCTCAGCTTTTTTGGTTTACTTTTGATTTGTCCTACCTCATGCAACATTGATGTGCTGTTCTATTCTTTTGACAGATGGGATTGGGACATCAGACTTTGGGGAATCACTAAGGTTCCAGAAGGTCTTGCAAGGTCAAGAAATGTTGGGTGTTGATACTACTTTTGATAGTATTAGTGCTCAGAGTCACCAACTATCTGAATTAAGGAGGTGCTATCCTGGTTCAAACTGTCCCGGGATTGCTGCAACGATGGGAAATAGCATCAGAATTCCACAAATGAGTTCTGATGTTCCCTGCAATGGCATAGGCTTTAGTGAATCTTTTCGGTTCCAGAAGGTCTTGCAAGGTCAAGAAATACTTCCAAGCCGACCATATGGAAGGGCCTTGTCAGTTGATGAGGCATGTGGAAATGGTCGCTTTGGACTTTTTGATGGTTACCAGGCGGTGAAATCTAGAAAGGGATGGTCTTCCCACATGAATAACAATTCACATTTGCATCCACCTGTTCCATCTGGGCAAGTGTCATCTCCATCATCTGTGTTTATGTTCCAGCAAGCAGTCAATCCAGTTTCAAATGCAGTTTATAATAATAAAATTAATAAAGTGATGGAAGGTAAAGTCCATCAGCGAGGTTCATACGCTCCTGAACTGAAAGGTGGAACTTTTGTATCGTCCCCCTCTTATGAGCCTATCCTCCGTGGGCTAGCTCAGGAAGGCACGGATTCTTTTGGTATTTCTGACTTGCATAATCAGTTGGATAGTTCACATGATTCCATTTCAGTACTGAGAGGTGGTCAAGAGTTAGTTTCCTCATGTAAAAGTAGCTGCAGAGTCTTCGGTTTCTCATTAACTGAGGGTGCTCCTGTTGCTAACAAAGAGGCAGATCCATCTACGGTCTCTTGTCAATTAAATACTGGAGCTTCCTTTACAAGACATGTTGAAGATGATTTCCATCCCGGGCATTCTCTCAGGAACAAAGCGGTTGGAAGTTATTGCACCAAAGTAAGCAATCTTTATACTGTAAGATATATGCTATTTGGTAGAGTATTCTAATGCACTTTTCTTGAATAGAATCGGAATGTTCACAAACTGGGATGATTGATAGATAAGCCTTCACTTCTTTGATCTTAAGTGGATTTGATCTGAACTGCAACTAGGAAAATGAAAATATTGTGAAGTAGCTACTGATTGAGATGCATGATAACATTAGATGGTTACCGATAAGAGTGAATAAAGCAGTGTCGGTGTAGGAGTTAACCTGAGAGTATTTAAGCTATCTAATTTAATTATCAAACCAGTTCTGGCTATTTAAAGTCGAACATAGATGAGTATAGTTCTTAGGTGGGTTTTAACAAATGCTTGGGATGGCTCATGGCATACAAATGGCTCATTGCTACTGACAGATTTGTCGATCTTTTGTGAATGATGGTGCTACTGCAGCACCTGATTTGAAGTACTTGACTATTTGTTCTTTTCTCGATAAGTAATCATCTTTCATATTGTCTGCAGGGTGTGCTGCAATATTGACTTGAAAATCATGATGCATGCTTTTAGGGGCGCCGGCGAGAGGTGGCGGAGGAGAATGTCCTTAGTTGTTGTACTAATGTGCTATGCTGTAATAACCTATGATTTTGAAGACCAATTATTGTAACTAATAGCCAAATTTAGATATGTATCTTCAAAATTGGCTATGACCGCATTCAAGTTCATGTATTAATCTTTTATGCAATCTTTATTGACCTGCATGAGGCACCTCAATCCGATGCATGTTTATCTACCTTTTTGGTCCTGTGTTGAACAAAGTAAAGCCGGGTAGCAGCGGTGTAGAAACCTTTATCTTTATGATTTCAGTAGCGAGCAACTGCTCTTTATCTTTATGTTCTTAGTGTCGTTTCCATTTTGCTCTTTCATTTTAGCGTTATATTCTATAGGAGTGTGGCTTTTTGCAAATTCCTGATTGGGAAGTTGAGCTTGTGTTATGATAAAATTCAATCCCATGGTGGAAGGATTGGAAACTATGTTGGCAGATTTTATTGTAACCTTACTTTTCATTGGCCAGTCAGAATCTATTGTAATGTCAATTTTCAAAGGTCCGACTTTGAAGGGTACGTAATATTATTTGCAATTTTACAGGCAAATAATGTTTTTGGCTAGACCGGCGTTAGATTGCGATTCATGATTTATGAAAATTGTTGGAAATTATGTGCTACATGACCCTACCATCTAGCATGCATGCTATACATGAGTGGTTTTCAAAACAACTAAGGATTAAGGAACAAGATTATGACAATATAGGTATAATAATATAATATATATCTGTAGGTTGATGAATATATATTTTTATTTTATTTTATTTAAAATTGTCAGTTGTTAGAAGAGAGATTTTTTTAAAAAAAAAATTATTAGCTCATAAATGAGGAATATTATGCAAGTGATTTTTAAATTAATTTATCATATAAAATGATGATATATTATTTTTTTAAAAATATATTTAATGTTCGCTCGAGAGAAAGAAAAATGCTACATGACCCAGTGACTTACTACCATTCAACTTATAAGAAAAATGCTAAAAGATGAAATTTGTTGATAAAAATAAAAAATATTTTGAGAAAAATATCTGTTCAATTTTTTTGGTAAAATAAAATAATAAATAAAAATATATTTATTAGATTAATATTTTAATATTATAAATTTTTAATTAAAATATTCTATATTTTTTATCTAAATTAAATTATTATATTAAAATAAATAATTTTTTTTTAATTTATTTTTATTTTTATATCTTTTTATTAAAAATATTATATAAATAAATTTATAAATATTTAAGTATGTATTATAAAAAAGAAAGTTTGTTTCTATTTATTTAAAATATATTTTTTAAAAAATAATTTTTGTTTGAAATTAAATTACTTTTAATTATTATAAATAAAATTTAAAAATATTTCTATAAAAATGTTTATTTTATCTTTACAATTTTTATTAATAAAAATTAAATATTTTACTATAAATAATTTAAATAAAATATTTAATAATTAAAATAAAAATTGTAATATTAAGCAATGATATAAAGTAATATTTTATAATAAATAGTATATTATTAAAATATATTAAAGATTAAAATGAAAAAATAACTTTCAATAAATAGTTGAAATTTGAATGTTAGTAAGATAATGTTATAAATTTTTTTAATTATTTTATTTAGTTATCTAAATAATTATCATACTAAATAAAATTAAAATTATCTTAAAAAAATATTAACTAATTATTATTTTTATTTAATTTAAATTTATTATGAGACATATGCATAAATGATTTTAACTTAATTTTTCATATTATCAAATATATGTATAAGTGATTTTTAAATTGAATGATGATAATTAATTTTTTATAAAAGTATATAAAATATATTTAATGAAAATTATTTGTTGTTTGAATGGAAAGAAAAAAAGTAAAGGTAAAAAAAGGAAAAAGTAATTAAATTAATTTTTTTTTCTAGGTTATTTCAATTTTTTTTAGAAGTTTTGTTTTAAAAATTTTATTAAATATATTACAATTAAAATTTTGTTTTTATTAAAAAATGTTTGGACTTAATCTCAAAAGGTAATTTATAGGATTATGTTTGCCTTTAATTTATTTGAGCCATGATGGTCTTTACATCTAACTAATGTGAGACTTGTAATACATTCTTCCATGCTCAGGATTGCGTATTTAGAACGTAAAGTTTGTAGAACTGGACATCTGCAGGTGACATATTAATAAGTTATGGTAGATTTTAATACCATGATAAATTAAAGGAAGAAAAAGAATGTATTATATTGTGTATTTTGGAGTGTGAACATTATGGATACCTAACTTGGCTATCGATTCTTAAAACTGTCATGCACCCAATGCCTTTATAAGGATGCTCGGTTGTAGGTGTTGGGTTAGAATGTACAAAGGGATGACATGCTCCAATTGTATGTGTTCACGTATGAAATAACAATTAACTTCTATGTGTTTGGCTTGTTCGTGGAATACCGTATTGACAGCTAGGTGAAGAGCATCTTGATTGTTATAATGGAAGATTGTAAATTCTTAACATGGAACTTATAAGGATGAGAGGAGGTTGTGAAGCCAAATAATTTCACTTATGGTATGGATCATTGCTTGATATTTTGTCTCACTGAAGGACCTTGACACTGTACTTTGTTTCTTGATCTTCCATGATATTGGTGTTGCTTCGAGCTTCATCAGGTATCCAAAGGTTGATCTCTTGGTCAAAGGATAAGATGTCCAACAATTGTAAATTATCGTTCTTAAGTAGAAATATCCCTTGAGCGTGAGAGGATTTTAAGAAGCGTAACACACGTGTAGCTGCATCCTAATATTTTTGTCATAGAAATTGCATGAATTGACCTAGAATTTGTATTCAGTATATGATTTCAGGTCGTGCGATAGTGAGATAGATGAGGCTCCCCACAAGTCTTCTGTATTAAGATGAATTAAAGTAGAAATCTCCTAAGTCCAAAGATATATTATGATGTTGTTTCATAGGAAGGTTGCAAGGCTTTCAACCCAACCTGCCACACTTATTTAAGATGTTAAGCATATATTTGGGTTGACTCACAAACATCCTAAAGGAACCTAGAGAAAATTCTAAGCCGAGAAAATATTTAAGACGTGTAAGGTCCTTCATGTGGAAGCATTTGTTGAGATACTCTTTAAAACGAGCATAGACCTTTGTGTCATTCCTGACTATTACCAAATCATCTATGTATATTAAATTAGCCATGAAGGTCAAATTATGGGTGTAGTTGTACAAGCTATAATCAACAAAGGATTGCTAGAAACCTTATTGTAGTAAAGCTTGCAAGAGTTTGGAGTACCAGTTTTGGGAGGCTTGTTTTAGGCCATAAAGTGACTTATGCAGTTGACAAATGAGTCCCTTATGTAGAACTTTATATCTTGGAGGAATTTTAATGTGTACCTCTTCATCCAAATCTCCATACAAAAAAGTATTATTGATGTTTATTTGATAGAGCTCCTAGTCTTTGGCCACTACAACTGAAAGAAAATATCGAATTTTGTTCATCTTGGCCACCCAGTGCAAAGGTCTCGATGTAATCCTCTCCTTTAACTTATGTGTAGCCTTTAGCAATTAACCATGCTTTATAATTTTCTACTTTACCTATTAACTTATGCTAGATTTTGTACACCAACCTGCAATTTACAGCCTTCTTATTGGCGGGTAGTGATTCTAATGACCATGTGTCATTGTCCTCCTAGAATTTGATCTCCATTTTCATGGCTTTCCTCTATTGTGATTCCTTGATTGACTGACAAACTGATTTTGGCTCATCATGGATGGTGATGGCTGCTAGGTATGCTCGAAGTTATGATGAGAATTGGTTATCACTAGTTAAATATGAGATTGTATAAGCCTTACTAAAAGATTTCGATGGGCTTGGTGATGTGCTTGAAGGGTTTTGTGAGATAGAATGACAGTAGTAATCTTGTAAGTAGCATGGTGGTTGTTTGGTGCGTTGTATGACTGTCACCAACTCTCGTTGTGGATTTGGCTTCTTATTAGGCACATCATCTAGAGTGGCAAAAACTCCTCTTATTTCCTCACTTGCACCATGATCTATGTGTGATTTCAACAAGCAATCACCTTTTTAAACGATAGGCTCACATGGAGAGATATCATCTTTAGGGGGTTGTAGAGTTAAGAAATGTTGATGTGTAGGTGGCTCATCTGTGTTAAGGACCTCTTCTATCATGAACGTATACAAATTCTCATAGAAGACCACATCCCTGCTAACCATAAACTATTTCATCTTCAAATTATTCATCCTCCAGCCCTTATGGCCTTGGGGATACCCTATAAACATGCATTGTTCTATTTGTGAATCGAATTTATCTTGTTGCTTGATCAAGTTTTTTGCATAACAAAGGCATCTAAAGGTTCCGAGGTGATCATAGCTTGGATTCCTTCCAAAAGTATTTCATATGAGGTAGCTCCATTAAGGACCATTGTCAAATTTTTATTGATTATATGGATGACTGTCAAGATACATTCTCCCCAAAACGACACAGACAAGTTTTCTTAAAAGCGAAGACTCCAAGCAATGTTGAGAATGTGTTTGTGTTTTTATTCTATTCGTCCATTTTGTTGTGAGGTTCCTACACATGATGCTTGTGAACACCAATTTCCGTTCGGGAAATTTTAATTAAATCACAAAGGCTAAATGAATGGAAAAGACAAGAGAAAAGATAGAAATAAAAATAGGAAAAGATAAAAGGGTCAATAGTAAGAAATGCAAATAATAATAATAATAATAATAACCATAATAAACAAAAGGGGAAAGAGAAGAATAGGTCCTTGTCCTAAGAAGCTAAGGTTAGTTAGGAATTAGTTAGGGTTAGTTAGAGGTTAGTTAGAGGTTAGTTAGGTTTGTTATTTGTTGGTTTAATGAAGGAGAGGAGAGGATTACTACGATTAGGAAGGAGGTATAAAATGCTGCTTTGAAAAAAGAAGAGGGGGGCTTTTGAAAAAGGGGAAGGAAGAAGGTACAGCTCGGTTTCAAGGGATTTCTCTGCCGGATAGGATCGTTGGAAACCATCTCTGGTTCATGCTTGGGGGAAGATAATCGTCGCTTTGTTCTCAGGGTGCTCGTTGCAAGAAGCTGAGGCCGGTGGAGTGTCATAACCGTAATTAGGACGAGACGACGAGCTCGCTAAATTTTGAAATGAATATAATTTGATTGTGGAGTCGCCACCAAATTTTATTTTAAGGGAAAAAATTTGGAAAGACCCTAACTTGAGGAAGAAATCTAGGTTCGGGAGTCGGTTACGAGTAAGGAAGGTATTAGGCACCCTACTCGCCCGTTCCAAAGAACGGTACCCTTAAACTGAGTGTGTGATATTTTGAAAACTGTTTGATCCCTTAAAATAGAATAGAAAATAAATAGGTTTATAGAAAATAACCTGACAGGACTTGATCCTGCTCCTACGTATTCCCCGGTGCAATGGGAAACTCAAGGCTACGTAGTTCTGCTTAAGAGACTTGATCTCTTGGAGAAGAAAAAGGTGATCTTAGGTAAAAAAAAAATTTAAAACAACGTCTCTCAAGAAAGTGATGAATTTGGAAATGAACGTGCTTGCAAAATCCAAATCGTCGTAAGCCGTATTTGAATTAGCACAAATTAAAACACGTAACAGTAGAGAACGCTACTTGTCCGTATTAGAATCTGTTTGCACAATCTGAGGAAGATAAGAAAAAATAGATGTTTGAAAAAAGGAAGAATTTTAGAAAAATACAGACGTGCTTGCATAATCCAAATCGTCGTAAGCCGTATTTGAATTAGCACGAATTAAAACACGTAACAGTAGAGAACGCTACTTGCCCGTATTAGAATCCGTTTGCACAATCTGAGGAAGATAAGAAACAACAGATGTTTGAAAAAAAAAATACTTTTAGAAAAATACAGACGTGCTTGCATAATCCAAATCGTCGTAAGCCGTATTTGAATTAGCACGAATTAAAACACGTAACAGTAGAGAACGCTACTTGCCCGTATTAGAATCCGTTTGCACAATCTGAGGAAGATAAGAAAAAACAGATGTTTGAAAAAAAAAAGACTTTTAGAAAAATACAGACGTGCTTGCATAATCCAAATCGTCGTAAGCCGTATTTGAATTAGCACGAATTAAAACACGTAACAGTAGAGAACGCTACTTGCCCGTATTAGAATCCGTTTGCACAATCTAAGGAAGATAAGAAAAAGACAGATGTTTGAAAAAAGGAAGAATTTTAGAAAAATACAGACGTGCTTGCATAATCCAAATCGTCGTAAGCCGTATTTGAATTAGCACGAATTAAAACACGTAACAGTAGAGAACGCTACTTGCCCGTATTAGAATCCGTTTGCACAATCTGAGGAAGATAAAAAATAGATGTTTGAAAAAAAGGAAGAATTTTAGAAAAAAATAGACATGCTTGCATAATCCAAATCGTCGTAAGCCGTATTTGAATTAGCACGGATTAAAACACGTAACAGTAGAGAACGCTACTTGCCCGTATTAGAACCCGTTTGCACAATCTGAGGAAAATTAAAAATAGAAATGAAGATGAACTCGAAAATCCGAGAAGAACCAAAAAAATTAAGCGGAACAAAAGCTAGATCTAACTTCCATTGATGTTCCATATTCAATTGTCTCCAATTCAGCTTAGGTCATAAGGTGCAAAGGTAAGAATTAAGTGTGTTTTTTTATTTGATTCAAGCATACACTTAACTCTTTAGGCTTAATGACTTAATCGTGCATCACTTAAGCTAGACATAACATGTAAGATGCATGCACATGGTCATGCACTCTTAGGAATTTTTTTTCAAAGGAGGACATAAAAACACAAACAAATCATAAAGAAATACATATAGAAGGATCAACACATGAAAAATAATACCTAAACAAGGTTAAAAGAACAAGATCTACAAAAGAACTTCAAAGACACAAGAGATTTTGGCACCAAAATTTGAATTCAAATCTCAGAAATTTTCAAACCTATTTTTCCAGAGATATAAAAAATAAAAACTGATAAATTGAAATATATGAATCATAGAAATCAAACAAAACAAGTTTGATAAAAATCAGACCAAAAATGAGCAAGTTATGCACAAATCAAACAAGCTAGGTTCATTTGCGTACCAGGACGAACATGCTTCAGTAATTCAGCCATAAAAACTTCATTTCAAATCCAAATTAGACAAATAATACCATTACAGAAACTAGAGAGAAATACTAAGAGAACGAAACAAAAATCACCAAAATCGGAGATCGTTTGACCGATCAAATATGAAAATGAAAAACAGAGACAAAGATGAACTCGAGAATTTGGCGCCAAAATTTGAATTCAAATCTCAGAATTTTTCGAAAATATTTTTTGGTAGATATGAAAAATTAAAACCAAAAAATTGAAAGATATAGATCATAAAAATCAAACAAAACAAATTTGACAAAAAACAGACCAGAAATGAGCAAGGTATACACAAATCAAACAAGCTAGGTTCATTTGCACATCAAGACAAACAACCTTTAGTAATTAGGTCATAGAGGCTTCGTTTCAGATCCAAATTAAACAAATAATATCATTCCAGAAACTAGAGAGAAAGAAAAAGAGAAAGAAACAAAAATCACTGAAATCGGAGATCATTTGGCCGATCAAAAATGAAAATGAAAATAGAGACGAAGATGAACTTGAAAATCCGAGAAGACGCAAGAAAATTAAACGAAATAGAAGCAAGATCTAACCTCCATTGATGTTCTTGAATGCCACTTGATAGCATCCTGGAAGGTGATGAATAACTAGTTCCATGGAGGCCAAGGAGATGCTCAAGTGGATGTAGAATTCAAGAGTCTCTTTGGTGCTCCTCTTAGAAAAACACTAAAAACCTTCCTTCAATGACTCAAAGTGCTCCTCTCTCTCCCTCCTTAGAAATTCTGAAATTTTTCTTTAAAATGAAGAATCCTCCTTAAACTAAATGAAAATCTCTATTTATAGATAAAATTTCAAAAAAGGAAAGGGAAAAAAGAAAGGGAAAAATTTTCTATAAGTAAAGAAGCTTCCCCCTTTTGTTTTCTAATTTTTCTCTTTTTTGTTTTCTTTTCATTATTTTCATTATTTTTATTTTTTTTCTTTTTCTATTCTTATTTTGTTATTTTTTCCTTTTTCTCTAACTAATTATTAACCATCATTAACTAATCCAACTAACTTTCTAACTAAATTCTTAACTAAAAAATTATTTTTCTTTCTTTTTCTTTTTCTTTTCTTTCTTTTTTCTCTAACTAATTCTTAACCATCATTAACTAATCCAACTAACTTTCTAACTAAATTCTTAACTAAAAAATTATTTTTCTTTCTTTTTCTTTTCTTTTTTTTTTCTTTTTTCTCTAACTAATTTTTAACCATCATTAACTAATCCAACTAACTTTCTAACTAAATTCTTAACTAAAAAAATATTTTTCTTTCTTTTTCAATTCTTTTTTTTTTCTTATTTTTTGATTTTAGACTAAAAAACAAAATGATTTATTTTGGGTTTTAAATTTATCCTCGGACATAATTCAGTGTTCACATGGAGGTTCTCTGCTTCTTTTGTTACTCTGCAATTGCTCCTGAGTCCTTTTTGGTAAAACTACGAAGCATTCTTCGTGTTAGTTCGACATTCGCAGGTTAGGCTCGCTCCGCTTTGGATTTTTCTCTTTTCATTTTGTGCTACTCCTATGTTAGAATTCAGAATGAAATGATCATGATAAAACGAACATTTGAATGGTGAGAATACTGTGTGATACCTGGAACATTGAGAAAATTGCATATATTGATTGAATTTCATAGGCCTGCATGAGGTTATAGTTCTTTAAAAGGAGATGAAAATTGTCATTACTGTGTTTTTTTATTATTTTGGAAGTTTCAATCCCCAAGAAGCTAGGAAATTCTTCAGTTCTGCTAAGCCTGAGAGTTGATGAGCGTGCATAAGCATGGTTAGGGTCTTAAGAAAGCATGGCTTGGATTTCCTTTTAGCCATTCCTTGTTTAAACAGCCACTCAGTTCTCAGTTAACCTGAATATAGGACCTGAATAAAAGAGGATCAAGAACTAAGAGACAACTTTCTTTTTAATTCAGGTAAAAAAGGTTCAACTTTTAGATCAATAAAATAGGCTTTTGCATCTACTAAGCAAGAGTAAGCAGAGAAGTATTAGGGAGACTGTGCTAATAACCAGGCTTCATTATACTGAAAGGTTAGGATAGAAAGCTGTTGCAATGAATAGGCCAGGTGCATTCTGTTGGTAATATAGAAACATAAATAAGAGAGGTGATCTTATAATCAGTATGTTGGATGTTGGAATTCTAGTTGCAAATTGATCTGAGGACAGGGATCTTATGCGCATACTTGAAACCTCAACTAAAATGGTAAGTCTTTACCGTAGGATAATTAGACACTGTAAGTTAAGAAGTCATTAAGAAGATCGAATCTGATAGGGCGATCCAAGGCAGAATAACAGAGAAATCTAACGGCTTCCTAAAGGGTGATCACTGCAATAGGGCTTGAAAGCTGAGTATAGCCTCACCTTGTGTCTCCAGGTCTGTAATAACTAGTTCTGCATTGGTTCCTATGGCCAGTCTGTAGATTGTGTGTTAAAAGGGTTTTAAAATACTGCCAAGAGTGGTACAGGATAGGCTTGATCAAATAATGAACTAGATTGTCTGAGCTAACTGTTATCCATAGGACATGTGGTTCTGATTAGGTAGCAGGGTTGTCCTGGTCAACTCATAACAAGGTATCCCGGTAATAGCCACTAAAGATAGCCCAAGGGTAGAAATGCTGGCTGAATAGGCAACTTTGATCCTACTAGAGTGTATGATAGGAGAGGGATTAGCTGAACAGTTGGAAGGGCCCAAGATCAGTCTAGAGGACATCTAGCAGGGATCACATTATTCTCAACCCCTGGGTCAAGGCTGAGAAAATCATGTCTCCTGGCAAAGTAGGGTGTATCCTGAGAATAGCATCTAGTAATACCTTCATGTTAACTTGATGGGAAGCCTGTAAATTGTAGTTAGGATAAGCAGTAAATTGATCGCGCCAGCTGTGAGTACAGGAACAAAATGGGGATCCAATGAGCAGAAATCAGGATCTATAGCTTTGGTCATGGTAGTTCACTAGTGTATCCAAACTGATAGGAATGACTCATTCTAGCAGTTTCCAAGCATACCATAGAATTGAGGGGATCCAATAAGCAGAAATCAGAATCTATAGCCTGGTTCATGGTAGTTCACTAGTGTATCCAAACTGATAGGGAATTAGCTGTACCAAGGAATATAATGATTACCAAGGCAGGAGAAAATTAGGAAAGGAGCTGCCTGTTCTAGAAGTATGATAGGAATTCATGGACAAACAATTGAAGGTCCTGCATCTATAGTCATGGTTGCTAGTGTAGAACTATGGGCAAGCATCCCACCAGGGAGTTCGGTACTAGGATGAGTCCCAGTCTGACCCAAAAGCATCTTCTGTGAGGAATTTAGCAAATGATAGACTATTGGTTTTAAGCTTGCCCTTGCATAGGCCCTGTATCAGTGTTCTGATAATCTGTTCTGGAATTTCCAGATCATGTTAAATCACCTCTAGATCCTGATAAATGTTCCTGGGTTGTGTAGAATTCCAGAAGCCTCAAAAGCAAGGTTGGAAATAAATTGATGGCCTGACATAATGTGATTGGCTTCACAGCATAAAGAGAGACTGTAATAGGTTCAGTGAGGGCTGTTGATTCTGATAGGAATGGTTCATTCTAGCAGTTTCCCAGTATACCATAGAATTGAGGGAGTCTGGTCAGAATCTATCTAAGAAACCAATAGATACAGATCTGTTAGACCAGTGGATGGTCCTACTGTTTACAAGAGGTTCCAATCCTGGTTTGTGACAAATATATGGCAGTGGCAGTAGGCCAGAGACTCTCTATACCTGTTTATGTCTAAGCCTGGTAAAACTTCTATAAACTTGCAATTGAGCAATATAATCTAGGTCTCAACCAGAGTTTGGGAAAGGATTGCCAGCTTGCAAAATATAGGTTATGGCTTGCAACTGCAGATCTGCTTTTCCTCTGATATATCCCTGTAGCTTCTTAGACTTGTGCCTAGTCCTGGATCATATCAGATATCCTGGAGCAGGCTATAACACAGGGTAAAGCCTTTGATACGTGTCTAGCTCATCTGGTCTTAATGATAGCCTTGTAAATCACGATTCAGGTAAACATTAATCTGATTTCTGGTACTATGTTCACGGATACAGGATAAGGTCCAAGAAAAGCATACTTCAGAATTTTTGTAGCTGTCAAGAGGCATAGGGTAACTGACTTATATAAGACATAGAATCAAAGTCCAAATCTGTTGTTTTGGGCAGAAGAGGGGTGACAATTTCAAGAAATTTCCCTAGGTATATAACAGGGCATTAAGTCTGGACACATTAACATAAGCTTCAAAATGATGACATAGCCAACTTCAGTCATTATTCATTCCGTAGACATAAACAGATTGAGCCAAGATCAGCTGCACCAGTGTTTAGGCTTACAGAAGTTTAACATATGCCAAGATAGAGGAAGATTAGAAAAAACTACCATTCACAAGTCAAGAAAAGCACCTTTGAGTAGTTAATTAGGAGGCTCAGGTTCAGGGACCAAAACAGTAGGTTGAGGCAGAAGGTCCAGGTTCAGGACTCCCAAACTGTAGGTTTGGATGCTGCACTCCTAAAACTGGGGGTACATAAGGGGTTAGCCTGTGAGGCACAGCACCATGCGTGGGTTCACGGATTGGCACTGGACGCCAAGTCACTATTCTGGTAGAGTTGTTTGAACATAAGACAGGATCTTAACTGGATCCTGATAAAAAAACCAGTAAAGGCTAAACCAATGGGTTGGAATTTGTCTTTATCAACACCCTTGGCCCATCCCCCAGCTAGTTGCTTAGAAATCCTAAGATTCAAATTAGATGGCCGAGTACTATATATGGTAGCCTAAAACCTCTCAGAAGATTAAGGAGCAGGGTGAATTACTACTCTGGCTTTGTGGCTCTGAAGTAGTCTGTGCTAGATTCTTAATACAGGCTATAAGTGTGCTTTGGATTTAAGACACCAACCAGAAATTAAAAGTTCAGGTCCCTAACTTTGATAAAATAAGAGTTTAGTTTCATTTCACTAATCTGGACATGCAACTCTATTACAGTCCTGGTGCACTTACTGATACAGCAGATCAGAGGCCACAATGGACTGATAAAAAGCCCAGAATGCGGATACAGGCTAGCCAACCCCAATTCTGAATGCAGAGACTTAGCTAAGAAAGTGACACTAGGAAGAACTAATAGCTCTTAATGTTAAAGTAGCATGATGAGTGATAGAAATGGGTAAGCCTATACATATGAATAAAGACTTGAGCTAAGGGAAAGGTCTTTGGGTTAAAGAATCAAATTATATAGGCCTTTCAATTTCACCCATTGTCTCATTTACCCATATACACATCAGGTCTGGAACTAAATTATCTATGCAGGATTTGCTATTTTAAAACAAGATGTAATATGGTTCTTTTTTCTTACAAACAAAGACAGAGAAGAAAAACCCCAGGTTCCCTCATAGGTGAACAGTATACACTCCCACAATTGAAAACAGCACTGGTAAAACTTGAGCCTTTCACCAAACTTTTCTTTTCCGCGCAATACCTTTTAAAAAGAAAAATGCTAGAGTATCCCCATCCTAACCTTTTCAAATATCCTTTCACTAAAACAAATGTTAAAATGATTTTTAAAGTTCCTAAAAGACCCAAGATCTCACGCAATGAGCTCCAAAGTTGAAAGTGCAGCATACCCTGTCTTTCGATGTTTGGGGACTCATATGAGTCGTCGTGTAACCTTCGCTTGCCTTCGACTCTGTGCATGTGGATTAAGGATCTTCCTTTTAATACTTTTTCAAAACTATTCCTTTCCCCCTAAAAATGATTTTCAAAGTTCCTAAAAGACCCAAGATCTCACGCAATGAGCTCCAAAGTTGAAAGTGAAGCATACTCTGTCTTTCAATGTTTGGGGAATCATATGAGTCGTCGTGCAACCTTCGCTTGCCTTCGACTCTGTGCATGTGGATTAAGGATCTTCCTTTTAATACTTTTTCAAAACTATTCCTTTTCCCCTAAAATGATTTTCAAAGTTCCTAAAAGGCTCAAGATCTCACGCAATGAGCTCCAAAGTTGAAAGTGCAGCATACCATGTCTTTCGATGTTTGGAGAATCATATGAGTCGTCGTGCAACCTTCGCTTGCCTTCGACTCTGTTCATGTGGATTAAGGATCTTCCTTTTAATACTTTTTCAAAACTATTCCTTTTCCTCTAAAATGATTTTCAAAGTTCCTAAAAGGCCCAAGATCTCACGCAATGAGCTCCAAAGTTGAAAATGCAGCATACCCTGTCTTTCGATGTTTGGAGAATCATATGAGTCGTCGTGCAACCTTCGCTTGCCTTCGACTTTGTGCATGTGGATTAAGGATCTTCCTTTTAATACTTTTTCAAAACTATTCCTTTTCCTCTAAAATGATTTTCAAAGTTCCTAAAAGGCCCAAGATCTCACGCAATGAGCTCCAAAGTTGAAAGTGCAGCATACCCTGTCTTTCGATGTTTGGATAATCATATGAGTTGTCGTGCAACCTTCGCTTGCCTTCGACTCTGTGCATTAAGGATCTTCCTTTTAATACCTTTTCAAAACTATTCCCTTTCCTCTAAAATGATTTTCAAAATTTCCTAAAAGACCCTAGATTTCACGCAATGAACTCCAAAGTTGAAAGTGCAGCATGCCCTGTCTTTCGATGTTTGGAGAATCATATGAGACGTCGTGCAACCTTCGCTTGCCTTCAACTCTGTGCATATGGATTGAGGGTCTTCCTTTTAATAATTTTTCAAAACTGTTCCCTTTCTTCCAAAATAATTTTCAAAATTCCTAAAAATTCCCAAACCAGAACTACGTAGCCTTGAGTTTCCCATTGCACCAGGGAATACGTAGGAGCAGGATCAAGTCCTGTCAGGCTATTTTCCAGAAACCTATTTATTTTCTATTCTATTTTAAGGGATCAAATAGTTTTCAAAATATCACACACTCAGTTTAAAGGTACCGTTCTTTGGAACGGGCGAGTAGGGTGCCTAATACCTTCCTTACTCGTAACCGACTCCCGAACCTAGATTTCGTCCTCAAGTTAGGTTTTTTCCAAATATTTTCCCTTAAAATAAAATTTGGTGGCGGCTCCACAAACAATTAAATTATTTTCAAAATTTTAGCGAGTTCGTCGTCTCGTCGGAATTACGGTTGCGACTTTGTGAATCGAATTTATCTTGTTGCTTGATCAAGTTTTTTGCATAACAAAGGCATCTAAAGGTTCCGAGGTGATCATAGCTTGGATTCCTTCCAAAAGTATTTCATATGAGGTAGCTCCATTAAGGACCATTGTCAAATTTTTATTGATTATGTGGATGACTGTCAAGATACATTCTCCCCAAAACGACACAGACAAGTTTTCTTAAAAGCGAAGACTCCAAGCAATGTTGAGAATGTGTTTGTGTTTTTATTCTATTTGTCCATTTTGTTGTGAGGTTCCTACACATGATGCTTCACGTAGAATTCCTTCTTGGAGAAGGAATTCTTGAGTTATAAAGCTAATGAATTCGGCTCCATTGTTACCTTTAGATCAAATTGGATTTGCTCCATCTCACAAAAGTTGATAAAATTACGTGTGGTTTCTGTTTTTTCCTTCATAAAACATGTCCTTATTACTTGTGTATGATCATCTCCTATAGTAAGAAAATAATGTGAAAGATTGGAGGACGAAGTATTGTATTTCCCAAAAGGTTACAATGAATCAAAGAAAAAAGCTTTCTTACTTTATTATCACTTAATGGAAAAGAAGATCGACATTGTTTAACTATATGACATACATAACAACAATTGACTTTTTTCTTATCAACATTGAAATTGATGAAATTAGAAAGCTTTTGCAACACTGGTGTTGATGGACAACCCATTTGGATATGGCAAAGTGCCATTATTCTCTATGTTATGGTAAAGGAGAACCCTTATCTTGTCTTCTTGAGTACATAAACCTCATCATACAGATCACCAAATCAAATCATATTCAAATAAGCAGCATGATAAATCATTATGCAATCCAAATCCATTGTCAACTAATGAAATTATGCACATAAAGAACATTGTACAATTATTGCCATTCAAATTTATGATCGCTATTTCATTTACCACAACTGTGTTTCCTATCGGCATAGTGATATGAAATGGTTATATGATGAAACTCACTACTATCCAAATTTATGATCCCTATTTCATTTACCCCTTAAACATATGACATAAGTAAATTATATGGTGAGATTCAACTTCATACATTATTACGAGACTTGAAATTATGTTGATTGCCTCTAATATGATAAGTTTGTCCAATTACGATGTTTGTATTTCCACATGCATGCATTTTCATCTCCAAGTTGCATTTCGTGTATTCTGGCCACTAACTTTGATATTATTATATCATATTAGAAATTGAGTTTGAGTCTAATTCAACCCCAAAGCTAACTCATATAATAAGGGTTGCCTTCACTTTATATACACATCACTTTATATACACAGTTATTTTTACCTTTAGTTAATATGATACTTTTAATACACTTTCTCATGCTTAAGACTAGACATTTGGAGTGCAATATTTGCAGAATTTCTCATGCTTAAGACTAGACATTTGGAGTGCAATATTTGCAGAATTGAACATCTGCAGATGAACTATTAACAGATTTAGAGTAGACTCTGAAACCATGATAAATTAAGAAAGAAAAAAAACATACTGTATTATTATATATCTTGACTTCCATAAATTACTCATTATATACAACAAGCCTAAGAACAAAAACTGTTATACGTTATACTTATATAATAAGATAACAACTATCATTATTTTAAATTCAAAAATTACGTCTAAAACAACAATATCACCTACTATCAAACATTCCCTACTAAACGAAAATTTTGTTATCTCATTAGATTTAATTTTTTTTACTATAGCTAGTATTGATATGATTCCAACTTGCAACGATAAGTATTTATTTTTTATGCACATTTTTTTTTTTTATGAATTCCTAGGATGTTCAACGAAGGCGTAAAATCGGCTAATAGATTATGAAATCTTGAGATCATTTTTCAGTTCAATTAATAGGGTGTCGTAAAATTAGGCTCGTAAGTTGCTAAAAGCCAAAATAAGTTATGCAGCTTAATTTTGTTTGTTGCCTTAAAGAATATAACACCAAAATTAGGATTTACTATAAGCTTTAATCATAAGTTTTTATCTTATTGCAAGATATTTTTTCGTTTTCCTTTAGATCCTAATCATAGTGAAAGTTTCCTTAACTTTTATTAAAAAGAAAAATTAGATATTTTGGTTGTCAGTTTAATTATTGGAAAGAAAAAAAAAACTCCTTTGCATCATATATTTTATACTAGTGTTACATTAAGGAGTGATATTTTAATTATTAGTTAGCTAAAAATAATAACAAAATGCATATGAGTGTGTTAGGAGCATCTTAATTATATATATATATATATATATATATATATATATATATATATATATATAATGAAGAAATATTAAAAAATTAAAATAAAAAAGTAAAGATAAAATTAGGAAATATGATAAAAATAAAAAATAGAAAAAAAATAAGCATGATAAAGTTTTATGTATTGTTTAATGAATATCAAATATAGTTATTTAAATTATATACAAATATTAAAATTATTCTAAATAAATTATAATGATGGCTAGAATGATATAAAAAAGTAAGAAGAATAGTTGATTATGTAATAAAAATAATAATAATATAGATATCAATTGTAATAATAATAGCTATTATAAGATGTACCAACAATGATGGATATTAGAAAAAGAAGTAATGATAATGGATTGGAGAAATAATATCAACAATAATTAGGATGACAATTGTGAAGATAACCATAGTATTGATGGTAAGTGCATTGAGAATGATAATGATAAAAATAGATTTGATAATTTATTGTATTATAAATTAAAATTATTAAATTAGTTTATTATATTTTTTATAATAATTTAGATTATCAAATAAAATTTTTTTATACAACATTTTAAAAATTAACCCTTGTAATTGTTCACTTACAAAAAGATTTAAAATTAAACTACTTGTGTATAAGGAATTCATTGATATAAAAAGAATCCACTAAAAAAATTGGATTAGTTAAAAAACAAATTAAATTGATCTACACAATTGAAATGTCACTAGTCATACTTTTTAAAAATATATATATATATATATATATATATTGTAAATAAATAAATATGTATCAATTAATTAGTCAACTAATAAATTATTTATCTCTTATTTAAACCATTACTCTTAAAATTTTGGTTAAAGAAACAATATTTATTTTTTTCGAAATCAGACTGAAATGCATTAGAAATTATGGGAAAAGTGTATGAATTAATAATAATGCTAATAAAATATTTTTTTTAGTTTTTTAACTAGTGTATTTAAAAATACTTTTTTAACATTTTCCAAGATATTTTCAAGAAGAAACTTAATTTAACGAATCTACATATGTTGTGAAACAAATATTAACGTATCATTAACTATTGCAACTAGGGTGTGAAGATTTGGATGTGCAAATAATAGCTCTTGTGTTATAATAACTTCACCGAATTATTACTCTCGTTTTTCAAAAGAAAATAAAAAGAAAACATAGCTGTCTCCAATGTTGATGTTGATGGTTTCATTCTTAGATATGGATTCAAATTTACCGGATAAGTTTGACGTTATTATTCTTTAGGTGTTATGTTAATATTGGTAATGTAGCTAGCATTGAAATATGAAATATCTAATTAACGCTTTAACTTGGTAGCTACTATATGTTTCTTCGCGCCCTTTTGCAGAAGTAAGTAACTTTGATCTCCATGCAAAAGTATAATGAACACTGGTGAAAAGTTTTGAACTGCGGTTC
The DNA here is from genome assembly GCA_037954105.1 of Canavalia gladiata. Taxonomy (NCBI): domain Eukaryota; kingdom Viridiplantae; phylum Streptophyta; class Magnoliopsida; order Fabales; family Fabaceae; genus Canavalia; species Canavalia gladiata. The sequence goes on from CM075658.1 coordinate 70,238,121, forward strand.
TGAGCACAAGGTATCTCACTTTAAAAGCAATTGAACCTTTTAACAGTTTTCTTTTTTCTAGTTTCGAAATTTATCAGAAAAGTATTTGTTTGGTAAAATTGTAACTCCCCCGGGGAATTTATTATGGATCCTCTCATTAATCTACAGATTGTTCAATGAATCAATGCAATTGCAATAGAAAATGATGCTATATCTTGGGAAGTGTCATTTATTTATTTTCCCTCTTTCCCTTTTTCATTGGTCATAGAGTGAGAGTGACTTTGTGATTGATACACTTTAAATGAATAAATGTATCAGATGATGTTCTTGGGATGCTGTTGTTGAGGCGAACAAAGCCATAACGCATTATAACAGCTTTCATAGTCACGAGAGTCTCGGGAAAGGTACGTCTCATGTATAGGTATAGCTGGGTATACGGCCAACTTCATCTGCATATATTCTGTCCATAATTGACTTGTTATTAAATGACTTCAATCAGGTTAGCTGCAAAATAAATATATCTACAAAAATAATGATTTCTGTTTAGCTCCATTCTATCTGCTGATCAATCTATCAGCTTATTTAAATTATTTATCTATTAAAATAATTAAAAATTATTTATAAAAATAAAAAATTATTTTTTTAAAAAAATTAACCTACAAGTTAATTTATTAAATCATAAATTCAACTCACTTAACCTATTGATTAATTGGATAAAAAAATTCTCATTTAAATAAATCAAATTTTTACTAATTTAAACTCATTTTTTTCCACACATCCAACTCTATCTTATATGATTTAAAATTTTCTAAATTTTTTATATTTTTATATTTTTCACTTTAAAAATATTTATATTTCAAAATATTCTATTCTTTATAATTTTCATCTTATTGTATATGTCACATTATATTTTTTTATTTTTATTTTTTATTTTTTTATTTATCATTCAATACATTTTAAATGAGAATATGAGTAAAATTTTTTTATCTTTGTACGGTTTGTTTTTATAATTTTTTATTTAAATTAAAAAATTATTAAGTTAAAAGGTTAAGGCAAAAGATTAAATTGTATAAGAAAGAATAATTTTATTTTTTATTTTTTATAAATATTTCTAATATGAAAAAATATGAAATATTCTTTATGTGCTCAAAATAATAAAGATATCTATTTTTTTATTTAGTATTTATTTTAAAAAATAATGAGAAAGATTATTAGAAAAATACATAGGCAGATATAACAAAATTCTATTGAAAAATTTACTTGATTTGGTGAGAGGAACTTTGCTTATAAAAATCACTGATCACTTCTTTCTTTCTTTTTCGAGCTCATTTCCTCTCAGCTTATTCTTCAACTCAGCTTATTAAACTGATTCTATACACCCTTAAAAGTAGCATGAGAATGACACTTATAATTCAAAAGCACGTTATTTGAAGTTTTGTACTAATCAATTTTTTTTTACTATGAATAATTTCTTTCCACAAGCATTTTAGTGTTATATATGCATATCATAAAAAAATTGATGATATAATGAGGGTTGCGATGATGCTTCTCTATACATCCTTTTATATGGTCGTGAGTACGTGACACCAATTAACTCTACCTTTTGCAAACCCGGATACAAAATTAAACCATAACTTTAGCCAATTATGCAAACTGCATATATCGCATATGAGCCATTACATACTGTTATTTTTACTAAATTTAACTCTGTAGAAATTTCTTTAACTTGTAATCATGTCTTTAAGGGATAGCTAGGTCAGTATCTTTAATGATACAAAATAAGAAAATTCTCTTAACGGGAAACGCCTAAAATCTTCTTTAATCTTAATTCACATTCTCAGCCTTCTAGCTAGTTTTAATGATCTTTCAAATTAGATGCTGATAAGCAAATGGAAAGTGTGTGAATAAGAAGAAGTCGAGGAACAAGAAAAGAAGTCACAAAACAAAATTGGCCATAGAAACCTTATTGAGTGCAAGAATCGATTAACAAAGACATAAAAAATATTCAATTAACTCGGATTATATTATGTTATCTATAGATACTTTTATGGAACCAATGTAAAAGGCAGAAGCAAGGTAACAAATGATGAAAACCGCTAATATTTTAGATTTGTTTACATTCCTATGCTTCAGCAAAATAATAGAAAAAAAAAGGGACAAATACAATGATTGGCCCTTTTTAACAGGAACTTCAATTAGCTAATGAGGAATGATTGGCCCTTTTTAACAGGAACTTCAATTAGCTAATGAGGAATGACATATCAGCAACTGGAATAGGAGCATTTATCACGCGCTATCTAGAATTTTTGTGAGGTCAAAAGGTTAATTTTCATGAAGATGACGTTTTACAACTCATAAAAGAAGAAGTGAGTCAGTTATGCCAATTATCCTTGTCAAAACTCAAAACAACTCAAAAGTAAAAGGGCTATTTTCATATTCACTTGCTAAGAAAAAGAGTATGTAATTTCGGTGTAACAAAGTCGTTAAATGAATTGATTGATGTCTCGCGTATGTAAAGAATCCAGAAAGTGGCATTCTGCGGGAAAGTAGGTACTCCAACTCACAAGGCCAAGGCGTGTGATAATTGATCAAACGCAAGATATTGTATATCAATTATATATAGCAGCTACTTTAGACCAAATAGATTAGACCTTGATACTGTAAAAGGGGTTTGATATTCTCATGACTTTGTGGTTTTCTTATGGTATACGTGTGGAAATAGTACACTCATATCTCATGGTCGACCGACCAAAATGCCATTCAAATTTAAGTTCGTTTTAGAAGTTTCTTATATTTAATATTAATTTTTGAATTAGTTCTTATATGAAAATATTCATAAACTAATGCTTATTTTTAAAATGGCTTTTATTATGGTTTCTATTGTCAAATATTGTAACATTGCCGATAAATATCTTACGGGATAAACATTATGCCTACCTGTCATCTCTAAATCTGACTTGTGATAACACCTAATACTTCATTGTTAAAGTCTTACTAGAAACCATTATCTTTACTATCATTAAATTTTTTTTTTCCATAATCCTCCTCATTCACAATATTTGAATCTTTACCCTCCTCCCCATCACGTATATGCCCATGACAATTGATCTCGTATTATCATGTTGTTAGACCCAGAAACTAGGATCAAGATCTTCAAAAGTGATTAGTGAGGCTACAATGTATTACAATCAGCCAAAGTCTTGAGCACTAGGGCTATTTGTAATAGAATTCTAATAATTAAGGTAGTGCAACAATACATAAATAAATAATTTATTAGAGAAATGTCTATCCTTTAAAAAGGATTTGGATGCAAGTGAATTATCACCAAGCTAGCGAGCTCACCCATGAAATGCATCCAGCCGGCGTTCTAGCGGAGTTAACAAACTATTGAATAATGTTCTGAAATCATTGGCATGGAGAACGCACCCTTGAGTTATGACCAAGTGAAATTCATGTTACTATAATATTTCATACTTTTTTTAACATAAATTAAATAAAATATTTTTTAAAAATATTATTGAAATTGAAGGTATTATAATATAGTATATTTTTTTAATATAAATTAAATACAACCCTTCTTAAAAATGTTATTAAAATTAATAGATAATATATATTTTTTATATTTTTATAATATTTTTTAAATGTTATTTCTCATAGCCTTCTATATTCTCTATATTCCCGCTTTATCATAATTATTTATGATATTCCACAATTATATCGAGGTCCAATTTACTTATTGAACAAAGCAGTTAATCATATGTGCATAAACATATACTTTGATCATAACTCATACAAGTTTTTACATACTACTGGAATAGAAATAATCTAGAGAATTGTAACAATATGACATAGTAAGGTACCAAAATAAGGGAAATATACAAGAAATCACATAGGAACTAGGCTATACTATCCACTAGTGTTCCAAACTCGTCCTCGGTAGTGAGAGATCACTTCTCACCCTATTAGTAACGAGAGAAGTCTGAGGTCTCAGAGGGGTTTTCCTCTATATCATCCTCATCCTCGTCATCTGCCTCTCCATTCACATCTACTACTTCATTGCCATATATGCTCCCTGAAGGTCCAGGGTGGGTACGGGAGGAATCCGGCTCACTATGATGAGTAGCAATACACGGAAGCTGTCGTAGGGTTGACTTCCTTGCCGTTTGCCGTAAACGGGGCATCCATCTGATGGTAGGAATGGGAGATACCGTGCGAACTCGAAGGAGTATCCCCTGACGATGCGGATGAAAGTGATGGAATCATACGCCGACGGTATATCTTCCGTGGAATTGGTACAGTAACGTTGACCGGCATAATCATTGGAACTCGTGGTGGAGGATATAGAGGAGAAGATGCATCTGTCATCCAAATAGTCGCTCTACCCCAAAATGTACTTCTATAGTGACCTCCAATGTTGGGTGGGTGTCGAACTCATTTCCCATTCTCCTCGTCAACTTCAATCTCTATATCAAGATGAGGTCGATCCATCGCGTAATCTCACTAGTGTGACGTAATATCATACATAGAAATAGAGGAATAGGGGAGTGAGATGTTCCATTCAAGTAGAAGTGGTTAAGAAGCAGTGTAATATACATACATCAAATACATGAGCATTTATGTTATGCATGTGAGTAATCTAGTATCTATTGCCTTAATCTAAGGTTCTATGATCCTATGATGACAGGCTGAAGAATGAGCCGAGATCATCACGTTGTATATCCTAATAATCCCTATTAATCTAGAGTTAGTCATCTCTACCAAATGCAAATGTATGTAGGCTCAAACATTTTCACAGTTTTATTAAAAATAATAGGGGTACTGGGATTCAATTTCTACCATAGTGTGCCTTTAGCAACACTAAAATCATCATCATTCTCATTCCATAATTTTCTGAAATTGCTCGATCGATAATGATAATCATCACGGTCTTATCGAGGCAGCTAAGTCTGACTACGACTAAAGTAGTCCTGGCTACAAGGAGCAACTGCAGGCAATTGGGAGGCTCAAACTCAGCTTACATAACCTCTAGGCTCAAAAGTTCCCACTATCATGAACTTTGGTTTACTTCCATATGAATCGACCCTTAGATTTCTCAGCTCCCTTTTACAGCAAGGCTCGCAGATTATCCCCCGTTATAATTCACAAAACAATTTTATGCAAATGATGCATGTCGACTAATTGCTCAAATTCCTATTTCCATCTCACATTGAAGACATTGCCTTATTCGAAAAAGGTAGAATCTTTTAACCCTCAATCGATTATTTGATTTGTACAACACTATACGTATGTATTTTTTTTTTCTATGATTAATTATATTTTCTACCAGCTTAAACGAGACTTCCAACCTCCAATAAATATCTCTTATAATTTATATTAATTTATATAAGAGTATTTAATTTTATATTTTCTAAAAAATTTATTAATGTAATTTATAAATATATATATATATATATATATATATATTTGAGCATCTAAAATTTTATATCACATTCTACTCCTCCTAAATTACTCAATTTAATTACTAACTTGTCCAATTCCCAATCTATAGTTATATAATATTTAGCGGGATTCAAATTTAAATATATTCACAAATAACTTTTATACCATCACATAATTGCTAGAAATTTATTATAGAGTAAGGAGCTCTAGAATTACCTTTATAAACATTTAAATTGTGCCCAAAATTAAACTAAGACATAATCAAGTTCAACCCCTAAATTTATCACATAATTAATAAATTTCATTTTAGAGCAAAAGCTCTAGAACTACTCTTATATTCTACTTGAGTCTCCCCCTTACCTGGAATTTCAAAATCGATGTGATTTAATTTCTTCAACGACGTTCGAAGCTTGCTGCCCTTGCCTGTTGCTTGTCTCCCCAATTGATTTCAATTGATACAAAATTTGTGAAATTGTGTATGTGTGTGTTGTGCCTTCTCCCCCCTACACCCTCTATTTATATATATAATGTGTTGGTGTATGCTTGTGTGGATGGCAAGCGGTGTAGTCGACAAGCAGTTGCGCTTGCCTTTTTTTTTCTTTTTTTTAATCATTATTAATACTATTTTAAACATAAATTAGATGCAAAATTTTTAAAATATTACTAAAACTAATAGATAATATTTTTTATGTGTTGGACATAATTGCATATTGTTCTCCTCTATTTTGAATGTTTTAATATGATTTAAAGTGACTTTTAGAATTTGTTATCATGTTTGATTTATTTAGCATTTTATTAGTAATTATTAGTTGGATCTTTTAACTTTTATTGGTTACATTTTAGGAATTCTTTCAGATACGGATTTTTTTAAAAAAAATCACAATGATCTTATTATCCAATAAATATATTTAAATTATTAAAAAAAATTATTTTTAACGACTAATATTACAAATTTATTATAAAATATTTTAATATATTCAAGATATTAAAAATATTAAATAGTTACTCTGATGGTATTAATAAGTTTTTAATATTATTTAAAGTTTATTTTTAACGGTTAATATTATAAATTTATTATAAAATATTTTATTATGTTCAAGATATTCAAAATATTCAAAATATGAGATGGTTACTCTTAGGTATTAATACTTTTTTTATATTAAAATAATATAATAATGTTAATTAAATTTAATTTATACAAAAATAAATTATAAATTATTTTTAATTTTAAAAGAAATATTATGCTTGCATTATCCAAGTAGACAAATACAGTAAAATATAATAAGTTATTACTCTTAAAAATTTAAAAATATATTTTATGAAAATTTTTTAGTAAATATTTTGTATAAAAGATGTAACATCCTACAAATAAATTCTATTTTACGCTTAAGTTACGTTTGCGATTTCATTGTTATATTGTTACGTCATGATGTGAAATCTTATTAAAAATATGATAATTCTTTTTAAAACCTTAGTTGAAAACCATTAAGTGTTGTCAATTACATTTTAACTTGTTTTAATTACTTGATATATAACAGAACACACAAAACTCAACTTGTATTATTTATTCAATCCTTAATAATTATTACATGTTCTTAAATTTAGAGGTTAGTGCTAGAGTATTACTCTCCTTTCATACATCACATACACACATATATATCATACAAGTATGTTACACACTGCATACCATTATACACAACTATTACTTTCATACTTAATACATGATTATTTATAACATATATATTATTCGATAAGACAAATTCCTAACATTGCTCCAACTATGAGGACCTCGAGGTTCCAATAACCTTGTTTGCATTGTTCATCTCTATAAACACTATCACTTTCATGAACGATATTATTGGAGTTTGGGAAAGAAAATTGTGGGAGATGGATGAGAAACTATGTTTTTCTATAGGATTCTACCTTAATTATAATATCAACATTTTCTGCTGAGTCATTTCAGTTTATTTAGAAACATGACATGCATATAAGTTCACTTTTAATTTTTAAAAAATCTTTAGTTGAAGTGCATTTCTTTTAATAATGGAAGTAATCAAATTTAATACTAGCATATAACTCATACATGCTCTGTATCTCTTTTCATCAAAATATTCATAGACGTAAACCTCATGTATTCTTTAGATCATTTTTTCATCATAACATAAATATTATTTGACTCTTACTCACTTTATACCTTTACCATAAATCATTCACATTCTCTAGTCACTCTCTTAGTAACAATTTAATTTAAGACATATCATTAACAATCATAGTCAAATAATTTCTTTCTTTTCCCACATACTTTACTTTCTGTTATAGGATATGAACTTATTTTGTATGGTTGGTCAACAACATAATTTCTTGAAACCATATGACTTCTATATAGAAGGTCATATGACCTCTATATGTGCACAAGGGCCATGACTTGACATGGTAAAAGTAATGTTTTAAATTTCAAATAGAATTTTCTTTAGTGATCACTTGACTTATTAGGTTCCATTTTAAGTCTTTGTGATAATATAAATGCACAATATTTAATTAATATGGTATGCATAAATAGCATCCAAATCATTTGATTTATCATATAATTTATTCACTCATGGAACCATAATTCACATTATTTTTTTAAATAATCAAGAGTATATTTTACATACTTTACACATATATTTGTGTCCTTAAGTAGCAACATAATAAGCTAGCATAATTATTTTAATTAGAAACCTATCTCTTAATCGAAATTTCTTAATTATGCTTGATATAAATTTGTTGCATAATATGCAACCTTTCTTCAAGAGCTTATCCATCTTATTTTATTTCATAAGTTTTATGATAAATCTCTCATAGGAACCTAGTACAATCATCCTTCAAATTTACCTTTCAACCTTTTCTTTTCTAAAAGATTAAGTTCCTCTTAATAATATTTAATGTAAGATTATGGAATGGTCATATCCTAATTTAGTTGGTTGAATGACCTCTTTAGATGTTTCTTCTTTGTGCTCATAAATTTGGATGTTTTATGCACAACTTTATTATTTTAAGTTTAAGTGTTAGAATTTTTATACTTTCTTAACTAATAACTTTACTAATCAAGTTTGAACCACTAATTAATTTACTTGTTTACCTATTTACTTAAGAATTCAAAACTTCTTACTCATATTCTATTTAAATGTTTTTAAGAATCCAAATTAACCTATAGGTGGCCGAACTCATTCCTTAAGCTCCTAAAGTATTATGGTTTATCTTTTTATTACCTTAAAAGGTGATTTATACTAGTTAGGACTTCAACTGTCGAACTACACAAACTTAGAGATTTTAAGACTTTTCCTTCTTACTTGATAGGCATGGCCGAATGGTTTATCACATTCTCACAACTCCATAATTGATTTCTAATCATCATCTTTTGTATAGTAGAGTTCATTCTTTAAGTGATAATAAGATTTTAACTTACTTTCACCAATTTATCCAAGCTTGGCCAAATGGTTACCCAAATAATTACCAAGTCTCTTTCAAATTTATAATTCCTTTCTTCTACATGGTTAGGCTCCTCATTACACCTTAATCAAAACTTTAAACTTAAGTTTCCTTAATTTAACGAAGAATGGTTGAAATCAACATATATCCAAAGAAGGGTCTTTTTCTTAATCTTTTCTCACTTAACCTTTGTGTCATGAATTTTATCACTTGTTACATGATATGATTTTGGGTCGATCAAAATTTATCCTTGCTTCATATCTTTGGTTATGATCACAAAGGGTCTTAAGTATCTTATTCAACTTTTAGTCTTAAGATTCAAGTTTTGAGTTAACTTTGTAACTTTTGTGGCTTAACCTTTTTAGTCTTTTAGGATTGTTATCACATGGGTCCAGATCAAGACTTTTATCAAATTCTAAGTTCATGATTAAAGCTTTTAAGATGAGACATAAACAAGCTTGCAATTTTTAACATAAAGATTATAAAGAAATCATTTTTCAAGACAACCAAATGAAGATATAATAGATATACTCCAAGATATATCCATTCCTTACTTTGATCATCACAAAACTTTTCATAAAAATTTTCGAATCTTTCCAAACTATTAAAAATCATTTTTAAAAAAATTTAAGTGATTAAATTATTTCAAAGGATACAAGAAGCACTTTAATCCATCAAAATTATCTTTAGGTTCCAAAAATCACTAAAAACTTGGTGATGCTTATTTTTAACCATCAATGATAGTTTTGAACTCTATCAAACTCAAGCAAGTGGAATCCATAGAAATTAGAGAGATATCCACCAAAAAGAGAAGAAAAGAAGGCATAAACACATAATTAAAAACTTAGAAAGAGTGTATGGTAAAGATCCTACTTGTTGAAGACTTTTATACAAATTTAGTGAATCTTTTTAAGTTGGTTCCCTCCTCCTTTGTGATCCATATGAAACTCCTAGTGATGATGGTGGAACTTTGCTGATTTGCATTGTTATAACTTAAACTTCAAAGATGAAAATTCAAGTTTAGTGTAGGTTTTGGTGTTTTGAGAGAAGTTGAAGTTTTGGATGAGTTTATAGAACTTTATTAAGTATTTAGAAGGTTGATAATGAAGAAAATGAATCTATTTAGCCTTAGATCAAATTCAGCCACATCAGGGCATATAGGAATTAAATTTTCACTTAAGGGCATTTTGATCTATTTACATGTAAATTTCATTTTTCTAATTAAATATAAATGTAAAAATTATCCTTTAAGATTAGTTTAACACTAATCAACTTGAATTTCACACTAATCAAAGTTAATTTATTTTAAACATTATTAATTTATTTTAACCATGGTTAATCTTATCTCTCCTCATTAATACTTTTGTCTTACATGTCATAAATGGTATGATAACTCATGGGATGAGTCATCAACTTATTATTCACATGTAAATTTTGTAAATAATGGATAAAGTCCAAGTCTCAGGTTCTACTTTGCATTTTCTTGCACTTCTGGCCTTCTAGGAATATTTTGGTAATTTTTTGAGAATTTTCCATAAAGTTTTCAAATTATTCTCCTGATGTTTCTAACACTTATTGATTTGTTCATGAAAACATTCTCATGTCATTTTTTATTTTTTCAGGAACAATTTAACCCTTGTAAAAGATAGAACTTTTTAAGGATATTTTGGATATTTTTGCCTATTTTCGATGGCGTTTTCATTCTCTCTTTGTTTCTATTCATTCCTTATGACTTTCTAACCATCATTTATAGATTATAAGCCTTTACAATGTCTTTTATCTTTTATTTTAAATTATTTGTATATTTATTTGTGTCATCCTAGTGCAGGGATATTTTTGTTATTTGTTAAAATTTCTATAATTTCTCTACTCTTTTGTTCTTATCTCTTCCTTTATTTTTAAGGTTGAGTATAAAGGTCTTTATATCATATGTTCATCTTATGGTTTCATGGCTATATTGTAGAGGATTTATTGGCTTGAATTTCTCGTTGGAGTGATAATCATTGAATGAAAAATGAAAGTTTTTGCAGGATGATAAAGCTAGTTTGGTTCCTTAAGTCGGTATTATTGCATCAGTTTAATAAAGGATCAGTCAGATGACAAATGGTAAATACTTTTATTTGAAAAGAAATTAGTCAAAGACAAATTAAAGGTTATAGTCAAGGCTTTTAATAAATATGTAAAAAATATTACAAATAAGAGCGAAACTTCTAAGAAAGGCTAATGATGAGTCACATAATGAATTCAATGCTTCTCGTATGAAAGAAAAAGATGTATTATTTCCAAATTTCATACTACCCAAAGAAAACTACATTTATCCTGAAAAGTCATGTAAATAAAATATCCTTTCAAAAAACTTCTTACAGTGCTACCTAATTCATGGAACATTACCTTATTCATGGAGTGTCAAGTTGTATAATCTTGGCATATTCTCTTCCTCCTTCATATGTTGGTATTCATAAAGGAATTTAAAAACTTCAAGAATTTTTTCTTGGAATATCAAGATGCTAGGAATCTTAAGGAAAGTAAGTTCTAAAGAAAATACTTACTCGTTATAAGCTTGAGATTATGTTTTTAATGAAAACTCATGTGCAGTTTAGTTCAACATTTTCTTTTTGAAATAAAATGGAGTTTTCTCCTGTAGTTGTTTAGGAGGTTTATGTCCATTTAGGAGGATAGTGGTCCTTGGTTAATAATAATTTTTCAATTTCTATGAGCATTTGGATTTCTCATCTCTTGTTGTTATTATTCAAGTTATGCTTACTTTTAAGTTTGGATTTTGAGTGGTATTTTTTCCAATCTAAATCTATCGTTAGGAATGATTTGTGATAGTATTTGAAAATATTGAAACATTCTATCTCTCCACCTTGACTTTTGACCTTGGATTCTAATGAAGTTTTATAAAATTTTGAGCAAATTGGATCTAGTTTCTCTCTTAATCATGCTTTGAGATTATTGGATCTAGTTTCTCTCTTAATCATGCTTTGAGATTTGCTTTCACGATGAAGGAGATGGAGGATTGTAATCTCTTAGATATTCATGTTGTAGGAGATGATTTTATATGAAGAAAATTTTTAGAACGAATTGTATTCATGATACTTGTTGACACATGAAATTTTTAGAAGCCATTGTCAAAACTTGATTAAGGAACATTTGATTACAATCCTAAATTATTGAGATATGGTGGTTTTTCTAATGTTCGGAAGTAAAAATAATTCTTCTTTGAAGCTACTTGAATGACCCATGATGATTATCTTCCCTTATACTTAGTTTGGATCACGTAAAAAATAAGAAGGAAAGAAAAGGAAAGTAAAGAAAGAAAAAGAATAAAAATAAGAAGAAAAAGTGAATTGTTTGAATAGGAGAACAAGAGAAGGATTTATTTTGTTTGGATGGATGAAAAAATGGAAAAAAAGAAATATATTAATAATATAAATTTTACTTTATATCAATTTAGAAAAATAAAATTTAACTTCATAATAATTTAATTTTTTTACTATATATATACTTATTAATAGAAATCTATTTTTTTATTTTTTAAAACATATAAAATTTAAAAAAAAATTAGCATAAATAAAAAAGAAAAAAAAATCTTTTCCCTCTTCACTTTTCCACCTAACAGGAAGCGATCAATTTTTGCGTGGGTTCTATGAATTTTATTTCCTTCCTTCGTGTTATCACACATAAACAAATGATGGAAAAAAATTTATATCCTCTTTTTTTTTTTTCCTTTTTTATCTTCTTTCATCATACAATCTAAACCTACTATTAATATTTATACTTTAGAAAATCATCCAACTAATATTTTCTACTATTAGAATTTGATACTTTAAAAAATCATCCGACTAATGTTTGTAAAGCTCTTCTGGAAAATAAAAAAAATTATTTATAATAAAATGATTTTTAATAATACTTTTTAAAATAAGATCATTAAATGAATATTAAGAAAGATTCAAAGATCATTTAAACCAAATTTTTTGCATTCTTTTTTATATTTTACTATCAATTATTATCAAAATACTAAAAGCTTTATATCAAGAAGAAATTTTTTAATTTTAAAAATTTTAAAAAAAATGTGTTAAATATAATGATAGGAATATATTTTTTCATACTCAAATTATTCTTAAAAAAATAAAAAATTAAATTGATAAAATTTACTTGTCAAAAAATATTTGATGCATCAATAATAATTTGTTAAAGAAGTATTTTTATACTTGTAAAATGTTAAAATTCCAACCTCTCTACTCCTAGTGTTCCTAAATTGTCTCTAAAAATTGTGAATATCCTTAAAAAATATTTCTTGAATGTAAAGTGAACATAAATCTTATATTCTATTAAAACTTATAACACTTCATGTCATAATGATTTTAGTTGTTTTTTTAAAATTTTTGGAATACTTCGAAGATGATGCATGAATTTTTTTAAGCATATTTTTTATTGTAAGAAGAATTGTGCTTCTTTAACTTAAGTTCTCATTATCCTTTCTACTGTAAAGGATTAGTTTAATAGTTTTAAAATTTTTTATCATTAATTGTTGCAATGTCCTGTATAATATGATTTACTCTTTTTTTATAACATTATTGAATTTTCTTCGAGCAACTTTGTTGTTTAAAGAACTTTAGATAATATAAATATTTTTTAATAAATTTTGTATGACCTGATTTATTTTAAAATAAAGGTTAGTAATATTAACTTTAAATCTTATTTGAAGAAGGTATATGATAAACTTGATAGAAAATTTCTAAAATCATTTTTTTATGTGTATGGTTTTCAAGTAATTATCATAAGATTTATGTTCTTTAATTCGTTCAACTTTGTTTGGAATAAAAAATATTGTTTAATTTTATTTTTATAAAATAATTAAGATGGTATAATCCAATATTGTGTCACCTATTTATCACTTGCATTGAAAAATTTAAACTTGTCATCAATAAAATGATGAACAAAGAATTGGTTGTTAATTAAAAAAAAAACTTATCCATTTTTCATATATTACTTTGCAGTTGATGTATGCTTCTTTTAGTTAAGACAAACAAATTTTAATACTCATATTATTACGTGTTTGATAATTTTTTTTATACATATCCTATAATCAAAAGATAGATTTATAAATATATTTTTTATATTTTAATTCTATTATAAAAAGATATTTAAAATTTAAGAGAGCAGACAAAACTCATTTTAATTTTATTATTGATTTAGTCAATAACAAATTTATAAATAAAAATAAAAATCTCTTAAACTTTAAAAAAAATTATCCTTTTTGAATGTCTAAAAATTTAAAATAAAATAAAATTATAGATAAAATTCAGCTAATAAACTATATGTTGTAATTTTATCATAAATACATTAACAACAAAGATACACAAAACTATTAGTATATTATACATACGAATATTCACTTTTAAATATATTTTTTTAATTTTTAAGTTGCCACTTTTTTACATCAAGTGTCTTAATTTTTTTATAAATTTTTTTTAAAGTAATGCGTGTTGGGGATAAAGTGTAGATATAAATATTGATTAAAAAATAACCGTTTACATTGAAATAAATTCCAAAGTCTTTTATGTATGTATTTAAATTTTATTATAATTACAAATATTTATTGTTCATTAATGACTGTGACGATACTTTATTTTTTAAATTTCATTTTTCCATATTAAAAGAGTCAAAACTCTTTTTTTATTTAGATTTTTATCACTCTCAAGTATTATTACTTAAGTTTCAAGCATTCCACTTTTAGCCTCTTTAATTTTAAGATTTGGAAATTTTAATCTCTTTAGTTTAATTTTAATATTTCTTTTTTCTAAATTTGGAGATTTCGTGATTATAGTTCATTTATTAGTTTTTTTATCAAATAATTAAAAATATTTATTTTAATTATTTTTAGTTTGAAGTGCAGTTGAATAAATAGTTAACTAAAAAAATTGTATAAAAAAATTAAAAAATATCTATTAATTATTAAGTGAAAATTTTAATCAACCGACCAAAATTGATAAATTTTAAAACAAGAAGGATCAAAATCGCTAATTCTAAAAATTGGAGACAGTAAAATGCAATTAAGTCAAAATTTAATTAACCAATCCAAATTTAAATTTAATATATCACATTCATTTTCATGATTTTATACTTAATTTCAAAACTCTTATTTATTTAATCCATATCTATATAATAATTTGAGGCTATTTTAAAATAAAAGAATTTGATTAAAATATACAAATTCTATTATATTAAATATTTAATTTTTTTTATTCATTTCAAATACTGTTTCTTAATTTTGATTTGATTTATATTTTTAATCTTGATACACAATGTGAAATTGAAGATATTTTTTCTTTTAGATAGATAAACAAAATTTTATAATCATTGCAATATGAATCAGTTTTTAAATATTTTATCTTTTTAATTAATATTTTTTAGACCATAGGTGTCCAACATCCTAATTAATTAATTGAATCAAGTTCCATAAATTAATCTGCATATTTAGTGGTAAATCATATTTATATAATAAAATATGTTATTCTCTTTAATTTTTTATTTTTAAATTTAATCAAATTCAAAATACTTGTATAATAATAAAAATAATAAGATGTCGGAGAAACTATAAAAAAAAAATATATTTTACATTTTGAATAAATTTCTTATTATTAATCAAGTCAACAAGAAGCTTGCGAGATGAAAGAATCTCTTAAATAAAATAGATGCTCATTTGGTGTGAATAGTCGAGAGTGATTTGTCCAAAATGTTTTGGGAGTTTTAAGATAAGTTTTGGATGTTTTTAGTAAATATGTCTTAAATGATGACATTTTGCACCAAGCCTATTAAACTAAACTCTTTTTTTTAGCTTTCTATTCAAATTTTTTTAATGAATTTGATTGTTTGCCTTAAAGAAATATTCAATGTTTGAAAAACATATTTTTCCAACTTTAAATGAGATAAAATTTACCGTTAAAAAGTATTAATTACTCTTGATGTTAATGGGGTGTTTAGTTTAATCGATATTACCATATTAGTGTTATAATCTAGGATTCTAATAACTTATTTCATTAAATTATTAATTTCCAACTTTGATATTATTTATATTCGTCATATAAATAATATCAAAGTTGAGGTTGGCATTGTTTCATAGCTTCAAATGCCAACGTTTGTTACTTTTCTAATTATTTAGACGTAATTATACTTGTTAATGGAGATAATTTTACTTCATATCATAAAAATGTTCCTATTGTTTTCATATTCAGGAAATACTAATAAAGGACTGAATTATTTTTTTAACATTATTTGATGACTTTTATTTTTATTTTTATTTTCCTAATTGTATTGTTAAAATGGACGCTTTTCAAACTAAGCACAGTATTGCTTTGACCTCTTCTCTTGTGGATTTGAGGAATTGGTTATAGCGTTGCTATGAGTTTCCTTCGCCTTTGGTTGTAAATTTTTATTTTCACATATAAAAATATATTAAATAAACTTTTATAGATTTAATTTTACGACTATTATTATTTTAATTAATCTTAATTAAAATTTATTTTTAAAATTTTAAGGCACACCTTAAAAGTATATATGATACGCCATGATTATAATAATTTATTTTCATAAGTTTTCTAATAATTTAAAAATATATTGTATCAAATTTATTTATATTTAATATTAAATGTTTAATTTTGATATTTTATTATACCATCAACGTATTAGAATTTGTGATAAAGATAGTTTTTCAAAATCAATAATTTTTAATAATAAAACAATTCATAACTGGATGATAATAATAAAAATTTATATTATTTTTATTGTCTGTTTATTTTAATTATATTCTAATATTATTATTAGAAACTGATTATTATTAATAAAAGTGGCTATTATTTTTAAATTTTATGTTATTTATAATATTGCCCATTTAAAACATAAATTTTATGCTAATTATTTTAAAGTAAGAAATAAATTCTAAAAATAATTAATAATATATAAATACAACTTAATTTTTATTTAGATTATTAAAATATTAAATTAAGCCAATTAATTTCAAATGAAAAGACTTGTTAAAAAAATATAAAGATAATACGGGGATAAGTTTTATTATTTATGTTATGTCTTATTTCATGTGTGATTTAATTTTTAAAATTTTAATTAATTTCATTTGTCACATAATTTTCAATTATTGAAATTGATTATTTTATTCTAAATTTTGTGTGATAACTGATTGATTGGTTGTCTGACACGTAATATGACTTCAATTTTGGTAAATTAATAAAAATTACGTACAATATTTATTTAAAAATAAAAGTTAATATTCAAAAATATCATTTTTTAAATATTATATATTTACATTAATATTGTATTACACTTCTGATATTTTTAAAAATTTATATATGAAAAAATTGATTTTAATAATAATAAATCATATATAAAAAATTAAAAATTACACATAAATTAAAATATAAAAATTTAAAGTATAATTAAGCAATAAAAGCAGCTACTTAAAATTTAAAAATTAAAAACAAAATACACATAAACACACGTGTATGTTTATCTCCAATTATACGAATAAAATCTTCCGGGCCCAGTCATGATCAACGGGATGCAGCTTCTTGGAATCTGTTGACCTAGTCCGTGATGCAAGTTTTGTCACTACAGTTACTGTGACGTACGAGATTGCGTAACAGCCGTTGACGTTAGAGTCTTTTCCTTTTATATTTATTAATTTTATATTTCCCGCTTGGTACCCAACCCCGTTCTCAAGGGCCACCTTTTTCTCTCTCTCTCTCTCTCTATGCGCCATCATCACCATGCACCAAGCAATCTCCATCGGCACACGTCACCAACCACCGGCCACCACCGCCATCGCCGGACGAAGCCGTGAAGCCAATGGAGTGGACCCCACCCAAGTGATCAAAATGGTTTCGGAGAACGCGGTGATAGTAATTGGGACACGTGGGTGCTGCATGTGCCACGTGGTGCTGAAGTTGTTACAAGGTCTCGGAGCGAACCCTCCCGTGTACGAGGTTGACGAGGGGAACGAAGGTACCGTGGCCGGCGAGCTTTCCCTGAAGATTGTTAGCGGCTGCAGTGGAGACGGCGCGGGAACGGTGCAGTTTCCGGTGGTGTTCGTGGGTGGGAAGTTGTTCGGAGGGTTGGAAAAAGTGATGGCTACCCATATCGCGGGTGAATTGGTTCCTATTCTGAAAGATGCTGGGGCCTTGTGGCTTTGACTATAAGCCCCTTCTCCAATTTGAGCATGTTTTCTTGCTCCTCGCTTCTTTTTTATTATTATTATTATTATTATTATTATTTTCATGTTTTGGAGAGAGAAATTAAGTAGAATTCTTAGAGTACTTCGGTCTCCTAAGCTTTTATTTTGAATTTGCTTAATTTCCGTCTCCTTGGGAAAAAGAATCTGTGTGTTGCTTGAAAGGCAGGGAAAGAGATTTTGTACATTCTTACCGATGAAGAGGACTTCTTTTGTATTCGCAGAATTCCTTTGAAAAACGCTGAGGTGACACACATGGTTCGTGATGTTTTCCTTCTTAATTAATTTGTTATTAGTTTATGATTGCTACTCCTACCTTAGTGGTTTGATTGGATTCAGTGCATTACTCGTTGATTGGTGAGTAAATTATAAAATTATTTCTCATTTATTATTTTTTCCATTCCTTTATGATTTATTTGAGGAGAAAGATAATATTAAAAAATAGAATATAAAAAAATGTTAAGATTTACAATTAATCAATTCCAATCTAATAAAAGGAAATCATAGCTCTTGAAACTGAGGTATCTTATAATGTGCACAACACACTTATTTTTCCAATTGTTAATTTAACTTGTTACTATTTTTAATATTTTTACTTATTTTCAATTTTTATGTTAGAATTTCTTCCCCTTAAATCTTATATATATATATATTATATGAAATATCAAATATAACATTTACATCAATTTAATATTTTTTTATAAAATATAATATTTATCAACATAACTATTAATTTATATTATAATATTTAATAATTATTTATATCAAAATTTAAAAGATTTAAATATTTGTATATATATTATTTAAATATTAATATTTATATATATAATTTTTTAAAAAAATATCGTCTACTTAATAAAAAAAATTTAAATTAATAATAAATTAATAAATCTTATATTTTATAAAAAATTATTAAATTAATATAAATATTAAAATTTAATATATGATATAAACGAATTTTAATCTTTTATATATATATATATATATTTCACTCTTAACATAATAAATGTTATAGTATATACTGCCGAAGAATTAAGCACCCATATGTACAGATATGAGATATCAACAAACATATCTTTGTATTAAAACTTAGTTGTCTTATTTTCAAATATCTTAGTACTTTTCTTTTCTTAGGTTATATATCATTATTATAACTTGGATATAATATTTTTACTTAAATGTAGTTATGATTATGCTTTTTAAAAAATTTTATAAGTAAAAACAAATAATGGTATGATGAAAACAGAAAAGTAATATAAATATAAACTATATATATTGAAAAATTAAAAAACATAAACAATATATAAATATAACTATTTTACCTAATATACACTGTCTCGCTCATATTTTAATTTAAAAATTATTATATTTACTTATCATATCATATTGTATTTAATATTTATAGTCATACCCTTGCACCAGAAATTTCATATTTTAATTTATTCTTTATTTAAGAATGAACACTTTTCATCAACATGGTTTGATTGGGAAGAGCATGAATTTCTAGCCATTGCAGAATGGTTCAAAGAATATTTATATTATAACAAAATAAGATAAATACTAGATTTGGATGCAAATATTTACAAAATTTTATGATTACGGGTACTTACATGATACTATAATAGTTATATTCATTTATTCATACTATATATATATATATAATATAAAATTAAAATTAAAATTAAAATTAAAGCAAAATTTAAGTTTGTATTTTTCTAATTAATTGAATTTTTTAAAATTAAATTGATGCTTTGAAATTCAATAGAAAAAATATACACATATAATTTTAATAAATGTTTTTTACATTTTATTAATTTATACAAAATGTTAAAAAATTGAATAATTATATTTTAATTAATTATTATTCACATAGGTATAAAATTTAAATACTCAACAAATATATGGATGGGATTAGAGTTGTTTTCTACTAGATATGCGAATAAATATAGGTAATTTTTTTAAAATATAAATATTAAGAAATTACCTAAAACCTATCCATTTACACTCCAACTTTTTTTAATTAGGTATGTAATATTCAGTTTGATTATGATGTTGAAGTGTATGACAAGATACTAATGAGAAAGTTCCCATTTTAGCATTTAATCATCTTCAAAAAATTAACTTCTCACTTATCTAATGAAAAAAAAAACATATTTTTTATTTTTCTTTTAGGAAAAAGATAATTTAAAATATTAGAATAACAATAATAATGAAATGAAAGTAAATATATATATATATATATATATTTATTTATTTATTTTAAATTTAAATTTATTTGAATTGTTTTAATATAACTAGTTTATAATTTTTATTTTTTATATTTTAATATATTTTTCCAAAAATAATTTATTTATGCATAATATTATTCTGAAATTATGATTTTAAAATTTTTATTTTAAAACTTTTTTACTTTTTTATACTTTTAAATTATACCTACCTAGTTTTAAAATGTTTATATAATGTACATGATATTTATTAATAGAGTTGACGATAAATAAAATCAACTGAAAATTAGTTTGAAATTTGATTTCATATCATTTCATGAATGAAATGAGCTGAATTTGCGTTAAAAGTTAAACTGATTAACTAAATCAGTTCAACCTGAGTTGGGTATAACTTAAGTCATTTAATTTAATATCCAATTTATTATATATATATATATATAAATTAAATTTATATATTTTTTTTAAAAAAAATAAAATATATAACGTAATCATAATATATATATATATATATATTATTATAAAAAATTATATGTTTAAAAAAATTTAATTTTAAAATTAATAATAAAATATAAATTTAAAATATCTAATATACAAATTAGTTATTTAATTTATTAATTATTAATAATAATTTATTTATTTTATATAAGTTATAATTATATTTATATTTTTAATTAGACAATTATTTTGTCAAAAATATATTAATAAATTACAAATTTTAAATATTTTAAATTTAATTTATTTTAACTTTTGGTTTATGTGATATTAGTTAATGAGATAACAAATCGAATTAAGTCATTCATAAGCTTCAATTGAGAGAGTTAAGAAAGAGATTTCTATCAAATTTAAGTTGAGTTTTGAGCCCAATAAATTCTTATGGTATCAATTTGAATTAAACCTTACTCATCCAATTTGACTCATTTCAAACCTCATTTATTAATATAAATTTGAATTTAATATCAATAAATTATAAAAAAATTATATTATTATTCAATGATACGTTAAATTTTAATAAAAAATATTTATAAATTTTAAAATGATTGGAATAATAAATTCTTTTAACAAATTATCAATCCATTAAAATTAAATTAATATAAGTAAAAAGTATTTCTTAAGATAATTTTTTTGTATGAATTCAATGCATTCAATCTAAATTTATAAAAAAATATTAAAAGTAAGTATTAAGATATATATCATTCTTAATGTTAATTAAATATTATGTTCATTAATTTATTAATAACTTATTAGTAATTATTAATTACATATACTCAAATTAAATACATAAATATATGTTCTTATTTAAAATCTTCCTCAAAATATATAAATACACAAAAATTTATCTTTTTTTAATCAATGGAAATCCAAGTACATCAATAAAAAACAATGCATTTCTTCTTATTGAAAAAAAATTAAAAACTGAAATATAAAAAAATATAAAACTTTTCCATTTGTTAAACCTAATTATCACAATTTAAATATAATTTTAAATGATTAAATAAGTTTGAATCATAATTTAAAATGATTGAATTTCTTACTATTGAATATTTTTGTCTAGGCCTATGCTTTGATATTTTTTTAAATTAATTTATTTTTTGAAAGTGTTTTTGGCTTTAATTTTTTACTATTAAATATTTTTCTTATCCTTGTCTCGTCTATGCTTTTAATTTTTAAAATTAATATATTTTTTCAAAGTATTTTAACTTCATAAAAGATAAATATATTTAAAATCCCTTTGATAAACTATATATGATGGAATATAATAAAGGAATTGGATAAAAATATAATAAAATATGACTCTATTTTATCCTAGTGTATTTTATCACACGTTTGATCCTTAGGATAATAAATTAAACATTATTATATTATCTTATTTAATATTTGATATGAACGAAAAATAATAAAATAGAGTATAAATTACATTAAAAAATCTATATTTTTTATTAAAATAATATATTTTTATAAAAAAAATTTAATTGAATTATTTTAATTTTAAATATAAATATAAAAAATAATTATTAAAAAATTTTAATTTGTTTTTTATATATAGATAATATAAAAAATTGATATTAAAATTATAATATTTTATTAAAATTTGTTTTTATACTTAAAATTTAAAAAAAATTTGTTATAAATTATAATAAAAAATAACATATTTGATAAAATGTATAAAATATTTCTTACTAAAAAATTATGTATATTTTTTTTTACAAAAATTATATTTTATATAAAATTAAATTATTTTTATAAAATATTAAAGATGATAAGATATAAAAGATAAGAAAAGAAAAAAAAAAGTTAGAATATTTTTACGATTTCTAATCCAACATCTTGTTAGGATAAGAATTTAACTATTAAATAGGATAAGTTAATATATTTAATTGAATAAGATAGGATAAATTTGTTGATTAAAGATGATTTGAGGTATGTAGTTGCATTATCTTTAAGGATATTTACATCGTGTTGTAATATTTTTATGATTTAGCAGGTTCGTCTGTAAAGTAGGAAATAAGAGGAGAACTAGCAAAAAAATGTGAATAATCCAACGGTGGAATTAGAAAATATTTTCATGCAGTAAAGGTAAGTTGAGACTCCTTTATATAGGAGTGATGCTTCGGGCAAAGATAAGATATCGATAAATGGTTATAAAACTCTTTAAAAGCATAATTAAATCAGTTTAAAATTTAAGTTTAAATTTAAAATTCAAACGTAAATTAATTTGTATTAAAACAAAATAATCAAATTAAAACTCAAAATAGTGTAACGAGGAACTTTTAAATTGAATAATTAAATAAGAATAATTCATAATAATATATGATTTAATCGCAACGAATAATTGATCAATTTTGGAATCAAAACAATTAAGGCTAATAATATGAAATAACTGGAAACGTAAAATGAAACTTTTCAATATAGGGTTTTCTCGAATAAGCAAATAATTTTAAGTTTTTAAAAATAATTATTAAAATAAAAAATTATATGGACCACATTATCACGTGCAAGAGGGATTTTTCCGTTTTGAACTAAACTGATTCAACCTTATGCGAACGAGACCACATCCCTTCCTTACTTGTCTACAAGCCCAATGGATGACCTAGTATGTAAAGCCTTCAATGGTCTCTATTCCATGCAATGTGAGACTTAGTCTCTTTTGAAATATTACCAACAACCCCTCACATATTTTGAAAGGGTTAAAAAGTTTTGAAAAGAAGAAAAAAGATCTATTGGGCTTTTTTTTTTAGTATAACATGCATAAGATCTGGTGTCTTTTGGACTATGAATCAAAATTTAGGCAAATGAGCTTAACTTGCAATGTTTTGGTGAAGTAAATTCTATGAACCAAAACCACATTGATGCAAGTTAAAGGCTTGTCTATCACATTATACCCCTATAACTTTATTGTTTTCGCTGATTTTGCACTAATAGGCCATGCATCTGCCTGGTAGTTCATGAATGCTCTAGAGATGGTGCCTTAATCTCATACAAGTGGCCTTACTTGACATTTATATAGGTGACATCAACAAGTGTATTCTGCATTTAATACACCACTCAAAAGGGATATGAGTGTCATTAAAACCATTTAAAGTTTAACTTCTCGTCCAATGTAACCTAACACTTCTCACATCATAGGAATGGAAATTTTAGTAGTGTTAGAGGGATCAACAATGACTTGTTATTACTCATATCAACCTTCTTCATATGATCTCCAATCACAAAGATTGAGTTTGTCATTGTAGATTTAATTATTGACTCAAGTCTCATTCCCCTCGATGTTTCATAAACCATTTTTCTACCTAATGGTTTGGTTAGAGGATCGGAAAAATTTACTTCTGACTTCATATAATCAATGGAAAAAATTTCATTTTTTAGTAACTACTTTATCACGTCATGTCTTAGACGTATATGTCGATTATTAACATTGTAAGAGTTATTTTTTGCAATTACTATTGCAGACTTATTGTCACAATGTATAGACATTGAAGGTATTGGTTTACTTCCTAAAGGAATATTTGCTAAAAAGTTTCTTAACCATTCAACCTCATTGCCAACTAGTTCCAAAGCAATGAACTCTAACTTTATGGTGGATTTTGCAATAATAGTTTATTTAGATGATTTCCAAGATATTGCACCACCTTCCAATGTAAATATATAACCACTAGTGGATTTTATTTCGTCTGAATCTAAGATCCAGTTTGCATCATTGTATCATTCCAATACAGCAGAAAATCCACTGTATGATGTACCATAATTAATGGTACCTCTTAAGTATTTCATTAGTCTAACTAATGTAATCCAATGCTCATTATTAGGGTTTTGTGTATATTTATTTAATCTACCCACAACATAAGCAATGTCTGGTCGAGAGTAATTTATTAACTGCAACAGACTCCCAATAATTTGAGCATATTTTGTCCATGAAACAAGTTCTCCTTTATTTTTCTTTAAGTGATAATTTCCATCATAAGAAGCACTCACTGATTTTGCATCATAGTGACCAAACTTTTTAAGAAGTTTACTGTATTATATATCACATTTCCTTATGATTTTAACACTCAGAATCACATTTGCTTCATCCATATATTTCATGTCAAATTTAGAAGAGAGAAATATTTTAGTGCTATTCACTATATCAGTACAAGTTTCAAAGATAAGCATATCATCAACATACATGCATATAATCACACATTCATTATTTTCAACTTTAGTATAAACACACTTGTCGCTTTCATTAAATAAAAATTCATGACTAATCATAATATTATCGAATTTTTCATACCATTGTTTGGGTGCTTGTTTTAACCCATATAAGAATTTATGAAGTTTACACATTATTTTCTTGATCGGCAACCACACTTCCTTCAGGTTGTATCATATAAATTTCCTCTTCTAAATCTTCATTCAAAAAGGAAACTTTAACACCCATTTGGTGAGAAAATGGATAAAATTTTAATAGAGAAAATTCTAGTTATAGGGGCAAAGGTATCAAAGTAATCTATGTTATGTTTTAGGGTAAAACCTTTTACAACTAAACGAACTTTATATTTTTCAATATAACCATCAGGATAATATTTTCTTTTAAAAATCCACTTGCAACCTGTTGGTCTAGCCCTAAGGGTAAATCTACTAAGGTTCATGCACTACATTTCATAATAAATTTAAATTCACTTTTAATAGTTTTTTTTTTCAAAAAATAAGCATTAGAAGAGGAGATAGTTTCAGTATAAGTTAGAGGATTATTTCCCATAAGGTAAAAATAAAAGTCATTTCCTAAAGAGGTTTCTTTCCCATAAGGTAAAAATAAAAGTCATTTCCTAAAAAGGTTTCTTTCCTTTGCATTGGTCCAATTTTTAGCAAATTTTGGATCAAAAGGTTTATCATCAATGAGTGCAAATGAAACTTCATGCATGTCAAGGATGGAGTAGATTCTTTTCAGCCATCTATGGTACGCTTATCCTCCAAAGATCTCAATTTTGGAGACATTGGGAAGGGGTTTTGCATATGCAACAAGAGGAGTAGTTTGGTTGACAAGAGCATGAGTCATGTCGTTTAAGGAATTAGTGCAAGCATCGTTGGTGGCCATAAGAGATATCCTTGAGATTGTTGATTAAGGATAGTGTGAGGCATGTAGTTGCATTGTCCTTAATGATATTTGCACCTTGTTGCGGTATCCTCCAAGATTCAGCAGACCCGTCTGCAAAATAGGAAGGAGCAGAACTAGCAAAGAAGATGAACAACCCAGTAATGGAATTAGGAAATATTTTAAAGATAAGTTGAGACTCCTTTATATAGGAGTGATGCTTCAGATAAAGATAAGATATCGATAAATGGTAATAAAATTCTTTTAAAGACATAATTAAATCAGTTTAAAATTTGAATTTAAATTTAAAATTCAAATGCAAATTAATTTGTATTAAAGCAAAATAATCGAATTAAAATTTGAATAGTGTACCGAACAATTTTTAAAGTTAGATAATTAAATAGGAATAATTCATAATAATGCATGGTTTAATCACAATAAATAATCGATCGATTTTGGAATCAAAACAATTAAGGTTAATAATCTAAAATGATTGACAACATAAAATGAAACCTTTAAATAAAGTTTTCAAAAATAATTATTAAAACCAAAAATTACATGGACCAAATTATCAAACGTAAGGGGATTTTTCCATTTTGAACTAAACTGGTTCAACCTAATGTGCATAAGGTCATATCTCTTCCTTATTTATCTACAAATCCAAAGAATATCCTAGTATATAAAATCTTTAATGATTCTTATTCCAAGCAATATGAAACTTAGTTCCTTTTAAAATATTATCAACAAAATTATCCTATCATTTACTATTATCGTGACCTCTAAATAAATCTTAAATGCAATATGAGGGGATAAGATATAAGTCCCCCTCTCTCACAAGATGGATTTAACATAATATCAACCTTTTTTATTGTTGTTGTTACTTATAATTATAATTATTATGGTTAAGATGATATCTTTATTTTTGTTAATATAGTTAGATGTTGTTTCGTTCTTGTAATTTTTTTTTATTTTCATTGTTAATTTTTTTAAACTTTTGTTTGTTATTATTGTTAATTTTTAATTATATATTATCATTATATCAAGTAACAAATGTTTAAATAATTTTTTTCATTTTAAATTATTAATGTTAATTTAAAGATAAAAGGTTGAAATAATTTAAATAAAATTTTAATTTTAAATTTTATTATTTTCATTATACATAAAATTATCATTTCTATCAATCTAGTGTATATAATAAAAAGTACTTAAATATTACAAATTATATCTTTTATTATTAAATTGGATCAAACATTATCTTAATATTTCACTTAAATTATTTATATAAAAAATAGATAAATTATAATGATATATTTTGGGATTGATTGAAAAAATATTTGATATTTTTTTATCCTATTTAAATCTTTCTTAATTTATATAAAAACATGACATCAACTATATAATTTTACATAAATTTTTCATAATTTCTTATGATATTATATGAAAAAATTGAGATATCAATATATTTTTGATATATTTTAAAAGATATCAATATAATTTATTCTAAAAAAAATTTAATATATACAATAGATTAATATACATGACAAATATTAATTATACATAAGTTAAGCTAGTAAATATCTAATTACAAGTTAATAACATAAACATAAATAAAAATTTCAAAAATTTTAAAATAAAATAAAATAAAATTTTAAAGGACTAAAATAAAATTATTATGTTTATAGAGATTGAAAAATATTATTAAATCTTATTATTATTATTATTATTATTATTATTATATGAAAGAAAACTACAGAAAAAAAAACTCTCAAAAGAATGCTCGTGTCAAGGGGGCAAATGCAAGACCTGAAGGAAATGTGCAGGAGATGCTTTTCTTTCTTTTTTAGCCGAGTGATTAGCGTTGTTGTTCCCCTTCCCAAAGAACATATGGAAAATTTAACATTCCAATCTCTCAGATCAAGGATGTTAGATATAAGAGTTTATATATATGAAACGCGGAAGACACTCATTTTACAACTAAAAGGAGTTAATGAATGTTGTTTTCGCTCAATTATTTTGAAAAGTAATCTTATTTGTAATCATAAAAATTATCTTTACGATTTAGAAACATATGTTTGGGTTGTTAGATAGAAGGTTGTTAATTAATAAAATACTTATTTTAGTAAAAAAAACACTTTTAAAATGTTTAGTGTGTTTTTTAAATCTAAAGAAAAGAAAATTTGAGGAAAAAAAAGAGATATCTGGTTAGCTTAAAAAACTGTTTTGAGTAGCTCATTAAAACAAACTAAAACTATGGCTATGTATTAAAACTAAATTTGGTTTTTATAATTGTAACCAGGTAAAAAATAGCTTATAAAGCCTAAAAGTAAGTTATTTATATACATTTTTAAAATTATTTTTTCAAAAGCTTAAACAATCAGCTCTTAAAGACAATTTCATTTAAAAGAACACATGGCGTAAAAGTAACTTAATCTTATAATACACAGATTTGAACATGAAGAATCAGATAATCAACATTTTTTTTTTTGTTTTCATAAGACAATCAACATTTTTTTTTTGTTTTCATAAGACAATCAACATTACAAATTATAACGTGATTTTCAATTTTTTGAATATTTTTATTTCAATATAAATTTGAAAAACTCATTTAATTATGGAACACAAATAATAAATTTGATTAGAAAAGTAAGCTAAAAGAAAGACCAATCAAGTAGTAAAAAAGGAACTTAAACAAAAGCATGTATAGTTGATAAACCGTAAACGAGCAGAGCAATATATATAATCTACATAAATTACTTATAAAAACACGAAGCTAATCAAATATTCATCTCTGTTGTTTTCTATTTTTCTAATTTCATTATAACTTTTTTGTTAAAAAAAGATATTTTTTAGTCTTGGATTTAAGAAAACTTAACGTGAACGTTGTATTGTTCTTAATATAAAAGGACCAACTGAAACGAAACAAAAGGAATCCATCTGACCCACAATACTTCCGACACCATACATTACCCAGGTTCTCGGCCCACAATCAAAGTTCAAAATAAATGATCCCAAAGATAAAGTAAAACAAAACAAAACAAAACCGAATAAAATAGCATAAAGTACAATAATAATAATAATAATAATAATAATAATAATAATAATAATAATAATAATAATATAATAATAATAATAATAATAATAATAATAATAATAATAGAAGTTATATTTGTATGTACATCTAAATACACCTCCTATCTAACCGTTAAAATTCTTTTTTATTTTTTAAAAAGGATTAAACAACTAAAACTTGGTATATATCTAAATATGTGGACCGTGCAAATTTATATTTATGTTTTTCCTAATAAGGAAGGATTAAACAACTAAAATTTGGTATGTATCTAAGTACTGTGCAAATATATGTTTACGTTTTTCCTAATAAGAAAGGATTCAACAACTAAAATTTGGTATGTATCTAAATATGTGAACTGTGCAAATATATGTTTATGTTTTCCTAATAAGAAAACAAATGATTCATTAAAAAAAGTAGTAACATATTCAAATCCATTTTTTCTACAACACTGTTTTTTCTTCTATTACATTAATAATAGTATCGCATATTTTTTATCTCATCAATAATATTATTGCATAATTTTTTATTTTTTCCTAACAAATATATATTATTTAAATGAAATGAAATAAAAATAAAAAAAATTATTTCAATCTATGCAATATAAAAAAATCTATTTTTTAAAATTATTTTTCTTATAAATTTAAAATAAATTATATTTTCTTTTTCTAGCTCATTTATTTGAAGGAGGAAATTTTTTTTAATTATTCTTTCTTACATTTTTATTCATTCAAATAATAGAATAAAATATATATTTTTATATTTTATTCTAGGTATTCTAGGTTAAGAATTCATGAGTTAGACTTAAATCATATATATATTTAATCAGAAAACTTACAAAATTAATGTTAATATATAATTAGATCTTTTTAACTAGAATCTTAAATATACAGTCTAGTTAACAAAATAAAATATTATACCAATATGATACGGAATTAACTTGCTTAAATCACACATTTCATACTCTAAGATATAAGAATATTTCACAGTTATAAGAAGATAGAAAATCTAGCTAAAATGACTGATTAAAAAAAGCCACTCTCTTTTCTTAGTAGTAACACCAATACAATATAAAGCTCACATCATCGTTGTTCCATTGTTAGAAAGAAGACTAACTAAGCATTGAAGTGTTATTATAAGTATCATCTCTAATTGCTTGAGTTTGCTAAAGAAGAAAAACTTTTATCCACCATTATTGTAGTATTGTGATCTTGTATGTTGGATTCCTTTGTATCACCAAATCATTTTGATGTTGTTTATGAAAAAGGTAAATTCATTCTTGTCCACATTTTTCTACTACTTTTTTTTTTTGCAATATAATTAACCCCCACCAATAACGTTATTTGTGAGGCCACACTTGATATCTATGTAAAGAATTGATTTATTGTCTTTAAGGCATATCTCGTAGTTAAACTCAAATATTCCAACCGTAAGCAACCACCACCATTGTAATGACATGATATATGCCTTTCTTGTAATAGGATTTTGATAAGAGTGATTTTAAGGAGGAACTCATTTACTTCCTAGAAGATAAGATCAAAGAGTTTGAGAGATCCTTACTCTTATTTACAAACTTTGGACCTAGGATGATGAATTAAATGGAAACAAAACATTTAGTGGTGCAGATAGCTTGCTAATAACGTGATTAGGGCCACCATCCAACATTTTCAAACTATCAGGGAGAGATCTATTCTTAGGATCACAGTATTGTGTTCACTATGAAAACTATGTGTAATGAGATATCCAAGGTTGTGATGTGTAAAACCTTCATTAAAAAGTTAAAGGAAACAACCCTCAAATAGTTTATTTTTTTATCCCATCGTTAATCTGGGGGAATTTGGAATGAGATATTATCCTAATTTGTTGATCATTTTATCGCTTATAGGGATGTATCAGGGAATACCCCTTCCGTAGACAAGTTCAAGTAAGAAAAGGACGAAACGTTCAAGACTTTCATAACTTGTTTTTATAAGATGATGTGAATTAAATGAATCTTTCTTCAAGTTCGTTCTCTTAAATCATGAATTAAGATTAGGGATGATGTAAACAAGCTAAAATTAGGATTTTGATAATTGAAAGAATAAAAACTGGAAAGTAAATGAATGAGAGAAAAATATTATACCCTCAATTTTACAAAGAAAAAATAGTGTAAGCTCAATGTAAAATTGTTACAAAAGTATGAGAAAATCTTTAATAAAATCCTAGTAATGGCTATTTTCAATAATCCTAAGAGGAACGTAAGCCTTCTAAAAAAAAGACTTCAATTTTTGTTATCATCAAAGTTGTTCATTTAAGGGGTTTTACATGAGTATTTATAATCAAACAAAAATCTTAAAATGCTTATTAGACATTATGATCCAACTCACCAGCACAATAAAAGAAAAGTAAACAAATTCTAAAAAAGCTTGATAACTATTACAGTTAAATCCATTAATATAATCAATTAAACCTATATTATTAATTGATAAATAAATATAAAGTTCTTATCCAAATTACAAAAGAAAAAGAAATTGAGATAAAATAAGTTAAAGTTGGTCCTATTCTTCTAAATTTTCATGTTGAACACAATGAACCAATATTGTATTTTTTTTTTCTTCCATGTTAGGTTTTCTTGAACATAATTATGATTATTTGATTTAATATTTATTTGACTTTCTTTGCCTTTAACTTTGTCATAGGATCTCCAAGTCAATGCAGGAGATCATCCATTTTATTTTCTTCATTTTTTATATTATCCCTTCTTAATTCTTATCACAAAGAGTATGGGTTAGTCCCTAATATGTTCAAAGTCATTTGATTACTAATTATTATGGAAGTCATATGAAAAAAAAAGGCACTCTATTTGCCTTGTCTTGGGTAAAATTTGAGCCATGATGAAATTTCAAATAAGGGTGACAATGGATGTAAAGATAGAAGATAGTCTAGTTGAAACAATTCAAGAAAATCAATCTAAATAGTTCATCCAGAAATAATCTTAAGTTGACCAAAAGAACAGAAGAAATGTTAGGTAGTATAAGGACAAGTGGTTCAAGAACAATAATAACAACTTTTGAAACAAAAATATGAGGTTGAAGAACTGACTCAAGGACTATATATTCCTTACCAACTAACCTACTTACTTATAAGACTACAATTGTTCACTTTTATTTCTTTATGTCATATTTAGAACCATTATTTCTGAATCACTTGTTACGTTCTTATAAGACTTTTATTTAAAATGAATTTCCGATCTATGAACTACAATTTTACCATAAGGTTGGCAAAGTCTCTTCCTAATAGCAAGCTATGAAATAAGATAATATAACTTTTAAGGCCAATGACAATTAGTTTATACTTTCTCTCTTTTTTGGTAAATAGATATTGGTTGTAAATAGTTTTACAAAGTTAAATACAAATGCTAATGGATCCTTAGATCAATATAAAGCAAAGTTGGTCATTAAGAACTACACTCAATATTGTTTAGACACTTTTTTATCTGTTGCTAAGTTGAACATTGTCTTTATTCTTCTCTCAATAGTTTTTATGTATAATTCGTTGATTATACAATTATCCATCAACAATGCCTTTAAATGGAAAAAGTTTCAAGAGATTTACATTACCCCACCTTACAAGTGTTAAACTCATGAAAAACTTTTGATGTACAAACTCCATAATTTTTTATGGCCTTAAGTTAGTGGTTTTATAAGTTTTCCTTTATTTTAGTTTCTCATGGATTTAAGCAATCCAACAATGACAATTCACTCCTCACTCATGGTTTTAGTTCCTCATTAACCATAATCTTGTTCTATGTAGATGATATTTTAATGGTTGATTTCAATAAAACACTTTTTTTTTTCAAAATTCGAATCATGTTACAAAAATTGCTTCAAACTCAAAATTATTAAAGATATCAAATGTTTTCTTGGTCTTGAACTTGCTTAGTCTTTCAATGGCATTTTTTTTTCAATGCAAATACACTTTATCTTTACTTAAAGGTACGTGGTTTATGTCTTCCAAGACCTAAAACCTTGGATCCTAACGTTAAGATTAATGCTTATAATGGAGAACTTCTTTCTAATGCTTCCTAAAAAAATTCATTAGTTGCTTCATGTATTTGACCATTTCATAATCAGACATTACCTATGTTATGTATAAACCTAGTTAATATATATGAGCCCTATGCATTCCAAACTTAGTTAATATATATGAGCCCTATGCATTCCAAACTTACAGGTAGTTCATCACTTATTTTGACACTTGAAATAGTCATATGATCCATATTCTTATTTTTTGCCCATTTTTCACTTACCAATTTTATTTTTGAAGATGCTAACTTAGGTAGTTTCTTGAACATAGCCAAAGTATACTATACCTTTGCATTTTCTTAGTAAGATTCTTTACTTGTTTAGAAGTCTAAAAAGAAAAACATGATCTTGAAAAGTTTTACATGAGAAAAATATCAAGCTTTTGTAGTACTATATGAGAAGAATATCAAGCTTTTGTAGTATTAATTGTTGGATTTTTTTGGTGAAAGCAAATTCCAACTAATTTTGAAACTCCAACTTTTATACCAGTCAATTGGTCTAATCTTGCACCTTATGAATGTTTAAAACATATTGATATTGATTATCATTTTATCACGGAACATGTCTCTCATATCCTCATCAATTTAATTCAAGTTAATCCACTAGTTTTCATATCTTTTTATAATTGGTCTTCACTCCTGTTACATTAGCTATTATCAAAATTAGATATTCTTAATATCCATCTCCAACTTGAGGGGTATTAGAATTTAACTATAATCCTTTCTATTAAGATAGTTATTTGAGATTTTATTATTTTCTATTAAGTTAATTTCTATTAAGTTAATTTCTATTAAGTTAATTTCTCCTTGATTACACTTGTATGCATATTTCTAAATCATTAATGGATAAAATAATTCTGAAATTTCACTATCTTGTTATCTTCTCAATAAACTAAAAATTACAATAGCAACTATTAATAACTACAAAGAATATAAGTAGAAGCTATATATTTGTTGCAAAATATGAAACTTACAAATTAAAAAGATTGGTTTCTACTCCAAAATTATTAACAATGGTTCAAAATTGATGAGATTGAGGATTTATGTAAAGAAGACTCTTTAGGAAAGATTCATATGTAAGTTTTGACAAAAAGAAAAAAAAAACTAAAACATCTTCATTTAACTATACTTATCTTAATCATAATGGTATATTAACTTCTTATTTAACTTTTGAGAAGTCTTGCTTTTTATTGTAACTTATATAAAAAACATTTATACTTCTAACGGAAAAGAAAAATAGTATAAATAACATTATAGGAATACATTTTTATTTAACATTATTCAATTTAGGATAAAGATAAAAGGTGTGTGGTCTTCTTAAAAAAATAAATCACTATATATTTTTGAGTTAAGATAGAGAAAGCTTTATCAAAGTATTTGAGAGAAAAATTCAACAAAAAATGAAGGAAATTCCTATTAATTATTTTAAAATTGTATTTTAGACTTTTAGTTATACATTATGATTTAACAAGGGAAAGTCCTTTCCATTTCTCTCATCCTTTCTCGGTACTATGTACTATCTAAATTAATGAATGAGTTTATAACAAATAACAATATTATGATGATAATGTTTAGAGGTATCAATTTGTTCCATCCAACTCAACATAATCTTAGTCCACATGGGTTAGGATCAAAATGACTCACAAACCCATAAAATTTCATATTTGTAAAGCCCATTAAGTCTTATGGTTTAGAGCTGACCTGTAGGCTTACTTTTTTTTGTCTTCAAATTTTGTCTTTGAATTTTTTGTTATTTTTTCTATAAAATATTTTTTCTACTCTAATTTCTTTTACTCTCTTTAAATAAAAATAAGAATAAAAAAATTTAGAGAAAGAAAGAAGGAAAAATAAGTTAGAAAAGAAAATTTTATAGATAGAAAAATAAATATATTTATTAAAAATAAAAATGAAGAAAAAATAAAAGTATAGAAATTTTAGAAAAAGTTGAGATAGAAAGAGAAAAAATTAAAGAGGAAAAAAGAAAGAAAGAATATTTTAGTATAATAAAAAATATTGAAAGGAAAATTTAAAGAAAGAAAGAAAAATATAAATGAATAAGATAAAAAATTAAGAGAGAAGGAGATATTGACGAAAAAAATAGCTAAATATAAGATACGTTCATATGAGTTAGTTTATACTTATTCTACTTAATTTTTTAATTATATGGATTAGAGTTAAAAAAATCTCAATTTTAAATAAGTTACAAAATAGAATGTTATAAGATAGAGATATATGGATTAACATACACCCATCTCATTTAATTTGAAGGTTGTGCGAATTAAGGTTAAAAAGTTTTACTTTAAATTAGTTATAAAATAGAAAATTATAAGATAAGATTACATGAGTTAGCCTATATTAATCACACTTAAATTTAGAGTTACATGAATTATGGTATAAAATTTTTTATTTTTAAACGATTTACAAAATAAATGATTATAAGATAAAGTCAGATAGACTAATTATACTCATTCCACTTAAGTTAAGAATTTCATGAGTTAGAGTTTAGAATTTTTACTTTTAGACAAACTATAAAATAAGAAAGATTTACAAAGGATCAACTTTTAAATATGTTATATAACATATGATAAGAACATAGGATTAAATAGATTGGCCTACCAGATATGAACCAATTTGATAGCTCTAATAATATTGAATTAAGTTTTGACAAATTAATAACTAACATTGACTAAAAATAATAAAACATAAGTGAGGTGTGATTAAACAAAAAATATGTCATCATTAATAAAATATAAGCAATCTAACAAGAATATTTTGTCTCATTAGTATACTTCAATGGTATTAATAGATAATAATTTTAAGATTATATATGTGACTTTTAATTTATGCAATCCTAATATTAAAGTTATGCAAAATATATCATAATAATTAATAAATATTAATTTGATTAGAAAATAATTATAAACAATTAAAATAAAAAATATTATAAAATTATCAAATTTTATCATTTTAAAGTGGTATTTATAACATTGACTTAAAAAATACATTTTAGATAAAATAATAAAATTAGTTTGATGGTGAAAAATTGAGAATTATAATAATTTTACATAAAGATTATAGATTTAAATTTGATAATCTTCTATATCATAAAAAAAATTAAACTTCATTTTTTTTAATTTATACATAAATTTTTTTTTAGACAAAAATATTTTCACCCTCTAAATTTAAATTGTTTTGATTTTATTTTTAATTTTATTTTTAATTTTATTTTTAATTTTATTTTTAATTTTATTTTTAATTTTATTTTTAATTCAATTTTATTTTTCTAATTTTTTTTAATATCTTTAATATTTTTATAATAATGTTAACTTTTATTAGATTTTTTAAAAATTAGATATTTTTTAAATCATTTTGATCCATCTAATTATATATATGAATAAGCTATAAAATATAACAAAGTTTTAGAATGAGGATTACATGTTAATGATCTTAAAATAATTTTTTTTATAATTATTTTAAAAATATTAAGATTTTATGTTAAAAAATTTATAAAAAAAAGTTGATTTGAACTCTTATTTTAACCAATAAAATCATTCAATTTTGATTACCTAATGTCTATAAGAATCTTGCAATCAATTTTAATAATTATTAAAATAAAAAAATAAGTGTTCCAAATAGAAGTTTAACAACAATAATTTTTAATATCCACATTTTTTTTCTAAATACATGTATTTTTCCATCCATTGATCCGTGGCGTTAGATAGTTTTTTAATATTTACATTTTAATATCTTATTTTAACTAATAAAATTATGAAAAAATTAATATGTTGATCAAAATAAAATATATAAAGGATCTCTTTAATCAATTTTAATAATGATTATCTAAAATACGATTTTAATTTTTAATAAAATTTAATTTCGTTATAACAAAAAAGCTAACATGGTAAAAAACAAAAATTGAATGACTAAATTAAATAATAAAAAAAATAAAAAGATGAAATCAAAACTTATTTTGCCTAACTTTTAAAATAAAAAAACTCAAAATAAATGATACCTTAATATGTTAGATTAGGTTTAGGTTAAATTTTACGTTAGGCTAACTTGATTTGGTGTCATTCAATATTTGAAAAGCTTTTATATTTTTATTTTTCGGTAGTGCTATATTGTATGAAAATGTCCTGGAAGAAACTATCAAGAATTTACTGGACATTAAAAGATTGAATAGATAAATACACGAGAATGCTGAACGTGAAATAAAGTGAGAAATTGTATTTATACTATAAAATAATATAATAATTTATATTTATAAAAAGGAAAATAAAAAATATGATAAATAATATAATAAAAAGATAAAAATAAATGTATATAAATTATCATATAACTTTATAATATAAATATCACATTTTAAATAAAATTATAATAATGGGTTAGGATGTTTTGTAAACCATTTATACAGATTATCTGTCCTAATGTTAAACGTTTTCCTTTATTTTTAAGCTTAAGATTTTGTTAAAGTTAATTTTTAAAATTGATTTTAAATAATAAAAATGTTCAAATTTTTAAAAATACCTAATACCCTGTAATATAAAAAATAGCGATTTTCTTATTTAATTAATTTTACAGTTTTAAATGCTTAAAATTAGCTTAATATTAACAAATCGTTAACTTTAGTTATATAACTGTGTTATGTGTATATTAATTTTTATATATATTTTATAAAATATTAGATTTTCTGTATGAAAATTAATTTAATTCGTAAAAATTAGATACATATTTGGTTCAATTTATTTTTAAAAAATTATATTTTTGAATTTTATAAATATATTTTTAAAAATAACTTAAAAAAATTATTTCTAAATAATATGCACTGAATATAAAAATTGATCGAAACATGATATCGGCAAGAAGTAATATTTAAAAAAAAAATAAAAAATGTCTGCTTTATATTTACGCTGCGGTCTGGTGGATGCAAACAGAAATTCACAAAAGCGAAGAAATAAAGCACCCAAACAGAGCACCGCCTCTACTCTCAGTCTCTCTGAACTTTCCTTTTGTTTTCCCTCGCCAAATTTAAACCGTTTCAAAAGAAAAAAAAGGTAAACTAATTAAATAATACAATAATATAATTGTAAATTCTGGAAACCGAGCCATAAAAGAGAAGCACAGAGAAAGGGGGGAAAAAGCAAACCGCGAGAAACAAAGATGCTCAAGCTTTTCAACCGAGGCAGGGACAACCCCGCCGATGCGTCACCGCCCTCTGCGGCGGAGGCGAAGTCGTCGTCCTCGTCGAGGTCTATGGTCGCCGGCCCCGCGAGGCCTATACGCCTCGTCTACTGCGACGACAAGGGAAAGTTCCGGATGGATCCGGAAGCCGTCGCGACGCTCCAGCTCGTCAAGGAGCCCATTGGCGTCGTCTCCGTCTGCGGCCGTGCTCGCCAGGGCAAGAGCTTTATCTTGAACCAGGTGAATTTTCCATTTCGAGTGAAAGTATCTTGGTTTCTGAACTTTAGGGTTTGGAATTGTAGTCTTGCTTTTTTTTTACTAGGGTTTTGACACGTCGATAGTTGTTACGTGAGATAACTTTAGATTGCCGTCGTGTTTATGCCTGAATATCACTTTCTGTCACTAATGCGTGTCTGGTTTTGATTAATTTTGGGAGCAGCATCGTTTTTTTTTGTCAGAAGTTTTCTCATGGCGATTTTGATTATAACCTGCTTTTATTGAACGCAAAATATATTATTCGAAACCTAGTTGTTGGAAGGTGTGGTGACCGTTCTTGACTAGTAGCTAATAGGCCGCAGTGGGAAAGTGGCTTTGTGTGATTTTGAGCGTGTCTGCTTGTTTACTTATCCATCGACAACGACTTTGTGGATTATTGTTTCCTCTTGGTTCGTGCTGAAAATTTGGGTGCGAATTCTGTGGCTAAGTCTAGCATATGTGGAAGAAAAATACTTTGGGATTTCTTTCTACGCCATTGAATTGTTTTTTTTTTTTGACAGAGAACATTTTGAGCTGTAATTCTTGTTTATGTCTCAATCTGAGATGTAACTTTTACACTGCAATTATTTCTCTTGGTCTTGAAATGAAATAACTAAGTGGGACTTTGTTATTATTATCTGCATTATAAATTTTCTGCTTACGTTTTTGTATTGCAGCTCTTAGGAAGAAGTAGTGGATTTCAAGTAGCATCAACACATAGGCCATGTACCAAAGGGCTTTGGTTGTGGAGTATGCCTTTGAAGAGGACAGCTCTTGATGGAACGGAGTACAATCTCCTGCTATTAGACAGTGAAGGAATAGATGCTTATGATCAAACGGTCAGCTTTTCAGTTTTATAAGTGTTAAGTTCTATGCTTATTTTCTTGTGTACAATGATGTATGTAATAAATTTCTAAGGGTTGCTTTCTTTTCATGCTAAACAAGTTTTTTTAACTGTACAGGGAACATACAGCACTCAGATATTCTCACTAGCCGTCCTTTTGTCTAGCATGTTTATTTATAACCAGGTGTGCACAGCCTATTGAAACCTGTATTTTCTTTGGTGTAATTGCTTTTATTTTTACTTCTATGTGTTACTTGGTCTTGACATTTTATGATCAATTGAGAGTCTTTATAGAGCTTGGAACTTTAATCCCTTTTCTCCTCCCATATTCTCCCTTCTTTTCTGAATTGCTTGCTGAAATTGGAATGCTGATGTTGTTTCTTTTATGCAGATGGGTAGTATAGATGAGGCTGCCCTTGATCGTCTTTCTCTTGTCACTCAAATGACAAAGCACATCCGGGTTAGAGCATCTGGAGGAAAGAGTTCTCCATCTGAGATAGGACAATTTTCCCCAATTTTTGTTTGGCTCTTACGGGTAGGTTGTGTACCATCACAAGTGGTGGGCCAAAATATATGTTGTAATTTGTGGTGATGGTATCTTAGCATACTGTGAGTGTATACTGTATAGTCTCATTCTTAATCTGCCAATCCTCTTGCTGGCAGGACCATTATTTGGACTTAACAGAAGATAACAGAACACCGCGTGACTATCTCGAAGATGCATTGAGGCCTGTCCAAGGGAGTGGACGTGACATTGCAGCTAAAAATGAGGTTCCATTCTGTGTCCTAATTTAGTCATTCCAGGAAGCAATTGGGTAATATCATAAATGTTAGAATATTAGGATTCTTATTTATTAGGTGAGTGGTCTTATGTGATGGGCTTTTAGTAGTCATTTTGCTGTCTATAATTAAAAACCTTAATTTAATAGAAATCCATAATTAGAGCAAGCATTAAATTTAAGAATCCATAAGATCTCTCATAATTGTTAATCTCTATGGGTAGAGTATCCCAAATTATGTTGCTTTATTCTTTATTTTATTTTCAATCTTCCAATTGCTATTAGAAAACTAGTATGATAGTATATACGATCAAGTTTAATTGGCCAGCTCATAGAGGCATTGAATTCAGAAACAAAATTGATAAGAAAAAATGAACTTGAATTAACAACAAAAATTCGTTTTACATTAGGTTAGGGTTGGGATGTCTTATCCCCTCATTACAAAATTTCAATTACACATGGTAAGAGATGGAAAGAACTCTATGAGAGATTGATGAACTTGTAACTTGATGTTTCAAAGAATGAAGTTCCTCAATTCCCAATATCATAGAGAAAGAGAGTTCTGTAGAAAATTTCAAAGTTCAACTGTCAAAAACTATCTAGATCTGGGTGAGATTGCTATTATTTATATGTCTCATCTGAGGTTGGTGTGCTTCACACTAATTTTGGCAATTGATGTTGCTAATATGCTCAAGGGAAAAAACTTCAATTTCATTTAGACATTCGCAGCATTATTAATGTACACTGGTCAAAACTCCTACAATTCTCAGATTTGTGTGCTTAACACTGATTCTGGTGTTGTCAAGACCTTATTAACACATGTAGATCTTCCTGCTCATGCTCAAATTGGTGTGTTAATGCTGACATAGTCTCTTCCAACTTTCCAATTAGAGCTTTTGCGTTGTCTCTGTAAGATGATTAACTAGGGAGTAAATAATAAAGCATCAAAGTGGAGTAGTTATCACAATTCAACCTAAGAATTTAGAATACTATCACATCATCATGCAACCTCACTATTCTATTAAATTCCTACAGATTACAATTTTTTATAACTATAACTAAAATAGCATAATTGAAGTGTCATGTTTGACACATTTTGAGTGGGGCTAAATGGAGACATTCAGTTCTAGTAGATTACTAGGATCATTTTGGAAAAGATGCATTTAAAATCCCCCAAAGTAATATTTATATTTGTAAGTGGAAATACAAGTTGTATTTTGTTTTTACTCATAGCTGGCCCTTTATGGGTAATAGCAAAACATGACTGACAAGCAACTTCTAGAATTTTGCTAATATTTATAGTGTCCTAATAGATCTGTAACTCTACTATAATTACCTTACAATTACTTAAATTAACCCAAAAAAAAATTCTGAAAATTATCCTGGAATGGTGACATGTAAAACATAGAAGAAAAGTATGTATATTTGATTCCCTTTTATTCTGCATCAGTGCCCCTTCAGTTGAAAAGGAAGCTATACCTTTCATCTTTTTTGGGTTAATCTTAAATTTTTTGCCCTACATAAAAGTTAGTTTGAATATTTGATCATCATGAATTCTTTTACTGACTTCTTCTACAAGTTGACTAATTAGGATCCTTTCTGATTGGCAATTTATTTGATTTGCTTTAACAATTAAGTCCTAAACAAAATATGAGCCCAACGCATCAAACCCTATAAAATTGATAACTGAATCTGAAATATTCTATAAGATCTTGGGTCTTGAAAGTAAGTTCTTCACTTTGAATCATTTAGAACATTAGTAATGTACTCTTGAACCTATACTACAAATTTGCTAATTTGGTGTTCCTCCAGATTTGGAATGTTTTCCAATTAGATTTTTTATGCTCCTGCTGCTTTCTACAGCTATATTTTTTTTGTTTTGCTACCTGTCATCATGAGTCAATAATTTTTTAAAAATACATTTTGCAAGCTTTTATAGCACATTGGCAAGTGGTGAATATGGACGTCATTTCCTCTGAAATCATTAATTTTGTGATGATATTAATTATTAGATCCGAGATTCCATTCGGGCTTTATTCCCAGACAGGGAATGCTTCACTCTTGTGCGACCTTTGAACAATGAAAATGATCTGCAGCGAATGGACCAGATATCAGTAAGTAACATATCAGCTGACATGGTCTTTTGTAGTCATTTTGCTGTCTCTTAAGTTAAATGTTCTCATATTTTATCTTAAATATGCAGCTGGACAAATTAAGACCTGAATTTCGATCTGGTCTTGATGCTTTGACAAAGTTTGTTTTTGAGAGAACAAGGCCAAAACAAGTTGGGGCAACTGTGATGACTGGCCCTGTATTGATTGGTATAACTGAGTCTTATCTGGATGCACTCAATCATGGTGCTGTACCTACAATTTCTTCCTCCTGGCAGGTTAATGTTACTCTTTCAATGATTTATGTGACTGAGGAACAAATGTAACATATATCACATAGAGAATTCTTTAAAGATGTTCAACTTTTTTGGCCTGATGTGGCAAATAAAATGTTATTTTAGTGGGCTTGTTGCAATTGTATAATATAATTTTTAGCCATCCAATGTTCTGTTTTACATTTTAATTCCCTTAAATTATGCTTGAGCCATGAGATTAATGTGTCTCTTTTTCCCAAAGATGGTTTGGCAAAACTTTGATTATTGATGATGCTTGCTCATAAGTAACAATATCTGGAAGTGGACATTTAATTAGCGATTGAAAGAAATTTCTTGTCATCGGTTTATCTTATAAATTGCATGCTACTTTGATCCCATTTCTTTTGATGTGAATGATTACTCTATTTTTGTCTCTTGAAGTTATATTTTATACTTTATACCTACAAGAATGTCATTGTTCCTCATACCAAATATATTTTATCTACTAATAAAGGAACAAACATGGCATTATGCTGAGATTTTTTGTGAAATAGTTTGATAGATAGAATATGGGAAAGAAAATATGATTATATGATAGCATGTTATTTGTTCTTCTAGACTTCTTGTTTGCTTATTATTGGTTTTATTGTTGTTGGCTTGCAGAGTGTTGAAGAAGCTGAGTGCCGTAGGGCATATGATTCTGCTACTGAAGTATATATGTCTTCTTTTGATCGCTCAACACCACCTGAGGAAGTGAGTAGTCTATTGTATCTGCAAGTAAATGATGATTATAATTCTTTCCCTTTACTTTTCTAATTGCAATGCTTGTAGGTTGCTTTGAGGGAAGCACATGAACAAGCAGTTCAAAAATCTGTGGCTGCTTTTAATGCTAGTGCTGTAGGAGTTGGTTCAGCCAGAAAGAAATACGAGGGCCTTCTTCAGAAATTCTTCAAAAAAGCATTTGAGGTATTGGATATTTATTATTATGAGTGGGGTTAACTGATAAAACTTAGTATGGTAAAGTTTATGTACATGTTAATGTATATATAATACTTGTTGGCTCAAGTGTGTCTCTTTTTTTTTTGGTGTGGGTGGTAGTCTGGTAGGGGTTGATTGGTGGCTGTCTAGTGATATTTTGTGCAATTGAATTTCTTTGACTATTATTTGAAGCATGTGTTCACCGTTCACCTGGGATGTCATTTGTATATGATATTGAAAATTGACCTTGTTCAGTTAGCAGCAGAGTAAGTACTTGGAGGATATTGTACAATAATTTTAAGATGTAATTTTTACTTCTATTATTGGTTCCTTTTATTTGGATTGTTTTTTATTTTGGTTCCTCAAGTTTTATATTTTTAAGCTAATTAAGTCACTTTATTTTTTAAAATTAGGTTAATTTGGCCTATTTGACTTTCCTCTACCTCATCAATTTATTATTTTCTATCCAAGGAATTTAGGGATTTTGTGATGCATTTTGGTAACGAAATAATTATAAAAGTTTAGAAGTAAAAAATTTAGTGTTTGGATTGGATTAATTTTAGAGATCATTTCAAAAATTGGTTATAGATATAATTGACTATCAATTATTATTTTTATAATTGGTTATGTGGGCTGTTCTGTTTGAATATGTAGTGAAAAGTCGTTTAAGACAATCTATTTTGTTTGGACTGTCTAAAATCTCTTTTTTTAAATATATTGTAAAGTTACAAAAACTGGTATGAATTTATTTGTAGTGGTTGGTTTTGTATTTAAATTAATCAACAGTTGGGGATAAAATGGAAAACAAAAGTTAATTGAAAACTAATGTAGTTTTTTAATTGTAATCCCCATAAGTTTATTTATCATAAAAGACCTATTTCCTTGTTAAGAGTAAAATCTTGGATTATAATTTAAATTATCAAACACATTTTTGAATTGTAACATTAATAGCTTTTTTTCCTATCA
The DNA here is from genome assembly GCA_037954105.1 of Canavalia gladiata. Taxonomy (NCBI): domain Eukaryota; kingdom Viridiplantae; phylum Streptophyta; class Magnoliopsida; order Fabales; family Fabaceae; genus Canavalia; species Canavalia gladiata. The sequence goes on from CM075658.1 coordinate 70,282,552, forward strand.
ATTAAATTATAATATTAAAAACAATCCCATACAAACATGCTTGGTGAAAACTTGAAAAAATTTGAAAAATTTTATAAGGCATGTGATTATGGTATGAAGTTGGAAAATTGTGTTTTTTAAGTGAAATTTGATGTTTTGATTACTGAGTTTTTAGTAGAAGACAATTCAATCACTTCAATTCATGGAGATTTTGGCTAGCTGAAAATGGTTATTTTTCTTTCATGGAAACATTCATGTATTGCCTTCTATTCATTTGGGTAGTGGGACAATGCTGTATTGCTGTCTATGTCATGTTGATGTTACTAATGTATTGATTAACAGGATTATAGGAGGAATGCATTTATGGAGGCAGATCTACAGTGCTCAAATGCCATACAGTCTATGGAAAAGAGGCTGAGGGCTGCATGTAATGCTTCTGATGCAAAGATTGATAACATTGCAAAGGTAATTGTTGGGGTCCTTATTGTAAATATGGAATATGGCTGTTGCTATGCATTGTTTTTGGGCCATGATTTACCAAAGAAAGCCCCTCAACCCAATTTGTGATAGTTGAATATCATTGGGGATGACTAGCCTGTTTATTACTGTATTTTTTTATAAGCTATTTATTACTGTATTGGCTCTTTGGCTACTCAAATGATGGACATAAAATCATTCCTCTGTTTAAAATCTTTTTGGCAATTTATAATTAATGCTTTTCTAGTCATCAATAATGAGCTGAATAGCTCAAGTGTGTTTGGGTGAGTAGTTATAAACTTGATTAATGGTCTTGATTTTACAAAATTGATAGACTAAAATTGAGTTTGAAGTAAAATAATTTATGCTTGGAACCTTTAGTTCAATAACAAGTTTATAGTAAAGCATAGTATAAACTTTTCAAGCATGCAAAAAGCTATTTTTTTTATTTGCTCGTGGTCATGCAATTTTAGGAGCAAACTTGATTTTGATTCATTGCTACTGAATATGTAAAAATTTGCTAAACCCATGGCACAAATGTGTGTTTGGGGAGATCAAATCCTTCCCCCCCAAACGCTGTGTTAGTAGAGTAAATCTTGTTTGGATGTCTTAAGCTGCTGTCTGTCATAAATGGGATAAGCTTTAGTCAAATTATATTGTTTTTAAGAAATGCTAGAATATTGGTCAAAATTTATTGGTGCTTATTACATCATGTGGGTCCTGCTCCCTATTCATTAGAGTCTTAAACATGATTTTGTCTCTCAATAAATTTTGGCCAATGGCGGAGAGCGTGTTTAGAAGAGTTAGAAAGAGTGTTTCTATTTGTTAGCATTCCTCTGTCATGTTAAACATGCTGGAAATAGGTTTATTCAAAAGAAATAAGAAGTTTACTCCATGGCATGTCAACTACTGAACAACTTACACTTCCCTTTCTCATGTAACTACTACTGAAGTTCTCTTTTGCATATGAAGTTTTGACAGTTCTCCCACTAAATTGATAAATAGTTATCATTTATCAGTTACCAGGTTGTGCAGCCTTATTTATGATGTCACTGCTCTGTTCCCCAATTAGAAACCGAAGTATAGAATCATCTCAACTGTGACATTCTTTTATGTAGTTTCTTGCCATATAATATTTTGCCGTACAGGTTGCATCTTTGTATTCATAGCAAATTATACGGATCTGCTAACTTTGGTTTAAGATGCAAGGGTTTCAGCTTTCTTCATGATGATTTAGCTGTATGTTTGTGCAGGTTCTTGATGCTCTTATATCCGAATATGAAAAAACTATTCATGGTCCTGGGAAATGGCAAAAACTTGCTGTCTTCTTACAACAAAGGTATGTGAAGATATTTTTCTGCAATCTTTCGGGTGGGTTTCTTTTTGACTTTTTCTAAAAAAAAATTTCATGTTGTTGTCAATAGTTTTGAAGGCCCTGTACTTGACCTCATCAAGAGGCTAATGGATAAAGTTGAATCAGAGAAGAGTTCTCATGCTTTACAATGCCGGTTGATTGAAGATAAGATGGCCCTTCTGATGAGACGGCTGGAAGCCAGTGAAGGTGAAAAATCTGACTACATTAAGCGATATGAGGATGCCATCAAGGATAAGAAGAAACTAACTGATGAATATATGAATCGCATAACTGATCTGCAAGCAAATCGTCGCTCAGTGGATGAGAGGTACTCTAATTTATTGAAAACGTTGGACTCTGCAAAGCAGGAATCCATGGATTGGAAAAGAAAATATGAACAAGTCTTGTCAAGGCAGAAAGCTGAAGAAGATCAGGCTAGTTCTGAAATAGCAGCCCTCAAGTCCCGGAGTGGTGCTGCTGAAGCAAGGTTGGCAGCAGCAAGAGAACAAGCTCAGTCTGCTCAAGAGGAGGCTGAGGAGTGGAAGCGAAAGTATGATATTGCCATTAGAGAAGCAAAATCTGCTCTAGAGAAAGCAGCCATTGTGCAGGAGCGCACAAATAAGCAGACACAGTTGAGGGAGGATGCTTTAAGAGAAGAATTTTCTGGAACTTTGGCTGAAAAAGTGAGCTCTCCCTCCTGATATTCCTGAGAACATTTAGTATTGCTGTTATATAAAATCCATAATGGTTTGCAAACATGTATTCTTATTTGTTCCTCTAATGATGCAGGAAGATGAAATAAAAGAGAAAACTGCAAAAATTGAGCATGCTGATAAGTGTTTAACAACCCTGAATTTGGAGTTGAAGGTGAGATTCTTGGCTTCTCAGTGTCCCACAGAGCACTATTATGAAGTGCTCAGAGCAAGAAAAGATTTGTTATACATACGTATAATGAATTCTGTTTTATATTCTTGATACGTGGCTTATTTCTTACTTTATTCTTTATTTTCTATTGTGTTTATGCATGTGGATGGAGGCCAGAGCTCATATTCCTACCTTTTTTTTGGCCATTTGGGCCTCATGATTTCTTGTTTTATGTTGCACCTTCACTTAACCATTTGACTGGGAATTGTAGATGGTTGTTAAGACTTTAGAGTTCTAAACTCAATTATGTGAAGTGCTGTGGTGGGTTTTTAAACTGGAATTGGTTGAAACAACTTACCAGCGCTTCAGGAGGAATTGTTTTAATGCCAAAAGTCAATTTGAGTTCTCTACATTTTTTTGTTTGTCTATATGTTCTGTCCTTTTGGACTAAATGCTATGTACCACCTTGCAGGCTGCTGAATCAAAGATAAGGAGTTATGATACAGAAATATCATCACTGAGGACTGAAATTAAAGATTTGACTGAGAAGTTGAAAGCTGAAAATGCCAAGGCCCAATCATATGAGAGGGAAGCGATAGTATTTCAGCAGGAGAAGAACCATCTAGAACAGAAGTACCAGTCTGAGTTCGAAAGATTTGAAGAGATCCAGCAAAGGTGTAAAACTGCTGAAAAAGAAGCTGCAAGGGCTACTGAAGTGGCTGATAAAGCAAGGGCTGAAGCAGGTGTGGCTCAGAAGGAGAAGAGTGAGATGCAGAGACTGGCAATGGAAAGACTGGCACAGATTGAGAGGGCTGAGAGGAGAATTGAAAGTTTGGGGCGGGAGAAAGATAATCTGGAAGCTGAATTACAGAGAGTAAGGGGTTCGGAGAAGGATGCACTTACCAGAGTTGTGAAACTAGAGGAAAAGGTGCAACAGAGAGAGAAGGATTTAGAAGCCCTTTTGGATAAAGATAAAACACACAGGCGAAATAGTGCACAGATTCTTGAACAACTTTTAGAAACAGAACGTGAAGCACATGCACAGGCAAATAACCGGGCCGAGGCCCTCTCTCTACAATTACAATCTTCACAAGCCAAAATTGATTCTCTCCATCAAGAGCTGACTAAATTTCGACTGAATGAAACTGCATGGGACAGTAAGCTAAACAATGCTTCCCATGGTAAGCGGTTGAGGGTAGATGACAACACTGGTGATGACATGGATGTAAGCCCCAGAATTGTAAAGGGAACCAAGAGAACTAGGAGTACATCCAGTCCTCTTAAGTATACACAGCCGGAAGATGGTGGTTCCATCTTCGAGGGTACTGAAGAAAATCATAGTCAGCAAACAAACGAAGAGGATTATAAAAAGTTTACTGTGCAGAAGCTTAAGCAAGAGCTGACAAAACATAACTATGGCGATCAGCTGCTTCGGTTGAAGAATCCCAACAAGAAAGATATCCTTGCTCTGTATGAGAAATGTGTTCTTCAGAAGTCATAGAGGATTTTAAAGAGGACTTGTTTTGGCATGGGGCACGTAATCGCTCACTCTGGGTGGGTCTCATTCATTTATACCGTGGTTACTGACATAGAGACTAGAAATGTGTGAATTAAATTTCTTCGCTGAGTGATTTTACATATTGGGTGTGTTTGGTTGAGTTCACTAGAAATGATTATCACACAGGCCATAGAAAATTTTGATGGCCCTATCTTTTATTAGTTGTTTGCTTGAATCAGTTGTATTTAATACATCTGTATAGTTGTCTTTTGTTTTTAACTTCTATTAACATTGTTTGCATATTAGATGAAGCTAAATTACTGATTGAAACTAGCCTTCCATGTGCCCAACCTTGTTAACTAATTTTTCCTGAAGTACCGATTGAAAATTTAAGGGACGCTCTTTAATATTTTCTTCCCAGATATATCTTCTCAGATATATGTTTTCTTTGCCAGACAAATTTGCATTTAACTCTCTAGAACGTTGGCTACTATTTTTTTGTAGAATGAATTCGAATAAAGCGGGAATGAGGAATGGGGAACGACTTTTAGTATGAAATGATTACTCTGTAAAGTTTTTTTTTGTAAAAGAAATTTTGCTTAGTTTATCTGCAGGCTGTATTGGAATTTGAAAACATTTTTATTTATCACTTTCCATCTTAAAGTTTTACCTTGGTTTCGTAATACATCCTCTACAAATGAGCATCTTGCAAAACAGAATCTAAGCTGGATGAGTTCTAGCATGGTAAGCAAGTTACGCATTACATTGCATGTGTCCCTTAAGTAACCATTGGGATAAAAAATTCCTCGACATTTTTACATGTTTTTCCCCTTACTCTGTATCATAACTACATCTTATGCTCCACTCGTTTTCTTTTCATGTCACTTTTTATTGCATAACTTTTTATACAAAATTTTTACACCGATACAATTTCTCTAAGCAAAACTTTTTTCAGGTGCATAAGATGTCCCAGAGTCATGTCAGACTACAATCTCAAACAGGCAACAGATCCTCCTTCCTTAGAAAATAGCCGCATTCATAATGACCTTAAATGCTAATTTCGTCTAATATAATAATGTGACGGCAACTCGTTAATCCCATAACAGGAGAATACGGTAGTATATGAAATTTACAATGATGTGGAGGATAGAATCGGAAGAGCAAATTTGCCTGTATTTGGATCTCGTGAGAATAACAAGTTAGGAGAGAGAAAAAAAGGGATGAAGTAGAATCTCCTTCATTGGAATGGGAGAGAAAAAGAGGAGAAAGAAAAGAGTGTGGGACGTGCGGGGTCATTGTTTTCTTTTCCGCGATTCCGAAAGAAAAAGAACGAAGGATCAAACTTCTTTAAAATAAAAAAAAATGCATTTTAGAGTGAAAAAAATGCACACCTAGACTTATTTATTAAAAATATTACGGTTAAATTTTTTAATGAATAATTATTAATATCTTTTATTCTCCAAAATACAACTTTCTCATTTTAAAGAGTCAAATCCAAGAAAGAAACTGATATCTAATCTATGTACTTCCAACTCACACACCGGTGTTTTGGAATTGCCCTTTATTAATTTCTAACCACGTATTTGCTATGCTATTTCATGAAGGTGAAAGTTAAAACGTTTCAGATTCTAAAGGAGCTTATTTTAATAATTAATTTTAAGTTATTTTTATATTTTTAACTTTTAATCGAAATATTATGTTATGTTTATTTTGATATATTTTTATCATCTAATTTTTATTTATTTATTTATTTTTATAAATTTAATATTATTTGATTTTTATAATAATATTATTAATTTTGATCAATTTATTTTTATATTATAATAAAATATTATATTTTAAATTATTATTTAATACATACTATTTATTTTAATTATCATATTATATAATTTATTTTGTTAAAAATATTAAACCATTTAATAAAAAATAAAATTATAAAATAATTATTTTTTTAAAATTTATTTGTTAAAATAGATATTTTTATTTTAAAAAATAAAATTTTATTTAATTATTTTTTAGAATATTTTTTTTATTAAAATATCATACTTACCATATTTTAATTTATAATTTAATCATATTTTTATTTATTATTTTACATTTATTGCTAGTTCAACAATTAATTATATTAAATATTTTTAATTTAATTGATAACTTATCAATTTTTATCTTTTAATATTTATTATCACAACATATTTGATTAGTTTAAAGATCATCCATTATCATCATGTTTGGATAAATATAATAAATGATAATTTTAATATTGAATTAATAAAATTATAAATTTTATTATAAACTTATTTTAATATAAAAAATTTAAACAAATTATTTTTAAATACAAATTACATTATCTTAAATTTTATTTTTAAAATATAATTAATTCTGCAAAATTAATTAATTTTATTCAAACTTCAATTTGTGAATACTCATTCTAGTTTGATCAGGGAAGCCTTGGAGAGTCGAATCTCCTTTGAAGAATCCGACCCATGATTGAGACCGGTGGGTGACGAAATTGATATGACAGTTCAATAGATGCCAAATACTACGGCAAACATGGCAAGGTGGTTGGTAACAAAAAAGGGACGAGACGCCATTTTAAGCAACCTAGACAAGGAATAAGGTCCTTTTTGTTGCAAAATTTCCCCCATTTTTTGGGGTTCAAATTGTCAGTGAAAACGAATCTTTTTCGTCTATATTTGATGTGTTATAAATTCTTAGCATGAATATTGTGGGGACGCTATTCTCCATTGAAGAGAGTTGTCATGCTTCACTGTTGCTTTCAATTTGTTGGTTGAGTCAATTTATTAATAACAAGAATGATAATCTTTTGATGATAATAGTAATAATTCTTACGTAAACATCAAATAATTATTAAGAAAAATGTAATTTTAATAATTAAAATTAATTACTGTCATTTAATATAAGATACTGATAAATATAAGAAAAAAACAATTTTTTTAAGAAAACATTCTTTTCTTTTTTCTCACTTCAATTTGTTTCCCTTAAATCAAACAACGTAAAAATCTGTCCATTTTCTACTTATTCTCTTTTTTCCTTCTTTTGTCTATGGACTTTCTTTCCCCGTCCAAACATACTGACCATTGGAAACCAAAGAAATATACAACAATACATCACTAAGAGCATATTATGCATTTCTTAGTAGTTTACAAAATGCCAAAAAAACAACAGTAGCCATGATAACAGGTATAGCAACCAAGTGTGAAATGCGTCCCTTGTCCTTCCTTATCACCAGCCCTTCAATGATGGGGTAGTTAACAATAATGATAAAAACTGCAAGTAAAAGCTGTATAAACATTTTGTCCCAATCTCCCACCAATAACACTCTGTAGACTCCTCCTAAGAAGCATGTTATGTTGATAGTGAGGAGGGCAAGCATTGGAACCATAAAGATATTTGATGCTCGGAAATCATATTTATCCATTTGATATAGCAGAGTTTGTTCATGATCCTCTAATTTATTAGTGGGCAAGAAGCTAGCCTCTCTTATACCAATTTTCTTTAGTAGAGCATCCAAGCATCCATATAGATAGCAAGTGATTGATTTCACCATCCAGATCCTTTGTTCATTTATCCAATTATGGAGTGTTCCACCAGTTAAGAGGACTTCTTGTAAATGTTTTAGAAGAGCTGATAGAAAGATGAATATAAAGATAATGAAAAATGGGTCTGAAACCTGTCAAAAAAAGGGTGAAAGATAAAGAGGGTTTTAGTATATGAAGCTAATATATGTAAGAATATGAGATTGAAGGGAAAAAGATTATTGTGGTTACCTTAGGGTATAAGGGTATTCCATTTAGTAGACATAGCTGAGGGATGGTGGCAAGACACCAAAGTGGCAAGCAATAAAGAGGGAAATATGTGAGCCATGCAAAACATAGACTCTGGAGAAATGGCATCCTTGAAGGTCCATATATTAAGGGGCAAAACCTATTTATACCATTTTCGAACAAGCCACAGTACCACCTAGTGCCTTGGATTAGTACATCATTCAAATTTGTAGTACCTGAACCTAGGAACTGTGGCCTAGATGGTTCACAGAAAACTGAAGTCCATCCATTACAATGCAGGATAAATCCAGTAAGGTAGTCTTCTACTACACTATAATATAAGAAACCAACCTGCAACCGTACAAAAATTATACACATACATACTTTTGTCTACATGAATGTTGATATAATAACTGAATGAAGGAAATATAAAGTCTACTTACCTCATTTCCCCATTTAGTGCCAATTTCATACTCACAAGAAGCCAACAAATGAGGTTCTTCTAGTAACACATTTTGACCACTGACTAAATCACTTTTGTAGTTTTGAGTAAGTGATCTGATGAATTCATTAGATGAACCCAAGTATTCTTTAAATTGAAGCAGATCAGTTCCTAACATTCAAAACAAAGAGCAGTAAAGAGTATGGTAACCTCTCAAGATAAGGGCAATGTTCATATGTCAATGTTGTTAAATCTTGTGTTTCGGAAGCAACTAGATAAATAATGGTGTTCAGTACCTTTACTTGAGCAGTTTCCATATAGTGATACCCTTTTTATATAGAAGCCTGTACCTGACATCACTGGTCCCTTAAGTCCGTCCATACCCTGCCATTGTAGCTGAAGTTGCCCAAAAAAATTTAGTTAAACACAGCAAACATTGCACCATCTTATGAATCATGAAGTAATTCTAAAGGTATGATTTGATGTCCTTACCGTAAATATTGATCTCAGCTTACAATCATAGATGTCATTCTTGCTAATGTTGTGAAATTTCTGAGGAAACTGAACAAAAGCCAAAGAGGATGATATCTTTGCATCAAGGTGAAAACACATTGCATATCGAGCTGAAGTTGGATCATTGCAGAACATGTCACAATCTAGAACTAAGATGTAGGGAGAATTGCTCATCACAGCTGAGACACGAAGCTGCAAGTTATTATGTAAGATGGGAAAACATTACATTTGCTTTGTTGGTAATGCAAGTTTTATATATACACTTAGGCATATAAATGAAAAGTATAGCTATACAAGAACATTGAGGGCTCCAGCTTTAAAATGATGGGGATGAGAAGGCTTTTTCTCACGAGAAACGTAGACAAGGCTAGGCATTTTGGCATTATCTACACCCTCAATGATATCTTCTTGGATCACCTGCCAAAATCAGATTAATTAATTAAATTGCCTAGGATAAATTGTTTCTTATGGCAGTGAATTAGCACCAAAGTTGAAAATCCACATCAGTATAGCTGATTTTATTGTCATATAATCGTGATTTATTGAGAACACTAGCAGGTCAAAGAATACTATGCCTGTCATGTTTAATTATCTCCATCAAACGTGTTGAAGCATAGATGTCTCTATAAATATGGTTTATAATAAGCATGGATTCTGTTTAGTCTAGTCAAGTCAAGTGGTCCAATCCAATATTCAAGCCAAAATGCCAAATGCCAAATGCCAAAACTAAACTGCATGTACTAGGAAATAACTAAATGCTATTATACCTCAATGATACATGAGTGATCTCTGGAGAAGACCTTATCTTTTCTGAATGTCTTTATCTCCTCTTCCAAAGCCTCATACATTTCCTGCAAATTGTTGACTTTCATCATAAAGTGATGCTAAGCTACTTTAAGTTCTTAAACCCAAAAAAATTCAAACTAAATTCCATCATACACAACCTTCATCTTTTGCCTATCTGCCATGTACATATTACTCCTGGAAAAATCACCATCATCATTCTCCAAAGCAGAAAAGTAAGCCTTGGGGCACCTGTTGTTTATTCTGTACCTTCTGCAAAAGGGAAGCCACCACCTAGCAAACTTCCAAGCCTCTTTCACACCATGCAGAGTCATAGGGGAACCACCATCATCTGAAAGATACACATGCAGTTTCTCCGGAGGATAATCCAGAGCCATGGCAGACAAAACAGTATTCATCACATCCAAAGTGGGTTCCTTAATAGGATCTGCAGTGCATATGAACACATCAATAGCAGGAAGCTTGTCATCCTCAGGCAATCTTTCTGGGAAGAAAGATCGCAAAACGGGACGCCAACGATAAGCTCGGTCAAGGATCCAAATAAAGGAGAGAATGATTTCTGAAGAAAAAACAAGTAGCCATGATAACAAGTGGCTTCTTTTGGTTTCTGGTTCTTGGAAGAGAAAGTACACCCTGTAATAGAACAAGAAGCCTAAAGCAGTGGAATGGATAAACATGTGTAACCTATTCATGATAAGTAACAACTTTCGGACATGGCAGATATTAAGAGGAAGGGTCTCTTGATTGGCCTCCATTTCTTCCTTACCAATTACTTGCTATCTCTCTCTTTTCTCTTCTATTATGATTTTTCTCTATCTAACTTTCTTGCTATAAAATCTATTGCTTCTGCTTTTCAACTTTGAAAAGTCTCTTCTAATTCTTGACAAAATGGCCCTGACACTGAGTTGTTATCATTATCATTCACACCAAAAATTCCGTGATTACCTCCAATCCAGTAGCCAGAATTCAAAAGGGAATAGCTTCCATCTACGTTTGCTCCATTAAGTGATAAACAGCATATTCTTATACAAAAAACATGGTATAAACTTGAAATAGTGGAATCCATGCCTTGAATGCCCCCCCCCCCCCCCCCCTATTTTTTACTTTTGAAACCTAGAAATCATTGAAATGAATCTTGTTATTTGGAAGTCAACCAAACACAACTATCTACCAGGCTTCATCAGCATAGGGATACAGTATTTAAACACGTAATCTACCTGCATATGTATGTCAGCATAACATGTTTATCGCATAAAACAAGAATTATAGAGAAACTATGAAAAGTCACATAACAACCACTAAAGTAGTAATGTGTGAGAATGAGGAAAACTTATTTTATTTAGAAAGAGAAGGATGTCTTTGTCACATCTAATTTTCTTCATTTGCCGTCAGTATTGAACCACTCTTATGCTTCCATTTAAATTTAATTAAGTTGGCAGTCCCTACAAAAGTTTGAACTTTGGGTTTCTATATTTTTAAATAACTGCAATTAGGGTCTGCATGCTAAATAAGTATACTAGAATTTATAATTTATACTCCCTCCCTTCCTTCTTTTTATAGCTTAAGAAAGAGAAAAAAATATTTAAAAATATAATTAATATTATTAATTTTTAAATATAAACTTTACTTTATTTTTTATTTATTTATTTACTATAGTTGATAAAAATAAAAATACATCCAAACAAAAAATTAATACTTTTTTAAAAATTGAAATGTGAAATAGATTATTTTCTTTCTGAACCAATTAAAAAATAAAAATAATATTATATAATTATTTTCAATGATAACAAATATATATTATTTATATTTTTATAGTTCTTATTTATCTATTATTTAATATTTTTTAGAATAAATATACACTTATATTTTCTTTATACTTGGGTAATGAAAATATTATCGAAAATTAAAAGAAAAACAATCAAATTCTGTGCTACTTTAACTGTAAAAATATTTTTCAATTGACTAGGACTTATATGTTTGAGGTGTCATTTAAACAAACCTCATTATTGATCATAGATGCCATAAGACGAAGCCACGTCACTTCATGGCATGCAATGCTCTTAGGTGTGATGGGTGCACATTTCTTTGCCTCCAACACATTAAAGCAGAGTCTGGATTGATGAGGTAATAGAGAAGAATGAAATATAATAAAATGGGGTAGAATGAAATTTAATAGAAAAAAGAATTATTTTATTGTGTGGTAATTTTATAATGGATAGTAACAAGTTTCCATTTCATTACTAAGATAGTAAAACTAAACAAAATTGTACCATTTATTTTTATTCTTATCAAGTTGCTACTTTAAAAAAAAAAAAAAAAGGGAGAGTATGCATTGTATGTGACATCATTGATCTGAAAGTAAATTCCTTCAGATTTTTTTTTACGTAATTTGATATTCAATTTGCTTTGGAAAGTTTACACTTGAGGTGAGGAGTACATACAAAGTGTTCCAAACAATTATCCAATATAATGAAAGAAAAGGAAAACAAAGCAATTAGAAGTACGGCACCGAACCAAGAAATTTGTTTGATGTATCAGAAGCTTATGCTCACACGTCCCTTCTACAGAGGTAAATGCAGAATCTCTCACCAATGTAATACCATTTAATACCATTTTTTTGGTCGAGAATGCAATAGAATTTAATGCTATTTAATAAAAAAAAATAATAATAAAACTTAGATCATATTTGTTTACCTAAAAATTTTTTTTTAACATGATTACTGATCTTATTAACTTTCATCTTTAATTATAAAGATAAAAGTGAAAGTCAACGTTTTTAAAGTTAATTATTCATTTAAGATTTAATATTTCATATTAATTAAATTTTATTTTAAAATATTTACAATATATAATATATTAAAAATATAAAATATATAATAATAAAATATTATAATATTATATATTAAAAATTAAAAATTATATATTATTTTAAATTTTAAATTATACATGTAAGATCAAATAAGATAAAATTTTATTTTTTTATTTTATTTTAAAAATAGTATTTTATATATAAATAAACTTTTTATTAATTTTGTCGGTTGTCGATTTACTATTTTTTATTAAAATAATTTTATGATTTAGATAATTCAAAAAGACAATTAGTTTCTAGTTTAACCGATTTTACTGGAAAGTTGAATTTTATTTTTAAAACCATGATAAAAATGTTAAATCAATTAGAACCAATTTGCCATTTACCTATTTGCTGCAAAATATAAGCTACCAAGAATAAGAGAAGTCAGCTAGTTCAAAAAAGGTAATAAAGTGTAACTACTATGGAACTGATGAGCCTAACATCAAGAAGGTAATAAGCTTTTCTTTGAAAACTTTATCAAATTGAGAAAAGAATTACGTAACAAAAAAATGAAAAAAGAACTATGTAACACAAAAAAAATTAAATGGTACTTAAATACTACTAACATCACACCAACAATGTCTTGCTTAAAAAAGAAAGAGTACCAACAATGATATTATAATGGAGTGCATATGAGAAGTATGTGAATTAAGAATGTGGGAGTGTTATTAGTTTGTTACTCCTTGTCTTGTCTCTGTTTAATAATATCATTCACCACTTAATACTAATTGGTTTTGATAATAATATGACCGATTTAATGCAGTACCAATAACTCACGCTACTTATTTGTAATTGGTTTTAAGCAGTACTTCTCCCCCCCTCACGTTTTACGGTTTTAGTTTCTATTTTTGCAAGCCATATGAACTACTAGCTGGCTACAGTGCCAGAGCTCGATCTAAGATTTTGAGGGGCTGAATAGTTTAGTAACATAAAAAAAAGTTACGAAATTAAAATAAAAATGATTATCACTTGAATCTTATACGATGATTATGTAATAAGAGAAAAACGTATTTAAAAAGTAATTTTATTATAAATTACTTCATTTAATATTTTTTTAAATGATTGAATTTCATTAATCTATTCATTAAATTAACAGATTTTATTATATATTATATTTATAAAATTTTAAAGATATTTAATATTTTATTACATAAATTTAAATTAACGTATAATATAAAAAATATATTATTTGTTAAAATAAATTAATATAATAAAATATCAAAATTTATAAAATTTATAAAATTTTATAAATATAATATATATAATAAAATATGTCAATTTAATAATTAAATTTATAAAATTTAATATTTTAAAATAAATATAGCAAAATAATTTATAATAGACTTATACCTAAAATAAGTTCATCGTTCTTTGAATAATAAAAAAAATTCTTTATCTACCATAAAAAAATACCTAAAAATATTTATTAATACATGCAAATGTGCACATCCGAATTTACATCCACAGATAAAATATTATTAAATATATTATGATAAAAATAATAAGATAATTTTTAAAATTTTTAAAATCATGAATAAAAATATTTAATAGTTTTAGATCACTTAAATATTTTATCTTAAATTAAAAGAAATAAATTAAAAGTTAAATACTTTTCAATTATTTAAGATAATAACTAAAATAATATTAATAATTATCTACCGTAAAAACAAACAAAAATAAATATAAACACTTTATAAAAATCTAATAATAGTAATCATTATTATTATTTTAAAAAAAATATTCAATGAAGATAATAAATAAAAATAAAATTTATAATAATAATAATAAAAGAATAAAAATTTTAATAATTGAAATAATAAGAATGATATTTTAATATTAATATAATGTTTAGTTAATAATATTTTAAGGATATTGAAAAAATTGAAAAAAAAAATTATGTTTGGATGAATTGTTTTTATATAGTGAAAATAAATTATAATGGTAGAAATTACATTTTAAATTTTTTTTAAAAAATGAGAAAAGTAAAAGAAAGGAGATGTGATTATTTTAATTTTTTTAATAATTTTTATATAGCATAAAAAATATAAATTTTTAATTTTAAAATTATTATAGTAAAAATTTTAAATTTTTTAAACTAAATTAATTTATTATTATGCAATTTTTTTATAAAATTTACTTTCATTTTAACAGTTTTCTTTCTATTTATCTAAACAATTAAAATAAGTTTTTTATTTTTTTTTTCTATTTCTAATCATCGAAACAACATATTTTTTCATCTTATTTTTTCATCCTCCTTTTCCATCCATTATATTTTATTTTTTTTATTTATTTCCTTATCCAAGTACTAAAGTAAACTAATCTAAAAAAAAAGTAAAAATATATTCGAAGTCTATTTAATTTAAATGAACAATGATATTAATTTATTAAAATTTTTTGGAAAAAATATTTTGAAGATTTTTAATCACCTCTTCAAAATTTGTAGTTATTACATGGCAAGCGCATGTGAGAGAAGTAAGGAAGACAGGAGAAAGTGAAATAGAGCCAAAATTTTTATCTAAGTAGTAAAGTGGCACATTGTACATTGGCGTCACTTTAGTAAATTGTGTTCACTTCAAATGAGCTCTTTTTTGCGCTGTTTAACAAAATGAGATGCAGTAGGAATTTTAAGGACGGCAAAAACCAGAAAAGTTTTGAGAGATCAAACCTTATATAATATAACTTTATCCTTAAAACTAATCCAAATACATATGTTTCTGAATTATTTGGGCAACTGAAGGGTGGTGAGACTGAGGAGCCGGGGTCCTCATTGATGAACAGGTTAAACTGATGTGCTTAACCCCATTTTGTCGGAAAAAATTTCTAAGAGAAGAAAAATCACAACATATATGTAGGGAAGGGAAATGGCCTCTAAACTACATAAAAAAAGAGAGAAAATTAGAAAACATATGTAAATATATCATATTTCAATTTTTATCCTTCAACATTACCACTGATGCCCACTTAAGAAACAAAATCTATTATAAATTATCTAATCTACTACCCAGAATTTCTTAATGGGCATTATCTCAGTAAATCACATTTTCGATGAATCGTGTCAAAACAGAAGAATGGATGACAGATATAGATGAGGAATGTCTTCTCTTTTTTTAAGATTCTACAGATTTCCCTTCCCTCCCTCTTATAATCCTCACCACTAGCATACAGTTTTACAGTACTTAAATGACAAAACAGGCTTGAACGCAACTGGTGGCATTACAACTTCCAAGTTATTGAGTTGAGAAATAGGTTATATTAAATTCTTATGTGAGAACCAAAACTCCTCCCCCAAAACACAAATCAAACACAACAAACAAGAAAAATAACTTGGAGATATGGGGGAAAAATATGCAGTTTAATAGGTGTTAACCTTTAATAAGATTATATTAAAAAAATTCAAAAGAAATATGTGTGTGCAACAAATCAAATCTTACATATTAATTTAATTGCACTATTGACAGTTATATATGATTTCTAAAAACCAAATTCAAGCATTTTATATCAACATACGCCATGTTTACTCTGCTACAAATAAAAGAATTCATTTCACAGTAGCAAACTCATGAAAGGTGTATAGAAATTAATTTGTGAAGCTTGAGGGCATCAATCAATCCATTACTTATCCCATTATGCAAAGATACAGAGACCATAACAGGGGAGCAAAAGTCAAAGTTCACACAATTGTTCTTATAAATATAAATATAGTAGTATACTTAAGCACGCCTAACTCAAGCTCTAAGGTACAGTACCTTAAATGTTCCCTAATAAAAATTCGAATGTCACCTAGTTAACCAACGCCACTTCATAAATCATAAGTTATTAAAGTGAAACTTCAAGATTAATTAGAGAACAATGCTAAAAATAGTTAAAGTCCCGCATCAAAGTTTTATTTATACATGACCACTGAATACATAATTGAATAGGGATCTCACTCCTGCAACCTTATAATCCTCTGGAAAGAAGATACGTCAAGAAAAGTTACTAACTAACTAAAACTCTACATAAGTAAGACCTTCAAACCTCATCTAAGAAGAGAGAAAAAGAAAACCACTAACCAGCTTACACAGCAATATTTGATTCGCAGCTAGCCTATTGCATACAATACAGCTTTTGCAACAGGGAACTAAATTAATCAAGGCCATGGTCTACGTTAGTCTACCTACAAACAAAACAACTGAAAGAAACCAGTAAAATCAACTGGGGCTTAAAATGATAAAAATGTTGCCTATTCATCAATGGACATTTTGCTGCTGTATGATGTAGTTGCGGAGTCTCTCAGCTTTTTGGGTCATGGATTCAATCATCTCTTCCGTTGCACCTATTATCTGTTTCGGCAAGTGAACTTCCAAGAAATCAAACCACTCTCCCAGACTCATCTTCTTCAAATCAGGCCAATGCCCGTCACCTCCATTCAAATTCTCATTTTCTCTACCTTCACAACTCTCTTCCATCAATTCCCTCTTCTCCGTAGCACCCCTCGTTTTCATCTTCTCAACATTCTCCACTCCGCGCTCCAAGCTTGAACTTCGAGAACCCTCCTTAGCCACGCTCCGCGTGTTCTTCGAATTTCGGTTCACCCGTACATTCTTCGCTTCTTCAACCGGAGGATCCGAATCCCCAACACACGAATCAGAAACTTCAATCAAACTAGGGTTCCTAGTACTCTCGGGTTCTTCCACCTTCTCCGCCGGAGCATCCAAGCTCTCTACACCGGAATCAGGAACCGCGACCACACTTAATTTTTTCTTCGAATTCCAAGTTACAGGCGCGGGTCGACCAGCGTGCTCAGATTCGTTGGCAACAGCCACGTTTTCGTCAATGGTCTGAATCTGAACTTTACCCTTCAAACCCTTGGCTCTAGAGCGGCCCGGTTTGGGGACAGGCGCAGCCGGTTCGATCGGGGCGGTCCGACCGCGACGGGTGGGGTTTCGTCGCACGTGAGTGGTGTGCGGTTGGTCTTGTAGGAAGGTAATGTGGATGGAGGTGAGTTCCCCGATCTTGATGATGGAATCATGGTGGAGAGGGAAGGGAGTGTGGGGAGGAATTTTGGAACCGTCTAAAACGGTGCCGTTTGAGGAGTCTAGGTCACGAAGTACCCATTTGGAGGATTCGGTTAGAATAGATAGATGTTTGGAGGAGATGCCAGAGTCCTTGATGGTGAGTGAGTTGCCGCGGACGACTCGGCCGATTCGGATGGAGCTTCCAGGAGGGAATTCAACGGATTCACCTTGTCTTGGACCTTGGAGCATTAGGAGTCTCAGAGTGGGAGCTTCTTCTGCTTCCATTATTGTAGATCCAAACTCAGACTCGTTGGTGTTGCCCAAACCCAGAATGCTTCCACAACGGACTCTTTCAATTTTTTTGAATCACTGCTTTTCCCTCTCGCCCATACTCGAATACAACACATATATTTAATTAAAAACGACTATTCTCTAAATAAATTATTTTTTTTAGAAAATAAGTTATAAAATAGTTCTTTAAGATTATTTTTATGAGGCACAATTAATATATTTCATTTAACTTACTCGAACTGTTTGGTTGATATATTAATTAGTTGAGATGGCGCTCTATAATTTATATTGAATAACATTTTGAAACAAAAAAACATTTTTTCTTTTGTAAGAATTGATCAATTTGGTTCTTAAAAAATTATTTGACCTAATTTAATCCATGTAAAGTTATATTTATGCTAATAATATTTATAATTTTATTTTTTGTTAATAAAAGTTTTATTTTATTTATGTCCATAATATTAACTTAAATTTTGTTTAAACTTTTGGTGGATGATGAATTACTTCTTTAACCTATGAAAGCTTATCCAATACATTAGGTCTATGAGTTAGAAAAATAGAATACTATAAAAACAAAATTAGGTCTATAGGTTAGAAAAATTAGAATCCTATAAAAAAAAAAGGGAAAATATTTTACCAGTTCAAAACAAATAATAAAGCAACTGAATTATTGAATATACATCTACATGATAGGGTGGGCAGCAATCAGATTTGGGTAGTTTTGGGGACACAAAAACAAAAAAAGTGTCGTAAATTGAATGGCTAAAATCGGCGACCGTTTCCAACCAAAGAGCATGATGGTTTATTCGATTTTCAGGCTGTGATAGCAACGAGTTACGGGGTGGATAAAATCGATTTTCGAATCAACACACAAGGGAAAGGAAAAAGGAAAGAAAGGGAGAAGAGAGGCTACAATACAGAAAGCACATGTTTCTGTTTCTATCTTGTTTTTATGTATATGCAGAACATGCTCTCTATTTTACCTATTTTACATCCGCAACAAACGCTCTCTACTCTAAATAAAAGGATTACAAACCAAAGAGCTCAACATGAATCCAACATTAACAGAAAGCTCCCTATTTTGCAGCAAATTTTCTCACATTCTTCTTTGTTAGTCAGTTTGGATTCCATCGAAAATTTTATTTAAAACCCCTCTCCCACCGTTATAATATGCATGTAAATGATCTTTTTTATCCGTAAATTCTAAATCTTTCATTCATCTGTCCATGCTGACGACGCTTTGGGTATCATCGGTTTTGATCGATAACGGATAGTTCTCCACCCCTATACATGATTGTGAAAGTTAAATAGAATTAAAATAACTCCTTAATACAAATAAAATTAGAATTTTTTCCAGTAATGTAAGTAAAGAAATATTAGAAATATTATTTAACAAAAAATTAATAATTTTTACATTGAATTAGTTAAGAGAGATATTACTTTTTTTATCATTTGTAATTAGATTTTCTTAGATTAGGTTAGTTAGAATAGATAATTAGTCAAGCTTAACCTATACGGATAATAAATCGTAATTATTTGATTAATAGCAAGTCAGGAGATAGACCACTCAAACACATGTTCAGAAATAAGAGTATTGTCGAAAATTTTTCTTTCTTAAAAATCAAGCATTCATATAATAATTCAACTTCAAATCATTGAAATAATTTTTTTAAAAAAATGATATTCCAATACATATTGGATGACATAAGTCAGTGTGTAGTGACTACCCATCATTTCCATAATTTTTATTAACGATTCATTTTTGGAATTGCTATTAAAGATTTATTTTAAAAAAAAATACATAGTAATTAGTTTTAAAAACATAAAAAAATGAAAAATTATGCAAACACCTAATTTAAGATTGATTTTAGTAACCAAAATTAACCGTACTAAACAATTAAACATTGATTAAAAATTCCTAAAAAAAAGAAATAAGTCAAATGTTTCTTTAATTAGCATTTTTATCAAATTATAACAAGCACGAATTATAATCTAGAACTAAATAAGTAGACAAATTTAAAATTGTAAGCAAGATTTTCAGAAAAATTTGAAAGAAATAAGTTACAAAATAATTAAACCAAGAATCAATTAATCCGATACTTTAGGTATAAATACAAATAAAACAAGTTCTGACATTAATTAAGGAATTCAGAACTCTATAAAGGAATAAAAGACTGCGTTAAAAAAAATACCTAGATCAAAGATGGCTAAAGAGGTAAGGTCTTCCACTAGGATTATAAAAAAGTACTGACAAAATTAGTGTTGTGTCGTAAATAAATAAGAAACCTAACCTTAGATTGACCCTTATCGAGCTTGACATAAATTTGAATAATAAAAAAAATTAGATGCAATATCATAATGCTATTAGTATTGTTTTTCAATTAAAATTTAAGATTTATTTTAATAATTAATATTAACTTTTAATTTTAATTTTTATTATTTTTAATATTGATCTTTAATAAAGGTTAAAATTAAAAACTAATAATAGATGAAACTTCAATTTTGATTAAATAACAATAACACTTACATTTTGTTTAGAGTAATTTTTAGTTATTAATTTTAAATTTTTTAGAAACTAAATTTGATTTTTATTTTGATTTTTGAATTATAATTTCAAATTTTTAAAAAAAGTGTTGTAAAAGTAAGTCAATGCATATTACTTTAATTTTTTTATTGCAAATCTACTAAATTAACTAAATAAAAAATTATTAATTAAAGTTAAATAAAAATATTAAAATTAATAATAATAATTATTATTATTATGATTATATTAATGTGATGATGGTAATTATGATGACTGTAATAATAAAAATGATGATGATAATAATTATTGTTATGATGATAAAATAAAGATGATGGATATGATGGTAAAATAAGGTAATTATGGTAACATGACATATAGTGATAGTATATTTTAAAAGATAAATTTAAATTTTAAAATAAAAATATTTTAAAATTAAAAAAAATATTAAAATAAATTATTTTAAGAATAGACTCAAAACTATTTTAAAAAGATGTAAAAAAATTAATTCAAAAATATGTTAATTGAATATTTTTTTTAAATTTAATTTAAAAATTAAAATAAAAAACTTGGTACTATTTTATATAAAAAAAAAATCTTTAGAATTCTGCATCTAAATTTTCTTTGAATAACAATGAGTCATTTACAAAGATATATTTCTATGTAATATACAAATTGAATTTTATATTATTAAATAGAAATGCTTATAATTCATTTTTTTTAATATGAATTAGTCTAAAATTTATTTTGATATGTTTGAGATTCAAAAATTAGATTCAATATATTTTAAGAATATGTTCAAACTATACTGTGCTATTTTAATTCAACTTGAAGTTTTAAGTTTTTTTAAATTTATATTTTTAAATAATTATGTATAAATAATATTTTTTTAATTTTATGAATAATATTTATATAATAGAAAATTATATTTATATTAATATTTGTATTTTAAAATATACTCTAAAATATATTTTAATTTTTGTTTTATATTTATTTAATTTTATAATTCAGCTATATATAATGTTAAGATTAATTCATTATGTTAATAAATTAGATTGACCTAATCTTATCTAATATATGATCAAATTTTAATTAAATCAAGTTTATATTAAATAATTAAAGCTATCAAAATTTTGAGTTTAGCAAGAATAAAAATGACTTTAGATAAAAATGTTTTCAAGAAAGTTCTAGTCTGCATTTTTGCTTTATTTTACTGTTAGATTAATTTAATTGAAATATTTGTCACTTTAATTTGTTCAAATTACTAATTAAGATCATGCTCTTAGAATATAATATTGATATGGGAATTGAAATCAATTGTTATTTAAAGCACAATATTTTAGCTTTAAATTTTATTTTTTTATTATATATATAAAAAAGTTATATATAGGATAAAAATTGATATATTATATCACTAAATTGGATTAAATTGGTCTGTATAATATATTATTAGATTTTAAGTCATAAAAATAAAGATAAACTTATTTTATATATTTACTTTAATTTATAATTTTTGAAATCTAAGAAAATGTAAATTTTATGATTAAAGAATGCAAATGACAGATAAACTGAATGTAAAGAAGATTATGAAATCTTGATTCTTATTCATCGTTGTATGTTACATATTTAGGGGTATTTATAAACACAAGTTTAGTTACATAATGATAGAATTAGTTAGTTAGGATAGTTTTTATTAGCAGTTACTAATCTAATGCAAATTTTGTTACACCCAGCAAGATTGAGGGTGGTAGATGTCAACTAAACCAAGCTTGGGCAATAGTGTATGGAATGGTTTCGGATGAAAGGCTTTGGTGAAAACATCAACAAGTTGAACGTGAGTAGAGATGGGAAGTAGATGGAGAATACTAGTTTGAACTTTTTCATGAACGACATGACAATCAATGTCGACGTGTTTAGTTCGCTCATGGAAGATTGGATTGGCAAAGCTATATGGAGGGCACTTTGATTGTCATAATAGAGAGTGGATGTGCAGGATGGTGAGCAGTAAAGATCAGCAAGGAGAAAAAGGATCCATAGTAGCTCACAAGAAGCAGTAGCGAGGACTCTATATTCAACTTTAGCGGAGGAATGAGAAATAGTGACTTGTTTCTTAGAGCATCATGATATGAGAGAGTGGCCAAGAAAGAAGCAGTACCCAGAGATGGATCGTCGGTTGTCGATGCAACCACCTCAATCTGTATCAGAGAAGTTATGAAGTTGAAGTTGAGTTATGCGAAAAGAAAAGGACTTTCCCAAGGGCATGTTTGAGATAGCGGAGGACCCATAATGTTGCCTGATGATGGGTTTCTATGGGACATGCCATGAACTAACTAAGTTATTGGGTGGCAAAAAAGATGCCAGGTCATATGGTGGTAAGCTGCAAAAGGTGACCAATGAGGCGTCTATATGCAGGAATGTCAAGGAAATCGGTGTTGGAGTCTTGATGAAGACGAATAGTAGGGTCCAATGGGGTGGAGTTTGGCTTGCAATGAGTAAGATGAGAATCTAACAAAATCTCAAGCCAATACTTCTGTTGGAAAAGGGCAATACAAGAGAAGGAGTGAGCCATCTCAAGGCCAAGAAAGTATTTAAGTTACCCTAAATCTCATAAGGGAAAGGACCCTTGTAATGCTATCTTGATACAGATGAGTTCAATAATGTTGTCACTGGATAAAAGAAGGTCATCAACGTAAATTAAGATGATTGTGGTGGAGGATGAGGTATAGAGAGTAAACAGGGGAGTGATCTGCGTGTGCTTGAACAAAGCCGAGAATGATTAACATGGAGCTAAGCTTTTGAAACCACTGATGGATGGCTTATTTAAGGTTGTAGAGTGATCTGGGCAATTTACATACTTGATTAGGTTATGTAGAAGGAAGACCAGGTGGAAGGACCACGTAGACGTCTTCATGCAAGTCCCCATGTAGAAATTTATTACTCGCGTCTAATTGGTGAAGATGTCATCATTTGATAGAAGCAAAGGCGAGGAGGATTTGGATTGTGGAGAGTTTAGCCATCGGTGAAAAGGTATCAAGGTAGTTTAATCCTTCTATCTAAGTGTAACCTTTCACCACAAGCTGAGCTTTGTATCGTTCAATGGAGCCATCCGCCTTTCTTTTTACTTTATAAACTTATTTGTTACCAATAGATATTGTGTTGGGAGGAAGAGTCATTATCTTCCATGTGTTATTGGTAGTGAGGGTGTCAAGTTCACGTTGCATAGCTTCTTACCAATGCAAGATAGAGCATGCTTCAGCATAGGAAGAAGGTTCCTTGTCATTCATGATGGAGAGGACAAAATGGAGATGGGAAGAGGAGAGTTGGTCAAAGAATATCATTGTAGATAATGGATAGGGAGTAAAGCGAAGGGATCCTCAGACATAATCTTGAAGGTGAGAGGGTTGACAAATATTTCGTAAGGATCAATGAAGAGATGATGATCGAGAAGGGTGGCAAGTGTTGTCTACATCTTCCAAGGTGTCCTTGTTGGGATATATGTGTGGGCATGCATCTTCAAAGATAAATAGATCATCCTACAGATAAATTTTTGGTGTGGTGGAATCCGATCTAGTGTTAGAAGTATGGTATGGGAAGATATAGTCATGAAAAATGACATGGTGGTGAATGGAAATATCTCCTGTGTGAACGTATAGTACTATAAATCCTTTTGCGTCAGTTTTGAAGCCAAGAAATATCTGTTTCTTGGTGCATGGATCAAACTTAAGTTAACCTGTAATGATAGTAGAAGAATAACATATGTAACCAAAAGCTTTGAGAGATGATATGTCATAAGGCGAATGATGAAGGCGCTCATATGGACAAATATTATTAAGAAGACGGGAAGGAATGCAATTTATGGTATAAACAACATGTTGGACTGCATAGGTCCTATAAAATTTAGGCAAGTTAGATTGGAACATCAAAGCTTGGTTGACATTCAAAATGTGCTGATGTTTGTGCTCAACACGTCCATTTTGTTGGGGTGTCTCAACACAACTTCTTTCAGGTGTAATGCCCTTAGATTCGTAGAATTGAGGCATGAGGAACTTAAGACTATTATCGCTTCTGATAGTTTTCACTTGGGCATTAAATTGAACAACAATTATTTGAATGAAATTCTTTGTCAATAATTTTACCACAATTATTAAAAAATAACGATAATTATGCATAGAGATAGTTGAGAAAGGGCCCCAGATATCAAGATGAAAGAGATCAAACACCTTATTGCATTATATATACTAATAGGAAAAAGGAGACGTTTTTCTCTCGAGTACTGACATACATCTAAGCTTCATGCTTATAAGATGGAATATATGAATATTTTTCTCGAAGTGTATGCATCCATTAATGAGAAAGGTGGCCAAGGCATAGATGCTATAGTAATCCTTTTGATGGAGGGGGGTTTTGATGTTATGGTGCAAGTCATATCACCAATTGCTTTTGTGAATCTTCAAGATAGTATAGGTCATTGTCTTGTCTACCTGAATCAATCATCTTCTTGGTTTATGTGTTATGTATGACACATTTTGTTATTTTAAAGCTTATGGTGCAATGAAGGGAGGCAAACAATCAAGAGATAAAAATTAGATTAAATGAAAACTGGGGTATATATAACACATGATCAAGATATAGATGCTACAAAAAATATACAATACCAAAGTATTTTATAACTATTTTGCTTCCATTAGAAAACTTAACCATGAGAGGATCAATTTTAGAAAAGGAATTAAACCATTTTCAGGATGCACAAATGTGGTTTGTAGCGTTAGTATCAAGTATCCAGGAATTAACATCCATATGAACTAAATTTATAATTCTATTACCTTTTGTGGAAGAATTTTCATTCGTACATGTTGTGGTGGCATGATTGATAATACGTGACTTCATGTTCTCACAATCTTGAAATAAATTTAACAATGATTGAAACTGTTTCGGGATGAATTATGGTCCCATATTTAGTTGTTCTTTGTTAGAATTGTGCTCTTTATTTGTTTATTCTCATTATGTGTGTCCAGCAAAGCTTTGTTATGATTTGATGGAAGGTGAGAATCCATGCTTTTGATAGCATGTGTCTACAGTATGACCAATTTTCCCACAGTAGTTGCATAGCTCTCTTCCTGCGTTCTTAAATCTTTGTCCTCGCCCAAAACTTGGTTTAAAATCATCAGTTGCATTTATCATGATTTTATCATCATTATTGATTGGCGTGGAAGGTCCTCCCAATTTTCTTTCATGTTGTAATACCATTGAAAAAACTCGATTAAGTGATGGTAATAGATCCATGATAAGAACCCGAGACCTGATATTACCAAACTGATCATTAAGTCCCATAAGAAGGCACATGATATAATCTTGTTTGTGAAAAATCTAAGCATTCTAAGTAGCCATACATCAACAAGATTGTGGAATTGGCCTATAGTGTTCCAATTCTTCCCATAAGATTTTCAATTCATTGAAGAAATTGGTTACAAATGCGTTACCTTGTTTAAGTGCATATAAATATTGTTGGAGTTCTGAGACTCAAACAAGATCATCCAACTAAAATCTTTCTTTCAAATTGTTCCATAGATCTATGGTATTTTCAATGTAGATGATGCTCTGAGCAATGGAAGTTGAACTGAATTGGTAATCTAAGATATCATAAGATTGTTACATCTTTCCCAAGTATCATACTTTAAATCATTTCGTACCGGAACTTCTATAGATCCATCAACAAATTGGAATTTATTTTTGGAAATGAGTGCTCATTTATCATGTGCGCCCAAGTATGTTAGTTATCTCTAGTTAATGACAGTGAGATCATAATGCTGGTGGGACTTTCACTAGGATGAATGTAAAAGTGACTTGTTTGATATTTTTCCAAGAAGGTTACACCCAATCCTTTATTATTCCTATTAGAAATTGAACCTTTAGCCATATATCAAAGTAGCGTAGCAGAGCTCTTTTAAAGAGCTCTGATACCATCTAATGAATCATCGATTCCATGATTAAAGAATGAAGATGACAAATAAATTAAATATAAAGAAGATTATGAAATCTTAATTCTTATTCATCGCTGTATGGTATCAGGAGTATTTATAAATATATGTTTAGTTACATAATGTTAGAATCAGTTACCTAGTGATATAATTAGTTAGTTAGTTAGGGTAATTTTTGTTAATAGTTACTAATCTGATACAAATTCTGTTATGGAACGTTCTCTCTTTTGTTGATCTTGTCTTGAATCTAATTTGTGAAGCTTACTTCCTTACATTCATTTTATTTCTAATTTCAAGCCTTTGTGGATCAACTGATTTGGTAGGTGTGATTTAAGATGGATTGGTTTAAGAGTCATAAGAGAAACTTCTATCATTTTGACGAATTAAATTAACAAAGAGATTCATTTTAATTTCATGTAGATCCTATAAGTAGACTGATAAACCACCATTCTGTTGATTTATCTGCGGAAAATTAGTTATAATTATAATATAATTTATAATTATTTAATTGTAATTCTACCTAATTTTTCTTATTTTTGTAGGAATGGTCACGCAAGCTAAGAATCCGAAAATAGACAAGTTTTGGACCAAAAAAGGGTAAAAGAAGCATAAAAAAATAATATATTTAATGCAACAATGACACGTCAGCCTTATGGTGCTGCAAGATTACGTAGATTGGTCGCGACGGCTGAGAAAGCGGCTAAGTCAAGTTTAGTCCATCATAGTGAAACCCTAATCCACGCTTATAAAAAGGAGGCTCTACTACACCACATGACACCACCTTAAACTCTAAAGGCCACACCATTTTACGGGGCGTAAGTCTATCACTATCCCGGAGACACACCATTCTATTCTCATTTCTCTTTTAGTACTCTCTCATAGGATTTCAGAGGTAGAAGTTCTTCACAGTGTGAGTTGCAACGTCCTATTGCCAGTCTTGCTGGTACTACGGTTTTTTCATTCTCTTCTAAAGGCTTTAGTGAAACTTATAATGTAATCAATTGAACCCTTTTTCCTTTGTATGAATGATTCGATATTTCTATTCAATTGTGTTTTCCTTATTATGCATAATTAATTAATGAGAATTAATTTCTAAGTTAATTGGGGGATAGGTGATCATACCATTGCCTAATTAATGGAACTATAAGGTAAACTGAATCTAAGGATTTTGGAGGATCAATCGGAATCCTTGATTTCTAATCAGTTATTAACTTAACAGGTCCACATGTGTTTTATGCTTCTCTTAATTATATACCTTGCATGATAATTGTGGATAGTAACTTAAGGGAAATAATATTGTTATTGCATGATCATTGGGTAGTAATAGAATTAGAACGGATGGTTAGCAATTGACTCAAATCATTTATAAGAGAATTAGGATGAAATTGGGTAAAGTTATAAGGGAAACCAAAATCTCATGTCTTTCCATAATTGAACTCATATTTATACTCTTGTCTCTAAATCACTTGCTCTCGTTTTGTTCCCTTTTTACATTCATTCTGGTGAGCTCAAAAATTAGAATTTAATTATTCTTTAAGATTTTTGAAATAGTAGATGTGAAAACGATATTAAAGGTTTTAAATACATCTTTCTACACTGACTGGTGCATTTGCCATAGATAAAACTTTGTACGCACAATATAGACATAACCATCTTCCATGAGAAAAGGTACAGAGAAGAGGATTTCAAAGTTGTTTTACAACACTACCCATATTTTTTGTTGATTATTTTAAAATAAAAAATATTTCATAAATTATTACATTTTTATTTTTCTTTCATTTTTTATCTATATATTTTTTTTTATTTTCATCTCTCTAAATACTACTACTTTCATTTTATTTCATTTAAATTTATATTTATATTTTCTTTCTTTTTTATTCTAACATCGAAACAAGTGTAGAGATAAAGCTTTTACCTCAAAAAAATTATTTTTTTATTTTTTTATTTTTTTAGAAAAATTAATTTTTGATGAAAGTCCAATAAACTGTTGTTCAGAGTTTTTTTGGATTTTATTAATCAATATGTTTTAGAGTATTTATTAAAAAATTAATAATAATTTTTTATTAAAAATTATAATTGATACATTAATAATTTTTTACTATATTTCTTTTATTTTTGATTTCTAAAATTAAATAGGGAGGTTAAAAGATCATATTCTCACAACAATATCCATATCCACCTAGAAGGTGCCAAAGTAAACCCACATTTCGCCATTAGCTTGCCAAAAATTTTATTTTCTTAACCTTGCCTCCATTTAAAAATGGGTTGAAATAAAAATGGGCTAGCAAGTGATTCACCCAAAAATAATTATAAATAAAAATATAAAAATATAGAAATAATATAGAATTAATAAATTTAAACTAATAATAACTATAGATTGATTAATAAATAAGTAGACTTTAATTTTTTAAAAACATTAACATTATCAACTTTCAACCTTCCGGTCATTTGTATCTTAATAGATTGATTCATCTAATTAAGTCATTTTTTACCCTTATATCCTTTTCAAACTATGTTTATGTTCTTTAAAATTAGTAAATCATCCTTCATAACTTATCATGAATCACTATTATCTTTTTTAATCCGTTTATATGATGAATCTTATGGTGTACATATAAAAAAAATATGCAATCATACTTGATTATGATAAAAATAATGAAACTATAAATAATTACTTAGTAATTATAATGATTTATGATAAATTATAAAGGATGATTTATTAATTTTGAATAAGATTATTATAAAAAGATAAAATTTAAGAGTTAAATAAAATAATTTTGATTTTACTTATTATAAAAAAAATATAAATTAAATTCGGATACCAAAATCATTGATTTTATTTATTTATTTAGAAAAAACAATGAAATCCTTTTTTTAGTTCTACTCTTTATGTATAAAATTAATTTTAAAATATTTTTATATAAAGATCAAAATAAAAAACATATGTTATAGGTAAGAATGAAAATAACAAAATGTTATATATAGAAACCAAATAAAAAATATAAACTTTCACACACATAAAAAATCATGTCAGAAATTCATTACTTACGTTAAATTTACTCAACAAGATTACAAGGTAAGATAACGATATGAACTATTTTAAAAATATTTTTTTTATTTCAGGATTGGTTTATATACTTTTTATATATAAAAGTTAAATTGATAAAATAATTTTCGTTAAACCCCCCCCCCCCCTTTTTATAGCTTAGCCAAAGGCTACTTGTGCGTGCCACTTTGGAGACAATAAATTCTCCCTCAAAGAAGTTAATAGCTCACATATGTTACACGACATACAAGACTACTCGTTGTAATTCCAATTGCCACTACCAAATTGAACGATTTTTCAAAGAGCTTTATTAATTTTTTTTACGTATTCTTTTAGCAAATTTTTATTATTTTATATACTAAGTATTAAATACAAAATCATAGGTATTTATTGTTTTAAAAATATAAAAAATATTTAATTAATTAGAAAAAAAATATAAAAGAAAAGCTAAAAGCTATTTAGAACTATTCCTTTTCAAATACTTATCCAAGTACTTCACGGGTAAAAACAATATATAACATCTTAACGTCACTGGCATTGATTCAAAATCCTATGCATTACTTCAACAAGATTCGTGTTAAGATAGACAATGGGACTGCTTGCTAGATGTATGTTCGTTTCCTTTTTAATTTATATATATATATATATATATATATATATATATATATATAAAAGATTAATTAATATTAAATATTAAATTTTATTATTTATATAAACTAAATAATTTTATATATAAAATATATAAATTATGTTATAATATCTAATATATTGTATATATAAAATTTTATAAAAAAATTGATAAATATTTTATTTTATAATTTTATTTTAATAATTTATATACTATTTAAATATATATAAATATTAATAGTTAAATAAACATATTTTAAATTTTTTTAAATTTTTTAAAATTAATATATATAATTTATTAAATATTATAATATAATTTAATGATTAAATTAATAAAATTTTTATTTTATATAAAATTATTAAATTAATATAAAGAATAAAATTTGACACTTAATATCAATGTTATAACTCATTTATATTAGGTCGAATTTTTTTACGGGTCACAATTTGAAATTTTCAATTATAACATCTTTTAAAAATTATTTCAAAATTTACATCATTTTCAAAAATAATTAAAATCAAATTACACTTCTCGGGTTAAAAATATATGGGTGAAAATATAATAAACGTTGTGTATAGGGCCCCTGCTATTGATATTTGCACACCTTTTGTGAAACTATCTCAAGCTTTCACCCTTATCGTTATTTATTTTCATTTTGCACAGCTAGGATTATAAAAAGGAAACTATGCTTACATGGACAGTGGCCATTTGGTCTCTTTGAATCCATGAATGGAATGTATATTCAACAAAAGGAATGGGATGTACTAATTTTTTTTAACAAATATTTTTTAATTATTATATAAATTGATATAAAATATATTAAATTTTAATAATTATACCGTTTGAATTATTAAAAAATATCTTTTAATAGATAATATATATATTATATAATTTATTCAAAAAATTAAAGATATTATTTATCTTTTTAAAATATTTTGTAATGACGTAGTTAGAATTATTCACCTTGTAAAAGTCAAGTCTTAGTCTAGATTAATATAAAAAATAGAGAGTTCATTTCTTCTTTTTTTCAGTGATGTATTAATATAGTGTAATGAAAAATATGTTAGATCATATTAATTTTTTAAAAGTTTGAGGCTGACTTTACTTTTGAAGTTAAAGTCCATGACTTATTTAATTATCTAATATGAACTTCCTTTTAAATTTTGATCAGACCTTTTCAAAATTAAATCTAATTTTTTGGTAAGCCAAAGGGATATACTCGAACAAAAGTACAAAGGATATATTTTAACCCAAGTTACAGAAAAGGCATCTGAAACGAAAAAGAGTTCCCACCTATAAAAACTGTAGATTCCCACCAAAATTACAGTGATCCCACCAAAAGATTTACAAAAGAACCCAAGTTAGTGTTAATTGCAAGTATATTTTGTAGTAAAATTCACAAAAAATGGATGTGAATTTATATATACACACATATATACATATACATATATATATATATATATATATATTAATAAGTATAAAATTTTAAATAGAATAAGTATTTAATTTTAAAACACCAATAATGATAATAATAATAATAGGAATAATAATAAATAGATAAATAATAATAAAAAATAATGATAATAATATTCACATAATAATAATACTATTATATTAGTTATATTCAATTAATTATGCTGAGGTTTAAATTTTTTCAATGATCGAAGATTTAACATTTAAATTAAATAAACTTCTAAAATAACTTAAACTAAACCTATTTTGTTACAATGTAAATTAGACTAAAGCTTTCCATTACTCAAGAAAAAAAAAATTGCATGTGCATAAGAAATACTAAAACATAAATTTAGGCTATGAAAAAGTATGCATGTTTGTAAAGAAATATAAAGGCTTTCATGATGAACACACAATAAATAAGTACTAGAATCTTTACATTATAACAATCAAAATGATGTATATATGAGCAAGCATTAAAAAAAACGAAGTAAAGAATCATCCATGATTATAAATAACAAGGTTTCTATAGAATATAAACGACCAGAAATGATCAATGGATAAATAAATAAATAATAGCAAATATTTCTATATTTATTCAGGGCAAAGAAAAGAGAGAGAGAAAAGAAGAAGAAGAAGAAAAAAGAGTTTCTAAGTAAAAACATTATAAAACAGG
Source organism: Canavalia gladiata (assembly GCA_037954105.1). Classification (NCBI taxonomy): domain Eukaryota; kingdom Viridiplantae; phylum Streptophyta; class Magnoliopsida; order Fabales; family Fabaceae; genus Canavalia; species Canavalia gladiata. The sequence goes on from CM075658.1 coordinate 70,314,708, forward strand.
ATATATAGTTTGACATAGAGAACCATATGCGAACAATTTTACGAGTTTTACCTGTACATATAAAACCACAGTACCGAACCAACTATTCTCTTCCCAACTTCAACCAAGGTCAATTACGGGTAAGCCTTATTTTTTCCACCTTGGTTTCCTTCATTCTAACTCCATATATAGAATAAATATTGTTAATATATAGTAATAGAAAACCATCAACATCAATGTTTGGTCATTGTCACTATATGCTCTACCAAGAAAGTCTTTCACTGAGCTATTTTCTGTCCACCCTGCCTTTGTTTGCTTCCATTGCTAGTCGAATGAAAGAAGAGGTATCACCTTGCACAACCAAGTTTGGAATAAGTTGAGGTGAACTTTCCCTATTAATATGGCCACTCACATGATCATAATTTATGAAAGAAGGATTGTAGTAGTCCACAAGAGGTGCATTTTTAGGCATTATATTGTCATCATGGACAATTCGGTGACTCAATCCTTTTTCATCATAAGGATCCTGCTTTATAATGGAGTTACCACATTGTCTAGGTTGTGTTTGGTAGAAGACCTTTGAAACCACTAATTCTCCATCTTTTTCTTCTTCATTGATGCCAAGGTGGTATTGATGCATCACCCAATTAGTCTTCTCTGGCTTCTTTTGCCTTCCATAGTTGGTGTAGAGGACAAGTATCTTTTTGAAACCCTTCACAGCACCACCAACAAAAACTGGTCTAGTTTTACCTGTTTTGTGCCATCTTGTTTCGCTTCCTTCTTCGTCAGTGTGAACCTTTCTTCTTTTCCTTGTTCCAGTTGTGTATGCTTTAGAGGGCCTATGAAAGAAGTGCCGGATCTGTCCATCTTTGCTTACACCTGCATTTCTTCACACAATAATGGTTCATATATTTTGTTGATTTGCATATATGAGATTTATGCATGATGGGAAATATTGGGAAAAGAGACTAAAATCGATCATGCAAAATAATGCCATAAAGATCAATGTCACTGATTCGAGAAAAAAATGCTAACAATATATTATGTTGAATATGTTTTTTAATATATTTTTTTTATTAATTGTTCGTTTTCTAAAAAACAAAATACTTATATCATAAATTGATTATTTTTAAAAAAACCTATTTTATTTTATTTTTAAAACCAATATAAAATATATTAAAGATTATGTTGTTAGCATTTTTTCATTCCAAGATATGGTAAGATCAAGAAAAGAACCTAATGAAGAGAAAGAGAGAGAGAATTATGGACTCATGCTCAATCGTCAACGTACGTATAAAAAAAGGTGGTTGTTTCGGTCCGAAAATCCTTGTTCCACGTGCAATAAGTATGATGCATATGGATTGCAATCTCTAGATTGAGTACATATAATGGCTTGCTGGTGAAGATATTAAAGTCTAAATTGCTTCTCCAAGATTTAGGTTTGTTCTTTCTTTCTTATTTTCTTCTTTTGATCTTTATCAACAGTTACTACGTGATCAATGTTTAGGAGTTAAACTTCATCAAATAATTGGAACTAAATCACTTGTTATTTCTTGTCCCCTTCTATATCTTCCCAATTGAAAATGAAATACCAATATATATATATATATATGTATATAAGAAGAGAAATTACTTTTTAATCACATGTCATTTTTTAATTGGAGGAATCAATAGGAATAATGAGAATGAGACAGTTTTTTTTATCAGTTAAAGAAATAAAACATGTAATCGTAATTCCAAATAAGCTCTCATGTAAGATCTACTAAATCATGTAGGTTTTCACTATCTATGTATGTAATACTTACGTAAAATTCTCCCATCAATAAAAAATGTTGGGAAGAATTAATATATTAATGAGTGTATTGCTAGAGCTTTTTCTGAAAACATTATTGCTCAAGATTAAGGTCAAACATTTACATGCTACATGGCTAAATGTAAGATAAGATGCCACCATTGAGTTAGGGAGTCATTGACAACATTAATAAAGCATTTCCTCGTTAACATCAAGTTGGTAAACAGATGGGATTACTCCTCCCATTTGTTTCTTAGTGTTTTCAAAAATATAGAGTGACACATACCTCCAATGGACAGAAACTTTCTTTGCCACGCTATAAATGCAAGAAAAACAAAGCAAAAGGTACGTTATTTCACTGGTAAATTGATTATTCCATATTCTCTTTTATTTTCTCCCCTAGTAAATTTTCACTAGTATTATTATTTTTAGAATTTCTTCCATTGCAAGCATGGAATTTAGATAAAAAAAATAGATAATATAAATGTCTTAATTGGCGGTCATTCTAACCGCCTTAATTTCTTTTAGAAAAAATATTTTCATCACTAAAACCTCGTTTCATGCACCACATCCATTTGACATCTCCCAATAAATTAGAATTTCAATGACGTGTGTAACAAAAAAAAAAAAACGGTATTTCCAAACCATCAAGACAAGACAAAATAAAAATGTTGAAAATAAAATAAAAATATCAAACACCTGGAAGCTTTTCTGGATGCGTGTAACAGATCCCGTTTTCCCCTTCAAGCGTTGGTATGAACTCATCAATAAGGGGATGAAGCTTTGGCACATCAGATAACACCTTTGCTTCTAAATGCTCTAATATCTCTTGGTCATTCGGATCAAACTTCACCCCAGCTGGTAAACCCGGCAAGTCATTGATTCCAGCCTATTAATTTTACCAAAATAAAAAATAATTATAATTATAATAATAAATAATAAATAAATTAAAGTTTTGAGTGTAAACAAAAGCAAGGTTTTATAAGAAAAAAAAAATCTAGTTGTGAACATATCAAAACCAAATTTTCAGTACCTGATCTTGGAATTCAATGTTATGGCCACATGAGGGGCAAGTTATGGTTCGAATTTCGGTTGGCTTTGGGTCAATGAAAAGAGTGTTATTAGTTCTAGGAGTAATAGTGGGAGTGACCAGTCCAATGCCCCTCTCCTCATCTGAGTCATTGCACCATGTCATCTCTTTCTCCCTATGCCCATATATCCCAAAATAGATCCTTTCTTTCACACCTCCCTAACAATATAACCAAGAAGAGAAAAAAACACAAAAAAGAATAACAGATAAGAAAAATAAAAAAGGTAAAAGGTAAAGCTAGTAGCTAGCCTTGTCTCTTTTAGAACATATTTTTCCTGAATCACCTCTTGTTTTTGGTAGCTAGAGAGCGAATTCAGTCCTTTCAGTGTCTCACTTTCCCTTCTTCTTCTTGTATTCACTAGGTATGATTGAACCGTTTTTGGTTTTCCAAACTGCTTGCAGTGTGCCAACTTCTTCAGAGAGAGAGAGGGAGAGAGAGAGAGAGAGAGAGAAAAGGGGGCAAAGGGTATAACCGATAAAAGAAATGTGGGTCTCAAAAGTGGGTTCTACACATATAGAAAAGGATACTTGGACGCCAAGTTTGCTTGTGTCCCCGTATATACGGTTGTATCAAGGACTATATAAATAATGCGTTTACACTATTAGCATAAGGACTTAAGGTTGCATTGTTATACAATATGAAAGATTAATTAAATCGATGAAGGAAAAGAAAATTAACTCTAATTATATGAATAATGACAACTCTAAGTTAATTATAAAAAAATGTAGAAAACGGTGGTGGGTAAGAGTGGAGATGGGGCAACTTGATTCTTCTTAGGACGTTTCACCTTTTTAGAGAGAGTATGTGAGAGTGTTAGGAATTCAGCTGCAGGGTCAAATTAGAGTGTCCTTAAAGCTATGTAAAAATTTCATAGACATCAGACATCTACATACGAACCGACAAAAATGTAGCATATAGAATACGCTTATGATTAGTGTATACATCTTTGCACCAACCAAAAAAAGCACTGAATATACCCTTTTAATCCTTTTCTTCACGTAGAATTCTCATCTCAAGTAACGGATCTCTCTTTTTTCTTTCACACTCGCATAAATACACGCTCCCTTCACGTACTCTTTCCAAGTATATCTGTGCTTCTTTCAACGAAAATGTATACAAATTTCATTAGCAAGGTGATATAATATAATATAATATTATTCAATATTTCAAATAAATTTGAATCTTCTCGCCTTTTCAACGTGTTTTGGGTGAGTGAATGTCACAATCAGCTAGCACTTTATTATCTATAAAATTACAAGAGTTTTCTAATTAATATGGGTACCTTTGCTGCTAAAATTGTTGAAAATTTTCACTGCTGCCACACATTGGTGTGGCGTTTTGGTCCGTTCACTTTGAAAATTATACCATATGGAATGATGAAAATTAATGGTTTGAGAGTATCGAAGTAACGGGTACGGAGAAAAGACATGAAACACAGATTAGCATAGCCCTTCATTAAGAATTGTGAATTTTTTCTACATATATACCAGCCGACACGTCTTTGTAAGCTTCTCAAAGAAGCCACGCAATGCGAAACTTAGGCACTAAGCTCCAGCTTGTTTTGTTTTTTTAATAACTTTAACGTTTGGGCTTAGGTTTTTAGGGCTTTATGACAATGTTGTTCTTCCAGATATATATACACGTACAAGGGCATGTTCACTTTTTGAGATTTCGATATGTACACTTGTCTTAGAGTTTTCTGTAGATAGGTTTGAAGAAAGAGGAAAGAGGGAGTAAAAGAAGGAGAAGAAGAAACTTTATACCAAAACGTGATGTGTGCCATCGATCGACCCGAACACGAGACATGGCATGGATACCAGGATATGAACATACAGTTACCACGTAAATTAAGGATCTCTTTGTTGACTTGGCTTTAAGCACAAACGCTTGGGTTTGCCCTAAGCATTTGTGTTTAGTTCTTACAATTAAATCAGATGAATCATTGGAATATTAAAAGAAACCAAACACATAACATATAATATTATAATTATTGTTGATATTATTTTTTAATTAAATAGACATTTTATATTTAGTGATCATCACTTTTATTTTGATAAAAAAAAATTATAGTGACCACCTGTATAAAATATCAACTTTGATTAATGAATAGTACTCATAATATTTATGATATCATATGTAAAGTTGGGTAAATTTCACCCACAGGAGGAGATGCAATATTATTTTAGAATGTAAAGTGGGAAGTAATAACTATTTGATTAAAGATCAGTTATTGACTTTACAATAAAACTTGGGCGGATCAATTTATTTAAAAGTAACTTTTTAAAATAATTTTGTATAATAAATTTTTAGAACTGTTAAATTTTATTAATTTAATTTAAAAAAATTATTATGTAGATTAAATTTATAAATTCTAAAAAATTTAATATTTTATAAAATAATTTTAAGCTAACATACAATATATCTCTCTAATAAATGTTAATTAAAACTATTTAATAAAAAAAAATTAAAATTTTATAAAATTTAATTATATATCATCTATCAAATAAAAATTATTAATTTGATGGTCAAATTAATAATATTCAACGTTTTTAAATTTTATTGGATGAATAACTTTAATAATTCATTAAGTTAATCCATAACCTAATAACTTATATAATAAAGTATGAATTGAAGTTTGTCAAAATTTTAATAGTAAACGATTATCATTTTTAACTTTAATGTAATTACACCGTTTCAGAAGAGTGAAATTTTCAATCCATTATCATTGTATAGCTAATGCATAGAATTAAAAAAAAAAAAAAAAAAAAAAAAAGAAAGAGTGAAAAGCAATGAGGAAAAGAGAAGGTGAAAGAATATAGAAAAACCAGGGTGTGGTCCCAACGGTTACGCGAGGAAAAGTCATGGGATAGGCAACACCTGAGCATTGGTTAGATAAGGTTGAGCGTTGGACACACATTTGAGTGGCAAAGGATCGACAGTTTCTGAATGAGTTTGAGTATCCTTTGTTTTCTTCATAATGAATTTTGCTTAAAAAATAATAAAAAACTCAAGCGGTGCCTACATAACTTAGAATAACGCTCGTGATATTTTCTGTGCAAGCTGAGATGCCACCGCTTAGGCTATCATGAGTTATTTTTGTATCCTATGGTAAGAAAGGCTCAAAGAGTGAAACTCAAATATTGGGAGCAGAGCGAAAACTATAATCATGACGTATAGCTGAATTGAATGTATTAAGAAGATAATTTGGTAGAGGTAAACATGTTTTTAATTTTTATAAATATAATAAACTTTATTTTTAGTATTTACAAAATTTTTAATTTTTTAATTTTTATCTCTATCGTTATTAAATATTTAATAATATAGTTAGATATAAATGTTTAGTTGAATATCAACTTAATATATATATATTAAATGTTAAATTTTAATATTTATCTGGAGGGTACAAGATTTTTATGATTATGTATATTAAAAATTTTAAAAAATTTTAAAATCTATAAATATGTTACTCAATTATTAATATTTATATATATTTAAATAATATATAAGTTGTTAAAATAAAATTATAAAATAAGGATTTATCAATTTTTTTATAAGACTTTATATACATGATCTACTTGATAATAATTTTTAAATTAATAGTTACATTGATAAATTTTGTATCTTATATAAGACTATTAAATTGGTATAAATGTTAAAGTTTTACACCTTATGTTAATGGATCCTAACATATATATATATATATAAGAGGGAGTAAAAATTGGTTGATATCATATGTTAAACTTTAATATTTACATTAATTTAATAATATTATATAGAGTGTAAAATTTATTAATCCAACCGTTAAATCATGTTATAATATCTAGTAAATCATATATATAATTTTTTGCAAAATTAGAAAATCTATAAATATACTATCCAACTATTAATATTTATATAAATTTAAATAATATATGAGCTCTTAAAATAAAATTATAAAATAAAATATTTATCAATTTTTATTTTATCTAAAATTTTATATAGATAATCTAGTAGATATTATAACATGATTTAACAGTTAGATCAATAAATTTTACATTTATATAAAATTATTAAATTTATATAAATGCTAAAATTTAACATATGATGTTAATAATATATATATATATATATATATATATTCTCACACAAATATATATAATAAATTTTAATTTTTATTATTAAATAATATAAAAATAATTTATTATCTATTTGTATTTTTTTAAATTTTTATAATAAGTTGGAACATAAAATAATTAAATATATATTAATTAAGTTAATAAATATTTAATTTTTTTATCTAATATCTTTCTAAATACAATAATATTAAAATTTAATTTATGTAAAACAATTAAATATTATCATATCTGTCAATATATTTAATGAAGTCAAAATATTAATATTAAAATATATTCTTTTATTTAAAAGTTTGTTACGGTAAAAAAAATATTTAATTATTATAATTTTTTATTTGATTTATTATTTTATTTTTAATTTATCTTATTTCTAAATAACTAATAAATTCTTTTGAAAATATTTTATTAAAAAATATAAATATTTTATAGACATTGTAATATAATTTTTTAAAAAACTATAATAAAAATTAGAAGAAATTAATCTTTTTTTAATTAAATTATGTTCCAATGTAAAATTTAATTTTATTAAATAATTATTATAATAGATAAAATTTATTCACATTCTAATTTGATAAATTATTTTATAAAAAAATAAAAATCATAAGAACCATAATTTTATATATTTTTATATTATTGAATATGATGTAAATGTTAATAAATTAATTAAAAATAATTTAATTATTATATAAAATTAACATAGTAAGCTATTAAGATAATAATTTAATTTTAAAAATATAATTTAAATATCATAGTTAATTTAGATAATAAAATAATTTAAAATTTATTTTAAATATTATAGGTAAATATGTAAAATTTTATTTAAATATAGGTTTATAAATTTAAATTAATTAAGATAATAGATTTAATATTTTAAATTAGTTAAGGTAATAATTTAATTTAAGATAATAAATTAATTTAAATATTATATCTAATTAATAATCAAGTTAATTATGAAGATAATTTCATGTAAAATTTTATTTTAATGCAATATATAATTAAGAGAATAATTAAATTTTAAATTTTAATATTTAATTTAAATAATATACATAAATCAAAGTATGTAAATTTAAAAAGTACTATTATAGGTATTAGATAATTAAGGTAATAAATTAATTTTAAATTAATTTAAATATTATAAATATTTTAAATAATAAATCAATTTAGAATTCATTTTTAAATATTAAAGACAAATCAGAATACGAGAAAAATTTTATTTCAATATTATATATTTAAGATTTTAAGTTAATTAAAATAATAAGTTCACTTTAAATTTTATTTCAATTTTTTACGTCATTAAAATAGTAATATATTTTAAATTTTAATTTAAAAATTATGCCTAATTTGACAATAAATTATTTAGAATTGTAAATTTTTTAAAAATTTCATTTAAATTATTATATAGAATTAACATATGAATATAACATAGTTATGATAATAATTAAATGTATAATTTAATTTAAATATAATAAATAATGAAGATAATAAGTTAATTTAATTATTATATGAAATAAATATAAAAAATTAATTAATATAATAGTTAAATTTAAAATATTATTTAAATATTTTAGATAATAATTAAAATTAAAAACAATTGAAAACAACTTAAATAATATAATGTTTGTTTTAAAATATTATATTCATGTATTTAAAATTATATTAAATTATTTTTTATTGATTTATAATAAAAATATATTTTCAAAGGAATAATGTATAATAATAATATTTTCAAGTTCTACAAATCAAATTTTTAAAAAAATTAACTAATGTTTGATTACATTAATTATAAAATCATAAATAATATTATTTTATTAATTTAAATCAAATAACATTTAATACCTTTATATTTATAATTCAAAAATAATAATAAAATAATATTATCAAAAATATTATAAAAAGGTAATTATTATGATGATTCTATTATATTAGTTTACTTTAATAATTATTTATATTAAAATTTATCATAAATACATATAATAATTTAGCATTAAATAATTAATAAAATAAAATAAATTCATACTCTACATACATACAGAAATGGAAGTAAATTGATTTGAATTAGATTTTAAATTTTTAAATTTAATTATATTTTTTTTGTAAAATTTGTTTTAATTTAAAATTTATAATATCTATTTAAAAGTTTATATTTTAAAAAAGTTAATAAATAAATATAAAATTTTTATAAATAATTAACTAAAATAATTTACACTTAAAGTTTACAAAATTAAAAATTATTAAATAGATTTAAAAAAAATATATATATTAATATTATATAAATAAAATATATTAAAATAAATATTATACAAATATAATATATTAAAATAAATATAAATATATAATATATAAATGTAAATAAATTTATAAATAAAGTAAATAAATTTTTTTATAAATCTAAATTTATTTTATTTATCTAAATTTTTTTTAATAAATTTAAATTTATTTATTTGTTAAATAAATTAAATTAAATTAAACTATAAATTCTGTTGCACATCTTTTCACTTTCAAAAGTACGGATAAAAAATTCGGTTAACACTAATATATTGTGACATGGACATACCGTATAGGACAATACTTTTAATTTTTAAATTAAAAAAAAATGCTTAATGTTATGTAATCAATCTTGGAAATTAAAAAGCTTATAATCACGACAAGAGTTTTTGGAGTCCAAAACCATCGATGCATGCTATAAAATGAGTGAAAAGTGCTCAAAAGTTATGAGTGTATAGAAATAAAAGACAGAATTTACTGTTTATTTAAAGTTTAGTTAGATTCAGCTTCTTTAATAAATAAACAGATTTAGATTTTTTAGTTTTTTTAATAAACAAATTAAGCTTAGATTTATAAAAAACTTCATTTAATCTATTCATTTATCTGTTTATATTTATATATTATATATTTATATTTATTTTAATTATTATATTTATATAATATTTATTTTATATTTTATTTACATAATATTAATATATATATGTTTTAGGCCTATTTAATAATCTTTTTATCTTATAGGTTTTAAGTTTACAAACTTTTTTTAATTAACTATTTGTATACGCTTTAAGTTTATTTATTGAATTTTTTTTGTAATGTAGACTTTTAAACAGGTAGGCCTTGTAAGCTTTAAATCAGGTCGGGACCTTGACAGAAAAAAAAAAAAACCTTTAACAGATAACAGACTCAGCTCATATCTCAACATTTTTAAACAAATCATACTTGAATACTCAAACCCTAGCTCAACTCAGACTACTTTCATTCGTATGAATGAACTAGAGAAAATATATACTATTGACTACTTTCGTTTTAATCTTTTATTATTTTCTAAAAATATTGTCTTTTTATATTTTTTATTTTTAAAATTTTGTGAAAATACTTATTAGTTTTTAATCATACATATTTATTATTTTAAAAATATTAATAGAGATAAAACTTAATTAATCAAAAGTTACTAAAAATAATTATAAAAAATCTATAATAATTAAATATAAAAAAATATTATTTAATTTTCTTGATTCATGTAAAATAATTTTAAATAATAAATTAAAAATAAAAAAGTAATACAGTGCAGTTTTTCAAATTACTAGAGAATAGAGATAAATAAGTTAGGGAAAATCTTAATCAGTGCTTACAAAATAAAAATGTAATAATAATTTTTATTTATTTTTAAAATAAAATATATGTATATATGATAAATTTTAATAGAAAAAATTTATCTAATATCTCTTTTCTTTTAATTTTATACAAAAAAATTTCAATTCATAATGTAAAATTGTATACCTTCTTAGCAGCATAGATTTTATTTTTTATGAAATTATATATAAATTTTTAAAAATAAAAATTATTAAATGAAATTTCTTTAAACTTTAGGGATATAAATACAATTTATACTTTTTATTTATCATCAAACATTATTTCATATAAATTAAGAAAACTTATTAATGTTTTTGTTTATTTCAAAATAATCAGGTAACTTTCTGTTATATCATCTCTTTTATTGATTGATTTTTCATAATTAATATGTTTAAGTAGAGTAAAAATATAATAAAAGCAATAAATGATAAAAAAAATAGGAAAGATATTTTTTATAATCTTTAATATATTTTTATTAAAGAAAAAACTATTCTTTTAGCTAATACCATAAAAACATTGGTTCACCAGAAGTTACACTGAATGTTTGCACATCAGCAATTCTACAAGGTTATCACTGGACAGCCCATGCATTGGTATTTATATCCTATCAGCATCCAAATTTAATGATAGTTTTTGTATCCTTCTTACCCTTAATAATTAAATGAAAGTTTTATATCAATTTTTGCACGAATATTACGACAGGAAATTCCCTTTCATTGGGTGTCATTTTCACGAGAGGAAAAAATCAAATTGGACCGTCTAGTCATTTCACGTAATCAAATTCGGAAAGGACAATGAAAAAACAATTATTGAGTGGGAATACAAGACTTTTCCTTCAAATATTACTATTCACCAATTTGTCCATCTCTCACTTTGTATTTAGAGGTAGTATATGGGCCGTTCTGTGTAGATTCGCATACATTCTTTGTTTTTTTTTATATCATTTAAAAAATTTAATGATAATTCTAAAAGATAAATAATAATACTTTTAATTTTTATTATTTTTTATAATTTATATTTATTAAGAAATATTTTAATGAAATTTAAAAACCATAAAAAAGTTTAATATATTTTATATTAATCCATATATCTAAAAAAAATAATTGTTGAATTTTTTTTAATGTGTAAATTGGTGTACACAGTGCATTTTAGACAAGATTAAATAATCATGGTCCTCGACCAAAAAATAAACTAAGATTTGTATCTAGAAAATATGTAAACACAAACAAAAAAGTTTCTTGAAATGTTATTAGGATTTCTCTATTTATAATCAGAGAAGTAGCTATTTCTTGACTTAATCAGGATCTTCTATGATATACTTATATACCAAGGGAAGTAACTCTGCACGCAATTGCCATACTTATTTTCTACGGAAATTCTGTTTGTACGAAAACAAATCTGTGAACAGTATACGAATGAATTTGATTGGTTGATATTTGTCTATTTCATCAACTTTCAATTTTTTCTCCTCCATGATTTTCGTCTAGTTCTTATTTTACAGGCATTAACAATTTTTGTATTTGGCTCGTTTCATAACAAATAGCATTACTGTATTTTCTATTCTCATACGTATCACGGTGAGAAAATGTAGAGAGAAATACTGCCCATTTTCATAAATTTATATGGCCGGTATGTTCTTACCAATATTAGTTATTCTAAATCGAATCTTCTTATTGATTCATCGATTACATCAATATTGTGGCTATGCAAATTTTGATAAACATTTACCAGGGAATTTAACATTTATGAGCTTATGCAATAGTTTTCACTTGTTGTTGCTACGTAATTCTTTGATTGGTTCCTTCTTGTCAAACACTTAATTTTCTTGGTCAGCCAACTTATTTGTTGAACAACAATATCATTATTGCAATAGTTCTAGGACTATCTCCTTATTATAATGGTTATACACTGCATCCCAACATCTTTACATTTTATTTTACAACTTTTTGTTATGTAAAAAAAAATAAAAGAGAAATTTATGTGACATTTGATTTTAATTTTTTTATTTATAATTTTTTTTAATTTTTAATTTTAAAATTTTATGTTAAAAATAGTAAAATCATAAAGTAACCATTTTTGTATATATTAAAAATAAAAAAAATGTTCTAAAATTAAACGCTATCTTTTTTTTTTATCCTACAAGAGACTAGGTTAGAAAGTAATAATATAAGATAACATATTTATTTATTTTTATTATTCTAATAATAATAATATAATACTAAATCATAAGTGAAAAATGATTACAAAGATTTTAAATGAGAAATATTCATTCCCTAATCTAAAAGACCGAGACATCCATTACAAGAGAAAAAACAAAAAAAAAATTGTGAAACTTAACAAAGAATTTTATTAAATATTCCAATTTTATTTTCACAAGACTTGAATCTCCAATAATTGTAAAGAGAAATTCCTAACTTAAAGTAAAAAAATTTTCAAAATTCTACAATAACTCCTTTATAGGGATATTCCAATTTACTCCAATTTTTTTGATACAACGTGAAAAGCAACGAGGATGGAACCCAACATGCAGGTAGGAGCAGAGAGCCTCTTGATTTTTAGTCCCTTCAACATTTCAACTTGTATTTTTGTATGTTCCAATATGTGCCATGCTATCAACCACTTCAATATTCATTAATTATCCTCCCAATGCTTACCTTTAAGTCTTCCAGTATTTATTACACTTGGATTAATTTTTCACTTCTTCATATGCTTATCTTGTCTTTTTAAATCACCTCAAACTTAATCAATCAACATCAATTTAATATATACGAACGAACTTTCCAATGTCTTGTATTCCATTTTTTTGGATCTGATTTTGGGTCTGTTCAGGGCAATGTTGTAAGCCCACTACAGATATTGGGCCTCCTCTGTTTGATTCAATTTGGACCTTGGATAGGGTAACAAGACAGCTATGTATGTGAATGTGTCTGTTACCATAAAAGCAATTAAGTTGAAATGTAGATTATTTTTTAATTCTCTGGTTCCAAGTATAATCAAACGATTTAAAATCTTAAGATTAATATCAAACTAGCATAAACTTATTGATTTGGTAAAATAAATTACTGCAAAATATATAATTTTTCTTTTGTGAGTTTAAGTGTATTTGATAAAATATTTTAATTAACTGAAAACTTAAATTATTAGTTGAAAAATTTGTTGAGACAATTCATCTCTAGTTGGTAAAGTTTTGTTTTAGTAACTATTAACATTTTCTAAACGGTTATTAACATTTTTAAAAAATTATTTCAGGTAACTTTTATGCTTTTCAATATCTAGTTGAATATTTTGTTATTTTTATTTTTAATATATTTTTATAATTCAATATTTTATTTATCTATTTATTTTTATAAGCTTAATTTTATTTTATTTTTTTATAATAATATTACTAATTTGGATAGATTTATTTATATCTCATCATAAAATATTATATTTTAATTATTATTTTAATATATATTATTTATTTTAATTATTATATCATTTATTGTATTTTATTAAAAATATTAAAACATTTGATAAAAAATTTAAAATTATAAAAATAATTATTTAAAAAAATCATTTAAAATTTATTTATGTAAAAATTGAAAATAATATTTTTATTTAATTAAAATTTAATATATTTTTATAACAAAAAATTATTATATTTTAATTCGTTATTTAACTAAATATTTATTTATTATTATTTTATATTTATCAATTAATATAATAATTAATTTATTAATATTTTTAATTTAATCAATAACTTATCAAAATTTATCTTTACCAAACAATGAAAAACGTGTTGGTAAAAGTTATTATAAAGGATTCAGATTTTTTTTATCTCTTTCTTTTCTCTTGTTTATGTCATCTACTGTGAGAGTGGAGTAGAAACTAGCATTTTTCTTCTCTGATACCAGTTCCATCATCTCCTTTTTTATGTTTTCTTTTTTAATAAATTACTCATTTTATAACTAGTTTAGATAAACTTTTTAAATAAGCATCTATATGAAAAAAATAATAATAATTAAGAGATAAAATGAATCAATTTTTTTGGTCATAAATTAAAAGGTAATGAAAGGAGTATACAGTATGATCATATGTAAAATATGTTGAACATAACTAGTAAAAACTACGTGTACAAAGTCACCATCATATGAATGCCAAATCTGAGTCCTTTACAGTACTTCATGATACAGATTTAAAATAATCAGACGCTGAAAAAGAAAATACCTTTACACAAATTAAAATAAGAAGCATATTGAAACAGAGGTCCAAAAATAAATAAAATAAACGGTCCCTTTCCCTTTCGTCAACAAAAGGATCCTCTCACCAAAGGGAACCATAAATTGACATAAATTGCCCTAAATGTTGAAGGCACCGTCCAACCTTTCTACTTCAACGTTCCTTATAAAATAATTTGGAAAGTCCCTAAGTTATGCAATTAATACAATGTAAAAAAAGCTCGTATATATCCCACGAGAGTAAATACAGTAAAACTTATAAAAATAAAAATAAAAATAAAAACTTTCATAGATCAGAAATGCTTATATACCAATTATTTTTTCCATTTGGGTAACGGGTCTCTGTCCACATTGTCCAAAATTGAAGAAAAATCCTCCTATGAATGAATTTGAGTATTGAACTTAATCATGACCAACAAGATGAGATTCAGATGCAAACTTCCATCTCTAAATTGATCAAAATGGTTGCTACTTGATCAATGGAAGGCCTACACTTCCTTGAATTACCAACACAAGCTAAGGCAACTTTGGCTAATCTAACAAGAGGTTTCATATCTGAAGGAATCACCAACCTGGGATCCAAAAGTTCACCAAAACTCATTTCCTTGATCAAAGGCAATGCCCACTTTGCTAGCAAACCTTCTTCACATCCTCTACCACTTAATAACTCCAACAAGACCACCCCTAACCCATAAACATCACTTTCCTTGCTAGCACCACCATCCTCTCTTCCACTCCAATACTCATCATCCACATAACCTATTAGCCCTCTCTTTTCTAATGGTGCCAAAAAGTTAAGACCATAATCAGAAATCCTGGGACAAAAATTGACATCAATTAAAATATTTGAGGACTTGACACATCCATGCACAATATTTGGTGTTGCCACTCCATGTAGGTACTGAAGCCCTCTAGCTGTTCCAGCTGCAATTCTGATCCTCTTGTTCCAATCCAAAAGAGAGGGCCCAGTGAGGTTTTGATGTAAATAGAAATCTAAGCTTACCATACGCACAAACTCCATCACTATAATTCTCTCACCTGGGGCTTCTGAGAATCCTATTATAGGAACTATGTTGGGGTGTTGAACTGAAGAAAGCCATTTTAACACTGATGAGAACCCAAATCCTGCATTGCTTAACACAAGCACAGAATGAACCCGTTTCACAGCTATGACCTCTCCATTCTCTTGCACCCCTGCATACACAGTTCCTAAACGACCCTTTCCCACAATTCTCCTATGATTGAATCCATCAGTAGCAGCATCAATTTCCATCAACGAGAATGCACGAGCACAATGCTTCACAGGAAGTGTTTCTTCAGATTCAACCGGTTTCTTCTTGCAAAAAAGAAAGAGGACAACACCAAGAACCATGAGAGATATGGATAGAATAACCATGACCAAATCATAAGCAATATACCAGCTACCATTCTTCATTGTTCGAGATGTTTTTCAATTTCTTTCACAAAGCTAACTTTGGTTGATACAAATGCAATTGATTATCTTTTGCTTGTGATGGGTTAATTGAGTAGTCAAGAAGGGAATAGAGGTAAAGGAAGAAAGTGGAAAATTGGATGGTATGTCAAAGAGATGTGTGGAAATTAGCTTTTATAAATATGCGATTCAAAGTAGGTGAGAAATCAAACAGTTCAAGAGAAGGTTGAAAAAGAAAAAAAGGGTGCATTTGTTTGACAAAATGGGTGGATCGGTGAGAAAGTTAAGAAGTTCATAGTTACATTTAGCTGTGGCAGTTCATGGTTGGCTGCACAGCCCTTCTCTGTTTTAATTACACAAAAGGATATGTTATAAAGACATGACACACAAGAGACCCAGGAAATTAAATTGTAGTTAGACACATTACCAAAACTTTTTTTTTTTTTGTGTGTACAAAAGGTATTCTTCAACCAGCAATCAAAAACTAATCCTTTCAAAACTAAAGATTACTGAAGAAAATTTCAACTATTCCAATAAAACATTTTTCATGTATATTGTTAGTATTCAAACTCACCATTAACATGCTTAATTGACATAGCTATTTATTAATTATGTCTAGCATTGGTGTTACATGACCGATACTTGTGTGTCGTTTTTTCACATCAAGAGAATTTGTTTGTGTCTGGCACTCTAGCAGCACTATAAGGGATTTCTGCTGCATTATGGTTCCTTAAATTCTGCAAAAGGATGTGATAATTCAAAGTGATCAAATTAAGCTTAACGTTTTAAAAATGATTGATAGTGTGTTCTTATTCTGTTTGGTGCATCCACTAATATTTATAAATGCCTTGTTTGTATTTGAGTGGGATGAGAGTGTAATCACAATTATATTCTATCCATTAGTTACAAAGCTTTTGATTACAATAATTCCATAATATATCAGCTCACCAGTCGTCATTGTGTGTACATATAGTCATTGCGGAACCTGTCGGTGTACTAGATTCTGTATTACTTTTTTATTGGAGCAATTTGCTCAAAACTTCTCATTTTAATATAACTTTCTTTCTTTACCTTTCTCTGTTTGATGTAAAATGGTAACAGAGTTGTCTTTGTTTTCATGAAAATGTCAAATCATATAAGATGTATTTGATAGGAAGGAAGAGAAAGATAAAAAGAAAAATAAAAAATAATATATATATATATATATATGATAATTCAGATCCATTATATTTTAAAAATATAGTTGAATTTTATGCACCATTCTAAATGCATGAATATATTATTTAAGCTTCGGTTTTGGTCATAATTTAAACTGTATTTTATTTTGATTTCACAATTTTTAAAATTTAAAATTAAATAAATTTAATATTTTTCAACATAAAATCTTTAAATTCTTATTTTTTTACTAATTGAACAATTAAATTGTGTTAAAACTTTTTCCACTTGAAACTTACCCAACCAAATTTTTTATCAAAATATAATAAATCTCTAATTTTCAGTCCTTCAAATATGAATTTCACATTCTTTAAATTTGTTTAAATTTTATCAATTTTCTTCTAAATTATTTTTTTAATTTTAAATCTTAAATATTTATATTAAATCCTCGGATATTTAGATAAGTTGAAGATTTTAAATCCTCGGATATTAAATCCTAAATTGTGTTTATCGAGATTCGGCTCTATTCAATATCAAATTCATACAAGATTGGCGATTGTCATATTAAGAATACATATATTTCTATAAAAATTTATTTATTATCAAGGTTAACTAGAATGTTAAATTAAATATCGCCGTTTACCTGAAAATGAATTATGTATATCAATTTTATAATTTATATTTTTTAAAAGAGAAGGATAAACTTACATCAATGTTATTTATATTAAATATTACATAGTTAATAATTTTATATAAAATGTGATCTTTTCTGATTCAATTGTTGATCATAACTGAATATTATTTTTATTATTTATGTCAAATTTTATCAAAATTGAAAATAAAAAGCAGCTTTGATTACTTTGATCATAACTATATTACTTTGAATCCAAAAAAAAAAAACATGAGACGAACTTAAAAAAATATAAAACTAAAACAAAATTAGAGGATGAATTTAAAACTTTAAAAAATTTTAGAATTAAATTTAATAAAAAATAAAAATTCTTTAATTTAGAAGATGAAAACAATAAATTTATCAAATATATATTATGTTAATTTTAATATACATGAATTAGATATTAAATAATTTAGAATTTATGTAGAGTTTTATAGACATAATTTATATGAAATGACTTTTTAATCTAAGAGTTAATTTTTTAGAATAAAATCATTTAATAGTATAATATTCATATTCATATGAATTTATTCGTCCTGCATTTTATTTTTTTTGGGTCATGATCTCTCTCCTTTCTAGAAAAGATGACTTAAACTCTTGATGCATGTGAAGGGCCCATAGAGTGATTTGGGCTGAGTAGCCTGAAGGATGTATGATCATCACTCTTATAAATCCAAATGGTTACTTCCTATCAGATCGCTATGAAAGTGGTGATGGACACTTTCCTGCATGGAGACAGTGCCCATCTAGAAAGGTTTGGTTTGGGAGATAGAAGAAAAGGAGAGACAAACAAACACTATGCTGCCGATTTTGTTTTTGATAAAAAATATTGTTTAAATTTTAAAATATATATTAAAGATAGAGATTTGGTAATATGAAGAGAGTTAAATAGGAAATAAAATCTTGCAATGATTAATATTTAATAAGTAATATATAAAAATATTAAAATATATATAAGTTTATGCTTAAATTAATATAAATATTAGTAAAATATTTTTATTTATTTATTTATATTATTTCATATTTTAAATAAAAATTCATAAATAATTAAATTAAATTACTTTATTTAAAACATTGAAATATAAGAATTTAAAATACTTCACCCAAACAAAAAATTTAAAATATAAAACATTTAAATTCTTTTATTCAAATAAAATATTTTCAAAACAAATTTATTTTAATTGAGAATGTTTAAATTTTTTTAAATGTTAAAATCCTCCCTCAAACATAAGGTTAGTGAAAAAGCTTGACTAAAAATCAAAAACATCCTTTAATCTTCCTATTCATCTGATATTTTAAATTATTAAAATTGAGGCTTTACTTTATCAGATAATTATTTACAAAAATTCTTTTATATAGAAGGTTCAAATGTCTTTCTTCCTGTATTAAGAAAAATTGTATAAATATTTTTAAAAAATGAAAAAAAATTCAATTCATCCTTTCTTTTTATATTTTTTATTATTTTTAGAAACAATATTTAATAAAAAAACATTGGATTTCTAAAACAATAGATATCTTAAAAGAATCATGGAATAAAGGTGGTAAGTTTTAAAAATAGAGATTTAATTGGTTTCAAAAATTTTGAGAAACTAAAATTATATATAATCCAAAATAAACGGATAAAAAACCCTCCCAGAAATTTATGGTTTTAATATAACATATTTTGCAAAATTTTAAGAACATTATTATATTATCTCATATTTAGGCTTTATATATATTGAAAAAATTTAACTCTTTTACTATTAATGTGATAATAGAGTTCAACTTTAAATTGGAATAAATTTGAAATCTTATAATAAATTTTGCAAAAACTGACACAACTTGTATTATTATTATTATTATTATTATTATTATTATTATTATTATTATTATTATTATTATATATATGAAAAGCTCTTAAAAATAGAATTGGAAGGGGCAGTAAAGAATTATTGGAGGATAAATTTTGTTGTATCTTTCTATTTATTTTTCCACTATTTTATAAAGTAAGTAGTAAATAAAAAATTATGTATGTATTATTTTAAAAATTCTTAACATTTAATATTTTTATTTAGTAATTAGAAAATTTATAAAAATAAAAATTTATAGGAATAAAGGATTAAAAACTTGGAATTATTCTTAGAAGGATATGTATAAAAACATAGCATAGCTCTTTTTTTACACCCACCACCCCAAAACACCACTGCTTGAAAAAAAATTCCTTTACATTATAATTATGTTCTCAATATATTTTTTCCCCAAAATATATTATCACTCTTAATTTTATTTTCCTCAACATCATTACATTATGATTTTATTTTCATACTCACTCAATAAGTGAGAAAACGCATGAAATATTCGCGTTGCGGTGGTTACAAAAAATGAAAAACTAATTATCTTTTTATATATCTGTCTAGTATTTTTAAAAAGATAATTAGTATATATTACCGTATTTGTATTTGTCCTCTCAAAACATTCCACTCCTTTTAAAGAAAAAGATGGAAATCGAACAGATAATTGAATTAGCTATATTATTTCTAATCATAAATATAAACCTAAGTTGAGCCCACGTTGGGGCCCATCGACTGCTCAAAATCTTAATGGGCTTAGTTCCTATTTCTTAGCAGGCCAACTAATTAATTCTATGGGATCTTCTCCCGTGGGTTCGAAAAATATTATTGATGAGTTTATGCGGATTCTTCTTGTATTCCTATAACCATTAAACAATTGTAGTCTTACTCATGCAGCATGCATAAAATTTGTACGTCAATCACATGAAACTCTCAAACTTTTCTATGAACCAAACGTCATAGATAGTGATGCTGCTCATTCTTTATACTTTGTTTAGATAATAAAAGAAAGTAAAAAAAAAATATAAATAATGATATATTTTTAATTTTTTTATTGTTTGATTGAAGAGAATATATATAATTATATATAAATGTAATTATCTATGCAGCTAAAAAGAAAATTATCTATACAACTAGTGGTATAACTTTTATAAGTAGAACTGTGGTAGTTCATGTCCGTGCTTATCTAGCTGATAAGTACATTTGAGGTATTCTAATTTCCAACCCAACGCTGATATAATGTAGGTAGTTCTTTTTTTCTTTTCTTTTTTTTTTATCATACTCTAGTTTATCCATCAGATTAAAAATATTTAAAATTTGGGTCAGGTTAGAAATTTACTCCTTTAATTAGATTTGGTACTTGTACAAAGTACGGGTTTATATATGTTTTGCTTTTATAAGGTTAATAATTTAGAATGCGTTAATAATAATATTAAATTTTTTATATTACAGTATATTATATTAATAAATTATTTTCAATTATATTTAAAAAATTATTAAAATAACAACGTAATATTTTTTTAAAATTTAATATTAATTTCCATGTTATAAAATTATGATATCAAATAATTTTTAAAAATTATATTAAAATAGTCATTTATTATTATAAAATCAAAATAAAAATTATTTTATATTTTTAAATACTTGAAAATATTAATATCATAAATATCTAGAAGATTAAATTATTGTATAATATAAATATTTTAAAAATAAAAAAATTTAGTATTAAAATCGAACTTAAGAATTTGTTTGTATATATAATTTTTTTCATATAATGACAATCACTAAATATATATATAATAATTAATTAACTGAATAAATTATATATAGTTACAATTGTAAAATAATTAATTTATAATATATATTCTAAGTTTATACTGAAATAAATTAAAAATTAAAACTTAATAAATATTTTATAATTTCAGTAGAGTTGGTGAGTAAATACTTGTTTTTTTATTATTTTCTGTTGATAAATTTTAAAATTTTAATTGAGTAAATATTTATTATAAATTTTATTTACTAATTATTATTATTATTATTATGACAATAATCAATTTTTTATGAAGTTAAAGTATCTAACATTTTTTAACTTATAACTATATAAATATTCTTCATAAATTTTCCATTTTATTAATTAAATATACAAAATTTAAAATAAAAAATTTTGATATTATTTTTATGAGAAATTATAAGAATAATAAATAATTATATTATTATTATTTTATTTTTTGTTTTGATATATACACATATATAGGAATGCATACATACAGACACAATCTTTTACTTTATATATAAAAATTGTTGTATTTTACGTTTTGAAAAATTTAAAAAGTAACTAAAAAATTATTAAAATAAAGTTAAAAAATTGGAATACAAAAGATCAAAAAATTTGTAGATGAAATAAATAGATTAAAAAATTTGAAAAATAGAAATTATAGGAACATATCACATAGAATTTTAAATTATGGAAAAATGTCCTATAGTCTTCGAATAAAAACAAAACTTAATATAAATATATAGATGCGATTTGGTTAAAAAAAACTTGAAAATCCTGTAATTATTCAATTTTTATTTAAGTCCTTTTAATTTAAAAATACTAATTAAATCTTTACAGTTTTAATATTTTATAACTACATCTTTAAAATCTAATATGGTTTGGTTTCTTTTGAATTATGTTAATATGATAATTTTTGTATGATCCTTCTTCGTTATTATTATTATTATTATTATTATTATTATTATTATTATTATTATTATTATTATTATTATTATTATTATTATTATTATTATTACATGATATAGTCAACAGCAGTAGGTTAAATGTTTAATTTTGTAATAAATATAAAATATTTCTAATTAACTATTATTCAATGGATTGTAATTAAATTTTCTTTACATAAATAAATTCTCTAGTTTATTTAAAGAATCAATCTCTCAGCATTTAAAAAATAAATTTGTCATCTCTTAGAAAGTGGCCTCACATTTTTAAAGAAGACCTCTTTTTTTTTTTTTTTTTTTCTCCCTTTGTTTGAAGTGTCTTCTTTTGTAAATTTGCTTTAGGTTAAGTTGAGCCGACCCCAACTACGATTTGAATGAAAAAGAAAAATATCAGTTACGTGTAAAGTAATTGTGAAGAGAGCTTAACTTATTCATTGTAATATATATATATATATATATATATATATATATATAATTTTTTGGTTGACCTAAATTAAAATTATTTTTAACAAACAATTTAAAATGACGAATCACTCAACCGATGTAATCAAAAGTGAGATCTTACTTAGAAGAGGAGTACAACAAGTAAATTGCAGATTTATAACATGAATATAAGATCTTACGCCTAAAATACATAATTATATATATATATATATATATATATATATATATATATAAAATAACATAAATAAAAATTATCTTTAAATCAATGCAAATATTTTGAGAATACATATAAAGTTCACATACAATTCATAAGTCACAAATTCATCATAATTTAAACTAAAAGTAACAAGAGTTAACAACTCCACCTAAAAAAGAAAACAAGTTAACAACTCTAAACATAAAACATATAAATATGCTACCTTGTTCTCAACTTTAAAGAAAGTTGTAAAATCGCGCCATCTCATGAGGATGATCTCAGATTGATTTGGTGTAAATGGCAGATCAGTTCCTGCTCAAATTTGTGTGGTTTATTTTGTTTTATTTTCTGTGTTTTTTCTATTGAGAACACTCCATTCCGGTGGTTTGTGAATTGTGAATCTTGCAATTCCTATCTAACTTGTATATAAACAGGTTCAATGTGAATAAGGGTACATTTGTCTCATACATTAAATTAAAAAATAAATTGATGAAAGTAGGTTAAGATAAATTAAATTTAATTTTTTTTTATTTAAAAATAAATTTATAATATTTTTTTTTATTTTCAAAATTTAACCTAATTTAAAATTTATAAAATTTATGAATTTATTTAAAAGTTCATATTTTAAAAAAATTTAAAGTTTATATAAATAAATAATTAAAAATATATGTAATTATATATAAATTTTATAATAAATATTAAAAAAATTTATAACTATTTATTTTGAGATATGATATTTTTCTTATACAAAATTATCTTAAAAATTAAGGGTTGAATCATATTTTCATAGCATGAACGAAAATAGTAAAAAAGATTCTATTATAAAGATAAGAAAAACATAGTTTCTTTTATTTAAAATTAAAAATTTAATATTTAATAAATTATGTAAATATATTTATATTATATAAATATAATATATTAAAATAAATATTATATAAATATAATATATTAAAATAATATAATAAATATAAATAATAATATATAAAAATAAATTAATCCCTGTTAAATAAGTAACTTAAATATAATTTATTTATTTAAATTTTTTTAATAAATTTAAATTTATTTATTTATTAAGTAAATTAAATTAAATTAAACTAAACTTTAAACAAATCAAATTATAAATTTCTATTAAAAAATCTTGTTTATTTTTGTTTTTAATTAAAATAATAACGTTAACAAAATTCTATTTAATACAATAACAAATTAAATATTGTAATTAAAAAAAATAAATTATTGTAACAAGAAATGTAAATAAAAATATATGAAAAAATAATCAAGCGAATCAACTTATTTAGGAATGAATTATATTATATAATTTTATCCTAAAATTAATCATTAGATTAAAAAAATTTATTATAAAATTCATTTTCATTAAATTTTAGTTTAATTTAAATTATTTGATATCTTATTTATCTATATTAATATTATTATAATATATATTTTTGAAATATATGAAAATATTTTTTTTAATTATATTATTATAATTATTCAATTTTAATAAAATTTTACATAAATAATCAAAATAATATATAATTATAATTAAATGATCAATAAAAATTATATTTTATGTAAAATATTATGATGTAATATTTAAACTAACTCACATCAATATAAATTGATCTTTTTGTATATATATATATATATAATTATTTATCAATAATTAATATAAAATATTTTAAATTTTTTTAAGATTAAAATTTTTGTGGAAAATATATGAATATGCATAAAAGAATTTACTTATTATAAAAATAAATTGTTCCAAAATTATTTTATTCTTAATATCTCTTTTGTAAAATGTAAATTTCACAAATCTAACGTTTAATTAAAAATATTTATTACTTAAAAACAAATTTGTAAAATTTTATAAGTTAAAAATTATTTTAAACTTTATCAAATAATATTAACTTAATGTATAATATACATTTTAAAATATAAATAAATATTAACTATAAAATTACATGCTTGTAAATTTTAAATTTTTATAAATTTTATATTTATAATTATTATATTATTCAATTCTTAGACTTTTAAAATTTATATTTTATAAAGAGTTATTAAATAAAATAATTTTAACATAAATTATTTTTAAAGTAAGAATAAATTGATATCTACAATTTAAAATCTGTTAATTTCATAATTTGGTTGATGAAATTTAGTTATTTTAAAAAAGATATTAAATAGATAATTCGTGATATGTTTATTTTTAAATTAAGTGATATATATATATATATATAAAAGAAAAAAAATATAAATTTTTTTTAATCAATACTCTTATGAAATTAAAAATATATTTTTAAAAAATAGGCTTAATAAATTTTCAATCTTTTATTTATTTTAAATTTTGATTTTAATCTCCGCCATTTTTTAAAATGATTTTGACCCTTCATTTTACTGTCGTTGTTCATGTTGTTAAATTTTCTATTTCCGAAAATATTGTACATTTTAGTTTCTAAATGTTGTTATTTGCTCACAATTTTTATCCTACAAAATCTAATTTTTGTAAAAGTATCAATTTACATAATTTGATTCCTAAATATATAATTTTATTTATAATTAAAAATAAAATTATACACACCAAAATTTTGGATGACTAAAACTAAATAATTATACAAGTATACAATATAAAACCTCTTTCGTATGTGAATTTAACAAATCTAATCCTTCAATTGAAAATGCTTATTATTTAGAAAAAATTTGTTAGTTTCATAAAATTTATATAATCCTATAATATGATGTATTACCTAGTTAACACATCTAAAAACGAAATTATACACCAAAAATTTTGGTAACTAAACTAAACAATTAATTCATAACTTTTGAAGTTAAACTATATATTTACTTAAATAATATCTTCACTTAAGGCAAACTTTTTAATAGTAAAACTAAAATTAACAATTTTTATAAAATAAAGAACTAAAATTATAAAAAAAACTGTAAATAAAATCGACGTAAAATCTAAAATTAAAATTAAAATCTCTATTGAGCCTAAAAAATATTATTGATACACTTTTACAATAAGTTTCAATAATTTTAAGCAATATGTATGGAGTCCAGTTAGAAAGACACAAAAACAAAAAGTATACACAAAAAGGCAATGGAAGCTTCACAAAGGTTACGGAGTCGTCGAGGCCTGAGATTAAGAATGAAAGCATAACCAGCTTCATATGTAAATTGGCCCACATGGAAGAAGCATAAGTAATGAATTCTAATGTTATGATTGGACACAGTTTAGATAACTTTTCATTAATACTCAGAAAAGAAAAATAATAATAATCAAAGAAGTAAAATGAATTAAATTCATAAGTTAAAATTAATTTATGTGCTTCAATTTATATATATATAAGATAATTTATTTTAATTCTTTGATTTATATTAGTTTTTTATTTTATAAATGTTTATAAAAAATATTCTAACTAATTCACAGTGTAAATGCAATAGAAAAATTAGTGTAGCAAAAAAGAAAAAAGAACAAATCAGTAAGGGAAAAAATGAATGGATGCAATAGTAGAAATGTGGATGACAAGACATAGTCGAAAAAAGAAGAACATGAGAGGGAGGAAGAAGATGCGGAGAGTGGGTTGGCGTTGTGGTGTATTTATAGAGGAGAAAAAATTTGTAAGCTCAGTATCGTTACTAAAGTCGTCAAATGGCCAGTCCTACCCTTCTTAACCCTAGTCCTATGAATTAGGATTCAAAAATCTTTTAGGGCCAAATAGTTCTAAATATAAAAAGTTCTTAAGGTCAAAAAGTCTTAAGGTCAAGTGGGTTAGAGTAAGCCCATAGGCCGGTCCTTATATAAAAAATTAGTATTATTTTAAACTGTTAACTGTAAATTTTGGTTAAAAAATAAAAAGGTTACCGATAAGATTATGAACGTTTGTACTTTTAAAGATGATTCTAAATAGGGATGACAATGGACCAAACCAAATCCAAATTAGTTCGAAACTTAATTCAATTATTAATTCTTTGAACTTAGTTCATGAACCAAATAAGCTAAATTTGAGCTAAAAATTAAGCTTGTTAACTAAACCAGCTAAACCTAAGCTATGTATAACTCTACTCGTTAGGTTCATGAACCAACTTGTTATATATAAATTAAATTAATATAATCTTTATTATTTTTGTATAAAATAGATCAAATATGTAACTTAATCATAGTATATACTATTATAAGTTATATGTTTAGAAAATTTTAGAAAAAATAAACTCTAAAGAACTACAAATGATAAACAATATATAGGGATGGAAGTGAACAAAGCCGTCCGATAAGGGCTCACGGCTCTACTCGTTTAAAGCCTAGTTAGGCTTGACTCGTTTAACAAGTAGATAGACTCAGACTTGTTAAAAAGTCTTTTTAGATAAACAAGTCAGACCCAGACTTATAAAAAAGTCTATTTAACTTATTTATGGACCTATTTATATTTATGTATTTATATTTATTTTAATATATTATATTTATATAATATTTATTTTATATTTTATTTACATAATATTAATATATATATATATATATATTTTAGACCTATTTAATGAATTTTTTTATCTTGTAGGCTTTAAGTTTGCAAACTTTTTTAATTAGTTATTTATATATGTTTTAAGTTTATTTATTGATCTTTTTGTAATGTAGGCTTTTAAACAGACTTACAGGCCTTGTAGGCTTTAAATCAGACCAAATTTTGACAGAAAAAAAAAACCTTTAATAGGTAATAAGCTCGACTCAGGCCTCAAAATTTTGAAATAGGTCAGACTTGAACACGTAAAGCCTAGCTCGGCTCGGCCTACTTCCATCCTTAACAATATACAAGTTCAAAACAATTTACAATCTTAAAAGAAAATTACTCACATAATTATTAATTCATCTTTAACAATTTTCTCAAATCAAGATGTTATATCTAATATAGATGGTGTGAGTTTTCTTTAACAACAAATTCTGTTATATTTGTAAGCTTAGATAAAGTTTGTTTAACTTTATAAACTTATATAATTATATTTTCTATTCTATGAAATTTTTAACTAAAAATCTCTTCAGTTTGGAATCGTTTTTTTATTACTCCAATAAGAAGTGTTTTTGTTGATAGAGTTGTCAATTTGACTCATCCAAATTAACTCAACTTCAACCCATGTGGGCTAAGGTTAAAATAACTTGGTTACCTATGAGCTTCATTTTTTTTTTCAAATATTTTTATTTTTTCTATAAATTGTTTTTTCCTCTTTAGTTTTCTTTCCTCTCTTAAAATAAAGTAGTAATGAAAAATTAGAATAAATAAGAAAATTTAGAGAGAGGAGAAAGGAAAAATATAGAGAAAGGATAATTTTAGAGATGGAGAGGTAAATATATTAGAAAAAATAAATTAAGAAAAGATAAAAGTATAAAAAAGTTGAGAAAAATTTGAGAAAGAAAAAGAAAAATTCTAAAGACAAATAATAAAATAGTTAGAAAGAAAATAAAATTCTAAAAAAAATATAAATAAATCAAATAATATTTTAGTATAATAAAAAATATTGAACATTATTTAAAGAGAAAAATAAAAAAATAAGAAAAAAAGGATGAAATTTAAAGGTTATATTGATTTAGATTTAAAAATTATATTTTAAAAAAAATTATAAAATAGAAAAAAAAAAAGGGTTAGGGTTGGTCCTAGGGTCAGTCGTAACTAAGCCCTTTAAATTAAGGGTCATATAGATTAGGGCTTAAAAAAGTCCTACTTCTAAGTGGGCCACAAAATGTAGGATCAAAACTTAGGTTTAAATGAGCTTGCCCTGGGATCATGACCCATTTTGACAGCTCTAATCACTACACATGTATCAGTTCTGCGAAAACAACTTAATTGTTGTGAATTAAAGATTTTAGTTTCTCATTTCACTCATGATTTTGATTTTTTTTATTTTCATCTTTCATTTTACTAAAGTTATTAGTTTTAATTTCTATTATTAAAAATTTTAATTTAAATAAATACAATTTAGTTTTGAAAATTGCGACATATATTTTTAGTCTCTAAAAATATCTGTATGTAAAAATTAATTTCTAAATATGTTAACTTGATAATATTTTAATTTTTTCATAAAAATATAAATAAAATTAGCATATTTAACAACCAAGTTGTATAAATTGATATTTTATGGGACAAATTAATCTTCTAAATTATGAGCAAGTAAACATACATAGAGATCAAGTTATACACATCAATATTATTAGAAACTAAAATTGTAAAAATTCTAGTAGCAAGGATTAAAGTTAACACTTCTATAAAATAAAAGATCAAAATTATAAAAAATTTAAACCAAAGATTAAGTATAAAATAAAAGATTAAAAATTGATAAATACTGAAAACCAAAGAGAATTCAAATGTGATTTTATCCTATATAAGTTATTTTATTATTCTACTAAAGGACCCAAATTCGAGAAAGTCTCAGATTAAATTAGATTAGGCTATTGCTCTCCATTTTTAATAAATTAGATTTAACTTAGCCTAATTTGACTCTACCCTACAGAGGGTTGGATGGGCTCGTGGGTTCAACCTCATATATAAACTTCCACACAATTGAAGAATATGAGTTCATTAATTTGAGAATTTAATTTTTTACATATTAACGAAAAGAATATTTACACTATCATCAATTAAAAATTACAGTAAATATATAAATTTTAAAGTAATTATTAAAAAGATTAATATTTTTAGTAATATTACAACTTATAATTAAATGATGGTGTGAAATTTTTTAATACCAATTAAATTATTAATTTTGATGTGTCCGTGAATGTAGAAGAATCTTATATTGTCATGAAATAATATATTATTACAGTGATTAATAAATCTGAGACTAAATTCATTAAATGGCGTGGCAATACATTATTACAAAATAACGTAAATGATATTTTTATACTACTTTTAAATTACATTATTAATTTAGTCCCATATTTACAGAAAATGTTGGAAGGGCATTACTTAAGGTCATGTTAAAGTAACATCACGGCGATTTTTATTTTTTTTAAGAATATCATTGCGAATTTTTGTCTCGACATGTGTGGCTTATCTTACTGAATTATCAAAGTAAATTAGTTGAGTGAAGTGCACGAGAAGTGAGTGAATTGAACTCCATTTGACCAAAATAAAAACAATTACGGTGATGTTAATACATCAAACATCATTATCGTCATCATCGATATGGTTGTTAGCATTTGATGTGAATGACAAAGTTAAGTATTGGGCAGAAAATTTGAATTCCATGGATCAGAAAATATTGGCATGGAATAGTGCTATAACCTTCGCACTTATGACCTCTGCATAGGTTTGGCATGTGGCTCTCACACACTGGTTTTCAGAATGCAGGAGTGGCACGTTTGGGGGGCCATCAAACAAAGATCATAAAAAGATGTGTTATGATGCATTTGGCAGGAACTTCAGAGCATTTTAGCAACAAATCATCAGACAAAAGTGCCACATTGAACATTCCGTTGTTGGGTGCGGTTCTACTCTCTACACAGAGAACTTAACTTAAAGTGCAGTGGTTAAAAAGATCAATCTTATAGCAATTTCGTTTACCTTTCTTCAGACAATAAAGTAGTTGACATATAAATAACCACTATACAGAATAAGAACTAGCAAGAACCGGCAATATACCACTGCTAGATGCAGCAAAATATCACCACCACAATGTCTTAGTCATTTTCCAAAGGATATATAGATACCCCATCATTATTAATCACAAACAAAAGTAGAAGGTTACCCAAAAGGACGAAACTACCAATTTAAAGAGAGGGCCCAGAGACAATGTCTGCTTAACAACCTCATTGACTCCACCCTTATAGCTGTATCTAACGCATTTGTTTGAGCATCGTGAGATGTAAATTCTCAAGCTGAAAACAGTCAAAACATTTAAGTTGGAACATCCAGAAAATAATAAGCATTTAAGTTTGAGCAGACAATAGATTCCCCATTGGGGGAGATGACCTAAGAGGTGATAACTGAGTGAACTGAAATTACTGTAGTGTGTTGCTTACAGAATTTTGAAGCTATTAAAAAGGGGAGGCATAACTTGATTAGCATTTTCGTCTATCTTCATTTAAAGGACTATTTATATGATTTCTGGTTGGACAAATTTTAATTCAGTATCATAGATCGTGTTCATCTTGTTCTCCAGTGAAAATTAAAGATTCATCTTAATACCAGAAGTCAACCTTTGATTTAATTTCTATCAGTTACCAACTCAAATCTTTAATTTTGATTGAAAATAAAAAATAAAAAGACACGTGTAATGAACCAAAGTTTTGTCCTTTCTCCTATTCCCATTTAAGATTGTCCTTTCTCCTATCCCCATTTTAGATTCTCCCTAGCCCCGAAAGGCCAGGAGCACCTTCCTAGAACCAAGCCATCGATATTGCAATTTTAAAACTCACCTAACCCAAGCCAGAGACAGGTAAAATTGTTTCTTACAAATGTACCCAAAAGAGAAACTTTTTAACGATGGAAATATCATGTGATTTGTGAATACAAGTTTGTAATGCAAACGCCAATTTAATTTTGGCAGCGAAGCGCCTTGATATTGACATACTTTATAGGGTAAAACATCAACTCCTCAAGCCTCTATTTTCCACCCCCGGAAGGGAAAAAAAATCCTATTCTCTAATTTTCTTTTCTTTAGTCAACCTTGTAAGGCAGAACATGTTCGGAATGCAGGGAGGGAAGTTGGCTCTTACAGTAAAAGAAAAGCTTCGAACTCCCCTTCAGGATCAAATAATCCAACCTTTACAAGGACTTAAATTAAGCAACACTTCCATGATCTGAGGCATCGTCATAGTAGTAAGGGGAAAGCTTTCCATCCTTCTTGGCAGGCTTCGTTTGGTTCTCTGTGCCCACCTCTTGCAACATCTTAACCACTCTTCTCATTGAAGGGCGGTTGATTGGAAGAGGACTTGTGCACATGAGTCCAATGTTGAAGACCTTGCAAATTTCTTCTTTGAAACAAGAATCAAGCCTTGAGTCAATTACATGGTCCACGCCTTTCTGATCCAAGGTAGTGCACACCCACTTAACCAAGTCTTTCTCCCCAAATTCAGGGTCCACCGGGCGTCTTCCGGTGACCAACTCAAGGATGACAACTCCAAAACTGTATATGTCGCTCTTCTCATTCACTCTAAGCGTGTATGCATATTCTGCAGGAGAAAAAATTACATTCAGGTTGGTGCCAAAGAAACAGAGATACCAGATATGAATCTACTACTATGTTTGCTGAATTGCAAAAGGAAATCAAAAGATGGTAGACAACCTGTATGTAGAACATGCGGTAATCATATTATACATAATAGTACAAAAATGAGCTATAATGCCAACAAAAGAAAACCTCTAGTCACTAAGCAACAACAAAAACATTTAAAAAAGTGTTGCCCATGCATGAGGCTACCATCGTGATTTGTAGGGTCTATGGAGGATAAGATGCACATAAATCTGACAGTAATGGGCCAATAATCAAATTACTCTAATGACCCACCCAGCCATATACCAAGTGTTCAGCACAAATGCACAAGTATTACCATCCAATGTATTTCAAATTCATCAAGAGAAGATTAACATGAGAAAATTTAATGACAATAAATTTCAGCTAACCTGGCGCAATATAGCCACAAGACCCAGCTATGACGGACATGGATTTAGTTCCCTTTCCTGTGGTTTCAACAGCCTTAGCCACTCCAAAATCTGCCACCCTAGCACCAAAGTCCCCGTCCAACAAAATATTGTTAGACTTGACATCTCTATGAACAATTGGGGGAACACAATCATGGTGCAAATAAGAGAGGCCTTCTGCAGCATCAACAGCTATCTTGTATCTGGTTGGCCAATCCAACAACCCTCCTTTGCTGCTATGCAGCAAATCACCAAGACTACCATTTGGCATATATTCATAAACCAAGAGCTTGCAGTCCCTGGTGGTGCAGCAACACCACAGCTTAACAATGTTTTTGTGCCTTATTTTACCCAAAGTTTCAACCTCTGCATCAAAAGCATTGTCCTGAACCCTACCCTTTTCAACATCCCCACTCTCTACTTCCTTCCTGACCCCTCCCCATATCTTCTTCACAGCAACAGCCTCCCCACTGCTAAGTACAACCTTGTAGACTTTCCCGGAGGATCCACTTCCAATCACATTATCTTCATCGAGGCAATTTAAAATCTCATCTTCACTAAAACCCAGTTTATGAAACGACATCAAGGTCCATTTTGATTTATCAATCGCCCTTTTGGCATCCTGGAAATTCTTATACCTGAAGTAAAACCAAATCACACCAACAAGGAGCACCAAAGTGGCAACAACGAAAATAGTGCGAAGCAACCAAACATAACCCACGCTCTTTTCTTCACCCTTGCCATCACACAGACCCTTCAAATCCCCACACAAAGCAGGATTACCGAGGAAACTAGACCTATACATATCCTTAGTTAACAAAGGAGGTAGTTCTCCAGAAAGACGGTTATAAGATAAATTAAGCTGATTAAGCTTCAGATTCTGCAGCCCGCGAGGGACTTTCCCATAAAAACGGTTTCTGGAAAGATCTAGAAAATTGAGAACGGACAAACTCCCAATCTCATCAGGAATCCTCCCACCAATCTCATTGTCAGCCAAATTCAAATCATTAAGCTTCTTCCAAGAACGAATTCCCTTGGGAAGCTCCCCAGAGAGTCTATTGTTATGAAAATCAAGAATCCCAAGCTGCCCAAGATTCACAATACTTTCAGGCAAGGAACCGCTGAACATGTTATCACTCGCAGAGAACTCCACGAGATTTTCCAACCACCCGACCTCATCGGGAATCGTTCCCGTGAAGTTGTTCTTCGACACAATCAGCAACGAGAGGTTCCCTGCCCCAGCAATGGTCCTCGAGATTGAACCCGAGAACGAGTTCTCAACGAGCTCAAGCAGGTACACGTGTGGCAGTCCCCAGATCCCCGCCGGAACCTCACCGGACAACCGGTTGAACCCGAGTCTGACACGTGTCAAACTCTGGCACGTGCCGAGACTCGCCGGAATTTCGCCGGAGAAAAGGTTGTATATCATCAGAAGCTCCTCCAGCTCGCCGAGATCGCAGAGTGTCGCCGGAATTGGCCCCCAGAACTGGTTACTCGAAACGTCGAGCCACCGGAGAGGCGAACGTTTCCCAAGATTTGCCGGCAATTTCCCGGTGAGCCGGTTGCCGAACAGTCTCAGTTCGTAGAGGTTCGGCGAATCGGCAATGCTCGGCGGCAACTCGCCCTCGAAACGATTCTCGTAGAGATTGAGACTCTCCAGCGGCAAAGAACAGAGGTCCTCGGGAATCTTCCCCGTCAAGTGGTTCATCGATGCGTCGAGAAGCCTCAGCGCAGTGAGGTTCCCCAATCCCCGAGGCAACTCGCCGGACAAGGAGTTATTGTACAGCTCAATCTGCCTCAAGCTGGTTAACTCGGTGAGCGAACTCGGGATGGAACCGTAGAGATCGTTGAGCGCGAGGTCCAAGTCCTGGAGCTTCTTGAGGTTCCCGAGGGAAGAGGGAATGACGCCAACGAGGTTGCATTGGGTGAGCCAGAGCACCTCAAGGTTGGTGAGGTTCCCTAGCTCCGGAGGGATCCGACCCGGGAAAAACGGGTTGTAAGAGAGGTTGAGCATTTTCAAGGTGGTTACGTTGCCAAGTGAAGAAGGAATGGTACCTTCTAGAAGGTTTGAGACGAGGGAGATGACTTCGAGGTTCTGGAAGGTTCCGAAGGAGTCGGGGATGGGGCCTGAGAAGTTGTTGCCGGTAAGGTCGAGATAGCGGAGGTTTGGAAGGAGAGGGAGGGTGTGAGGTAGGGGACCGGTGAGAAGGTTCTGGGAGAGGTCAAGATGGATGAGGTTGCGGCAGAGGGTGATTTGAAGAGGGAGTGTTTCGTTGATGGAGTTGTTGAAGAGGTTAATGGAGACGAGGTTGGGAAGACGGCAGAGGATGGAAGCAGGGAATGGGCCTCCAATGTTGGTATCGGAGAGGTCCAGTTCCGTTACGGTGGTATTGGTATGGTCACAGGTTACCCCATACCAGTTGCAAGGGGTCGTGTCCCTTGAGTTCCACGACGAGAGACTCGAGTCTGGATCGTCTAGGATGAGCTTCAATTGGTACAGGTATAGCCCTTCTTGGTTCAAACAAACGACGACGTTTACTGCTAACACTACTACTGATAACAGAATGCACAGGAAGGTGAGTTGGTTTTTCATTGTGAGAGCTCTGCCTCTCCGACACAGAGTGGTGAGGTTAGTGAGTGAGAAAGTGAAGAGCGTGCTCAATTTATTTGAACTCCAGAGGTTCAAAAAGATAGTGTGTGTTTGAGTGCAGTTCGGCACGCACACTACTCACTATGCCGAGTTCTGCTGAGTTGGCACAGGGAGGGAGACACTTGTATCATAATGTAGGGAGAGAGAGATAGAGAGAGAGAGAGATAGACTTCAGGGTTGACCACTATGTCTATTTCTTTCGTTTTTACAAGAGGACAGGCTCTTCATCTTCTGTACTAATCTCCCACCATAATGCTAATATGCTATGCTTCAATGCTAACATAGGGACCAATTTTAAAATAATATATTAATATTAGATGATATAGTTTTTATTATATATTCAAAAATATTTATTAATTTTATTTTTTAAGATTAATTTTAAAAATAAAGTTTTTTATTTTTATTTGTCATAATTTTAAACAAATATTCTATTTGTATTTATCACTTTAAAAATTAAACGCAACATTTATTATTTTTAATATTTTTATCTATTATAAAAACATTAATTAAAAAAATATTCCAAGTATAATTTTTAATATATATCTAATGATATATAATAAAAGATACATATTTTATTAAAAAGTACCCTATTTAATATTAATATAATAAAAAATATTAAATATATTTTTAATAAAAATATGATTTATTAATTCTTAATTATATATTTTGAAATATATTAAAAATTAAATAATACATTTAATATAATTAAAAATATTAATATTTATAATTTGTATGAAATAATCTTAGATAATAAAAAAAGTATTTACTATGCTACAAGATACGCCTCTTAACAAATTTGGAATACAGTAGGCGAGTCATTGTTCTATATAACCGACAAATTATATTATAAACTAGCTCGGTTACGATATTTTTCAACGAAATTCAATTTACATTCTTCGAACTAAAGTTTCAAGTGTACAGAAGATGGGATGAAATAGTAAAAGCAGTGACCGATAGAGGATGAAGTCTTGGTGAAATGCTTGTAACAACTAACAACCATTTGCAAGGTAGTTTTGGACGGGTAAGAAAAAGATACATTACTGGTGGTGGTGTTAGTTACAACATACATATTGTGATGATATTAGAGGCTAAAATTTCTTGCGTTGAGAATCGTATCATTGTTTTAATAAGGTATTTTGGTATCACCTTAGTATGGAGCAAATACATACGTATCGGAGACGGCAATTTTTATTGATTTGTGATGCCTTTCTATACATGTTTACTTATTAAGTTATTTGAGTTTGAAGACTGTATTTATATTGTTTGTTAATTAGTTTATAGTTATTCAACGTCCATTAATATAAGAACAATTATAAACAGCAGCAGTATTTCTATATTTCGATCCTGGTAAAAGAACTCGAGGTACTTACAAATAAAGCATGCAATAACTGATTGTGGAGATGTAATTCTACACCAAAACGAAAACCAATTAATGTTATTACGTTAAAGTCATAACTACATAGCTACAAAAAGAGTTGCTAGCAAGTCATGTAATAATATGTTGCTAGACTACATATTTATGGGCACCTTAAGCCGGATAGCCCAGGCTTTTCTCTTGAAGTTGTTAGATATACTATATGCATGTAGGTTCGTTCTTATTGCAACTTCTTATATGCAACAATAACTAATTCATTCCTAATATTATTATCATTAATGGCATTAATTTCACAAACGATCAATTTTTTTGGAAAAAAAAAAATAAGTGAAAAGAATGTGACATTGACCTATATCTTGAAACTGAATCATTGATTAAATCTGAATACAAAAGAAGAGGCGCCAGGCAGACGGAGATCAAGAGGATTTCTAATTCAGTTTAGAACGATTTTGAAATGAAAATTTATTTAATTTGAGCATTAAGAAAGATTTTTCGGTATGGTTTAGAGTTTTTTAAAAATAGTACTCCATCCGTTTATTATTTTTTGGGTATATAAAAATAAAAAATATAAATATTAAAAAATATATTTAGTATTACTAATTTTTAAATTATTTTATTTTATTTTTATAATTTTATTTTATCATTTTTTATTTATTATAATTTTAAATTATTTCTTATATTAAAAATATTAAATATAACAATTTATTACAGTTGATAATAATTAAAAATATAATTAATAATTTTTTTAAAATTAAGATAAACAAATAAATAGGAACAAAATTATTAATCTTTATCTGAACTTATGAATATTAAATTTAAATTAAACTAATCTAATCTATATATATATATATATATATAATTATAAAAAAATATTATTGTATAATTTAAAAATTAAATTAATAAATTATATATTTTATAAAAAATTTTAAAATTAATGTAAGTGATATTTGATATCCACGAATTGTAACCTTTTCTTTATATATATAAGTCAAAATATTAATATTAAATATAAAATTTTAAACATTTATACCAATTTAATACATTTTTTATAAAAATAAAATTTATCAATCCAATCTTCAATTTAAATATTTTAATCAAGTAAATTTTGTTTATAAAATTTTATCTAAAATAAATTAATAAATATTTTATTGTATTATTTTATTTTAATATTTAATATATTATTTAAATATTTATAAATATTAATATTTAAATAATATAGTTTTTAAATATTTAAAATTTTTAAAATTTGATATATATAATCATAAAAATATTATAAAAAAATTATAATTAGATTAATAAATTTTATTTTATAAAAAATTATTAAATTAATCTAAATATTAAATTTAACACATAATATTAATCAATGTTAACTTTTCCTATGTATAATATTATTTTAAAATATTATTTGAAACTGATTCAAATAATTTGTATTTTTAAATTAAGATTTTTTTGGAAGTAGAATAAAAATTTAATATTTATTCTGGTAAATTTTAATTCTATTTAGTTTTATTTAAAAAAGTATAACTTAGATGCAAGTGTTTGATCCTCAAAATAAATTAAAATTATATATATATATATATATATATATTAATTTTATATTTAATTTAAAATTTTATAATTTTTATTCTTTAAATGAAGATGAAAATAAATTTTAATAATTAAATTAAAAATAAAAAAAGACAAACAAATATTTGTGTAATTTATAAAGCAATATTATATAAGAATAATGTGTTTAAGTACGTTTAAATTTATATCTTTTTTAATTTAAATTAATTTGTTAATCCCTTAGAAAATAAGCTTTTTTTTTTTAAAGTTTCTGCCATTTAAATATAAAATGAATAATGATAATTTTACTCATACGTAACACATAAATTTAAAAATTTCTTTTGCAAAATAAATACTATTTAAATACAAAATGTAATACAAGTATTATTTATAAAAAAAACCAACATCATAAATATAAATCACTCAGTATATTCTGACATAAAAATAAGTTACTATATTTTAACATAAAAATAAGTTACTATATTTTAACATAAAAATAAGTTGATAAGAAAACTATTGTAATTGACTTAAAATTGTTGATTAAATTTTTTAAAAAAAAACTTGATGGAAATATAGAACCATTAATTCTGCTGATAAATTTTTATAAAAACATAATAAAAATCTTTTTATATTTGGATAAGAGGGATTTGTAGGAAAATTGTATAAGAATATGATGCATAGTAAGATGTTGTCACACTTATAGCACATCCCCATTGTGCTTACCACGAAGCAGTGCTAATACACTAATGAACTAATAAAAATAAGATAATAACAAAGTTATGATATACTACAAGGATGCATGATAAATTATGATGCATTTTAGGCATGTCCAACAAGTTATGACATATCTTCATAGTAAATCACTATCATAAAATTTTGACAAATCCATTACGTACTAGTTTAAAATTCTGTTCATAATCATACTTAATTAATAAAATTTTAATTTTTTATTAATCTTAAAATTAAAATATTGTTCTATAAAAAATAAAAAGGGAAAAATATAAATAACACATCTAATATAAACAAAATTAAATTGATTAATTATTATTATTTTTAAATTAATTTAAAATTAAATTATAAATGTTTTTATAATTATAAATTTAACTATTTTTTAGCTTTAAATCCGATTTAAATTAACTCGTGAATACTCCTAAATTGTGTGATTTGGAAACCAAAGTAAATAAAAAAATAGAAGTTTTATTTTAAACTTTTTTTTTAACGGCTGAACCATTTAAGCTTTTGTTTGTTTAAAAGATATTAATTTTCACACTTTTTAATAAAATAAAAAATTCGTTCCAATAAAATTATATAATGTAGCGTAGTTTATAAATGTATTTTTATCACATTTAATAGTTTAATATTAATAAAATAAAACTAAATTATTGACTTTTAAACAAAACAAACATTAAGAGAAAAAGTAAATAAAAAGAATTAAATAGAAGAGAATTGAAAAACAATATTTTATTATTAAAAACCAAGTTTTTCTTTTTTTTATATATTTTTTAATCACCAATAAAAAATATATTAATTTCATGGCATAAAATAGTTTGAATGAATTCTTGAATATCCCAATAAAATATTTAAATTGAAAACGGCATCCCATTGAGTTTGCTTGTAAAGCAGAAAGGAGAGAGTGCTGTCAGATGTGAAGCGTGACTGTGTGAGTGAGTCACGCGTGCTGTTGATATCTGACGTTTATATTTTTGACTCTGAAACTCACAGACTTTCAACAAAACGGCAAATTATCAATTTCTGAAAGCGATGCTATTTTTATTTTTTCACCTTATTTTGTTTTTCACAATTTCACTGTTATTTCTAGCTTTTTTTTTTTTTTTTTATCTTTATTGCCATTTTGCATCCCTCAAATTGCACATATAGGATCTATTAACATTTAATTAAAAATTGACACATTAATGTTCTGAAAATAAAACTTAAGCATGCTAGAGTAAGTAAGCAAATTGTTAGTACTTGGGGTTCATTTAAAGTTCACGTAAAATAATAGGAGAAATTAATTTAATTAAATTTACTTTTTAATATTTATTTAATCAATATGATATGATAAGTCTATTACAAAGAAAAATGGATTGGAAAAAGTAAGATAAAATAATATATTTTTATTTTTACTACAATAAAAATATTTATATATTATTATTTATTTTTATTAATTATACAATATTAATATTAATAATACTTTAATAATAATATATTAATAGAATATTTACTATAATTATTAATATAATTATAACTTATTTATTTTTATTTATTTAATAAAGTTATATCTAATTTTAATAAAAAAATAATTTTATCGTTTGAATATAATTTATATCATTATCATTATTTGATTCATTTAAATATAGGATAAAATAATATAATATTATTCAATTTATTATCTTAATAACAATCATAGATACTTTTTAGTTTATTAATTATTATTTATTCTATTAATTGTAATTAAATAATTTTTAAAATTTTTTTTAGAAACTTATTTATAAATATTGTAATGGAAAAAACAAAAGTTTTTTGCTAGGTATTTGACCGAAACCATAAGCATGAAATATGATAAGTTATATCCTATCATGTTATTATTCTATCATATTTTGATATTCTATCCTATTATGTTCATCAAATGAGTCTTTTAAATTTATTTAGTAAACTCAATAGAATATGATGAAATTTAAGAGTTAATTAGGCTATAATATCATAAGAAAATGATATGTTATTATTCTATTTTATACTATTATATCTTATCCTACATTTAATGAACACTAGAATAATAAAACAAACAAAATGATATTATCTTATTTAACATTTATACGAATAAATAATGAGAAGATATAATAAAAATTATATTAAAATAATTTTTTATCAAAATTAATATAATTCTTTAAAATTTATTTTTTTTACCTTTTAAATTGAAATTTTTTAAAAGTTAATAACAAAAATTTTATGAGTAAATAATATTAAAAATTGATATTTAAATTATAATATTCTTCTTAATATTTTCCAATTAAATTTAAAATATTTTTGTAATAATTTTAGTTTATAAATTAAATTAAAATTAAAATTAGAATTAAAATTAAAATTTCCAAAATAGTAAAATGTTTTAAAACTTATATATTAAATATGATATAAAAAATATAAAAATATTTCATCTTAATAATTACTAATCCAATTTCTTCTTAATAAGAATTTTAACTCTTAGAATCGGATAACATAAGTTAAATTATTAAATGTGGTTGGTATTATAAACATCGAGGACAAAATAAATTATTCTATCATGATCTCCAAATGAATAACACAATAGGTTGTTATACTGTCCAATTTTATCATATTCTCTCTTATGTTTGGTGTATATGAGGATACGAAATCAATATGATATTATTTTATTTAATATTTAATATGAAAAAACAAAGATAAGATAAGATATAAATTATATTAAAATAAAATTAATTTTTTTTTATCAAAACAAGTATTACTTTTAAAATTAATTTAAATTTTTAACTTTTCAATATTAAAAAATATTAAAAATTTTAAATTTTTATGTATAATTATATTAAAATTATAATCTTTATTTTAAATACACTTAAAATTTAAAATATTTTGTTTGTTATAAATTAAAATTTAAAAATTATAAAAACACTCATAATTATATTTTATAAAATCAGTAATTTTTTATAACGTTTTATTGAAAAATGATATAATAATTTTTATAAAATATATACTTTATAATAAATTGTTTTATAAAATATTAAAAAGGATAGATATAAAAGATAAAAAAGGAAAAATTATCCTATTAAAATAATTTTAACTGGGACATTCACAGTTTATGTTTCACACTTTAAAAGCTGTGCAGACTTAAGGGAAAATTATTAGAATATATTATTCATTGTATTTTTATTAATTTAAAATTTAAAATATTATATTTTTACAAACAAGATATTAAAATCCATCCTTTTTGTTGACAGAAAATATTTATGATATTTTTATCTTTTTGATATTATAAATATTTTTTAAATAAAATTTATCATAATTAAATATTTAAAATCAACCTTATAAATTAATATTAATATTATCGTCTTTA
Source organism: Canavalia gladiata (assembly GCA_037954105.1). NCBI lineage: Eukaryota > Viridiplantae > Streptophyta > Magnoliopsida > Fabales > Fabaceae > Canavalia > Canavalia gladiata. The sequence continues at coordinate 70,357,238 of CM075658.1, forward strand.
TAGTTATAAATAAGAATTTATAAATTAAAATGAAAACCATAAAACAAATCGAACAGCCCTTTTACGTGCCAGAGTTTTTTTAATCTTAGACATTTTAGCAATCAAAATATGGAGCTTTTCAAAAAGTGTTTTGCGAGTTTTCTGTACATAAATTTTTAAAGTTAGAATGAGTGGCTAGAAATTGATCGAAATATATGTAAAATAATGTAATTTTATCTATCCAAGACGGCCTACGAGATTATTATGCAGAGTTTTTTAATATAATATCATCGATATATTCGTTAGTCAATGAAAACTATTTATCTTTTCAAAAATGCATTATATGCTATTAATATAGATCAACAATATTTATATTACTCAACAAAGAAAATGTTTATATCAATTAATTCATTTTTCTTTAAAAAATTAAATCAATTGAGGCAATTTTAATGACTAACTTTATAAATATTACTTAGAGAATATAAATTTATTTTATTCATACAGTATTCCTATTCAAGCAATGTTTTATGGGTGGCCAGAACTAATTATTCGTTTTGAAAAAAAGACAAAAATTATTTTGAAAGCCTCTTAAAGTACATTACCGAAATTGAATCCGATCCCGGCATTCAAGTACTAATACAGATATAGATGCATGTAACCAAATTTGAACATTCTCATATTATTGGTTTGATCATATAATTATATTAGGGAGAAAAAGACATTCTTTATTAAATTTAATTATACTAATCATATTAAATCTTCGTTTGATAAAATTTATCGTTTTCTTTCCATAACCATGTCATTTAGATTCCAATTCTGATATAAGCATAATAAATCCAATGGTTCCCTACTGCGACATCTCCTGTTATTTTCTTTTTATTGACGAATCTCAATCTCATTTGTTCGAAATCTTGAAAATTAGAGTTTATATATCAAAGCATAAAAAAGAGGAAAAAATACGTTGTATAAATTGAGTTAAATTTTATTGTTGAAAAAATCACATATTGGATTTTTATTATTTATATATAAAAAAATAAACTTGTGTGTATGTAAGTTGTCTTAGTTAATTGAGCTGTGTAATATAAGTCGTTGGGTTGTTAGAGTTGGATGTATGCATGGGAGGATTGGAGTCGGGTATGGAGTGATTGGCCACGTATTTTAATACTCTCACAAGCTGGTAACTGATATATGTTCATCATCACCAGCTCGGGAAGAAAGGTAACAAAGGTTTGATGATATAAATTGGGGGTTGTTCAATTTTTACCACGTAAATTAAATAAAAAATTATAAAATAATATAAAAAAATAAATAAATGGTTCAATAATATATACCAACAACGTCATAAGGAACATAATTTATTATTTAGATTTTTTATCCAATCATAAATATGAGATAATTGATTTATATAGCAATACATCTGTATTGAAGCCTAAATCAAAAATTTTTATGAACTTAAATTGTCAACTTTCACAATAGTAAAAAAAAATATAATTCTTATAATAGAGAGAAACTTGTATTTAAAAAAATAAAAATTATAATATCTGATATTTTTTTTACTATTCATAGAAAAACTATTTATATTTGTATATTTACTAATATAAAAAAAGTAGAACTAAATCCTAATAGAATTCTTCTATTTTTAACATAAAAAAATTATAATTAATTTCAATAGAATCTATCTATAATATGATTCAAATATTTAACGTAGTGTTAACAAATCTTAATCAAAATATATTATTTTATTTATCTATAATTATAAAAATACTATATTTTTTTTTAAATTTTAGACAATCCCAATATAAAATTTATAAAAATATCAATCTAAAAATATTTAGAAACAGATCAATATATATACAAATCACATTATTTTTGCTATACGTTAAATTTTTAAACACAAGTAATTTTGTTACCTAATAGAAATATACATAAATTATTGATAAATTTTTATTAATAATAATATTATAAATCATTGTAAAAGTATTTTATCATATCTATAATATTTATAAAATATTTAAGAAAGATCATAATTATAATATCGTTGAATTATCCTGCTACTCACGTTTCTTGAATCAACTTAAAAATATATATTCTATCTTTAAAAATCACACCTCTTGCAATATTAAAAACAGACTTTAGCCTAGGATTCATGATTTCCAACATAATAAACATCAACAAATAACTTATTTTACTGTGTATCTGAAACAAAACTTAAAATTCAAATTTAACAATAAGACACGGAGGCAAGCACATTACAAATAACAATTTTATAAAAGAAAAGTTGAAATGAGTTGCTTGCTTCCTACCAAACATCCTAAATCCACATAAAGTGTGAACAGAAAAGTCGTGTGTAATCACTTTCAAAAATTTTGGTCAATGAGGAAGGAGGGTCTTTGGCATTGTTACTGAACGCCACACTGAGGAAGCAACGTGTATCAGATTTGCAGTCTGTTATAGTAATGCCTCTGTCATGGTCGCCAACAACTCAATGTTCTGTTTTGAATGTAAATTAATCCAGTAGGTAACATTACAAATGGGTTCCACCAATTTCGACTTTGAATCCGAATCTACTTCAATTTTATTGTTACCTACATACGCCATGGTTAAAATTCAATTGCAGAAATTTGCAGAAGTTGGTAAATCAAATATAAATGTAACACGGAAATGAATTTCCTCGTGACTTCCATTTAATTGGTTCAGCGTCCCTGCCTTCTGTGGGGCATGGAAGAGCCAAATATCACGCACAATGCACAACTTGAACATTTAAAACCAGGAGCAAGTTGTTTCTTTTTAATTATTCCTGTTTCTTTTATGTCTCCATTTCAATTTTTTTTTTCTTTTTATCTGTTAGTTTTATAGTTTAAAATAATATTTATTATTTGGCTTTTATTATATCACTATCCTTCGTAATAATATTAATTAATAAAATTTTAATTAATAGAAAAATTTTAATATAATAAAAAATTGAATAATAGTTATAATTTTAGTTAAATAAAAATATTAATTAATTTTTTATAGATAAAATAAAAATAGAATAGAGGAAGTAATGATCATATGGAAATTAGTCTTTTTAGTGTATACATGTATAAATCAGTTTATCTAATATAATTTAAAAATATAAAATAAAATATTAATAATAATAAATATTTATTAAAAAATATAATATTTAATGTTATTAATATATTATATTTTATGATTTTTAATAAAATTATTTTTTTAATATATGCCCTAAGAATGTATAACAAGAAATTAATAAACTTTTATTGTATACTTTTAAACATAGAATAAAGATATTAATAAATTTTATTATATATTTTTCAACACACGTTAAAATTAAAACTATTTATATATTAGCCTAAGAGGAATTTAATCACATGTCACTGGTCGGATTTTGAGAGAAAAATTTAATCTGTGAGTACGAAATTGTAGAAACTTTATTAAAGTAGTCCTTAATTAGTTGTTCGTCATTGATTTGGTTTTGTTAATGCACCACCGAACATAATAAAACCCACCTACCTTCAAATTTATTTAATTGGAAGAGTAAATGACCTTGTTATTCAATGCACGATAAATCAATAATAAGTTAGATTCAAAATTATTCTTCAATTTAAGGTCACCATAATTCTCACCACGCATCTACCAATTTTTTCAAGTGGTTGTTGCTATGTAACTAAAATGAGATAATACATATCCTGAAGTGGTCCACCGTAGTAATGTGGTGTAACTACATATTATTGGTCATAACTTTATAGTATAGTATCATTAACATTAAGAAGGCCGGGTAATAAATAATTGCTGATGTTTTTCTCTTTTGATTCCTTCTTCTATTATAGACATGCTGGTTTCAAAGAAAGCTGTTGCATACGGACACTTTTGGCTTTTAGGTTGATATTTGACACTTCATTATGGGAACTTTCAAGGTAAGTCTTAAAATAGAGATGAGAACAAGGGGTAAAACAAAGAGAAAATTATATATATATATATATATAAACTAATTAATTAATAATAACTCTATTAATTTTAAAAAATTCTTTGTATTTTTCTTCAAAATCTCACTAAATTTTAAACATACTCTTTTTAGCTTTAATAATTAGCATGTCATATGTGATTTTTTTTTAGATATTTAGTATTCAGATATTTTTAAGTTATTTGATTAAAGAAAAAAGAAATTAATAAGATTATAGACAATAATGTTTTTCAAATATTTAACATAGGTGTGTATTTAGAATTCAAATTAAATATGAGTAATTAAATTATATCAATCTCTTATCAATCAATTCGCATATTTATTGATAATCATTCAATAATATAATATTAATATACTAATCATACACACCATTCTTTAAAAAAAAACGTATGCAGATGTGTAATCTTATAATTTTCATTTATTTAAATTTTAAAAGGTATATAATATATATTAAATTAAATTTATTTGATAAAATATTAAATATATTTTAAATTTTATAAAAATTTAAATTTAAATTATATAATATAAAATTTAATTTAATAATTAGATTGATAAAATTCAATATTTATAAAAATTATTAAATAAAAATTTTAACAAAAATTACTTTTAAAATAAATTATTGTATAGATGCTGTAGTTTTTGTATTCTAATCAAGGTTACATTTTTATAAGGAACAATAATTTTTTACCTGCTCTTGGAGGAAAAGTGAAAATAAAATAACTAAAATATGGAGAGAAAAAAAACAAAAAACAATTTTTTGTCTTAAATTAGAAATTTTTGAAGAGGAAAATAAAAAATATATTATTTTAGTTTTTTAATTTTAAATAAAGGTATAAACAAGTCAAACTAAATTAAATAGTTGAAATTAGGGTTGTATTTATTTAAAAAAATTTATAATTTTAATTTATTTATTTAAACATGCAAATTTTAAAATTTTGACTTGATTTGTCTAAAAATATAAAACTTTAATTTTGCTCATTTAACTCGTTTATTGACCTGAAATATAAATCTTGAAGAAAAATTGCGCCTCCCAACATAAGCCAAAGCTTTATTTCAACAATATGATTTGCCAAATAATTTGAGGCATGACATATCTGTTTTAGCAGTGCTCCTTAAATACCATTTCCTCATTGCATATTCCCAACTTGGAAAACTCTCCACCAAAAATAAAAAATAAAAAACTTTAAGGTTGGAAAACTAATTTTTGTAACAAATTGTGTGTGTGAGAGGTGTATATATTTGCAATAAGTAAATTGATATGACTTTTAAATAACGCCAACCTTTTTTCAAAATTTGACCGTAATTTGTATTTGATCGCAACTTAAAAACAAGTTTTAAATAAAATTGGGACGACTTACCATATTATAAAAATAAAAGAGGCATGAGAATATTTAACAATGTTCCTTCTGTTTTGATGTATCTCTTTATTCTTTGATGAACAAGAATGGTTAGGTAAAGACTGTATTGGTCAGATGAATGATGGCATGTCACCCGCAGGTGAACAACGAATGAAACTCCAAGTGACCCTTATGACTACATGGCCTGCTAGCGTGCACTGAACATGCGCTAGCTAGCTAGCTAGATGTGCCCATAAAATAGGCTTCAAACCTTAGATATTAGACTATGCGTATTTGTCACGAGCTTCACTCTATCTAACATACACATCAAATTTTGTGTGCCTTTCGTTGTGTATTATACTTGATGCTACTTGTCTCCCTGTGTGTGAAATCACCAGCCTCCTTTCTTTCTTTTCTTTGCTATAACCATTGCCATGATTTTATGTACTGCTATATCAACAATAAATTATGACTCAAGTAAATACCTTTTACACTTTATACCAACATGCTTGTGGTAAAGAAGCATTAAAATAAAAAAAGGCGTTTACTTTCCACAATTTTTCTTTAAAGGGTTGACTCCAATTGAACTTGATTCAAAGTCCGAACAATCAATTATTAATTTTTTAATTCATTATAGGGTAACGTAAAATAACAAAATGTAACTTTGCCATAAATTCAACTTCAACAGTCAGACAGTCAAACTTTAATTTGTTTTTGACTAACTTTTACTTGTTCTCTTTCATGAGTTCATTGCAATGATACAATATCATTAATGTAATTAAATTATATATAGACACGAAATAGAGAGTACCGGAAAGAAAAGGTTGGATACTATACATATATAGCAATTAAGCAAATTAACATCAATGAATATTGCATAAAGCACTTAATTGTGCATATTTCTCACTCTCGTACTGTGTTTCTTGATCCTTGTTTGGCTTTTGCCTTTCGCTGCTCAGCACAGTGAGACATAGCGTTCGTTATCTGTCCTTCTCCAATTCAAAATTGATGATGACCATCAATATTTGCCATCGCCATCAGCGTATTTAGCAGTCAATTTTCTTTTATAATTCACTTAAAAAAATTTAATGGAAAATGATAGTCTTAAATCTATATTTCCGTTTATATAAATTTTATTTAATAAAAATTAAATTGTTATAAATCTATATTAATAATATGATATATTATATTGATGATATAAATCAATTTCATATGTCAATGGAATTGTAGGAATTGCTTATTTGTAGGATGTATCATTTTTTTTAATTTATGATGTTAATTATAAATATATTATAGTATAAAATTTTTATATTATCAATCAATAAAAAATCATGAATATAATTTTTAAATAATTATTATAAAAATTAATAATTAAATAACCGTATAAAAAAATTATAATTAAGTCTGTGTGTGTGTGAAATAGTGACGTAGCAGCATTAGTGACTTTTACAATTCCAGTTTACTTGATCACTCTAGACTAGACTTTGATAGAGTACAACAGCAGACTCGTTGAAATGCTTTTGTAAAACGAGCTTAGTTTCAAATTACATAAACAAAGATATATTTTAGTGCCTCATTTTATTTTAATAAGAAATATTTAAAATTATATTTCACGTGTATTTCAATTTTTTAAAATTTATTTTGTTGACCCTTAACTATAAAACAAATGGAGACTTAATTCTAAAATTTAATGAGTTAATATCATAACATGCTTTTCATTCCAATATAAACATATGTTGAGATTTCGAAATTAATGTGCTTGATTTTTAATTTTTAGTTTTAAATTTTAAAATTTTAATTTTAAGTTTTTAATTTTAAAAAGCAGTAAAAAAAAGAGTTAACTTATTTTATTCTATTTTTTATAATAAATTTATTAAAATAAATAAATAAAATTATTAACTAAAAAATTAATAAAAATTTAAACCATTTCAAAATAATAAAAATAAAAATTAAATTATTATTTTTATTTAATGATGACAATATTCAGTGATGATTATAATAAAATTATGAATTTTTTATTTTAAAAAATAATTTAAAATTAGTAATAAATAATAATAATAATAATTTTATATTTTAAAAATTAAATTAAAATTATTTTAATCAAATATTATTATTTTTAAATTTAATTTAAAATTTTAAACCAAAAGCTCATATTTACCCTAAACATGACTTAGTTAAATTTTGTGATTTTTATATTAAAATTGAAGGAGAAGTATTATAGTTTTGATATTCCAATTCAATTGACAACATTATTTATTAAAAAGTTAAACATGAATTATAGGAATATTTTTACATTTAAATAAGTATTAAAAATTTAAAAATAGTAAAATCTATTACTATTATTATTAAACATTCTATTATGTAATTTATTATTATATTAAATTTTAAATTAAACATTTTGTGCTGTTAAATTAAAAACATTTTAATATCATTAAAAATATTTTTTTAAAATAAAAATTTAATTTGAATATATATTAAAGTATAATATTATTTTATATTTCAAATAAACATACAAATATACAATTAAATATTCAAATTTAAAGTATAAAAATAATGAATATTTTAAAAATAAAAAACATCATTCTCAAAATTATGTTTGAAAGTTATATTTCATAAATAAAAGAGATAGAATGTAGAAAATGTGCCAATTGAAAAAGTAAAACTCGCAAATTACATCACTTTCTAGAAAGAAGATTTTATTTATATAATAAAGAGTTTATTGATTGACTTTCAATTAAAATAATTATTAATTAATTATTTTAAAATCTAAAAGAATAATGTTATATTTTTTATTTTATAAAAAATATTATATAAAAACATAAATTTAATATCTAAAAAAAAGTAAAAAATTTAGTATGAAAAAAATTAAAACAAAAAAAATAAAATAAAATTATATATAATTTTTTTTAAAAAAAATTAACACTTACATCAACTTAATAAATTTTTATCAATTTAACTGTTAAATTATATTATAATATATCTTTATGATAATTTATATAAAATTTTAAATAATTTAAATATATATAAATATATTATTTAATTATTAATATTTATATATATATATATATTTAAATAATATATTAGTGTTAATATTTATTATTTTTATTTTATACAAAATGTTATAAATATGATATATTTGATAAAAACTTTAAATTGATATAAATGTTAAATTTAATCTATAATATTAACGATATATTATATTAACAAAAGTATATTAATAATTTATTAATATTTTTTATTTTTATTAATATTTAACAAATATAAGATATTTTGTAGTGTTTTCCATTAAATTATAACCTTTTTACCGATCTGTAAATCCTGGTGACATCTTTAACTTTGAAAGGGTTCCTCACTATAAAATGGAGCTCTGTACCTTTCTAAAAGTGTATTGTTGGTGGGAAATAAAAGGGAACGAGTTTAATTACTTGAATAGGAAGTGAAGGACATGGACATTCCTAGAAGAAGACCATAAAATGGACGGCAGATAGATAGTGGACTTCTGAATACTACACTCAAATTCGCTAGTCATTTTCATCCATCCACATAATTCCCAGAAGATCAAATTTAATATAAACAGAATAGGGAAGTAAAAAGAGATGAACTCATGCGCCTAAAAACTTCATCACACTAATGGTTTGTTCGAATAAAAAAAAATAAAAAGAAAGAAAAAATAGGGTATAATTTTTTTTTTTTTACGAACTCTACCTAAATTTATTCTTTCAAACTAGTGAAAAGAAAAAGAAATGAAGAAATTTGCATTATTTTTTTTTAATTTTAAATTATTAAAATTATTATATATTTATAAAAATATAAAAAATATAATAATAATTAATAAAAAATAATAAAAAATTAAATTTTTTTAAATTAAATTTTATATTATTAATATATTTTTTTATCCGTTCGAACAATAAAATTCATTGTTTTTTATTTTAACATATTTTAACAAATTATTCTTTCTTTTTATTTTTACTTTTTTTTCTTTCTATTTTTTTAAAAAACAAGCAAAACATAAAATAAAAAAAAAGTAAAGTAAAGATATCTTTTGATGTTTGTACTGCATGATGTAAGATTGCATTATACAACATTTAAAAAAATATATATTTAGCATCCATTTTCCCAAAAGGTATCAAAGTGTGACCTTCCTAAATCAAAATTTCACTCCTTTATATAAACTTCATCATCCTTTTGTACGATAATAATCTACACTGTGTTTTCCCCAATCTATATAGTTGTAACTAGTGGTCCAGACTAAATAGACTATCTAAAGCACCTTCTTCAATGATTACTTAAAATCTGCTTCATATTCAAGTTAAAATAGATAAAAATAAATATTATAACAGGTTCCCCCCACATTTTAATTTTAGTGGTCCAACTAGCATACTTCACTGATTCCAAGATGATAACTTTCCTTACTATTTCTTATTAACAAAACAAAGTATACCAAATTTTAGTGTATGGTCTTTTTGAAGAGTACATAGCAGCCAGGTTCACTAAAAAATGTTAGGAGCTATATAGTATAGACCCCAGGAAAAAGATCCGTGGGACCAACTATAAAGGTTTTTGAAATTGAGTGAAGGCTATGACTCTGATCCATTATATTAAGCTAGGCAAAGGAGCAAAATGAGAGTAAAGGTAATGGTGGATCCAACCCATTTGAGTCTGTTCCAAACCACATACATTATTGTCGTCTTACACTTCAAGTCTACCTAGCTTTCCTCATGCCACCATTTCCCACTTTTCTTAGTGTCACAATACTTTCTCTGTCCAAACTGTGTGAAAAGGAGTACTTTGCAGCCACATTGGGAAAAAAATTTTCCCACTGTGGATGTGGCTTTTTCTCAACTTTTGGTACAAAGCTTCTAGTTTCCTACTGTTGTGAATGATTAGTGAAAGCAGATTTGGGAAGATCCCAGTGCATGTTTATTATTTTAATCTAAATACTTTAACAGAACAATGTTTATTGAGCTCATTCTTTTTGACAAGAGCTTATTATAAAATGAGATAGAGTTGGCTTTATAATGTGCATATCCCAAGCATGACCTTTCACCAAATGTTTTAAATGATAAATCATGATTCATGGGAAAAGCATGCATATTCTACATTCTACCACCTCGCTTCTTCTTGGGCCTAAAGAGAAAAGCTTTGCCAAAAGGATTAGCTCACACCAAATCTTAATTACATCATTTTCTTTTGTAGTTCATGATTCTTTCACACATCAAGCACCAACCAATTAGGATTCTTTTGACAAGTGTGGAATTAAGCAAGAAGTTTCATTTAATCACAGATGGGATTTCGGTACGCGTTTGATTTAGAAGCCTTTTAAAGTCAACGCTGAGGGAGGGGAAGAATATATATATGATTGGTGACTCAATTAGCCAGCTAATTTTGGACATAAAATTATCATTTTTTGTTTCATTCATGAAAAAACAATGACTATTGTCATTTTTAACAATGATTATGAAATCAAGTCTGGCCAAGATGGTGATGATGTTGATACTACTATTTTGATGTATAATCGTCAAGAAAAAGATGGGTCAGGGGCATGAATTGTTTCATCATTGAAATTGCCTTGGTAGTGTCAAATTCTGCGGTCAAGAAAATATTATGTAAGATTGCATTATTGTATATATAGTTCTTTATCACAAGCTGGCAGGGTAAATAATGCACTGCTCTATGCCTCAAGTGGTGGCATTGGCATAGGATATGAATAATTAACTTTACTTGGTGACTCAGAATATCGGGTTTGGTTTAAGAGCAATTCATTTTCTGACCCGATCCACCCGTTTCCCCAAGGTGCGACAGTTCCATGTGCTGCCAACATTCATCAATAAAAGCGACTCTATGGCAAAATATAATTAAAAAATGATTGTGCCAATAAACATATAATTAGATAGTCTATAGTAGATCCAAATTACGATTCAAGATCTTAGATACAAAATCAACTTTTTATAAAATAGATGAATGACATTGGCCTAAAAAGAGACAAATAAAAAAATGATAAGATAGTTAGGCTAACAAATTTTCATCTATCAAAAAGGCCAATGGACATAGAATGTCACAAGCTCATAACAGGTACAAATTAGAGAGATATAATTTAATTTAACATTAGAAGATTCAACAAGAGACAACATTCCTAGATGGACAAGTGATTGATAGATGGATACCCTAGGCATGTGTTTTGTTACTTGCTTTTAGCAACTATCTATCATATCCATCCAGTCACATGTGCCGGGTAGAATAAGAGAAAGTGGAATTGGGTGGTAGAGGCATGACATGGACTCCAAAGCACTAGAATACAGAGCCATGTTGAAATGGGTCATACAATGCTAAAGCCGAAGGCTAAAGCACTTATCCTTGTTCAAAAAAGAAACACGAGCCAAAATGAAGAAGAAAGTATTGAAAACATAGAAATGAAAGGCTTTGCAGTGTTAAATGGTATTGATTCCTTTTAAGTCATCTCTATTTGACAATTCCCCTAGATGAGTGGTAGGGTCTTCACCTTAGGACTGAAGAGTAGGTGCTTATAGGCCCTTCATTCAGAAACTGAGTGGCGCATATTGCCGATGCCATTTACCGTATTCAATTGATTTATAAGATGTGAAAGTGTAAAGCATTGCATGTGAACTAGTTGTTGTGTCACTACATTTTCATTGTTAAAGTTTATCTTTTTGAGATATACATTTGAATAGAAAGACATGAGGTTGAAGGGTTTTGTGAAAAACAAAAAAACAAAATATTTTGTCAAGGAAAAAGAAAAGGTGGATATGATGATAAGCATGGATTCTCTGTTCATGTTATGTGGTGCACACTGTGCAACATTATCATGCATAAACCATCAATTGGGGTTTCCTTTCCCTACCAGTCCTCAAATTGAGGGAAAAAGGTGACAAACAAATTAATTGGTACTAGAAACAGAAAGTGAAACCGATTGAACAAAAAGTTCAGGGTGTCAATTATTAGGGACGGGAAAAGGTTTCTTCTTCATGATTTTTAAGGGATTTTATTGCTCCATCAACATGCTTGTTTGAGCTCTGTAACGTAAAATACTAGCCAAGCTCTTTACAGTCCATGCAAACCATCATCACTTCACCTACACCTCCTCTTTCTCTCTCTGATGAATAAAATTATTCAACTTTAAAGTTGAAACATCCATTGTAAGGTGAATAGTAAAAGCTTATCAGAATGGTTTATAAGTATTAATAATACCAAAAATGCTGCTAACATATTCTTTTTACATTTTTATTATTAGTTATATTTTATTAAGACTTACAAAATAACATGAATCTCATTTTTTATTTCATGAGTTTTATTTATAGTTTCATAATGTTTAATAAATTTAAGTTAATAAAAAAATTACGTTAAATTGAATGTGTTAAATATTATGTTATTAGGTCATCTTGCTGATATATTTACTCAAATAAGTCCTGGATTAGAAGCAAGGGTTAACCATAAGGGTCCATTTGGTTGGGGTCAGTAATTTCACAATCTTGAAGTTGAAGACATGATTGTAGAGTAGCAATTAAGGTTAGTAATAATGAAAACCGTTCAAATCTCATGTCAATTTCTATTTTCCGTCAACTTATATCATAAAACAGTAGAGTTTATTTTGAATTTACTTTAAAAAGGAAAAATGGCTTTACATTACATATTTTATTTTGCATGTATTAGAATCATGATAAAAATTACAAAATTGTCAAAAAAAAAAGTTTAGATTTATAGTTAGCAAATGAAAATATGTATCCTAGTATCATTTTCCTTTTTTTTTTATTTTTAAAGAAATATAAGAAAAATTACCAACAATTGTTTGATAAAAATGAATTATATAAATTACTGTTTGTCTTAAAAAGTGTAAAAGTGTGAATAAGGCAAAAGCACATATAAAAAGTCAATGATTTTACTGGGCCATTCTTACCTCGGAAGCAAAGTCTAAATTACTAAACGTTACAGGGGAGCATCCTCATGATTTATGATCTTGCTATGTGGGGAGAGAGAAGAACCCACATATCATAAGTATATTATGTGTGTTTCCACCAAAAAAAAGGTGTGTTTTAAAATGAAATATAAAAAAAGATTATGATATCTTAAAAGGGTCGTATATAAAGGAAGAGGAAAAGAAATACTTTGCAACTTACTTTTTGTTCCATTTTGGATTGCTAATATACAAAACTCAAAATAATCAAAATTAATGTGTGCAGCTACCAAACCCCAATGACCAGATCCTGTATTCTTGAGTTGTATATCAAATAAATATTTTATTATAATATATAAATTGATGCTAAATAATTTTTAAAATATTAAATATTTTAATATTTTAAAGTAATTTAAGATAATTTTTTATTACAGGATAATATAAATAAAATATTATTTAATATTGTTATTAATATATTTTAATTTATTAATATTATAAAAATATAAATATAAACATGTAGATTGCACGGATATAAAATCTAGTTATTCATTAAATATTCTTCCATAGAAAAATGAACAAATTACTTAACAAGTACTCGTAACATTTATCAATAAATTTTATGTTCAATGCGAATTATTATAAATAATTAAAAATTATATTTTATACTTTTATATAATAAATATTATTTTTTAAACAAAATATTTTTAACGTTATTTACCTAAATTTAACTTTAAAATTTGATCTTAACAAAACCGACATACTATATGTAATTTTCCACATAGAAAATATTCAAAAGAGGAAAGAAAAACCCTTATGCTTTTCATTTAAAAAACATTTTATAAGATTTTTAATTATTCATATTATGAGATTTTATTCACTTTTTCTCATGGTAAATGTATAATACTAGCGTAGAATAAATCAATGTTATAATACTGTGCAACGATCAGAATCTGTTTTTTTTTATCCTTCCAATGTATCAAAACAAAAGTATTATATATATTAGGGTTATATATTTTCATAAATGCCTTTGTTTATACATTTTTCTCTCATTATAACTTCAGAACATTATTAAGCATTATATATTTTTCTCTCATTAATGTTCATTCAATAAGTATCAGAGCTATATATAAGAGATATACAAACATCATACAAATAATTTATCATTTCATATACTATTACTCCTAAAACAATGATTAATTTGATATTGGAATATTATTTCAAATATCTGATACCATTTTTGCTCAAAATTTTGACAAATAACAACATCCACTTTTACTATTGAACCCCTATTTCCAAAACCAGTTTATTTTTCATCTTGTACTTCATATATAAAGTAAAAAAAAGAAAACAATCCCATATTAATATCACATGCACTATTAAAAAATGAAAAAAAATTGCAATAAAACATTATATTTGTAAAATTTATTATTTTTCACATATTCCATGTTAATAACATAAAAATATTTGATGATAATAAAACTTAATACTATTTTTATAAAATTTATTTTATTAAATAACATTGAGATATTTATAAATAAGAGGAAAAAAAGTCTAAACCTTTCTCTCTAGCAATATTAAAGATAGTGACATTAGAGAGGTGGAACTTGAAAAACTGACGTAAGTGATGTGGAAGAAGGGGTATTTATCTCCAAAGCCTCATTATTGATGAGTTTAAGAAACTTTTGAGAACCTCTCTTCTCCTCCTTTGCCAAGCTTCGGTGATGAGGGTTCACAAAGCAACTACTTTACATTGGTGGCTCTCAACCAAAAAATAGAGGTATGAACAAAATAGACTTTATAGCAATTACGAGAACAAAATTAGACACAAATTTTGTTTGTTGAAAGCATGATAATGGTTTGATGGGGACTAATGGTACGGTGGCACACAAATGTCATCAATAAGGAATCAATCCTAGTTAGGATTTGCAAGGAAATGGATTTCCTACCGTCTAAATTTTCTTCCATATTTAATTTAACAAATGATATATCCAAATTTAAAATAAATGTTGTACAAGTGTTTAGTACAAATAATATATCTTCTTAAATAAATGTTTAACTTATAATTGCATTATATGCTGTTTAAGTAAGATCTTATAATTCTAGTTTCTATATTAACATATAAAAAATTATCTTTGAACTGGTACCGCCTGAATAATAGCTTTTGTTCCCATGTCATAATATTTGGATACCATATCCACATTTATTACATGTACTTTTGTATAATAAGAGTGTTATTAATTTTATATCTTAGTCATAACAAGCAAAATATTTAACAAAAATCACATTCAACATAATAAATTAACAGTTTTATCAATACCAGTCCTTGATATTAAAAAAATATTTTATTGAAAAATAAAATGTTTATTTATATTTTTATAATTATTTTATTTTTAATAAAATATTATTATTTATAATTATTTAAAATTCATTCTAAAATTTGAAATTAACAAAACTGGTATACTAATTAATTTATAAACTTATTAATTCAATGTTTTCCCTCTTCAATATATACAAAAGAATTATAAATTAACATTAATTAGTTAAATTAAATAAATTTAAATTTAATATAATAAATTAATTATAAAACGTAATGTGTATCAAGTAGTTGTAATAATTAAAATAATTTAAACAAATTCAATTTTAACGTAACAAACTTATAAAATAACTCATTTTGTCAATTTATAAGTTCAACATTTGAAGTCTACAATATATTCCAAAATATCGTATATATTAACTCTAATCAACTTTTAAAGATGAAAAAACATAGTTTTTATTATAGTGATAGGTGATATTTGTTGTATAGAGTGATTTGTGTGTACATACTACTTGAAATAATTTTAATAATTATAATAATGGTATGTGTAACATTAATTTTATTTTTTAATATATTAAATAGTAGTTAATATAGGATGGATATAAAATAAGCATACTTATTTTATAATTTTTTTAAAATAAATATTTGTAAGAGTGTTTGTGATAAAATTTGATTCAACTTTAAAAGAAAAGATAATTTTAATTGATTATTAAAAATATTTATAATTTAGGTTGATTCGGTTAAAATATATTATAAAATTTAAATTAATATTTAACATTTTAGTTTAATTTGATTGTTTTAATTTTTTATTTTATTTTAAAAAATTAAGTAATAAAAATATTATCAAATTAACATAAAATGTTATGTTTAAAATTAAAAAATAAAATAAAATTCATAATAAATAATCTTCATAATATATAACAAACAATAAGAATATTTATAATAAATAAAATAATATATTTACATTTAATATAACAAATCAAATATTTTATACTAATTTTATTTTAGAATGCAATGTTAAATTTATATATATATATATATATATATATAATTAATTAATTACATAATTTTTTTATTTTGTATAAATAAATTGTAAAAAATTGATTGAATTATATATTTACAGTGATTTCATCCATCTATATTTAGCTAATCAACAACTGTGATTTATTTTATTTTTAATGATTAATTAAAGATAAATGATTAAATTATTATAAATATATAAATTAATTATTTTATAATTTTTAATTAAATTAAATTATAAAAAAATTATGATTTTTAAAATTTATTTTTTTAATTTAATTATGTGACTTGTGACAAATTAAATCAATTCTTCATCATTTCTATATATATCCAAAATTTAAATTTATTTATCTTATGTTTGAATATGTTATTTTGATATAAAACAAGTAATATTTGAAAAAAATTTAAAATTTAAAATATTAAAATATTTTATTTGAATAATTTTAAAAAAATTAAATTTTATAATCTTTAAGAGAATATTTTAATAAATTAAAATTCATTCAAAGTTAGTAAAATTTAAAATTTTTTAAATTTCTCAACTTATTTTTTAAACAATAGTTCTTTATTTATGTTTTTTTATTATTCTTTTGTATTTCTTATCATTTCTTTTTATCTTTCATATTTGATATAATATTTTAATATCAAATAATATAATTATATTTTATTATTATTTTAATTAGATAGATTTATTTAATTACTATTTTGTTTAAATATATTACAGAATAAAAATATTTATATATTTAAGTGAATAAAAAAATAAAGAATTTAAATATTTAAATATAACATTTTGTATACAGTAAAAATTAAATTCTTTAATTTAAATAAAAATTTAAAATATATCATTTAAATAAAAAATTAAATATAATAAAAAATTTAAATTCTTTTATTTAAATAAAATATTTTTAAAATATATATTTTAAATATTTTAATTTTTTTTAAAATATTAAAATAATCGATCCAAACCTAATAATTCTCCTTTAAATATTTTTTTATATGTATAGCTAAGTTCATATTCAATTATATCCTTAGCCTTGAATAGCTCAATGATTATAAGGATCGTTGTAGAATACGTCAAAGAATTTAAGGCTGCCAATTTTGAGTTAGAATGGTATTGGCTAGTAAAATTTCAGGTCTTTCTCGTTAGGTTAATTTCATGAATTTAATTAAAATATATTAATAGTGTAACTGTAATTTTATTATTGATTATCATGTAATTAAAAATTATTATTTTTAATAATTATTTAAAAATTATATTCACAATAATTTTTAATTGGCTGATATTATAAAATTATTTATATTGATAGTATATGGAATTACAAATTTTAATTGTTTAACATTACAAACTATAATTAATTATAGTTTCAAAAATTATTAATTTGGTCAAAATTGCAATATTTTAAGTATTGAGAGAGGAAACATATAAAAGAGAATTGATGTCAGTTGAGATATTTTATTAATATTTTTAAAATTGGATTGATGATTAAACGGTAAAATTATTGTTTCTCAGTTTAATAATTTGATCTTAATTAAATCATGTAATCAGTGATAATTAAATAAATATTTTTTATATTATAAAATATATTAAATTAGAAACTAAGATAAAATTATAGAAAATAAGTCAAACAAAATTTTAAATTAACATAAAATCATCATATTATATGTTTTGTAAGATAAAAATTCATAATAAATAGTCAAATAATAGTAATTCATATGCACATCTCATATATTAGCCTTCATTTATTTAAAGTATTTAAAATAATTTTTTATAAAAAGAAAAAGTTAATTTTGAAATATATTGATTCAAACCGATTTTTAGTCATCAATTATTTTACTGATTCGAATGATTTTTCATCCGTCCTCCCCTGTGTTAAAATATGCCAATTTTTGTTTGAGTTAAATGGATCGATCACTATATTGGTCTTTGGTTAGACCAATTGAACCAATCCAATTTTAAGAACTATGTGTTTTACAATATGATATGATAGTCTAATGTGTTCTGTGATGTGATTTTAAACTGAGTACTGATTCTTATTTATACTAATAATTTTTGTATAAAATAAACTTTTGATGAGTTAGATATTGAAATTTCAATAAGGTTAGGACATGTTTTAAAGATCAAAGAGTGTTTACGACTTGTCAGTCTTTGGAATATATAAAAATATTCAAAAAATTTCATATATTTTGGAAAAGCCACTAAAAGTCTACAATTCACGTCAAATATTGCATTTCAAATTAATTAATATCATATTGAAAAACTAATTTACCTATTTTTAAAAATTAGTTTAGAAGAGGAGGATTTTCATAGACTTTATAAAAATATTCTAACCATATTCTTAAGCACTGTGAGATATTTTAATACATCTCTCACATTTAGAATTATACATTTAGTACTTGAAGTTAGCACCATTATATATTTTTGCAAGTGACCCAATATTAAGATTACATAAACTTTTATATCATATTAAAGTTATATCATCTTACATGTAGAAGGAAAAAGAGATATTAAAGAAAATTGATATTGGTTGAGATTTTTTATCATACGACGAGTTCTCATGTGTTTTATGAAGTGATATCAAATTTAATGTATTAACCCTTACTTATAATAATAATTTTAATTAATTAAAAAACAATAATGAGAGATAATAAAATATAATAACTAATTCTAAAAAATAATAAAAATAAGAAACTAGTTTCCAAAAATAATATAAGATATGATAAGATATTTTGAATAATTTTATATAATCTAACAATTCCATTCCGGTCTTTTAGGAGCCTTTGGCCAAATAACCAAGACTTTGTTTTTTCTTTATAAAATATTTTATAATTTTTATTTGATTCTTTTGTAAACAAAAATCATTTTTATAGTGTTGGTCTAAGTAAGGTGTATTGAAAAACTTGAAACTAAAGTGGTCAAAATAGTACAACCTAATCGAATCTATCTGAACTTACCCAATAAAATATAAGATTTAAATTTTAAATTTAAATTAAACCCAAAATTTTTTAGTTCAATTTAATCAAATTCAATTTAAATTTAACTCGTAAAAGTTCATAAAAAACTTAAAATATAATTTGAAAAAACTAAATTAAATCTTTTTTTTTTAACTTGATCCATTAAAATCCATGATCCGCATTTCGAGCCTGCCTGATATGAAATAGGAAGACCTTATCTTTTTGGAACTCGTTTTCTTTGAACCTCACTGGTCCCAAATAGTTTAACTTTGTCAGAGTAAAAAATGATCTAATCTGTAATATAAAAAAAAATTAATTTAATTTTTAATACTGCTATATATTCAAAATTTAAATTTGAAATTTCTAAAGAAATTAATATATGCTGAATCATTTTGGCCAAATTAGATAACTAGTTAATACATGCTGGATCATTTTGGTTCAGTTTGCTCGGTGATTAAATCGTTCTTTTTAATTTATAACTAATTAAATTTTTAAACATAATACTAACTCTATTTAAACATATTAGTAAAAACTAATTTTCATCGTTACTGCTACACCTATTGCTATCTAAATCGCCATAAGCTCTTCTCACCATAACCATTTTCTTCGCTATCACAATCCACTGCCTCCATTACTGTGTTACATCGACGACTACCACAACCAAAACTTCAATTTTAGTTGCCACAATATCATTATCATTATTCACTACCATCATTTCTATTATTACCATCACTAAATCATCAAAGGATATATAGATTGATGCTATGAAGCTTTTTGTTCTTTTCCTATATGAATCATTATTTCATTTCTTTTCCCTTTCTTATTCCCTCTACTCTTGCCAGCAAAACATCATATACACGCAACGAATGTCAAACTTGTTCCAAATCAAAATATTAGATTATTTTTATTTACTAGAATAATGATAATCATCATATATCCGTACAGTATTTTTATCATAATATATTTTATTTTTTTTATCTTTTTATTTCTATTACATCACATCACATATCATATTTTATATATTTCTTTTTTTTTTTTCTATCTCTCTTTCACTCTACCAATACACCCCAAATTGGATGTGAAAAAACATTTTTTCTATTTACTATTCTAAGATGTTGTGCAGAGTGAAACTATAATGCATTTTTTGAATAAGTGTAAACATTGTATAGTAAGAAGCAGTGAGATTGAACAGAAGCTGAGGGGAACAGACAGAGGAAGATCACCAACTGTGCTGATATTGAGGTACGTCAGCCATATCTAGCTGAGGTCCAACCAAGTTAGATTTTTGGCAGATGCAGTGGCAACTGACAACTTATCACAAGGTAAGATGCTGAGGACAAAACCAAAGGGTACCATTGGTATGATGATGAGCTCAATGAGACTTGTTTGGAGACACGTTTTGGCATGATTGGGAGGTAGCCAACTAGTTTCATTATTTGGTTACCACCAGCTGGAACCATGGAATAAAGCCAAACAAGTTTAATGGGGCATGCTAGAGATCCATACCAAATGTCCACCACTGGCCTACATATTTTAAGTCCAATCAATTTCTTCTCTTGGGCCTCATGTTTTGTAACTTCAAAATATCCCACATTTCCACATACACTTTTTTTTTTTTTTTTTATGCTTTGCTTGTTGATATGTACATATTTTGTTACATATACTTTGACATTATTTGGTAATAAAATAACTAATATGAAGCCCATATTGAACACTAAATCATATTATTGACATTATTATGCAACAATTTATATTATTGACCTCCAAATTATAGAGAATTTAAAAGGAAAAAATAAAAAAGTTGAAGGTGGAATCAAAATACATGCATTAAACTTTTAGAATTAATCTAATGGCAAAAAATTAAAATAGTTTATATGAAATCTTAAATTTAAATCTCATTACTTTTATCATTATACAACAAAAGTAAAATCAAAGTCATGTATTGTTGATTAAAAAGATACTTTCTAGTACATGGAAATAATCTATTAAAGCAAACCATATACCTGGGGTAAGAACAAGATTACTTATTCATACATGAAACCCGAGTTCACATTTTTTTTTTTTCCGAAGTTCCTCTCACCACACATTGTATCATGTGCTTATAAAGCAAACCTACCCAAATCCCAGTTTGTAGTCATTGCGTCTCAGCAAAACCTTCCCTTTGGCACCAAACTTCACTCTTAAGAAGTTAATAATTGAAATCCCACGCATTACTTCTCTTATCTTGTACAATATTTATCATTCATAACAGCCATGTGTGCTTTATGAGGCAAGAAAACAAGAAGCACACCTCGTATAAGTCTAAAACCTTTCTTATAACAAACTATCTTTAGGCCCTGATGAACAAAGCACTACAAATTAAGTTAAAAGCGGATTCATCAAGTTTTCAGTTAGTGTATCTTGCAAGTCATGACAATACTCCCTTCCTAGCTTCTCTCTCTCTGCCACCATTCATACTATCTCAATGCCTAACTATATATAGAATAAATTCAATTTTGACAAAACATATATGCTGCCAAACAAAAGCTGATCAAAGCATAATAAAAAAGGGAGCTGAAAAGTTGTATAAGCCATGGATGTTAAAATAGACCTATTTGATTCTAAGAATCATGATGAACGAAAGCTACCACTCCTGCACAATATGGAGGTGCCAGAAGCAGAGAGAAGCTTAGCTCAAAGAGCCATAAGTCAAACATTTCAGAGCACTGCACATTTGGCCAATCTTTTACCAACTGGCACTGTTCTTTCTTTCCAACTTCTATCTCCAATAGTCACAAATCAAGGCAACTGTGACTCGGTTAGCAAGTTCATGACTGCTACACTTGTAGCTCTATGTGGTGCCTCTTGTTTTTTGCTATGCTTTAGTGATAGCTTCAGAGATGAAAAGGGGAATGTTTGTTATGGTTTTGCCACTTTCAGGGGCTTGTGGGTCATTGATGGATCAACCACCATTCCCCCTGAACTTGGTACAAAATATAGAGTGCAGTTTATTGATGTTTTACATGCTGTAATGTCAATTTTGGTTTTTGCAGCAGTTGCATTATTTGATCAGAATGTGATAAATTGCTTCTTTCCATCACCTTCAAAAGAGACAAGGGAAGTCTTAACAGTATTGCCCATTGGTATTGGCGTATTGGGCAGCATGCTGTTTGTAGCATTTCCTACTCAAAGGCATGGAATTGGCTTCCCACTCTCAGCAAAGTGACACTTGAGTTGAGTCCTTTCTATATTTATTATGTAAAGTAATCCATTTCAAGAATTTTATTGGTAAAATAAATTGTATAGGAACTTCATTCAATTTCATTATTTGGATAGCATATCAATACTGAATCAATGAAATTCAATTCCAACTTTGTTGAATTTTAATCAAACAATTTTTACCGTGGGAAGCAAGTTTAGGGAAAGCAAAATCATGTAATTCAACAGCCATTAGACTCCATTTGGAATTTTGCATAGACAAAATATATATAATATGTTTCAACACATGTATCTCAAATTGTTATTTGAAAGCCTATATAACTTACTGAAGGTAGTGCATCACTATATGACTTTTGTCTTTGCTTCCAATTGTAACGGCCACCTATATCTTAATTAAATGAGTGGCACATTGACAACTTTATTTTAAATCCAGCATATAGATAAAACTAATACATTAAAACAAGGCCTAAGGATATAGCTCAATGAGAGACCTAAAACCAAATGTGGGGAATATCTTGTAATGGTTGAAGCCTGATTTCACAAAAAGCCGTTTCCAATCTTGTTCACTTCTCTCTTTTCCGTTGTGAAAGGTCATCATAACTATATCAAATAAAAGCTTTACTTCTGTGATTTCATGCTTATCATTCTTTTCGTTTATCACCACATCTATGATGATCACTTTTCCTCCTTCTCCTATGCTTGAAATAGCTTCTTTACAATTTTTCAGTATCTTTATGCATTCATCATCACTCCAATTGTGTAGAATCCACTGCAAAAATATCAAGGGATGATCAGAGGCTGTCCCAAAAACTGAAGTTAATGATTCAGTGCCTTAAGATATGAAGTTAAAAATATATGTAAACATGTTAGATGAAAGTGAAGAGATAGCAAGTAATCATAATTCCAAATTTTGGGCATACCTTGAGTAAAACTGCATCAGCTTGAGGGATAGATCTAAACATATTCCCTCCCACAAAACTCAAATTGTTGCTTCCTGTCAAGCCTGAAACAACCTGAGGAAGGTCAAGGACTATGTATTTTAACTTTGGAAATGCCTCACAAATAATCTTAGCTGTGTTTCCAGTTCCACCACCAACATCAACTATGGAATCAAGGCCTTCAAAAACTGATTTGCAATCTCTCAATGCCAACCTAACCATATGAGAATCACATTCCATGGCATCATTGAACATCTTCAAATGAGTAGGATTTTGGTGAATAAAATCCCAATAGCATCCAGAACCTAAAGCAGTCTCAATGATAGTGAGGTCTTCCCCACAAGTCCATTTCCCCAAATGATGGTATGAAGCAACAGGAGTTGGGTTGTTTAACAACTCAACCATGGAAGATAGACAGTGATCAGTATGAGTGACAAGGACTTGAGATGCTGGAGTGAGAGCATATGCTTCCTTGTTATCATCAATTTTGATGATAGCAAAGAAACCATTATGTGCCAATAAACGCATGATGCGTTGGACACAAGTAACTTTTGCATGTGGAATATGAAGAGCTGAAACCAATTGAGGAAGAGTGATAGGTTGATGATGTTTATGGATTATATCTGGTATTCCAAGATCAATTGCCCACTTAATGCACTTGGGATTCAGGAAGCTATAAAGAACTCTATACAACTGAGCTTGAGCTTCCAAAAGCTCACTTGCATTGTACTCATTCTTGGAAGCCATGGGAATGAATGCAGAATGAAGTGAGTTTATGTTCTGAAATTGCACTTACTCTTCTTTATATATTAATTAATCACACACATGACTGGAAGCAGAGTTGATAAAATATTAATTTATCGTTGTCACCTACTTAATTAATTAATATTGTTTAGTTATCACATTACAGAGTCGTCCTTAAAGTGTTTATTAAACACCTGCGTCCTCAAGTAGCTCTATGAATATTGAAAAAAATCATTTGTTCCATGCTCTCTATCTAGAATAGTTAAGAATCAAATGACATAGGGCAGCATTATCTTTGTCTAGAAAACGTGAACTTACTTCCAAATACTTGTTTTCTGAGTAGTATATTTCTCTGTTTGTGTATGCTTTTGCCACGTCAAAACCTCACCGTTCCACTCAGAAGGGAATGCATATAAGTATATTCCATTCATGTGAACATCGTAGTGGTTTAATCCCAAAACCGTCATAATATATGTATGGGGTCATTTTTATTTTTAACATGTGTATGATGAATGAGCTGCTCAGAAATATCATATCAATTCTTTATTAAATATTATTGTTTTTTATTCTTCAATACACATGTAACAGTTAAAAACAATGCTTATTTGGATGAAAGTATTGATGATTTATTCAAAGAAAAAATGTGGGATATATCCCATTCTATAAATTTCTTTCATTGGAATAAATCATCAATGTTTTATCTAATCAAATATTATTTTCAGCTGGCACATATTAAGCAACAAGAGACAACAATGTTTGATAAATGATAAAGTGTTAATAAGTCATTTTTCAGTAGCTTATTCATCAAACTTTTCATGATTTTTTTTAAAATTTTATCTTAACAATTTATTTTTTTTCCAAAACAAAAACAACATGATACATCTCATGATTATAACAAAGCAAGACAGCCACTTACAAAGAATGTTGAATATGGTATGAATAGTATTTAAGATGTTAAACATGTTATATATAAAATTTGAAACACTTGAAATTATATAAAAATAACGGATAAAATTAAAAAAGTAATTGCTAACTAATTAAAAAAAATTTAAAATTTAATAAAAATAAATTTTGTACTCAATTTATTGAATCTCAAATAAAAAACTAAGATTTTACTTAAAACTAAATTAAAAAAAATAAATTTAAAATTAAAAAAATTGAAAACATCTCTATTACATTATGAACTTTCTCAAAATCATAAAACTTAATTTTTAATTAAAAATATATATAATATATCAAATACAAACATATTTTTTAAATGATAAACATACCATCTGCATTCTACATCTCAAACAAAATTATATTTTATCAAGTTCAATTCTTCATTAATAAAAAATTTAACAATTAAATAATTTAAAAATTCAATTAAAAATAAATTAATATAAAAAATTATGTGTATTTATTTTTCCAAACATTATCATCATGTTTATTTGGTAAGATTATACAGATTTCTATGAACTTTCCTTCTGTATTTTTTATAACATAAAAAAATAATAAAATTTAAATTTGTTAGTTACACCATCACCTTATACAATTTTTTTTATATATGAATCTCCTATTTCTGTTTTAGGGGTTAGTATGCGCTAATTTAAGTGTTTGAAAATATAAGTTTAAATTAAGATACATTTATTTAAAAATAAATTTAAAACGATGTGATTATGTTTGATATTTTTTTTTCTTTAAATTAAAGTAAGTTTTACAATAAAATTTAGTATAAATTTTTTAACTTAATGTAAAAATTACAATTTATCAAGATAATTCAAACATAAGGCAAAAATAATTTTACTAAAAATAACTAAACATAAAAAAAATTAGAATCATATTATAATGAAATAAATGTAATTTTAAAATATTTAAATAAAAATTTAAACATATACTGTATCAAACTCAAGGTAAACTGAAGAAACAAAGACATACTATGGAGTAAAAAAAGCTTCAATAAGTCCTTACGAGGAAATTTTCAACCAATCGACATTTTCTATTGCTTTTAAAATCCTACCTAATCTAAGTCAAAGTCTACTTTCCACTTGAATATATTGTTGAAATCAAACTTAAAACAATTTCAAAGTTACAATATGACGGTTCCGATTACAAAGGAAAACAAAAAATGACATTTTTTGTCTGTAACCTAGAATTTCTATTGTAAAAAAATGCATAAATTAAGTATTACAATTTTAATGACACATATTGGGTTGATCGAAGTGGGTAGAATTGACGTGTTGTGGTTAGAATAACAAGAATGATAGCACCAAACATATTTCTCTTTTCATTTTGAATTCGGAATGACTTACAGAGGAAGGTGCGTTCTAATTTAAAATTTGAAAAAGATGACACATTTAGAAATAGTTTTCTATAGTTCTTCAAATGACAAGTTTGTTGGGCTCTCCCAATGCTAACACATACCTATTGTCTTTATATATAGTCGCTCTCCAAATAATATTTAAAAAATGAGATTATACATAAATCACTTTTAAATTAATGATTTTTGTTGTAATATTTTACATGGATGAAATAAAAGAATTACACAATTCAACATTTGTATATATTTTTTATTCAATATTTGAGTCTGCCCGTTGTTATTTTGGATTTTGAATGAGAAGTTAGTCAGTCTTTTTCCATTATATAAAATTTTTTTCACAAAATCATTATTAAAACAAAGGAGATGGAAGGTGGGGAAAACATAAATCTAGATTTAATTTTTTTTAGCTATTCAATCACGAGTCTTTACGAAATACGTATAATATACTGAATCATATATCAACTATTTGAAGTGTGAACTTAAGTAAAATGAAGTATTTTTTTTTTTTAAATTCTAACAAAATTTTTTATAAATAAAAATAATACAATTTATTAATATTTTATATAAATTATTTTATTCTTTTATTATTAGATCAATTTTAATAGTTTGAATAGTAACTGATATGATTAATTAATTTGAATCAAATGTCAATCGTAGTATACCATACCTAAGCAATTCAAATTTAAATTATACAATAAGAAACAATGTCAATATATATTTTTTTTTACATAAGCACAATGTCAATAGTTTCATTTCATGTTTCTTTTCATAAAATGAAAATATATATTTCTTTTTAAGTTTTGTTGATATAAGGGAGCAGTTTTAATTTTGGATTTGGAAATTAGAACGATGATGAAAACTATACTTTTGCTTTATAAAAGTGAAAATTGTTACAAAATCATGATCGAAACGTAGAGGGTTGATGGGAGCGGAAGAAGCATGATGATTTGACTTTTGCTACGCTTGTTAACAAGTGATTTTGAACTATTATTATTATTCTATGTCATCTATGATATTCATACTATGTTTTTACCCTAAAATAAAGTAATATTAGTCCTAAATAAGATATTATTTCACAAAATGTATAAATTTATTCACGTGAATTAAATGTCAAATATACACAGTGGCCTGTTTAAGTTCAAAACAATTTAAGAGAAAACACTCCTAGTTTTATATTTCTTTTGATAAACCATTACATAAAAATAGATTTTTGCGATAATTATTTTTATACTATTATATAAATTAATATAAAATATATTAAATTTTAACAACTATACTATTTAAATTGTTATTAAAATATTTTTGATGAATAATGTTTGATAAATATAAATTTATTAAAATTTATTTAATAAAAATTAAATCATCATTAAAACATTTTTTAGTGAACTGAAAAATAATTTATTTTAACCTATACCTAACTATGTTTCTTATCTATTAAATTTATAATTTAATGAGCAGCTGTTGTTCTCTGGAATTTGAAAGTAAAGCAAAGGTGAATCCACGCCATCGCCCAATAACTAAAGATTTAATATTTTGTATAAATTTTTAATTCAAATCACGTTACTGCTTGTAGGTAGGATGTCTTAATCTTAAAATAAAGTAATATCTTTGATTCCTAAATAAACTATTATTTAAAAAGGTGTTAATTTATTGAAAAATAAATTACATTTTTCTCATAGATGCGTATATTAAATCTCGTTTTTCTTTATTTTAAAATATGTTTTTTCTACATGAGAAAAATGAGTCCGACAATGATTATTTATTCTTGCCCCACATTGTATTAAAACAAATAAACATTTGATTAGGGGATCCATGAGATTAACATGCACAAAGAATTGGTGTTTCAAAGAACAACAGCAGCACAGGAGGGTGAAGTGAAGACAGATGTTCAGATAAAAGTACAAAGTTAAGAACTAATGCTTTTTTGTGTCACATAACGAGTTCGACACGTGCGTCAATTGTGATGGTCAAATATTAACATTACCAATTAAGTCATATTTTATCAACTCTGCTTCGATTCAAGTGTGTCATTAATTAGTATAATGGTATTTTCTTATGTTTCTTTATAAATACGAGGGTATGGTAGATTGATGATATGAATCGCTATATTTATCTTTATGTGTCATATTTTATAATTAATAATATTAATGTAATTAAACTAGTTAATAATTTTGTCTATTTTATTATATTAATTTTAAAAAATTTATTTTACTAATTTAATAAAAATATTACCTTTTTAATTTTAAATTAACAATATAATTTCTTTTATATTATAAAGTTGAAATTTTAAATATTTACTACTTTTTAAAATATTTTAATATTATACTATAATTATTTAAAAATCATAAATATTAATTAATTGACGCTAATTATTTTGTATAAAAATATTATATACTTTCTGAATTCTAATAATTTTAAATTATTTAATACTAAATTTAATATTAAACAAATAAGATCATTATTAAAAATATATTTAACATTAAGTTAAAATTTAACCATATTATAAATTTAAATCAATTGACATTAACTTAAAATACTAAATTCTCTGTCAATTTTAATATAAAATTAACTATTAACATAATAAAAATTAATTATTATAAAATTATATTAATAATTTAAATTAATTGTATTAGATACTCTAATTTTTATTTGGAATAGAATAATATAAATATTAATATTTTTAATTTTTAATATTATACTTTAAATTAAATTTTATAAACTAAATTTAAATTAATTGATAAATTTTTTTATATAAAACTATTATATATTTTTTAAATTTTAGTAATTTAAAATTTTGTACTATTAAGTTAAATATTAAGTATATTAAACATACTAATAAAAATATATTTGACATTATATTAAATTTATAAAATTAAAATATAATATAAATCTAAATTAATTTACATTAACTTAAATTATAAAATTTTCCTATAAATTTTCAATATAAAAATTTAACTTCTAAAATAAAAAATAATTGTTACAAAATTATATCAATATTTTAAATTAATTATATTGTATAATTTAAATTTTTTTCAAATATAATAAAAATATTTAAACTTTTCAATTTTCTATATTATATATAAAATTAAATTTTATGTATATATATATATCATAAATCTTAATTAATTTACAGTCATTTTTATATAAAAATATTTTTAAATTTAAATAATTTTAAATTACTTGATATTAAGTAAAATTTTAAATAAATTTGAGCGAGTTAAAAATACATATATGACATTAATTTAAATTTAAAAAATATACTGTATTATAAATCTAAATTAATTCACAATTAAATTATTATACTTTGCAATCAATTTTAGTATAAATTTAAAAATTTTAGACCTTTTCAATTTTTGAATATAATATGTCAAATTAAATATTAGATTTTTTATAATACCATATATTCTCCACATTTGGTTTTAGATCTTTGATTGAGCTTTGTCCTTAAGCCTTGTTTTAATGTATTAGGCGGTTTTAAATCCAGCATGTCTAAATAGAAGGGGCTTCATGAAAGATTCTTAATGTATTAGGCGGTCTTAATAGAAGTTTTATTGAAGACTCAAGGGGCTTCCATTAAGAATCTCACGAACCAAATTAGGTAGCTGTCTAAATATTTGCTAAAACAAATGTGTTTAAGTAATGCATTCTTTGTTTGTAACTAATTATATAGGAATCAATTGAATTTCATTATCTGGATCACTTAGTAATGCTAAATAAATGAAATTCAATTCAGTTTTATTGAGTCAAACTATTTTTTTCAAGAGATAAAAATGTCAAGAACATGTAATGACTTTTTTAAACCCGACAACTTAGAGAATATTTATCTTTGGAGCTAACTATAGAAAGCAAGACAAAACCACATCAATATTTCAATTCGCTAAAAATAAAACCTTTATTTTCTTCCTTTTATTTTGCATTGATTCTCACCATATACGGGTTATATAAATCGAACTAAATCAAGCAGTCAAATCAATTGAATCGAAAATCAATTCTTTTTTTAAAATAGTTAGTACAACAAAATTGATTTAGCAAAAAATTAATAAATTAGTAACGAATCGATAAAAAATCGATTTATGTATAAAATAATATTATTGTAATTATTTAAATAAAATAAAATAAAATAATGTTTTATTTTATTGAATTTTTATGTATAATTTAAATTTAAAAAATTAAAATATGTAATTTTTTAATTTTGAATTATATAAAATTATGATATTAATATATTTTATTATTATATATATTAAGATATGACAGATTTAAAATACAAGAACATGCTTTCCTATATTATTTTATGCTAATTCTCATAAAAAAAAAAATAATATTCAGCATTGACTTCCACGGAAAACCCAAATAGAAGATGTGACAAAATGTGTCTTACCTTCCCATATCCATCATATGCCAAAGGCCGGCAAATTTTTTTTAAGAGAATAACATGAAAAATATTATGAACTTGAAAGTGTTATAGACTGTATTATGAAGTATATAAATACAAAGTTATGTAACTGTAGAGAAAGCCAAGTTATGAGGATTCAAACCGTTCACACTAGAATCCTCATACTAGTTAGGGCTATTTTTCTTTTGGTCAAACATAGAGATTAAAATTAAAATATATTTCTAAAATTAATATATTCAACTAAAAAATTAAAAATTCATAATAATTAGTATATTTATATAAAATATAAATTAAAGTAAAAAAAAAATCACCATCTAAAATAGTTGAGCTCGACAATGTCTTATCTCTGCACTACAAAGGTTAAAAATATCCAGTTCAACGTAAACAACTAAGTTATTGTAAGAAACTTGTCATC
Organism: Canavalia gladiata; assembly: GCA_037954105.1. Lineage (NCBI taxonomy): Eukaryota > Viridiplantae > Streptophyta > Magnoliopsida > Fabales > Fabaceae > Canavalia > Canavalia gladiata. Next base: position 70,388,697 of record CM075658.1, read on the forward strand.
TATTTTTTTCAAAAGTTTTATCTTGATAGTTTTTATAGTTAATTTTCTCCATTATAAGTTATAACTGGAAAAATTAAAAATGTTAAAATAAGACAATTCATTCTATCAATTAATAAAATTATATTGAATTTAGAAGTTCTATAATTTATAAATATATCTATCAATTCAATAAATGGGGTGGGCTTTAAAAATTTACGCACAGGTATTATTATTATTATTATTATTATTATTTGATTAATCATTGCTACCTCTGGCCTTTGATACTTTGACCGGTGGGTTAGGTATCCAACTTTGCGGGAAGCCCAAAAGTTCTTATAGTGTGTAAATATGCTCCTGTCAAAATTTTACTTGACTTTATATAACATGAGATAAGAAGTTGCATAATGTTTCAAATTATGTTTTAATGCGTTTGATATATAATAATGAGCTATATCATATATATTTATGAGCCTTAGTGGATAATTAATACATAACTGACCATAGCTATGTCTAATTAATGGAATGAGATTCGAGGTGTTCAGTTCAGTACACCAACCGTGTTTTAGACGGTGGCTTTGGCACAACTACCATTTTCTTTTTCTCACTTCAAGTAAAATTGCATAATCTTGAGAAATAAATTTAAACATATTCGTACAAACATATCTCAAGTGATTTCTTGAAAATCTGCTACAACTGATGGAAGATAATATAACACTTTTTTTTTTCATTTTAACATGAGAAATTATATGACTAATAATATAATTTGCAATTTTATTTTAGTTCAGCACAAGTAAAACTATTTAAGAAATTACAACAGGCTTATGGATAAAGCTCAATAAGAGACCTAAAACCAAATGTGGGGAATATCTTGTGATGTTTGAAGCCTGCTTCCATAAAAAGCCGCTTCCAATCATGTTCATCTCTCTCTTTTCCATTGAGGCTAGTCATCATAACAATGTCAAGTAAAAGCTTTACTTCTGTCATTTCATGTTCATCTTGCTTTTCATTTATCACTATATCTATGATGATCACTTTTCCTCTTTTGCCTTTGCCTGAAATAGCATCTTTACAATTTTTGAGTATCTTTATGCAATCATCATCACTCCAATTGTGTAAAACCCACTGCAAAAATAACACCAATAAATGAAGGATCAGAAACATTGTCCAGTGCAAATGATGTAGTGCATGTTAAGAAATGAATTAACCTATAAAAGAATGTCACATTTAGAACTAAGACGTTTTAATTAACACGGGTAATAAATGTAATTAAGTCAGAATAAAGCATATAGGTATACCTTGAGTAAAATTGCATCAGCTTGAGGGATAGACTTAAACATGTTTCCACCAACAAAACTCAGATTGTTGCTTCCTGTCAAGCCTGAAACAACCTGAGGAAGGTCAAGGACTATGTATTTTAACTTTGGAAATGCCTCACAAATAATCTTAGCTGTGTTTCCAGTTCCACCACCAACATCAACTATGGAATCAAGGCCTTCAAAAACTGATTTGCAATCTCTCAAAGCCAACCTTACAACATGAGAATCACTTTCCATAGCCTCATTGAAGGTCTTCAAATGAGTGGGATTTTGATGAATGAAATCCCAATAACCTGCTGAACCTAATGCAGTCTCAACAATAGTGTGCTCCTCCCCAAAAGTCCATTTCCCCAAATGATGGTATGAACCAACTAGTGTTGGGTTGTATAACAACTCAACCATTGAAGATAAGCAATATTCAGAGCCACTGAGAAGGAGTTGAGATACAGGAGTAAGAGCATATGCTTCATTGTTGTCATCAATTTTGATGATAGCAAAGAAACCATTGTGTGCCAATAAGCGCATGAGGCGTTGGACACGAGTAGCTTTTGTTTGTGGAACCTTAAGAGCTAAAAGCAACTCAGAAACAGTAATGGATTTGCCATGGTTGTGGATTATATCTGCTATGCCAAGGTCAATTGCCCATTTGATGGACATGGGATTCAGGAAGCTATACATGACTCTGTATAACTGAGCTTGAGCTTGAAAGAGCTCGATTGCTTTGTGCTCATTCATAGAAGCCATGAGCATGAGAATGAGAATGCAGATTTAGATTGGTTTTGTGTTAAAGTTCTGAGCTTATGATCACTTCCTTTGTTGCTCTGTATTGAACTTCAAAACTTCTTTATATAATCATTCATCGCCACTCATCACAAGTAGCTCAATTAATAAAATATCAGTGTCTTGTTATGACATACTTGATTAATAGTATTTAATTACCAAATGTTAACAGGTATTTTTATCTTAAAGATATTACTTAAAAAATTTAAAAGTTATTGAAAATATTATTAATATATTTTCTTTTTAATATATTTTAATTAACATATTGTTATTTTTAACAAATATATGCGTTTAGAATCCTGACTATTTTTTGAGAAAAAATTAAAATTTTAAAATTTTTAACGATGATATTAACTTTTAAAAATAATTAATATGATCGATTAGAAATAAATAAAATTAAAAAATAATTTAAATATCTGATTATTATTTGTTAAGATGTAATTTAATATAGTGTTGAAGTAAGGAGAGTTACTTGACAGTCAGCTAACTCTCTAGAATATTCAACGTTCAATGAAATGCGCTGCACATGGGTCTCTTCATAATAAAACATGATTTTCACGTGCTTGTCAACGTGTTTCCCTGTTCTCTTGCAATATTCGTATGAACTCTGCGAAGTCTTGGTGAACGTTGTGACCACCAAATTTTGTACGAGCATTGGCTTTTTAATTGGAAAAGGAGAGTCCGAAGGCAAATAGTCTTATAAATGGAAGAAATGGGCAAATACGCGGAAGGGTGCAATAGAGTCATGTGTTCGTTCTGACAAAAAAAAAATAAAAATCTTTGGCAATTTCACGATAAATTTCACCGTAAGATTTAAAGATCGATCACATACAAGCATTAAAAAATTAAAAATTTCATCAATCATCAAACTAAGATAAAGGAGTAAATTCAAATAAAAATTAAAAATAATTTTAGAACATCTTTAATGTTCAATTTTAATTTATTTAACTATAAAAAATTAATATTATTTTATAATAATATTTAAAATTTAATTTTAAATAATTTATATTTTAAATGAAATTTGATAATTAATAAAAATATTTTTAGATATCTTAAAAATTTTTAATTATAAATAATAGTCGTGCTTATATTTAAATAATCATATCTTAAAGTTAAATAAATATGAATTTTTAAGTTTAGAAATTCAACACAGTCATGTTTCTGGTTAGCACAATCATGATTATAGTTAGTATGATCAATACAAATGTGCAAAATATAAAGAACACAAGCATACAATGAAATTCAAATAATTATACAATATCTTCTTGATACAAGTATGCAAGATATTGAAAAAAAAAAAGTAATATACTTAAATGAAGATCAAAGAATATGCATGTGTATATTTGAACGAATGTGAAATCTAAATGATAGTTATGTGAATTCAAATAAATAAGATGGATTGACGTATGGAGTTACTCATAAATGGACTAGAACTCCTAAAACACTAACCTTGTGTGCTATAGTTATTGAATTGAATTGGTGAATGAATGTTGTATGTTTATGTTAAATGGACTAGATGTCTCAAACACTAATAAGGTGTATTGTTGGTGGAAAATGAATTGTTGAGTTAAAGTTGAAAAATCTTTTTTATTAGAAAAAGATTGTAGATTTAACTTTTAATGTTAGTAAGATAAGTGCTCATATGATAAGTGAAAGAAGATGATGAGGTCCTAATTTTTGAAAAGAAGGCGAGATCTTTAGTTGAGAATGATCAATGAGTGAAAGAAGACAATGAAATCCTAGATTTTGAGAAGAAGACAAGACTTTCAATTAAGAATGATGAATGAAACAATTGAATGGTAGATATGTATCATTTGTATGAAAAGATTGTTTTTGTAAATTATCAATGTAGGGATAATTTGCAAGCTCTTCTAGAAAAGGAATATGGGAAAACTAAGGATTGACTTACATGGAATATATCATAGTTCATGAGAAATGAGAATTTCTGAACCTAGAGGGTACATAAGTTAGGTTTGAGTCTCTCCAACAGACCGAGGTTACTCCTCATAGCCGAGACAATTTTACTCAAACTTAATCGTCAGGACAAGATCTTAACAATCATCATTACTGATTAAACAATTTTTGATTTTGTGAAATGATGGTTTAAGTGTTGCCGATGGAACATTGTTACTATGGTGGGCATTGTCAAAGACACGTTGTAGCACATTGTTATGGTGAAAATTGTATCTTGATGCCCTCACTATTTGACAAGTGGTAATGATGGTTTAGGTCCACATGCATGTGTATTTTGTAGGATTGACCAACTTCAAATTAGTGAGGATTATTGTGATATGGGATGCAGTAGACTTCAACATAATCCTCAGTCTGTCATCATAGAACAGTTCAGAGTTGATGATGAAGTAAACATATTTGTACATTGCATACGATAGTTATTTTTATGCTAATTCTTTGTAAACATTAAAGAACTTATACATGTCTTATTTGGATCTTAAATCAAATTGGTATGAGATTGTAAGACTTATACGTTTGGATATAAGATTTATGAGTATGAATGATGGATAAAGAAGATGATAGAATTTCCGTATGTACATGGTGTGTGATAAGATGAATTTATGATAGTTCTTTGTGATTGTCAAATAAATTTTATGTTTAGTATATTAAATTGTAATATAATACACTACTCCTAGTTCAATTTTACTTGAATGAAAACGTATCGTTCCCTCTCTACTCTATTTCTTATATGTGGTTGAGTTTCATAGTGAACTTGTAACGGAGATCACATTTAAAAACTAATTAAATAATCTCTCATTCTATAATCATACAGGTGACAACTATGAAAAAAAGTACCACTAAAAGAAGAGACATTACAGGAATAAATCTTAACAAATTGTATACTTAACCTAAATCATTTATTGTTTGGTTGTGTAAAATTCAATGCAGGTGATTTATGGAGCTATTTTATATATATATATATATATATATATATATATATATATTAAATTTATCTATATATTATATTTTAAAATTTAATTTCTTTAATTTATTATTAACTTTGATTATTGTAAAAAGTTATAATTAATATTATAAAAAATTAATTATATATTATAAAAAGTTATAATGCTTAATTAGTTATATATTAAATTGTTTAAAATAAAATTATAATTAATTTTTGAAATAAATAAGCAATCTATAATACAATAATAGATTATATGGATACAAAATAATGGATTACTAACTATATATATATATAATTAAATTAATCAATTTTTTTTATTGTTAAGTACGAAATTTTCACATTAATCGATTATCAAATTTAAAAATTAGAATGTATGTAGATGTAATAATTATTTTTATGTTTGCTAATAATTCCTCTTAGTTTATTTAAAATATAAGTCTTAGTTCACCGACAAATGTTCGGATTTGAGTTGGTGTTAATCTTGCGAGACAACTTGTTTAATTCAACTCAATACATTACATATAATACTAAGAATGAATTCAATTTTATGCTAATGAAAAGGACGTTTTAGTTTACCAATAATTTGGTGAATTTTTTTAGCTTTTATTGTTAAAATGCAATGCTTTTAAAAAGTTATAATTTTAAACTTATCATTACAATGGATAAAAAAATTAAAAATATTACGTCAAGAATATATTGCTAACTAATTTATATCGTAAGATAATATTATGAGAATAAATATTATATATTATTATCTTTTATTTTATACGCTTAATTTATTTTAGGATTAATTTTTTTATTTTATATTTAATTTTATCATTATTTTTTATGGTTTTGATCTTTCATGTTATGAAAGTTGTTCATTTTGATCTTTGTTATTAAAATTTTTTATATGTTTAATTTTTCAAAATATGGATGTAGGGGACTATTTTATTTCTGAATTTTTTATTTACTAATATTTTAGTTATTAAGAGAACTATTTGATTCCAAGAACTATTAAAATTTATATATTTTGGTATCTTAATATATTAACTTTATCTACATTTTCCTCATATATTATTTACACTTTACAATAAAATATCAAAATATTATTATTAATAATAAATTATACATTTCGATATCTTTTGACATTAAAATTACATAACTTTCATAGACTAACCTGTGAATTTAGTTAAACAACTTCATTATTTAATTAAAAAATTTAACAATATGGATAAAATCAACAACTTTTATAAAATGACAGGTTTAAACTATAAAATAATGACAGTGACTAAACTAAAACTAACTATATATTGAGAGATTAAAAGCTCATTTAAACCTTTGATCTTTTAAATACTTTCATTTAATTTGTATCAAACATTTATTTAGACCAAAGTTTCCAAAACTTATTTAACTTTTCATTATAAAGCTAGTGATATATTTTCTTATCGTTTGAAATTCGTATTTTTTCATTGAGAAATTTATTATTTACTATATGTATATAAACTAAGATTTTATCGTTTGGAACCATATCACATGATAGCCGCTAAGACATTTAATTTTTTGCATAAAATATTTTTAAATGTTTTTTTTTATCTAAATATCCTCTATTAGAAATAATCCTATTGAGTTAAGAATATTTACGTTATAAGGAGTATTCAAACTAAAATATCAAATGTTATTAATAAAAAGAGAGAGAGCTAGTACAAGGTTTATATACTATGAGAGAAGAAGGCAATAACTAACATAATCAAAAGATTTGTAGAAGGGTGAAAGTTTTTTATAACTATGAGGCTTAGTGATGGAATTCTGTGACAGGTTGTTGAACTTGATAGCAGAGAAAAGCATGCAAATGGACAGGGGTTCTATTAGTTCTTGTGGACCTCTTTGATGGAATGAGGAAATGATTGGTGATATCATCAGCAGTTGTTGAGCTAAGATTCTGAGAAGCAGAGGCACCAATATTTGAGTGGTCAAATAAAATGTGAGGAACAACAATGTCTAAAAAAGGATCGCTGGTTTGATGATGTGGAGTAATGTGTTTGGAATGAAAAATTCCTTTACCAAAGTGCATATCTCGGAAGATGAAAATGGATTTAGCCTACATACTTTGTTTTTTTTGAGAAAATTTAGGGAGATTTGTATAAATTTTATTTCTATATTTTTATTTGTCTTCATTTATTTTTTATGGAAGAAAAGAATTAAATTTAGTAAGATTCGCAGAAATTATTTTCTCCTTTAAAAGGAGAGAAAGTGGAAAAGAATTAAATTTTTTATTTTTTATTTATTTTAAATTATCAAATAATTTTTAAAAAATTAAAAAATATTATGTTAATAAAAAATATAATAACAAAATTAAATTTTTTAAAATTAAAATTTATTTTTTAAAATTTAAATAAATAAAAAGTTATACTACTAATTTTTTTATCTTCTTTTTTATTTTATCCAAACAACTTATTTTTACTCTAATATTTATCTTTCTGTTTTCTTTCTTTCTATTTTTTTTTATTTTCTATATCATCCAAACAAAACATTAAGATCTTCAATAAAAACAATAATCATAATTGTAAGTGAAAATTTGTATATAATAAGGTAAAATACAATAAAGATATTCAAAGACCAAGAAAGCAACATTGTGAGATTCCTTTTCTTTTTATGTAAAATATCTTAAAGGGATATTTGTAATTTAAATTGGAAAAAGAAATCTTGTTTATAATGAAGATAACAATGGAAATGTAATCCCTTTAAAAGAAAATGGGAACACCATATTAAAACAACAAGGATCTAACTATATTTAGGATGTCTTCTTACTTTTTTAAGAAATTGAATTTTGTTAAGATTTTCCAACACTAGAATCCTAATGAAGAATTCCAATTTTGAAAAAAAAATTATCATAACTAGTTTTATAACATTATCTAATCTAAAACATTTATATTAGTGTTAAATATTGATTTTTCACATAATTAAAAAAATAAGAAGTAATGGTATGTATTTTAAATTTATGTTTTAAAAGATATATCGAAATAAACTTTTATGGTCATCAATCAAGGTTAATATTGAAAACCATCATATGTAAGGATGTGGAAAGGACTTTTCTCATACATCAGCATGTATAACATTAAAGGCATGAGTAGAAAAAGCATTATCAGAAGTGAAATAAAATCTATGTTGTTTAATTAAAGAAAAAATAAAATAATGAAAAGAATTATCAATATAAAAAATTTAATTATGTTTATTATAGATCATACTAAATATTTGAAGAAAAAAATCCAAATCTAGAATGTCAGATATAATATAAAATTTTATTAAAAACAAATTATAATGATCAATAATAGAAGTTGATATGATTCACCTTATGTAAATAAATTGGAATGCGAAAACGATAATAGAACGTCTTGAAAATTAAAATAGGATAAAATAAGGGAATTTGACACAAACTGCGACCTGCCGGAGAGCACCAACATTATAAAGAAGAATGTGATCCTTATCACCACCTGCTGAAAGAACCAACGTTATCAATGATAGTTTTTTATCCAACAATTAAGAGAATCAATTCACACAAATATGAAGAATATCAAATAGAAAATATTATTCTTTATCAAAATTTATTTTTATATTGAATTCTTCATTTCTATTATATAGATAATCTAATTTAATAAAAGATGACAAATATAACATCCTAATTAAATTTCAATTTGATTTTTAATCTATTAAAAAGGTAACAAATATGAAATCCTACTTAGATTGTAATTTAATTTGTAATTAATTTAAAATAAATAACTTGTAAATAAATATCAAATCTTAATATGATCGATAATAAATCATAAATCTTATCACTTAATATATTCAATAATACGATTACATTAATCCATGTTAAAATTGAGTTTGAATTTATGTATTTTTTTTGTTGAACTTTTTTGATGAGACTTTAAAATATTTATTTTATATATTAAATTCTATTTTTTATCATAAAACTTTTCATTCCTTGTAAAAAATATTTTAGATAATATCTTTTACTTAATATGATACTTACGTTCATATTAAAAGAACTATTTAAAAAACTATTATAACTTTAAAAGATGTTGATTCCATCTCAAATACAATTAAAGATCTAAAATATGACAACATTATTGCTGCATAACCATGCACCATATGCAGGATAAAAACATTAGGTTTGGAAATGGAGTCTTCCACAAAACTGATCTTGTTATTGACAAATAAAGCTACTAGCATTGCTCTACTTCCAAGTGTGGTAATTTATGCCGATGGAAACAAGGAATTTAATGGATGCTCCAAGAAAAGAGCATTAGTCTTTAATGGATGCTCCAACAAAAGAGCATTAGTGATTGTAAAAAAGCATAAAGGAAACACTAAAAAAAACCGCAGGAGAAAGGAGGAAAATAGAGTCACAAGGACAAAATTCCAACTAATATCATATAAAATTTGAAATAATGAATGTTACTAATTAAAAATAGATAGAGTTAAAGATTTATAGACATAATAAAAAAAAAGAAAATAGATAATGTATTAATTATTCTTCCCATTTGATAGAAATTTTAGATTTTTAAGAATTGATGAATAAAAAAGTGTAACAAAGAATTTTAGACTTTTAAGAATTAATATAACATTATTTAAATAAAAAAATTTATTTTTATCATTTAAAAATATAAAATCTAATAATTTTGAATTCTTTCATTCAAAGACACAGCTAATAAAAGTAACAGCACAAACTAAATAATAAATAACGGGTAATTGTAATGATGAGGTTAGTTCACGAGATTTTTTTTATACACAAGACTCGAACTTACTATCTTGTTTAAAAGGAATCAATTATATACCATTTATATTTCAATAGTATTTTTTTTAATAGAAAAATTCAATACGTTAACTTAAGACAAGTCAATCAATTAATCATCAGAAATATGTTGACGGCATTCATGCAGGGAAATCTAGGACAACGCCCAAGAATGACGTCGACGATGTATTGGTTGGAACATTCCCATGAGGAAACTTCCTTATCCTTAATGTCGATGTCAACCCAATGGGAAACTCCGAGCTTTCATGGTTTTCGTGGACTAATCTGATGCTGCACTGGTAAACAGTTGTGTGGCTTCTACGACAATATCGGCATTTTTTACAATATAATGTATCTTTAATTTAAGGATATAGGAAAGTCTCTTGTTTTCCGAATTGAAAGTTGTGGAAGTGGAACTACTCATTAGGTTTCTCTATTTTTATAAGGAAAAGATTTCTCACATATAATAATAATATATCTGATTTACATTGTTGGATTTATTTTATTTTTAATTTAAAAGTTAAAAATATAAATAAATAGATAAAAATGTTCGTATGTAGTCACTATCAACGAAAATTGAACTTTTATGAAAACTTTTTAATAAAAATATTTTATGTTTTTGGTGCTCTTTTCTCTCTCAAAGATATTAATATATTTTTATTTGTTTTTTAATTTATGTTTTTCCCAAAGTTTCATCTTTTCAATTATTATATCTTTTTCTATCTTCTTTCTAAGGTAAGAATCTACTGCTTCTTATTCTCTTTTTGAACTTTTTTTAATTTTTTTCTGATATTTGATTCTGAAATTTGTTTACGACTGTTATTTTGAAATGTCATATTTATAATTATTGTGATGAAAAAAAATTATAAATGAAATATTTTATAAAAGAAGAGAAACTTCATACTGTAGCACAAAACCTAGGTTTAACTTACATGTGGGTATTTTTCTCTTTTTAAAATTTTATGCAGTTCTTTTTAAAATTTATGTGTGTTATTAATTAGTTTTTTATTTTTATAATTTTTTTTAGACATTATATATTTAACATGAAAGCTTATATATATAAGATTTGTTAATATATATATATATATATATAAGATTTTAAAAAAATTATTAAATTTTCTTTATTTTTCTTATTCACTCATTATTAGTTAAATCTCTTTTGTGGATAAAGATAAAAGAAAAAGTCATATTTTACTTTCCAAAAAAACTAAAAAAATAAAATAACATCATTTAAGTATTTTAAATATTTTTTAAATAATAAAATAACATCATTAACAACATTTTAATTGATACTTAACATACTAATTTAGTCATTTTTAACAAAAATTAAATTCAAGAACTTATTTATACGATGATAATAGAAATTAAAAATTAATAAAAAAAATTAAATAAAAATAAAATAAATATAATTATTGCTAACTATGACTTTTGAAATGTGTATTAAAAAAAGTTACATATGACACTTTCAATAAATTTTATTATGCATAATTTTTGTAACATTCTCCTTAATATCATGTACTAAGCTTTTACTTGTGAAAAATATAGTAAATTTAATAAAGTTTTTTTTCCACATGATTACATCGTTAATCATTTTACAAAACTTTTTTTCGTATATATACATATCTAAGTTATAGTTGTAAATGAATTTTTACGGTTTTTTCCGTATATGTACATATCTAAGTTATAGTTGTGAATAAATTTTTACGGTTGCTTCTTATTAATCACAATGTATGCATACAAAACATATATGTTTCATAAAATGTTTAGTAAAAATTCTTTAATCATCATCTTTAAACTCTTTCTTAAGTAAATAATAACTTGATCTCCATAATATATTTTATTATATATTTGGATAATTCAAATCACGATATTTTATTTAAGATTAAAATAAATCTAATTTTGATTTATTCTCATACAAATCAATTTTATCATCATTATTTTAATATAATGAAAAATCTTTTCATATCATAATTAATGACATCTCTTGAATATTTTAATTATCACAGGTAGAATAAAATATTTTACAACAAGTTCAAAATATTTTTAATAATGTCACTTTATTAATTATTTGAATATACTCAATAAAATCAATTATATGATTTATTTTATTGCAAAGACCAACGTTTGTACTCATCACATTTGATTCAATAAAATTAAAATAACTCATACTTCAAATATCACAATCAAATTATAATAATTTTTTTGTTCAAATCCAATTAAATTATAATATTAAAAGCTTCTATATACACAAAAAATTTCAGTTATATATATATATATATATATTTGTAAATAATTTTAAATTTATGATAATCTAATTCTCATTAATCAAATTTAACCTTTTGAGTTTCTTTAGAATGCTAGTGCTAACAACATTCAAAGTAGTTTTATATAAATGAATGAATAAAACCAAAGGAGATGTACGCTTTGAAATGTAACAAACTATTCACGGAATAATTTACATCATATATTACCTCTCTTAAAAATGTTGTGCCAACAGTTTTGGATAACGTCCTCTAAATCACAAATACCTTTATTAGTTTGATTTATGTTAAAAATAACTACTAATTTTTATCAATTTTAAATATAAATAAATCTTTTGAAAAATACTCCAAAATAATTAGTTTTATAAAATAGGAAATTTCTCCCAAGGAATATATCTCCTCCTCTTCTTTTATTTTTTCCCCCACAAATTAGACTTTTTTTGTTTTTTTTAAACTACTAATAAACAATGTATCAGGATGCCAAACGGAGTGAAGGATGGAACAAGAATAGCAAATGTTCGTTCAATTGAACTTGGTATTAGACAATAGACCTATTCCATAATTCATAGGTAGAACCATACTTTTAAGCGGAATACCTAAAACTTGGAAAAAGAAAATTAATGTAGTAGATAAAAAAAATATACGTGCTCTTACAAAAGGAAAGAAAAAAATAAAATTCGTTGCAAAGACAATATTACGTAAATCCATGAGATTGTTGGAGAATTTTGATAACTCATAGGCTGAGGCGTCTGATGACAATGCCCTCAAGAATTTATCAGCCCAAAGCGTGATTCCCAGGATACAACAGCCTCTTCCAAATTATTCACGAATAGAACTGGCAAGAAAGTTATATTTGTGAGTGATTTTCAACACTTGGACGATCTATCCTATAGGCTCGAACTACTGTGTCCATGAGTTATAAGGAGACAGAAACCATAGTCTACGAGATGATATCACCAGTTATTACAACATTCTCAAGGATTTATTTCGATATTATCTCTATAAAGGTGTGTTTGTTCTAATTCTTGAAATATCTATTTATTTATTATTTTTTACTAATACAGATGTTATTCAATTGATGTAAATTTATTGTCAATTCTATTAAATGAGAGGTTGTTATTTTAAAAAAAGTAAAATAAATTTATTTCCATATATGTGAATCTAAATTTTCTATATATCATACATATTGTATTTCATATATTTAATTTATTGCATGAAAAATTTTGGAAAATTATTGGTGTATAACTGTATGAAGCAAAGTGTACCTTATCGTTTTACAGAGTAAAGAGTGAGAAAGAGTATCGTCTCCACAAATATTTGGTTTAAGTATTGAATTCCCACTAGTCTACTAATTAAACTCAGTTATGGAAATGCGAAGGCAACACAAATTCGTGTGTAGGCAACACAAACGTGAAATAACTACAAGTACTGATTTTTGTTAATTAAAATGGAATTCTGTCCCAACATGCACAAAATTAATGAAAAGTAAACCTAGAATTTTCTAGCACTCAATATATGATATAAATGTGAGAGAAATCAATTTATGGAAGGTATTAGGGCTAAATTTCACCAAAACTTCCCCTATTACGTGCATTCAAGATAACGTGTAATTGAAGATCGAATCCACAAATATTAGTTGAAGATCAATCCCTTGACTCATCAATACTTCACTCAAATTAGGAATCCTAATCCCTTAGTAATTCCTAATTTGAGTAAGCCTTAAGTTCAAGAATTGAAACAATCTCACAATCGCGAATCTCTATCCCTAGAGCATTCACAGTTATGTTATTCAATCTCAGTTCCAATTCTAAAATTAATTTCCCAATTGTGAAGAAGAATTTAAATTCAATCTATAAGTGGCAAAATCATAGAAGCGTTAAGCGAAGAGAAGAATTATCAATTTTAATGAAAAACAATCGTGAATGCATATAATATATCTGGATTACGTAAGTTCAGCTATGGTTTCCTCCTTCCCTAACAAAGTTCTAGTTACACATAAGAATAAAAGAAGAAAACAAGGGAGAGGGTGGAAGTCATTTGCATGACGACTCGCAATGGTTGCCCGTCTTCCTCATCCTAGGTTCCTCTTTCACCCAGAACAAAACCAGTGTCCAGGGGAGTGGTGGCTCTGTTCTCTGTGTTTGCACTCAAAAACTGGATAGATTAATGGAGAGACTGATAGAGTGATTCCCTGTTTTCGTTCTATTCTAGGCCTTTATAGGTGCTATTCTATTGCATCATATGTCCATCGCGGTTATGATTGTGTTGCCAACACGATGCGAATAACATAATGCTTCCTTTCTTTCATATTTTCATGTGCTCCATGCATTTCTAGTTGTGTTGCCAACATGAAACCCTGTAATAGACTGCAAAAATTAAAACACATCATATTTATAAGAATTTATCGCCCAAAAGGCTTTAAAACTACATTTTTCATATTGTGTATGGGTTACTCAGTTTTCTATCATTTTCTCATGCTTTAATGGTGCTTTATGCTTCAACTACTCGAAATTATATCAAAAGATATACCAAATAAGTGTCGTATTGGACACTTATCAAAAATCTTCTTAGTATGCATATATGCAAGTATAGTAGTTTTTCTGTTTTTTTTTTTTGTGAAAGCATAGTAGTAAGAGTTTTGAAATTAAATATTGGATTATGCAGAAAAATAAAATAAAATAAAAATGATCTTATTGAATTATATGAGAAAAAGAAAAGATCTTTCCATATATGATGAGATGATTGAATTTTTTATTTTTTTCATGCTTTATTCACGATGTGAAAAAAAAATTATATAATTTGGACCATCTAAATTCTTATCTTACTAATTATTATAGAATATTTTTTTTAAAAAAAATTCTTACATGCCTTTTATCTTAGTATCAAAAGTATAAATGCATGATATTGTTCCTTTAAAATATAGTTGCAGTATTTAAGGCTTACCATATTGTATGTTGATAAAAGGGTAGATTTACCCTAAGAAAGTGGCTTAATTCAATCAATATAATCATATATTATCCCTGAATTAGCTGAGCTTGTAACATCAAAGATGAAATATTCATTATGGTTTGATATATATATATATATATATATATATATATATATATATATTTGTTTACCCATCTTAAAAAGTATAATAATTGAAAAGTTTCTAAGTTACAAGTTTTAATAAATAATTTTAACCCTATTTATCACTAATATTAGTTCTACAATTATCGAGTGCATTTTGTTATTTTGTATTTCATTGTTTATCTTTAAGCTTCCTCAATTCCTTTTGTATAATATTTTTGAAGTTGTTAATTTGGTTTTTTTTGTGGAAAACCCGGATATGATATAAACTTGTGGAGTAACAAGGGTTGACATGATAACAGAGGAGGTATACTCCGTTAGTATAATGGATTTTCAGTAATACATAGAGATGAAGGTTTATATTTTGAAATTTTGAAAAAATGGAGGTTTGTGTAGTGGTTTGTTATCCATCTAGATAAAGGTTGGAATGAGTTACCTGTAATATAATTCTTTTCTCAAAACTGATCATGATGAATGATGAAGATTAACGAGAGGTAAAATTCACCATTTCCCTAAAAAATACTTAAATACACATCTAGTTTCAAGTGGTCTAACTTGTTATGATATTTTGTTGAGTAAATTGGTATGTTCTCTAAAATTGATGAGGTTTGAGTCTGCTGTATTTCGTATTAAAGAATATTTTTCGGTGTTCTACTCTTATAGATTTATTTTAATCTAAAAAAAGATTCATGATTTTAGTTATTTAAATAGACAGTAAACTATATTACAGAGACCAAATCATTATTTTTGATTTGGAAGAACTAAAGAATGTGTACTAGGAAAATTTCTTAGTAAATACAAAAAAAAATTGTTTTTTATATGCACACTCATGATTGCCAAGAAGCAATAGTGAAAATTAATTGATAAATATAAATCGAGATATGATCATATATATATCACAAAGTCTTGTGAATGATTAATAAATAATTAGGAATCCTAATTAATGCGAAGTCAAAAATTAATTTGACCTTATTTCTTACAAAGCAAAAGCTTAGTGAATGATATCGAGAAGTCTTAGCCAAAATAAAACCAATAATATTAGAAACTCAACCTTTGTGATTGGAGATCTAATGAAAAAGGTTCATATGAGTAATAACAAGTTATTGTTGATCTTCTAGCACAACTATTTATTTTTCATTCCCATGACGTGAGATGTGCTAGGTTGCATTGAATGAGATGTTAAACTTAATATTTTTAATAACTATCATATCCCTTATGGGTGGTGTATAAAATGCAAGATACACTTTAAGAAATCAACTATATGAATTTCAAGTGAGATCGCTTGTATGAGATTGAGACATAATCTCTAAATCACTCATGAATTACGAGGCACGCACATGGCCTATTATGCGCAAAACCAATGAAAACAGAAAGAATTGTGGGGTGTAATGTGACACGTGGACTTCTAACTTATGTCAAAGTCTTTTTGTTCATAGAAACTTTGTTTTGCCAAAATACTGTAAGTTAAGTTTGTTTGTCTAGGGTCTGGTTCATAACCCAAAAGACACCAGATTTAATGCATTACATTCATGATGTGAATCCAACGAAATTTATTTTATATATTCTATTTTATAAAAAAAAATTTAAAGGCTTTTAAAATACGTGGGGGATTGCTATAAAAAAATGAATATTTTAAATAAAATATTATTTAAAATATAGTTGCGATTATACCAGCACTAATGCACCGTATCCCATCAGAATTCCGCAGTTAAGCGTGCTTGGGGGAGAGAGTAGTATTAGGATGGATGACCTCCTAGTAAGTCCTCGTGTTACACCTCCTCCAGAATAAAATAATTTATTTCCATATATGTGAATTTAAATTTTCTATATATCATACATATTGTATTTCATATATTTAATTTATTACATGAAAAATTTTGAAAAATCTTCTTAGCATGCATATATGCAAGTATAATAGTTTTTTTTTTTTATGAAAGCATAGTAATGAGTGTTTTGAAATTAAATATTGAATTATGTAAAAAAAATAAGAATGATCTTATTGAATTATATGAGAAAAAGAAAAGATCTTTCCATATATGATGAGATGGTTAAATTTTATTTTATTTTTTTGCACTTTATTCATGATGTGAAAAAAAATTTATATATTTTGAACCATCTAAATTCTTATCTTACTAATTGTTATAGAATACTTAAAAAAATAAATCTTACATGCCTTTTATCTTAGTATCAAAAATATAAATGCATGATATTGTTTCTTTAAAATATAGTTACAACATTTAAGGCCTACCATATTGTATGCTGATAAAAGGATAGATTTACCCTAAGAAAGTGGCTTAATTCAATCAATATAATTATATATTATCCCTGAATTAACTAAGCTCGTAACATCAAAGATGAAAGATTCATTATGGTTTGATATATATATTTGTTTACCCATATGAAAAAGTATAAGAATTGAAAAGTTTCTAATTTACAAGTTTTAATAAATAATTTTAACCCTATTTATCACTAATATTAGTTCTAAAATTATCGAGTGTACTTTGTTATTTTGTATATCATTGTTTATCTTTAAGCTTCCTCTATTCCTCTTGTATAATATTTTTGAAGTTGTTAATTTGGCTTTTTTTGGTGGAAAATCCCGATATGATATAAACTTGTGGAGTAACAAGGGTTGACATGATAACAGAGGAGACATACTCTGTTAGTATAATGGATTTTGCAATAATACACAGAGATGGAGGTTTATATTTTGAAATTTTGAAAAAAATGGAGGTTTGTGTAGTGGTTTGTTATCCACGTAAACAAAGGTTGAAATGGATTACCTGTAATATAATTCTCTTCTCAAAACTAATCATGACAAAATGAAGGTTAACGAGAGGTAAAATTCATCATTTCCCTAAAAAATACTTAAATACCATATGGTTTCAAGTGGTCTAATTTGTTGTAATATTTTGTTAAATAAACATGTATGTTATCTATAATTGATGAGGTTTGAGTCTACTGTATTTTGTATTAAAGAATATTTTTCGATGTTCTAGTCTTATGAATTTATTTTAATCTAAAAAGAGATTCATGATTTCAATTTTTTAAATAGACAATAAATTATATTATAGAGATCAAATCATCATTTTTGATTTGGGAGAATTAAAGAATGTGTACCAAGAAAATTTCTTAGTAAATACAAAAAAAAAAATTATGTTTCTTGTAACCATACTCATGATTGCCAAGGAGCAATAGTGAAAATTAATTGATAAATATAAATCGAGATATGATCATATACGTCACAAAGTCTTGTAAATGATTACTAAATTAAAATCCTGATTAATGCGAAGTCAAAAATTAATTTGACCTTATTTCTCATAAAACAAAAGTTTAGTGAATGACATCGAGGGGAATAAAGTTTTATCCAAAATAAAATCAACAATAACAGGAACTCAATCTTTGTGAGTGGAGATCCCATGAAAAAGGTTCATATGGTTAATAACAAGTGGAACCGCTTGTATGAGATTGAGAAACAATCTCTAGAGCACTAATGAATTACCAGGCACGACCGTGGTCTATTTTGCGCAAAACCAGCAAAAACAGTCAGAATTGTGGGGTGTAGGGATGGAAGTGAATACGGTTGTCCGACAAAGGCTTACGACTCAACGTTTAAAGTCTAGCTTTACTTGACTTGTTTAATAAATAGATAGGCTCAAACTTATTAAAAAATATTTTTAAATAAACAAGTCAGGTTTATGCTTATAAAAAAGCCTATTTAACTTTTTCAGGGGCCTATTTATATTTATATTTATATTTATTTTAATTTATTATATTTGTATAATATTTATTTTATATTTTATTTACATAATATTAATATATATGTTTTAGGCCTATTTAATAACCTTTTGATCATATAAGCTTTAAGTTTGCAAACTTTTTTAATCAATTATTTATATAGACTTTAAGTTTATTTATTGATTTTTTTGTAATGTAGGCTTTTAAACAGGCTCGTAGGCCTTGTGACTTTAAACCAGGTCAGACCTTAACAGAAAGAAAAAATCTTTAACAGGTAATAGGCTTAGGCTCATGCCTTGCAATTCTTAAAAGACCAAGCTTGAACATTCAAAGTCTAACTTGGTTCCATTCATAATGGGATGTAATGTGAGAGGTGGACCTTTAACCTGTGTCTAAGTTTTTTCTTGGTTCATAGAAGCTTTGCTTCACCAAAATATTATAAATTAAGTTTGTTTGTCTAGGGTCTGGTTCATATTCCAAAAGATACCATATTTAATGCATTATATTCATTATGTAAATTCAGCAAAATTTATTTCATATATTCTATTTTATAAAATTTTTCTTAAAGGTTTTTGAAACATGTGAAGGATTTTTGTAAAAAAAAATTAAAAGACTTTAAACTTAAAACAAAATATTATTATGATTTATTAATTATCCATCTAAATTTTGACAATTAAATCTTTAATGGTAGGTTTTATAACCATCCTTTTTATTACCAATTTTAATTCCTTTTAAAAGTGACTAAATACATTGAATCAAAATAATTAAAAATTTTAAATATCCATTTAAATTCCATTTGAATTTAAATTTTAAATTTAAATCAATTTAATTAAAATTTAAATTATATTTATCAGCAAATTGATTTTTGGGAAATCTAATCCTTGTATAGAGGAGACACTTCTTTCCATTTTATATACTTGAAATATATGTATTGTAAATCACTCGGGGCTATTGAATCCCAAGGGATCACGCGGTAAACTTACAAATCCTTAAGGACAATGTAATTACACACCTCAGCCTAAGACCAAAAGATGATGTCCTATTATTATACTATGTGAATTATGGGATAGTTGCATTGCCCAATCAACAAAATATTGGAACCTATTAAAAAGTTGAAATTTTATAATTTGATGGATGAGAAGTATTTCTGCTCTAACGTTTGTTTCCTTCAAAATTAAAAGAATTGTTCTATGTGTTAACCAAAAAAATCCTTTAGATTGTTGGAGAATTTTGATAACTTGTAGGTTGAGGCTGTCCGAAAGGATTTCTCCGTCCAAAGCGTGATACCTAGTATACAATAGTATCTTTTGAATTATTTAGGAACAGAACTAGTAAAAAATTGATTTTTTAATCCAACAGAAAATAGTGTTATATATAAAAGATTTTAATGCAACCAATATGACTAAAAATTAAATTTTGATCAGAAATTGTATTTATAATGATAAAAAATAGAGCCGTAATAACCTTTCAACGGTTAAAATTTAAAAACATAATAAACTATTATTGGATAATTAAATAATTAATTAATAATTTAAATTTAAAATAATTAATAATAAATTTTAAATGTCTTAAAATTATTATTAATAATTATTTAAATTAATAATATTAATTATTATATTTAAGATCTTTTTTGAAATATTTAATTTTTACAACAATAAAAAAAACAAAATTTTTACTAGTTGTAACGTTTTAGGCGGATAAATAGTTAAAAGCAGTATGTTTAACCTACGAATTATAAAAAAAAAATTTAACATTATTTTTTTAAATAAACTATATTAACAAGAAGATAAATACTTTAATATATAATATAAAAAATATATAATCTTTTAATTTATTTCTATTATTAAATTTGAATTCTCATTTTTAAACCAAAGTATTTGTAGGAAATGCTTTTATCTTCATTATGCGACATAATTTTTTCTATATTAAACATTTGATTTGATTTAAGTTTTATTAAATTTTGATAAATTTAAAAATATTGTTATTTAATAGATAAATAAAATCTTAATATTATTATAATCTTAATCAATTCTGTTTTAAGTTGAATTTATTTATATATATAATTAGATTTCAGTTTTAAGTTTTTTTAGAATTTTAAATTTTAATATATCTTATTAATAAATATTATTTAATAATTTAATTTTTAAGTTTAAGGATTTTATTATTTTTTATTAACAACATTTATTTAATTTTAAAATATTCCTACAATCAACAGATAATATATTAGTCAAATATTTGTTATGTTTGGGAGAAATAAGTTTTTATCAAATATTATTAAATTTTAATTGGTATATTTAATAAATATAATTTCATTCATATATAATATTAAATATAAATAATGCCGTACATGTTGCAGATAAATTAATTAATATTAATATAAGAATAAAAGGGTTAATTTAATTCATATACAACTTTAGAATCTGTTGAATCGTAATGTACGTATTAATGTTTATGCCGTGTAGATATACTTGTTTTATAAACTAATCTAATTTGAACTGTACAACCAAATTAAAAATTAAAAAAAACAAAAAATTTTATAAACCGAAATTTTGCATACAGTTTAGTTTGATATGTGGTTTTTTTACGAAACTAAATCACGAATAATTTTATATTGATGAATTGTTCTTTTAGTTGTTATTTATTGTTTAATTTTTTTTTTAATTTTTATCATGTATTTTATAATAAAAATTTTATTTTATTGATATATTAAAATAAAATTAATTAAATCTATTTATAATAATTTAAATTTATGTGTTATAATATTTTTTTATTGTTATTTAATTATTTTTTAACATAAAATATAATATGTTTATCTAAATTTTTTAAAACATATTAGTATGAAAGTTATTATTATTTTTAATTAACCAATGCTAATTTTATTATTTTTTAAAAAATTCTATTTTATTTTTTTATTAACTTATATTTATTGTTATATTTTTAAAATAAAATAAAAATTTGAAACATTAAATTGAATCAAATTACCAAAGATTAGTTTGGTTTAGCGAGTTATAAATTTTTAATTTTTAATTTTTAAATTAATTTTAAAAATAATTTTTAATATATTTTAAAAATAATTTTGAATCAAAGAAAGAAGTTTATTAAACACTATTTCTAGTTTTAAAATATTTTTATTTTTAAACCTACTCCATTCTATCTTAATTAATTATCATCCTATAATAATAATAATAATAATAATAATAATATACTTTTTATTATTTTTAAAAAAATAATTTTTATAAAATAAAAATAACATAAATAATAATATTTAATATATAAATTATATTAAATTTATAATATTATAATATAATTTATATTATATAATTATTTATAATATAATATTATTTTTATATAAAATAAATTTAAATAATATAAAAATATTATAATAATATATATAATTATTTATTTTAAATATTAAAAATTTAATAATATATAAAATAAAAAAATTTAATTATATAATATTTTTATATTATAATTTTTATATCATTATTATTATCTTATAACTTTATTTTTATTTTTATCATTACTAGTACTATTATCATCGTTATAATAATAATAAAAAAATTTACTTTTAAAATTTTATTTTTATTATTTTAAAAAAATATAATTATTTATATATATTTTTATAAATTTATAAATAAATAATATTGTTTGATATATTAATATAATTTTATGTTATATAATTTTTTATAATATAATATATACTTATAAAAAATATAAAATAATTATACATAAAAAAATTTATTTTATATATTAATTATCAAATGATATATAAAATATAAAACTGTATAATTATATAATATTTTTTATGTTATCATCATTTTCAGTATTATCAATATAATTTTTATCATAATAATAATAATATTTTATTTTTATTATTTTAAATAAATTATTTTTAAATTTTTTATTTTTATATATATTAAAAAATAAATAATATTAATTGATATTTAAATTATATTTAATTTATAATTTTATAATATATATTATTTTTATATAAAATAAATATTAAATAATATAAAATTATTATAATTATATATAAAATTATTTATTTTAAATACTAATAATTAAATAAGATATAAAATATAAATTTATAATTATATAATATTTTTTATATTATAACCATTATATCATTATTATTATTTTATAAATATTAATTTATTGTTGCTGTTATAATTATTATTATAATAATAATATTTATTTTTTTAAAATTTTAAATTTATATTATTTTAATATATTTAATTTATAAATTAATATTTTTATTTATATATTTTTTGTAAATTTATAATAAAATTATATATTACAGTATTTTAATTTTTTATTAATTAAAAATTAAAATTAAAAATTGAAAAAAGACTGATTTGAATTTTTAAAACTAAAAATTAAAAATTACTTCAAAGTAGCCTTAACTTTTAAAGATTTCAATCCATTCAATCACACTCTAAATATTTTTGTAAGTAGTTTAGATAAAAAAAATTTTATCAATAAATAAACCAAACGGTATGAGAAACACTTCCAATAATAAAAAGTTAAGATAATTTATATAAAAAATTAAATTTAAATTTTATTATTTTTTATATTTTTAATAAATAAAAAAATTAACAGAGTTGAAATATTATTATTTAAGTTTAATTTTTTATGTAAAAAAGCAAGTTTGAGTTAAGTGAGTCTTTGAGAATTAATTATTTAAAATTTGATATTAAAATTATTTTTTTAATATAAATATAAATTATTTAAACCAACTCAAATTAATTATTCGAAGTTCTGATATATCATATATGACATGTTGCTATCCCGTTGTAAACTTTTGTTCGAAAATAAATATATTCCTGCTGGAGTTGTCACCGAGCGCTCCTTGACTGATTGATATACGTTAGTTCTAATAAGTGACCATTGCCACTTCCAAACAGTCAAAGTACAATTCCACCCTCATCACTCTCCAACATCTATCTCTCTCGATAGCATCTCCAACCCACAGGGCGTTCAACTATCAAGTTGAATATCGATGCTACATTTCTCATAATCCATCATTCATATTCCTTTTTCCCACAACTAATCATCATACATCATTTTAATTTATGGTTTATTAATTTCGATTAAGCAAAAAAAATAAATTTGGTCCATAAAATGAATATGGAAATAATCATATTCCAATTTTTTAAGTTTATTTAAAAAATCTCTGGCCTTTTGCTGACAAAATAAGCCATTCCGTGACAGTAACAACCAATAGTGAATAACCACCGTCACAACTTTACAAGGCAAAACGCGATAAGGCCCCGATTTGAAGAAAAAGGAGCACACAAATACTCTCCCCTCTTCACCACCAATCATCCATTCCACCGTAGACACAAATCTCTCCTCAACAGATAAGTGGGCCCTACCTATCCTCTTCCCTCCAATCACATCTTCTTCTCTCCTCCACCACACCACTCTACTCCCTCACCATCTCTCACCGTCCACACAACCACCCAACCATCATCCATTGTATCAACGGCACTCACGCCATCAGGCGTACCCCACTCTCCTACACCGCCAGGCACTCAAATAAAACCTAGCAACCACAAAACTAGACGGTTAACAAGAACCATACGTACTAAAATGAAATCATAACAATACCATCCATATCACATACTCAGAAACACACACAGAGAGACACATAGACACTCTTCGTTCGTGTCCTTCGCCATTCTTTCTTTGATCGGGTTCCACATGGAGTCGCGAGTGTTGTCACGCGCCTCAACCTTGACCTCTCTCCCTCACCTCCGCAAGCTGCCGCGGGAAGCCGGCGCAAGTGCCTTCCTCGTCCCCGTGAAGGCCGTCGCGGACGGTGGGAATCTGATATGGGGGAGGCAGCTCCGTCCGGAGTTGTGCTCGCCGGCGCTGAAGAAGGAGGCCGCGCTCCTCCGGCCATGCCTCGCCGCCGCCTCCTCGCCGGCCGAGGGAAGTGATTCCGCCGGGTGAGGTCCGTTTCATCCGTTCTGACTCGGCGAACTTGCCCGCATCACCGTCCTAACTAATGTCGTTTTGGATGTTTCATTTCTGTCATTACAGGGAAGCGAAGGTTGCTCCGGTTGGGTTCTTCGACAAGTACCCGGCTCTGGTCACCGGATTTTTCTTCTTCACGTGGTAGGTCACGTGACTCTTAATACTTGTGACTGTGTCGTGTCTCTTCCGTTCTTTTTCTTTTCTACCCTAAGCTTGTTACCACGAGGGATAAACCCTGCGTGTGGCTGTGATCGCTTTGAGGATGAAATTACCACTTTATCCTTTTGCTTTTTCTGATGCAGGTACTTCTTGAATGTGATTTTTAACATACTCAACAAGAAGATCTACAATTATTTCCCCTATCCATAGTAAGTTATTATGGCGATTCCTCAGTGTTAGGCTGTTAGCCAATGGATTTATTGTTTTAATTGGGATTGGGTCCATAAAATAATTTACGCCAAACATGTTATACCTTAGTCAGTCCTTTGTTAAAATTTAGCCGATCATAAATGAAGAAGGTTATTTAAAAGAAAAACTCATAATTAAGTGCGATTTCTTGTTTCTTATTTCTCTTATGTTGTGCTAAAATGACACTGTAGTAGTGTTAGTAAAATGTGTTTGAACGGACTGATCATGAAGTAAAGATTTTATTATGTGTTTAATGTATTCTAAAATTAGAATAAGGATAAAAAGTAATACATTTAAGTATTACTTTGTTTTTCTAAAAGTAGTAAAATTAAGGAAAATAAAACAAAACTTTAATCTGTTTAATCGGATACTATTTGCTTTTCTGTTGGTCCCACACCAATGCTAGTTTAAAAAGGGCACTCACCCTGGGGAATACAGCTAAGGTTTTTATTGAATTTTTTAAATTCATTATTTATGTATTAGTTAAACGTGAACCATATTTAAATTTTATAATTAAATATTTATAAAATCTTCTCGATTTTCGCGTGATTTATTGGTTTTTGTTTATTGTTCCATATCAGTTTTGAATTTGATTAACTGTGCTTGCATGTGCAGCTTCGTATCGGTTATCCATTTATTCGTGGGTGTGGCGTACTGTTTGGTGAGCTGGGCCGTGGGCCTCCCTAAGCGTGCTGTAAGTTAATTTCTTATCTCCCAGCCCAGAATCCAAAAGAACCAAATTGCTATGTGCTATTCTACCACTTTTTCTGAATTAATTGCTTAACAAATTTTCATTGAATCAACATTTTGGGCACTACATTAAATTTGATATTAAGTACATTACTTGGATATTTGAATCGAAAAATGTAGATGAATTTTTTTTTCATTAATACTACAATCATAAATGTTAAACAAAATATGCTGAGTTGTGTATGGCATGTGGCTGTTGTTTGTGTAGCCTATAGACTCCAACCTGCTGAAGGTGCTCATCCCTGTGGCTGCGTGCCATGCATTAGGCCACGTGACCAGCAATGTCTCATTTGCTGCAGTTGCTGTTTCTTTTACACATACTATTAAAGGTGATAAAAGTTTATGATATACATGAAGATGCAGAAGGAGGTAGCGTTTATATATACTTGAAAACTTTTTGTACTTTCTAACATAGATAAAATTTTGTTTCAGCTCTTGAGCCATTCTTCAATGCTGCTGCTTCACAGTTCATACTTGGCCAATCAATACCCATCACTTTATGGCTGTCCCTGGCTCCTGTTGTTATTGGTATAACATCTCCCTCATTCAAGTTGATATATGCTTATCTTTTCATTTCTTTCCACTTTCCTGCTATTTCAAGTTTTCAATAATGCAAGCAACTGTGTATAGTCTAATTGTACAAAAGTATTATTTATCCCTATTAACTTTAAACATTAAGACATTATGAAATAGATAGAAAATACAAGTAACACTTGCAAATAAGCAGATAAATTTAGTGAGTGTAATTTGGCATAATTTTACATGTGATCTACTACTGTACAGGTGTGTCAATGGCATCATTGACCGAGCTCTCATTCAACTGGGTCGGTTTCATAAGTGCTATGATTTCAAACATTTCCTTCACATACCGGAGTATCTATTCAAAGAAAGCCATGGTTATCTCCTATACTACCCCATGTTAATTGATTGTTTTACTAGCTTGATACACTCCTTTGTATAAAGTTCTGATTTCCATGACTTCATTTATATGTCCTCCAACTATACTTACTAGTGTTCCTTCGTATTATTATTAAATAACCCTTTGTGCAGACTGATATGGATAGCACTAATGTCTATGCCTACATTTCCATCATTGCTTTAATTGTCTGCATACCACCGGCCGTAATTGTGAGTGAAACATTTCTTAATTACCATGGGAAACTTATTTTGCATTATGGATTTTCTATATTACATTACTCTTGTTTTTGGCATCACATCCCTAATTCAATCTTTACTTGATCTCACAGCTGGAAGGGCCTGCACTTTTGAAGCACGGCTTCAATGATGCAATTGCCAAAGTAGGTATGGTCAAGTTTGTCTCAGATCTCTTCTGGGTTGGGATGTTTTACCACCTCTACAACCAGGTAAATCCTGTTCTAGTTTAAATTTTGGATGAGTTTGAAATATTCCTACTAAGTAAAGAAGTAAAAAAATTAATAAACAACATAACATTTTATATGTTAGGAATTTAAAAAATTTACATCTTAGGGCAGTTGCAAGTTTTAAATTTTTAGTTTTTAAATCAATTTTAAAAATAAAATATGTTACAAAATAGTTTTAAATTAAATTTTAATATACTTTTAAAATAATTTTACCTCACATCTTAAAATAAAAAAAGTAATTTTTTATTTTTATTTTTAATTTTAAAATATTTTCATTTTTTACTAATTTACACAAGCACTCTATTCATCATTAAGCTATCATTTTTACTTTAGTCATTACCACCAAATCATTATTTTTACCATCATTCTATTATTATCGTTATAATTACCATTATTGTTATTATTATAATAATAATAACAATATAATTTTAATTATTTTTTATCAAATTTTATAAATTTACAATAAAGTAAAAGATACGGTTTGATATATAAAAATTATATTTAATTTATAATATTGTAATATAATTTTATATTATATTATTATTTTTAGTATCATATTATACTATTTTATATAAAATAAATATTATAAAAAATATTGAATGATATATAAAATTATTTATCTTGTATATTAGTATTAAATAATATATAAAATATAAAATTATATGATTATATAATATTTTTTATATTATCATCAATTTATCATAATAATAATAATGATAATAATAATAATAATAATATATTTGTTTAATTTTTATTTTTTATTATTTTAAAATAATTTATTTTTTGTTAGTTTTTTATATTATATAATTATTTATAATATAATATTTTAATAAATTTTATATAAAATAATTGAATAATATAAAAATATTATAATAATAACATATAAAATTATATATTATTAAATAATATATAAAATAAAATTTATATGTTTATATAATTTTTTAAATTAATATTTTTTATTTATCTATTTTTATAAATTTTTAATAAAGTTATAGAATAGAGTGATTAAATATATTTTTGCAATAATTTTTAAAAATTAAAAATTAAAAATAAAAATTTAAAACAAAAATTGGTTTTAATTTTTAAAAATTTTAAAATTAAAACCTAAAAGTAACCGAAACATAAACTTAGATTTTTCATTGAATAATTTCCTTGTTTAAGTTGTTAACAAATAGCTTAAGGCATGTAGTAGTATTTTTCTATACTAAATATGTTGGTTCCTTCATATATTTTTGGCCTATTCCCACCTGTGTGGTGTTTCTTATATTGATCTAATAAAGGGTGTTTCAGAGACTTTATGAAGAGTTTATGGGAATAGTGTAGACTTAGTTTATTTCTACAAATATCTTAATACAATTTATTAAAATAATTATTTTTAATTTATTTTAATAAATTTTATAATCAAATTTATGGTATAAATTTTAATCATAAAAAATATAAAATATATCATAAATTTTCATATATTAATAAAAACATATTAAATAAACGTATAATTAAATTTAGAATACCTTAAATTCCTTTTGGAGAAAGCACAATTTCTTTTTGTGATGACATATATGTATATATCTGCATCTTTCATCACCAGGTGGCTACCAACACACTGGAGAGAGTGGCTCCTCTGACTCATGCAGTTGGCAACGTACTGAAACGTGTATTTGTCATTGGATTCTCAATAATAGTCTTCGGTAAATATCGTTTTCTTTCATATCATTGTGCATTAAGTTTCACTAGTATTAATTTATTAATTTTTGGTTTCCATGCCCTTTAAGAGAAAGTTATCTTCCAGGGAATCTAACGCTAGCTAATTGCTT
The DNA here is from genome assembly GCA_037954105.1 of Canavalia gladiata. Classification (NCBI taxonomy): domain Eukaryota; kingdom Viridiplantae; phylum Streptophyta; class Magnoliopsida; order Fabales; family Fabaceae; genus Canavalia; species Canavalia gladiata. The sequence goes on from CM075658.1 coordinate 70,417,861, forward strand.
CATTCAGGTAACAAGATTACCACCCAAACTGGTATAGGAACAGCAATTGCAATTGCTGGAGTGGCACTCTACTCGTTCATCAAAGCCAGGATGGAGGAAGAGAAGCGAGTGAGTTTTGTTTCAATTTATTCGTTCCACAATAGCTTATCAAGTTGGTTCAAACTTGAAAAATTTATTGTTCATCAGCATATATGTTCAAGTCACCATTATATACACCTAGCTAATTTCAGTAATTTTTTCAACAATTATTTAAAAAAATGGATCAAATTTTTATTATAAATTAAAATCAATTATTCACTTCACTATTTTTAAAACCTTTTTTATTTAACTTATAAAAAAAGTTTAATATATTTTATTTTTTTTATTTCTTCCATTATAAATATTTCTTCAATATTTGTGATACCAGTTGATCACAATTTTTTCAATGAAATGCACTATGAATAGATTTTACCTTTGGCTTCCAATGAGTCTTAAGCTATATCTACTGCAATACGCAAGTACAATTGACACTTTCGTTTTATTGTCAGCAAGCGAAAGCAGCGTAAAAAGGAAGGCGTCAACTTGGAGGATGTCTTGCACTGTAAATCATCACAAATTTCCTTCAAAATAATTGATCAACTGGTTCAGTATTGTACTATCCTTGTGATAGCGCGCTTTTATTTTTCCTTTTATTTTTGTCAAATATTTTCTATCTATTTTTTCTTCATGTTCATTCAGAAAACAATAACTTGCTGATTTGCAGTCTTCTCGTGTTGACTGAAAAATGATGTATCCTTGATTCCCATAAAGAGCTCTTATAAAAACTGTTATGAAAGCTGTGGAATTGGTCAATGAACAGCGTTTAGGGGATGATTGTATTTCTAGGTTCGTTTTCAGAACCTAATGGGTCAATTTACTCTAAATTTCTTTGGTCTTACTAGATGAGGCAACAAAATAAAATAAAATTGTAAGTAGTAAATTTAATGGTCATTTTCAAAATGGCTTCATACTTTTCTCAGTATGATCGCATGTCAAGATGAGAAATTCCTGGCAGCTACCAAAAATTGATGCACCTAAGGTCCCTCAAGTGTCATTTTTTTTTTCTTTGAAAAATGCAATGTAGAGTAATTGGGCTATTATCAAGAGTTGAATTTTGATGAAGTATAATATTACTTGCGAAATTTTCTTTTTTGGAAATTTTAATATTAAAGGCCACAGAATTAAATTGAAATGACAGAAGTTTAACTTTTCATATACTTTTAGTTCCTAAAAATTAAATATTATCAAATTTGATTCTAATTCTTTAATTTTTATTGTTTTTAGTTTTTAAAAATTTTAATTAAAAAAAAATACTATTTTTGGTGAATTTGTTATGCATTTGCATATATCATACCTTATACCTTATCTCATGATAAATTTTGATGTAATATGGTTAAATGCATGTTAAGTGGTAATAGAAATTATTTTAAAATTTTAAAAATTTGTAAAGATTAAAACCAACCAAAATTATTTTAACGACTAAAATTAACTTTACTCATTTTAGATAAATTAAAAATATATTTAGTCTAAAAGTTTAAATTATTTAAAATCATATAAAATTAGTTTAAAAGTTTTTATTTTATTTTATTTAAAAAATGTCAATGAAAGCAATAGTCTCTGAAAAAAAAATAATTAACTATTTTTATCGATTATCATTTATAATTTTTTTTTTCATAATTTCAACTACTTTTATAAAACGAATTTAGAATCTGTTTATTTTATTATTAAAAATATTTTCCTCATTTTTAATATAAAATGTATTTTTATAAAATATAAATTAAATTATTTTTATATACATATTTTTAACAATATTTAATAATTTACAATTATTTTTATTAAAATTATTTTATTTAACTTTAAACCGAACAAGTAGTTATTGCTATTATTAATATTATTATTATTATCTATTCAATTAAATTAAATAATACAATACTTTTTTATAGAAAGTCTTTTTAACTTCATGAATTTAGCATATCTATAACTTCCATTTATGATTATCAATCATACGACAACAAACTCTTTCATAAATTTCTTCATTACTTCACATATAAAAGACTAGAATTAGGAGTAATAAGGCAAATTTGGAGTAACAATATCATATTAGATTTCTTCTTCTTTAGTTTGAATTAGGTATTTGTCGCTTGAAGTTGGTTAATGTCATAAATGTAACTTGAAGTTGGTCAATGTCATAAATGGTAAGATATTCTTACTTTCTTAAAGGTGAGGTTTAACTCATATTATGAAAGATAAATAAAGTAATTTTTTTTAGCTAATTGGATAATGACAATATTACTCCTTAGATTAATTAGTTAGTACAAAATAATTGTCGTAACTGTAATTATAACGAAATGATAAATTTATTAAAAATTTTTAAAAAAATTAATTTATTATGAAGTCGTTACCAAATTTTTATCTTTAAAGGGAAAATATTTGAAAAAAACCCTAACTCCAGGAAGAGCTCTAGGTTCGAGAGTCGGTTACGAATAGGGAAGGTATTATCACCCTACTTGTCAGTTCCGAAGAACAGTACCCTTAAACTAAACTAAGTATGTGATTTTGATATCTTTAAAACTATTTGATCCCTTTAAATAAAATAGAAATAAATAGGTTTGTAGAAAATAGTCTGACAGAACCTGATCCTACTGCTACGTATTTTCCTGATTCAATGAAAAATTTAAGGTTACATAGTTTTGGTTGAAGACTTGATCTCAAAGGTAATTGAAAAAAAAGTAAGACTTGTATCAAATTAAGATAGATTGAAAGTGTTTTTGGATTTTTTAAAACATTCTTAGTCCACATATGCACAAGGTTCGAAACAAACGAGGGTTGTATTGGAACCATACGATTTCTAAATACCGAGTAGTAGCTACCAGTTCGCATTTAGAGCTCGTCGTGTGAGACTTAGAATTATTAGAACAACCTATGTATTTCAAAAACTTGATTTTTAGACGTCTTCTAGGATCAACATATGCACAAAGTCTGAGGCAAATTATGGTTGCACTGAGACTCGTATGAATCTCTAAATGTCGAACACTAGGGTATGTTTTCGCATTCAGAGCTCATTGCGTGAGATTTGATATTAGTAAAACAACATATTTTGAGAATTTGACTTAGACATTTTCCCGAATCCACTTGTGCACAGAGTATGAGGTAAGCGAGGGTTACACTGAGACTCGTATGACTCTCTGGATATCGAACAGTAGGGTATGCTACCAGTTTGTATTCAGAGATCTAAGATTATTAAAACAACAGACTTATTTTAAAAACTTGAGGTATTTTGTAAAGGTTTTTCAATATTTTCCTGGATCAACATATGCACAGAATCTGAGGCAAACGAGAGTTGTACTGAGACTCATGATTTCTAAATATTGAACAGTAGGGTAAATATTGAACAATAGGGTATGCTACCAGTTCGCACTTAGAGCATTGCGTGAAATCTAGGATTAAAATATATCTTTCGAATTTTAATTCTTTATTATCCTATTTTGTCTTTTTTTTAATTATCTTCTTAAAAAAAACTATTATGAAAAAAGATTAAGTAAGTTTGAAATGAGTAGGTTGGGCTCAGCCCAAATTAAAGGAGGAATGTGCTTGACCCAAATTAGAGATAAAAGAAAATAAAAGATTGAAGGTAATGAACTTGACCCAAATCTAATGTAAAAGAAAAACAAATGGACTTGATCTCAAAATAATAATAATAAAAAAAAATAAAATTAGGTTTGACCCAAATTAAAAAAATAGATTTGATTTCAAATTAAAAAAAAAAATTGGACTTGACCCAAAATAATAAAAAAATATGGACTTGGTTTTAAATTAAAAAAGAGAGTTGGACTTAATTCAAATTTTAAAAAAAGAATTTGATTTCGAATTAAAAAAGAAAATTGGACTTGACCCAAAATAAAATAAAAAATAACTTGATTTTAAATTTAAAAAAAAAAATGAGCTTGACCCAAATTAAAAGGCAATAGGTTTGACTTAAATTATTATTTGAAGAAAATAACTTAGTATTATAGTGTCGTCTTAAATTAAGTAGAAAATTTTATCTTAGTTAAATAGGTTGGCAGATATTATTGATTTTGTTCAAAACGTTGCTGATATTTATTATTCAATAATTTAGCAGCACATTTTTTTTATTATTGATCTTGGCATGACTTTGAAAAAACGGTTTGCTTGGCCCACTTAGCATGGTCCAATAGTTAACTAGGAGGCAGCATAACCCACTTGACAGGCAGATGACCAGATGTTAGAATGGCCCAACTAGAGGGTAGCGAGGAGCGTGGCCCATTTTGAGTTAATTGGAACATAGCCCAAATTGAGAGGCAGTTGGTCTATTTCCCCCGTTTGCTAGTTTATGATTATTAGGCGACATTGGGCCACACTGGGCTGATCCAAAATGAGCCAAGATGGCTACCTTTTCAATTCAATTGGACCAAAGTGCTGCTGCTAGCTTTCATAAAATAGTCCAAATTAAGAAGGGCCCAATCAATCATAAACTGAAATTAGAATAAAAGCCCCAGGTAGGAATTGAACCTAGGACCTGGTAATGGTGTGCAGTGAGCTAACCACTAAGTCAGGCTCCCAATTAGCAGATTCCACATTCTTTTACATATAAGGATGTTAATGCATTATTCAAAAGTATCATGTGGGCGTCAATTACCCAACTGATCCTAATACATTTTTTGCATCGTGCAACATAACCTTTACTATTAATGTACTCTGCAGTAAGCAGTTTAAGACCCAGCATCTTCCAACTTTTCTGTGCGTAGACTATGGTAGTTCAAGGCCTTTTAAAGGTTGTTTGATTGCAGCAGGAGCAGGGCATAATTATCCGTTCTCTGCCTCCACAAAAACCTCCATTGAAGCTAATGGTAAATTGAAGCTTTCAACACTTAAGACTATTGACCTATCAATCCCCAATGTTTCTGGAAATTGCAGTGAGGTTCACGGACTTCAGCCGCAATACAGACATACTTAATCCCAAGAACTCCTACTACCTATTACACCTATTAAAGAAATTTTACAGAACTAAGATCTGTGATAGCTGGACCTAAGTAAACACATATTAACACTTTTGAATGGGCTCGCTTCTATTCTTTCACTTATATCAGAGCATTCAGGAATTAAGCTAATACTTTTTGATATGATCCTCATACCTGTACTTTCTTGTTAAAATCATTGCAACCTCCCAGTTTCCATGCCCTGAAGCTCCCTGTTATCAAACTCTGTAGTTCTTGAACCAAAATATCTTATTAAGCTTATAAGTTATCTTTCGCTCAGCTAAATAAACTATGAGACCAAGTAACTTTCAGAAACCAGTTTCACAGACCAAAGGCATAGCTATAGAGGCTTCTGGTTCTCTAATCACATCCATACGATTCCTAATAGGATAATCTACATTTCTAACTTGGTTAATTCATGCTAGATAAGGGTAATTTGATGTAATGGATGAACAGGATTTACCAAAATCTTGATCAACGGAAAAACTAAATCCAAACGCATGCAAACTATTTATCACTTCACTAAGAACTTCAAACTAAGGTTAATATGTAAAAAAATAAAAACAAAAAAACGGATATAGCAACTGATATATTTGATCTCTCAGTAGTGTTTTCAGTTTCCCTCATCTCTCCATAACACAACCAAGCTCATTCTCATTCCTAATTCATTCAAGCCACTAAGGCAACCAGAACAGAATCATGACCAGAATTTAAGTTAAAAATGACAAAAAATGCAACAATCCAACATCTAATCTAGTCTATTCACATGGAAATGAACGAGTTCTTGCTAAGATACTGACCTAAAAGATGCCAAGGATGGAACACGTGAGCACTTTCTCTTCCTTTGTGAAGCTAATGCTAGAACCAACAAAGGCTTTTCCTCCACTCGATGAAATGGAGCAGGACTAGGAGAGAGAACAAGGCGAAGACACCAGAACTTCTTGGAGAGAATTCAGAGAACCCAATTGAGAACACTTTTTGCGAAAAAACCAAAACCCCTTGTTTCCTTTAGCCTTCTTTATTTATACCATGCCTCCTTGCCTTTTTTTTTTTTTTTTTAAATCGTGGGTATTGCAATACCCTTCTTCTTTCTCTCTTTTTTTTTTATTTTTTAAATTTTTTAGAACCTAACTAACCTAATTACTCCCAGCTAATTTGTAACAATTTTTTTTTCATTTTTATTTTTTACTTCCTTTTTTTATATTATTATTTTTCTTTTTTTTATTTCTTTTTTCTTTTTTTTATTTTTTAAATTTTTTAGAATCTAACTAACCTAATTACTCCTAGCTAATTTGTAACAATTTTTTTTTCATTTTTACTTTTTACTCCCTTTTTTATATTATTATTTTTATTTTTTTTTATTTTTTCTTTTATTTTAATTAAATATACCTAAGTATTGTTTATTTACTTATTAATTTTAAAAAATGGAGTCTCGAACATAATTGGATGTTCACAACATTTATTCATGAATAACTCTTGCAAAATCTTTTCTAGCATTATAGGCTAACTTGACTATATATAATTCTGATGGAGTAGATTTTTCTACTATTGAAAAAAATTTAAATAAGATAAGTAAAACAATTATAATAATATTTAATTATATTTTTATAATTATGATAATTAGATAATTAAATATTTTTTAATTAATTCTCATACTAATAATTTATATTATAAATACATATTTTATGATATAATTAAAATATATGTTCATTATATATTTTTTTTCTTTTTTTTTCATTCTCAATACAATTATTAGATCATAATTAAAAATAACCATAATTTATAATATATTCAACAGATTTGTTGCTTATTAACAACTTTTTTCAACAATCATATTTTTCTTTTGATTTTCTATTATTATCATCCACTGTGTTGTAAAAATTAAATATTTTAAAAGATTAATTATTATTTATTAATATCTATTTTAGATTATGATAATTAATTATTTATTTCTATTTTTAAAACGTATCTTTATTATCAAATTAAAAATATATTTATTATATAAATTTTAAATTAATTCATTTAATATTGATTTAATTATGATTACTTATTTTAAATGTAATTTTTAATATTGTGTTATAACCATACATCAAAACTGACCATTTTTTAATTTCAAACATTGAACTTAACTCTTTTTTAATTTAATATATTGAATTTAATCAAATTAATCATAATTTAAATTGGTTTAATTGAAGTTTTAAATGAGTATTTAATTATATTTATTGATAAATTAATTTTTTGGAAAGTTCCACTGCTATATAAAGAAGGTTTCTCTTTTCATTTTAAAATATTTGATATATTTGAAAATCACTAATACTATTGGAGTTTCTAGATATATTATTTTTGCTAGTTCTATTTTCTATTTTGTTGCAACTGTTGAATCTTGAGAGATCATATTATAAACAGATAAATTCTTGAAGATAATTCTATCATACACCTCAACCTATGAGATGATATACAAATTTTCCAACACACCGTTGGCTAGTTTTTTGGTGATCAGCACCCAAAAATTAAAATATCTCCCGTATTCTTCTTAGACTCGGAGCTTTTTGTGTCATTGGGGCACACACATGCCCTCATGTTCAATCATTGTTAGGTTCATTAGAGTTTTTGGATGTTAGTAACCATAAATCAATGGTTGTGCTAATTACCACACATAATGGTGTTTCCATTAGAGTTTTTGAACGTCATTGGACTTTCTCCACCTGGACAACCATCGATTTGTAGTTACTTGGTTATTCGGAATTTGTAGTATCTTATTTAGCCTATTTTTCCTTTGGCATAAGTATTTCTCTTTCTTCTTTATTGACCATGTATATTTTTGTACCATCCTTTGAAACACATTAGGGCTCTTGTTCTATTGTAGCAATTGCATATATTAGTAATTCTTTTACTGATCTTTCTTTATTCATCTTATCTGGGTTCTTAATATTAAGGACATTTATCATAGTAGTGATAATAAATCCCTTTTTTCTTCATTCTTTCCTTTTTATTCTTTACCTCTTATTACTTTGGTTAATGGTTACTAAGCACGACCTTAATATATTGGTGTTATCCTCATTCTTCCCTTTGTCTCCATCAATAATATCCTTTTTGTTCTTGGTCTCTCTTAATTTATTGTTTATTGGTTGTCCCACCAATTTCCTTGATTATTTTCATTTACCAAAGATTTTATCATTCTCAAGGACCAAATTTGGGACAGATGATTGACTTCGAATGTGAGTCCTAATGTCTCTACCAGTTCCAAAATTCCTTTTATATTAGTTTTGTGGTGAACTCTATACTCGTGGTTCATGTTTAACTGTGTCATCCTAGTCTTGCCAACTTGAAGAGGTTAGTGTTGAGACTTTTTATGTTATCTTCTTTACTTTATGAATTATGTTAGTTGAGTAAACATGTTTATAGTTTCTATTCTTATTGTTTCATTAGTCAAACCTTTTCTTTTTTTCTTTTAGTTTTTTAAAATGTTCAAAATCCTATTGTGTCATTTCTACTTTAGGATCAAAATTATTTTGTACTTTTATTGATGATTTTTCTTGATGTATTTGGATTTTTTAATAAAAGATTATTTTGAAATATTGTTTTATCTTTCAATCATTTTACAAAAAAATAAAAATTCAATTTGTTATTGTCATTCATACCTTACAAAATGCTAATATTAAAGAATACTTGTCTACCTTATTTCATCATTTCTTGACTTCTTATGAGATTCTATATCAAATATTTTGTCCTCATATCCCTTAACAATGTAGGGTTACTGAACGTAAAATCAACATATTCTTAAGACTACTCACACACCCTTACTTTATACTCATATTCCTCATTATTTTTGGGGTGATGTTATCCTTACAATTTGCTACCTTATAAACAACATGTCTTCCTTCATTTTGGATTATAAAATTCCACTACAGGTCTTGTATCCATATTAGTATCCTCATCCACTACATCTTAACATCTTCAGATCTATCTATTTTGTCCATAATGTCAATTTTAGGATAAATAAACTCTATGTCCATTCCAACAAATATGTCTTACCATGCTATATTCGATCTTATAAAGGGTACAATTGTTATTATCTTACTCTTTGTTATTATCTTATATTTCCTAAGGTTATCTTTTATAAGCTTATCATGTTCTTTGATTTTGCATCTACCTTTAAATCCTCATATACTTCTTCCCCAATTCACTTTTTTTCCCTTTAGAAGAGTCCTTGACCCAACCTTTTTCCCCTTCTGCTCCCCCTTACAAATCAACGGAAGCATTCTTTGGCCAATGCCAACATTGCTATTAACTCACATTTGGAATTCCCTACTTTGTCCCCTTTGACTCTACTCTCAAGTTTGATCTTCTTATTATAGTTTCTAAAGATATATATTCTACTTGTAATCATTTCTTTCATTATTTCAATATAAGTTATCATCATATATTTTCTTTCCATTAAACTTATCTATCTTTTTTGTCTTCTATTTATGTTCTTAAGTCTACATATGAGGTTTTTGCTTATTCGATTTGTTGATAAGTCATGCTTAATGAGATGAGTGTTCCTCAACACAATGGTACTTGGAACTTGATTGCTTTTATCTTGGAAAGTCTATTCTTTGTTGCAGATGGGTTTATATTGTTAAAGTTAATCTTGATGGTAAGATAGACAGGCTAAAGACTCAATTAGTAGCCAAAGTTACACCTAAATTTTTTGGTGTGGATTATTGTGACACCTTTTCTCTTATGGATAAAATAGTCTCTATCTGACTTTTTTTTATCTACAATTGTTATACGCAATTGGCCAGAACTTAACATTAAGAATTCTTTCCTTTATGATGGTCTTATTGAAGAAATATATATGGAGAAACCTCATGAATTTGTGCTTAAGAGGAGTCTTCGATACTTGTTTATCTTTTTTAAAAATCATTATATGGTCTCAAATAATCACCAAAGGCTTAGTTTGGGAGATTTAGTATTGTGGTTCAAGAGTTTGGTTTCATTTGAAGTGAAGTTGACTATTTTATTTTCTTTCGTCATTCATACATTATGATGCATTTATTTAATAGTGGATGTAGACGACATTGTCATCATAGGTAGTGATCACCATGACATTTCACAAGTAAAACAACATCTTTATTATTATTTTTAAATAAAAGATTTCGGAAACCTTCCGTACTTCTTAGGGATAGAGGCAGAACAATCCAAGAATAGTATTATAATTTCTCAAAAGAAATATAGAATGAACATCCTAAAAGAAACTTAACTGATGAGCGATAAACCCATTAACACCAAGATGGATCCTAATGTCAAACCTTTTTTAAGATAACGAGAGTTATTTTGAAACCTAGAGAGATATAGGAATTTGATTAGTAAGTTGGGTTATTTCACTTTTACTTATTTAAACATTTTCTTTACAATCATATGGTATGTTAGTTTTTTAACTTCCTATGCAAAGATCATGAAGATGAAGTAATATACATCTTTAAGTTTGTTAAAAGAAGTTGAGACAAAGGTCTCTTGTATGAAAATAAGGATTATACCCAAGTTGTGGGATACTCAAATCCAGATTGGGTAAGCTCACCAAATGATGAGATCCAACTTTGATTATTACATTTTTATTGATGGAAATCTAGTTTCTTAGAAAAGTAAGAAACAAAATATTATTGCAAAATCTAGTGCAAAAATAGAGTATTGAGTGATGGACTTAGCTACTTGTAAGTTTATCTAACTTAAAAAATTATCCAATTAAGCTAAGATTTGGTAAGGCTAATCGAATGAAACTCATATGTGATAATCAAGAAACATTACATATTTTCTCAAAATCATATCTTTCATAAGATGATCAAATATATTGAGATAAATTATCATTTTATGAAAAAAAAAATTTTATCCAAAAATATCACCAATAACTTTGTCAATTCTAATAATCAACTAATTAATGTTTTCATTAAACTTTTAAAAGATTCTAAAATTAACTACTAATTTAGTATATGTAATTTGTATATTGGTAAGTGAAGAACTTCTTAGTCAAAGTGTTGAAAAATAAATTATTAAAATTTTAAATTAAATTTAAAAGTTATAATATTTTAAAATGTAGAATCACACTCTTTAATTTTCTTTTCAGTACTTTACGGCTATATCGTTTATTTTATGTGTTGTAATCATATTTAAAATAACGTGTTAAGTTGCGTGTAATCAAGAATTACTCTTCATTTAATCCCGCCATGGGGAAGGGATGCAAATCAGACAATTGATGAAGGCCCAAAAGGGAAGCCCAATTCATAATTGTGGTCCCACTCCCATGCAAAAAAGGGGCCCACAGAAACATAAACGTGAAACATCAAGAGATCCCAAATCACTGAAAATCAACGAAACCGAGCCTGAGCCGAAAACGAAAAAACAAGTTTAAAGAACCAATCCGAAGCAGAGTCAGCAAGCATTTCATTCCTTTCCCCTCTCTCTCTCTTTCGCTTCGTAAACCAAAAATCACTCACAATTTACATTTTAGAAGTAAAAAAACGAAAAACAAAGCAAAAAGAAAAAATAGAAAACCCCAGACAAGAACCTCCGAAAAATGTTCATCGAAATTAATACACCGCGAAGAAAGAGACACACACATGCAGAAAAATATTTCATGATTTTCATCTTAACAAAAATAATAAATGTCAATATAATTTAAGATAGAAACTTAAACAAAAGAAAAAGAAAGGCCTTTTTTCTTATCTTTGGCGTGTTTTGGTTTTTTAGCCTCATTAAAGTCCTGTTTGACAGGAACAACAAACACACGCACACACACACTCACTGACACCGTTCGTTCATAAAAAAGAGAAACCCAAAAAAAAGAAAACGGATTATTATTCGAAGAAGAATTTTTTTTTTAAAAAAAGGGAATTATTATGAAAGGTGGTGGTGGAATTATAGTAGGAGTAGCAGTCAAGAGCAACTGTTGTTGTTGGTTTATTATTTTTGTTTTTCGATTATTAATATTCTTACTATTGTTTTTCTCGGTTCTTTTATTCTTCCTTGTTCTTTCTTTCTTTCTTTTCAATTCCTCATTGCTCGCTGCTTTTCTATTTTCCCTTTTCTTCGTTTGTTTTGGTATTATTTTCGTCCCAGAACAATACTCCTTGTGCCTTTCCATTCCTTGACGATCACGGAATTGGGGTTCAAGAGAGAGAGAAAGGCATGAAGAATTGAAGAAATAACCCAAGTTGATTCTCTTTGGGAACCCTAATTTCTATTTTTTTGTTCTTTAGCGGGTTCTGCGATTTCTAGGGTTTGTGAAGCTGAAACTGGAAAGTCTCGATCTTTGATCGGTTTTCGTCGATGGAGGGCGAAACCGGTTCGGAGGGAGACAATAATCGGAAAAGGGGTGGCACAGATGATAATAGCAATGACAATTATACCAACAACAACAACAACGGAAGCAATAACAAGGTTGCGAATTCCAATGAGGGGCAAAGCAAGCCCAAGCGCCAGATGAAGACCCCTTTTCAGATTGAAAACCTCGAGAAAGCTTATGCTTGTTCGTACCATGCACTATCTTGAATTTCAAAATTTTCAATATTCTGTGTGTTTTCCTTTTTGTTTTAATTTTGAAATGGAAGTTTTTATTTTTTGGGATTTAATTTTGTGATTTTTGGATGATTAGTGGATAATTACCCTTCGGAGACATTGAGAGCGGAGTTGTCTGAGAAGCTGGGATTGTCGGATCGGCAGCTTCAGATGTGGTTCTGCCATAGGAGGTTGAAGGACAAGAAGGACTTGCCGTCCAAGAAGCCACCGCGGAAGGTGGTGGCAGAACCTTTGCCGGATTCCCCCACGGATGACCACAGACTAGGTCCTGAGCTTGGTAATGAGTACGGATCCGGGTCGGGTTCCGGGTCCAGCCCATATGGCCGACTGGAGTCCCGGAATGTGGTTCCCCGGGGGGTGCCTGGTTACTATGAGTCCCCACAAGCTATGATGGAGCTTAGAGCAATTGCTTGTGTGGAGGCACAGTTAGGGGAGCCATTGAGGGAAGATGGACCAATTTTAGGAGTAGAGTTTGATCCATTGCCACCAGATGCATTTGGGGCACCTATAGGTATATATATAATCATAGAACTTGTGTTCATCTTATCTTCACTTATTGAGTTAACTGAATGCTTCTGTTTCTTTTATATCGGATGTTGTGCTGTTCGTTTCTTAGTTCCTAAATTAACTTAGCATGCTTGAAATTGCTTTATCTTCCTTGAATTGTTTCTCTACCTAGGAACCGCAAAAAGGCTATTGATTGTAGTGACTATTTCTGAAATAGATGTGCTTCTGATTTCATTTGGATAAATTTTCGTATATATCTTTGCTTTCCATCCGTAGGGCTGCTACCTTGTTATTTAAACAAGTTGCTAGAAACAATACTATTATGGTATAATTTGTTTGTGATGGGTGTCTGGATTTTGTTTTGCTGCTGACACTTCTGGTATACATTTTTTTTTGAAGCAGCAGTTGCTGAACAGCAGAAGCCACCTAGTTTTGCATATGACAGTAAAATATATGCAAGACATGATGTCAGAACAAATAAGGTTGGTTTTCTTTATTCTATAACAGCATAGCGTCTGGGTCAATAAAATGAAACTATCTTGCACTGAGACATATCTTTACTGGTTGCAAATATGGAATTTTGGAGATAGCATGATAATTATCTGTCTTAAATGCCAAATCAGTTCCTCAGCAGTTCTTTTGGAAACTGTAGGGTGTACAGTTCACAATCTCACCATTGAAATTTATTAAATTTAATTTTAAAAGATATATTCATCATCTAATAAAATTAATCAAAGCTCTAAAATTGATGCAGTTCTATTTACTATTCTGAACTGCAGAGAATCCTTATCCCTCAAATGCCTGTCTTTAATGTCAATGTGTAGGTGTATATTCATTTAGTTCTTATGCTGTTTGGCGCTTTTACCTTTTTCTGAATGATCGACTGGTAGTATCAGCTTGAAACAGGATACATGGACTTCTATTTTATTTTTTACAAGTATATACTTTTATTTCTTAAACATCTATTATTTAGAAGCCAATTTTGTACAATAAAAATGGAAAAGGAAACTGGTGGGTAAGGTTGAGGTAGCTTGAGCTTTCATTGCATGAGTTGTTAATAGCATGTCCAGATTTTGGTATTTGCTTAGTTAAGATATCTTTGTGATGTTTAATTTAGTGTCTTTTGTCCTGCCTTGACATGCAGACTATCTTTTTAAATGCTCTTTTGATCAGGGTTGTTAATAGTGTGCAGTAGTGGTGCTATAGCGCGGTTGTTGAGTTATAGTGACGTCATGGCATGCATTTTTGTCCTCATGGCCATTGCGGCCAATTAGTGGCCTGAATCATTGGTCTGTTGTGCATGATAGTGGGACAATCTTGATGGGTGATGAAAACCCAATTTTGCCCTTGGGACTTGGGGGTAAACATGACATTTACCCTTGATTGGACCCTGCAAGATAAACCCTAATCATCAGCAAATACCACACTCCTCCTTCCCACTTCTCTCTTTCTCTTTTCAATAGAGTGTCTTCTCTCTGTCCACCCACCTTCGCCAGAGACTACTGCATCTCTGGCCAATTTCAAGTGATGTGAGGGTGATGTGGCCTTCTCAACGAACAAGCCATGTCTTCTTTCTGTCAGTCTAACCCCGCGCCTTTGTCTCTGTTATTGGTTATGGCCACGTTTCCTTCACTTTTGTATTATTTACTTGTAAATTTTGCTTAAGACCTACAAGTTTTTAATGATAATTATGAATGTCATTGAGTATTTTTCAAGAATTATTTATGCAATTATGTGTGTAGTGTAGATTATTATATGGACACAAATTTTAAAATAGCAGTCATCTCGCCATGTGCTATCCTGCAATAGCATTTTTGGGGTTGGCCACTGCGCACCACTATCCAGGATTAATAATTATGTTTTTGATACAAATAATCTTCTGTCTGTGTTTTCCTCTCTAGTTTGAGGAGCTGGAAAACATGCTTTTATTCTTTGTTTAAATTATTTGTATTGCTGACGATGTTTATTTTTATTGCTTTGTTATTTATTTGACCTCTGACTTGAAATGAGCTCCATTTTAGGCTATGGCAAGGACATTTCATGAATATCAATTTCTACCGAACAAGTCTGGCAATAGGTCTGATTCTTTTGGACTGTTAGCCCAATCTCATTTACATGATCCAATGGAGGGTTCTGCCAGAAATCCCTCTTTTGCACATGATGGAAAGGAACAGCTACCTATAATTCATACTACTCAAGGTCATTCTTCCCGTGTTCGTCTTTTGTCTCAACAAGACAAGCAAGGGATTCCCCATCAATCTCCTCAGGATGATGATGCTGCTCCCCAAAGGGAATTGTATACAAACATAGCTAATGTTGGGATGAACTCCCAAGGTGTTGGGCCAGAAAATCCCTATGTTCTACCTAGTGGGCAAGTTTTGCATGACAATGCAATGCGGATTGAGCGGAAACGGAAGGTAGTTTTAAGGAATCTGGAGTAATTAATGTTGTAAATTTGCTCAGTGATCAACTTTGTAGTATATTGTATTTTCTTTGCAAAGGATGATTTTATATTTTAACTATATTTCTGTAGAGTGATGATTCCAAAATTCCAAGGGATGTTGAAGCCCACGAGATAAGGATCCGAAAAGAGCTTGAGAAACAGGATAACCTTAGACGAAAGGTTTTATTGAAATGAATTCAGTTTAGCTTGCTAGCATTACATTTTTTATAGAGGTTAAAAATGAATCACCTTCTCATTTTTTTTTAAATTATCTCCCCTTTTCCCTTTTTAGAATGAAGAGAGAATAAGAAAAGAAATGGAGAGACAAGATCGTGAAAGAAGAAAGGAAGAAGAGAGGTTGATGCGTGAGAGACAGCGAGAAGAGGAAAAAGCAAGACGTGAACAACAACGTGAAGTTGAACGAAGGGAAAAGTTTTTGCTGAAAGAAAATTTAAGAGTAAGTGTGAAAGCATAATGATGATAGCCTTCTTTTGATTAATATTTATACAATCCTTTAATGTATTTCCTCATATTCTATCTTAAAAGGCAGAGAAAATGAGGAGAAAAGAAGAGCTCCGCAAAGAGAAAGAGGCAGAGAAACGGAAAGCTGCCCTTGAGAAGGCAACTGCCCGTAGAATAGCTAAGGAATCTATGGAACTTATTGAGGATGAACAGCTAGAAATGATGGAGTTGGCTGCCTCAAGCAAAGGGTTTTCCTCTATTATCCATCTTGATTTTGATACTATGCAAAATCTTGAGTCATTTAGGGGTGAGCAATTTATTTTTATTTTGCTATCAGTAATTTTATATAATTTGTTTCTTTGGGTGTTCAATATTTATTTGGAAACTAAAAAAGGGAATGAGTTTCTACTGTTAGTACTGAAACCTCAGTCTTGTATTGTAGATTCCCTGAGTATTTTCCCTCCTAAGAGTGTAAGGCTAAGAAAACCATTTGCAATCAAACCTTGGGTCAACTCAGAAGAGAATGTTGGCAATCTGCTGATGGTATGTTGTTATCATCACTTTTACTTTATAGCCTGTTTAATGTACATATTCCTTAAATTACCATTCACTATGTTCTCTATTCTTTTCTGGTCCATACAGTGGTCTATCTTTACTGTTCCTCATGATTTGAAATAGTATATCAATGCCTTTTGTGTCTGCTTGTGTAAGATAGTTGAGAATTTAAGGTTGTTGAGATTAATGTTGCATTTATGTTAGACTGAGATCAGGTAAACATAGATTTTTCATTTGGTCTATTCCTCATTTGTTATCTACTATTGACATTGCATTAAAAAATGGTGCATTGGGCATCTGTCTTTCAGCATTCTATGGTTGAAAAAGTTCTCTTCCTGTTATCTTTTGTGTGTGGTGCTTGTTCGTTTGAGTACCAGTTTCATGGATGTACTTATTTCCTTTCATCTGTTCTATTTCAGGTTTGGAAATTTTTTATTACTTTTGCTGATGTTCTGGAGTTATGGCCTTTTACTCTAGATGAGTTTGTTCAAGCATTTCATGACTATGTGAGTCAGTCTGGACTTTTCTGGTGATTTCATGCTGTCAGTTTAACTATTTTTGTGCACTCTTGCTCATGGTGGGCATTCAAATCATTTTCTCTTAGGATTCAAGATTGTTGGGTGAGATACATGTTGCTCTTCTTAAGGTGATAATAAAAGACATCGAAGAAGTTGCAAGGACACCTTCTACAGGATTAGGAATGAATCAGAATGGTGCTGCTAATTCTGGGGGTGGCCATCCAGAGATTGTGGAAGGGGTAAGTTCAGATAATTCTAATTTTTGTCTTTTTTCTGGAGAAATGGTAGTTTTGTTTAATGGAGTCCAGTCCTCTGATATTGCCTTTTTTATGTTAGGCATATGCATGGGGTTTTGACATACGGAATTGGCATAAACACTTAAACCAATTGACATGGCCAGAAATTTTCCGACAGCTAGCATTATCTGCAGGATATGGACCACAGTTCAAGAAAAGAAGTAATACTCATGCAAATGATAAAGATGAGGTTCAGTTTTTTTATTTTATTTTGCTTTATTATTTTCAGATGCAGCTTTAAAGATTCTCATATTACTTGAATACCTCCATATTTTAGTGATTTTAAGACAATTAAATACAATCTAGACAAATTCATTTTGCTGGTTTTGCATTAGTGTTTTTGTTCAACCTGAACCTTGGGAGACTTTTTGTTACCATTAAAAGTTTTGCTGACAATTTTTTGTTTTGCATGCATTTAATAAACAATTAAATGTTTTTTTTAAAGTGGACTTAATGTCATTGTATTGAATTAGTGGATCAAAATGTATATCTAAATACAGGGCAGATGTTGTGAAGATATCATTTCTACACTCCGTAATGGTTCAGCAGCTGAAAATGCAGTTGCAAAAATGCATGAGAAAGGTCTGTTAGCACCTCGAAGATCTAGGCATCGGTTAACTCCTGGAACTGTTAAGTTTGCAGCATTTCATGTTCTCTCACTTGAGGGTGGCGAGGGCTTGACAGTACTAGAGCTTGCTGAAAAAATTCAAGTGAGCTGCATATCCATGTTAAGTGACTTTTATATTGTCTTGTTTGTTCTTAACTCTTGTCTCTTTACCTGTCAGAAATCTGGTCTTCGGGACCTAACAACCAGCAAGACACCTGAGGCATCAATTTCTGTTGCTTTAACAAGAGATGCCAAGCTTTTTGAAAGAATAGCTCCATCAACATATCGTGTACGTGCTGCATTTCGAAAGGATCCTGCTGATGCTGAGTCCATTCTTTCAGAAGCTAGAAAGAAAATTCAGATATCTGAAAATGGGTTTCAAGCTGGGGAAGATGCTGATGATGTTGAAAGAGAAGAAGAGTCAGAAAGTGATGAACTTGATGAGGATCCTGAAGTCGATGATCTAGTAAATCTGTCAAATGCTAACAAAACATCTAAACAGTGTGATGATTTCTCATCGAAGGGAAAAGAAAATTTGGGTCATGATGTTGAACTTCAAGATGACTTTGATAAGGATCTACCTTGTTTTCCTGAGAGTGGTTCCAAGAATGCTGATAGTCCAATTGCTATCCCTGGACAACCTGGTGCTTGTGAAGATCTGAATACTGGAAATCTTGGTGAAGATAATACAGAAATTGATGAAAGCAAGCCTGGAGAATCCTGGGTTCAAGGGCTGGCAGAAGGAGAATATTCTGATCTCAGTGTAGAGGAGCGTCTAAATGCTCTTGTTGTATTGATTAGTGTGGCAAATGAAGGAAATTCAATCCGTGTTGTACTTGAGGTAAAACTTATTCCATATAGTGTATTTCTTAGGTTGATTTTTGTATGTAGTCTATCCAATTGACACAAAGTGGCGTTCAGGATCGTTTGGAAGCAGCAAATGCTCTAAAGAAGCGAATGTGGGCAGAAGCTCAAATAGATAGAATTCGTCTAAAAGATGATACTTTGAATAAATCAGATTTGCCATCTATCAATGGGAATAAACCTGCTGGTGAGGACAACCAAAGCCCATTGCACACTAGTATTGGCAACAGCAACAACAATAATATGCCATCACCCAACACTGCAGAAAATCAAAAGTCAGCTTCTGTCGTACAGAGCCTGTCTATTGAAAAGCACTCATCAGTTCGTGATCTCTGCACTGGTCCTGATAACCCTCAGACTCAGCCATATACACAATGTTCAAAAAGGTCACGTTCTCAGCTGAAATCTTGTATTTCCCAGAGAGCAGAAGCTGTGTATGTCTACAGATCTTTACCCCTTGGGCAAGATCGCAGACGTAACCATTATTGGCAATTTGTTGCATCAGCCTCTTCAAATGATCCTGGCTCTGGCAGGATCTTTGTTGAATATCGTGATCGTAATTGGAGGCTCATTGATTCTGAAGAGGTAAGCTGTGTTCATTTTAGATGCATTTTTCTTTCTTCTTTCCCCCCATAAATAGGATGACCCCTGTTTGATCAACTCATTTCTGACTCTAATAGATGTCATACCATTTTTTTTTGTAAAATTGGACTGGTCATTTAATCAGTCAAAGCATTGGTTCATGTTTTAATGATTTGTTCGACCATGGTAAAACAAAAAGTGTATGTGTGTGTATTACAAACAAAAGGTTTATTATTTATGTTGTTGTAAAACACATTAACAAAAGTTTTGTAATGGACTAGTGGTAGAATGGTTTGCTCATTAACCTAGGGAGTTACATTGAGCAGTTTGGTCTTGCATGGCCAATTTCTAGCATTTTCCAACATTAAACAAAGAACCTGTTTATAATCAAATGGACCGTTTCGCATGGTTCACTGGTTTTTGGCCAGTTCAATGGTTCTAGAACTGGTTTCTGATCAGTGGTTTATATGTGGCCACAGCAAACTGCCCAATGGGTATGGTTCATGCTTGAACCTGTTAGACCAGTCAATCTGGTCCAGCTCCTAACAATCTACATCAAACACATTTCCTTGTGTTTCAGTTGTGCTTTTCTTCAACAGCTAACCTTTTAGAAAATATCATTAAAACAATAACCTTGAAAATATATTTTATAGTATCTTAGATTATAGTATTATATTTCCTTATTCAAGATCAGGAGTCTATCACTGGTATGAATACGAGTTTGTGCTTTGTATTTTGTATTACATCAAACCAATATCAAATTGCAGCCTCATCCCCACATCTATGGCCATATTCAGTCAGTTTAATCTTTGCCACATTGCCTTGCCTTTTCTGGCAGGTTTTTCCCCTTCATTGTTGTCTGATGTCCTTTCTGGCCATCAACATCACTGTAGCACCTCCCTCTGATTGGTCAACCACCAAAAACCTCGCCCAACTGGTTTGCATATATGCTCTAATGCTTGCTTCATGTTCTGCACGCACTGCTCCGCATCCACCAACCAATCCTTTCTCAATTCTAATGTCTCGCAAAACTTTTGGTTCCAAATGTTCAGTTATGGGTATGGAGGGTGTGTCTGGGCAATTCTTTCAACTCTAATAATATGAACACCTTCCCCTCCCTTTGATTCTCAGTATTTTTTTGTCTCTTTCCAAAGTTTTATTCTCCTTTATTTTTAATTTATTGGCTAGCCAAAGATGGAAATGCTGTTTGAATCTGTGGTGTTTTCTTTTTTTCAGGTCCCAATATTTTATGAATTTAAATGTAGCTTTAAGATTTGTCTTAATTGTTATAATTTATTCAACTATCGTATGCAGGCCTTTGATGTGCTTTTTAATTCACTTGATTCACGAGGGGTCAGGGAATCTCATTTGCGTCACATGTTGCAAGAGATTGAGAATTCCTTCAAGGAAAATGTTAGAAAGAATGTACAATGTGCCAAAATTGGAAGTAGAGGTGAAACTTGTATTAAAAATGAAGCTGATGAAACAGATTTCAGTCCTGATCACCATACTGGATCTGACAGTTCTAGCAGTACCCTTTGTGGCTTGAACTCTGATACTTTAGAAATTTCATCATCCTTCAAAATCGAGCTTGGGAAAAGTGAGAGTGACAAGAAGTCTGCCTTGAGAAGGTATCAAGAATTTCAGAAGTGGATATGGAAAGAATGCTACAACTCATATATATTATGTGCAATGAAATATGGGAAAAAGAGATGCAAACCTCAGGTTGTC
The DNA here is from genome assembly GCA_037954105.1 of Canavalia gladiata. NCBI lineage: Eukaryota > Viridiplantae > Streptophyta > Magnoliopsida > Fabales > Fabaceae > Canavalia > Canavalia gladiata. Next base: position 70,438,998 of record CM075658.1, read on the forward strand.
ATCTGTGATATCTGTCTCAACCCTTATTTCTTTGAAGACTCCCACTGCAATTCTTGTCACCGGACTTTTCCCTCAAATAATGGATTTAATTTTTCTAAGCATGCATTTCAATGTGGAGACAAGTCATCAAAAGATATTTATATTTTGGATTCATCTCTTCCCTTGCGAACAAGATTGCTTAAGGCCCTGCTGGCATTTATTGAGGTGAGTTGGTGGTGTGCTTTACATTCTTAACATAGAGCCTCCTGCTTTTTTAATTAAGTTTTAAAATGTTATGGTTGAGGGATACAGCATATTCACATTCTGATTTTCAGGTATCTGTTCCACCTGAAGCATTTCAATCAATTTGGACAGAAGATATTAGGAGGCGTTGGGGTGTGAAATTGAGCAAATCATCTTCTGTAGAGGAACTTCTGCAGGTTTTCCACTTCAATTAAAATTTTATCTTCCATATCTTTGCAACATTAAGAATCAATATCTACTTGAACATTTCTAAATTTAATGATCCATTTTTTCAGATATTGACCCAATTTGAGGGAGCATTAATGCGAGAATTTTTATCATCAGCCTTCTCTACAACCAGGGAACTGTTGGGGTTGAGTACTATGTCAGAGAGCACTGCCCATGCCTCTGTGGATCTCGAGTCAGTTGCTGTACTTCCATGGATTCCACTGACCACTTCAGCTGTGTCTCTTAGACTTCTTGAGTTGGATGCGTCCATTGTCTACATACCTCATGAGAAACCTGAGCCTTGCCAGGAGAAAGAAGATAGGGAATACATAGTGAGTCTTATATTTTCCTTGTTTTTTATTAGACTGCTTTTTCTCTTTTAATTTGGTATAACTATGAAAGGGTTGCTATGAGGTCTGTTGTCATTTTAATAAATAAAATTTATCTGAAAATAATGAAACTGAACTTTGTTGTCCAAGACACTATCAGGCAGATTAGATGATAAGTTTTCCGTTACACAAGTCCTTTAAGTCCTTTTTGTTGGAAAAATTTCTTGCTAATCATCTAACTTTGCCTTCGTACAGAAGCTTCCTTCAAGATATAATCCTTCCAAATCTAGAAAAGTGGCTGAACCAGCAGAATTGGATCATGATGAATTCAGGAAGGTTAAATCTGCTCCTGTGAAAATTGTGCGAAGCAACAATAAACGTCGACGAGGGAATCATGACAAAGGGCGGGGTAAAAAGCTATCAAAAACAATGTATGGTTCCAAACAAGATACTGGCCGCCGGAATGTTAAGGTCACTGCTGAGAATCTAAGTCAAAGAATAAAACAACAGGCAGGAGGATCACAAGGACAAGCTGGTGGACGCGGTCGCCGAACTGTCAGGAAAAGAAGAGTGGAGAAGAGGGCTGTTGAAGATTTGTTGTTGGGCCATAGGGGTGCCACTCGTAGCTCCAATACTGGTAAAGCACCATTTAGAAGCTTGGATGAGGACTGGGAAGATGAAAAGGCTACTAGTCCCATGACTCCCATCCACATGGGGGCTGCTGACCCTATTAACAGCGCCGACGAGGTGGAATCCGATGGCAATGCACGGGAAGTGGAATCGGATGACAACGTCCAAGCAATGGAATCCGATGATGATGTCCAAGCTGTGGAATATGATCGAGGAAACTGGGAGATAGGTTTTAATGGTACCCCCAACAGATGGAGTAGGCGTTTGGTTGGAATGAGTGATGAGGATGTGGAAGCTTCTGAAGATGACAAGGACAATGACAATGACAATGACAATGACAATGGCATTGAAGAGAATGAAGAAGAGGAGGATTCAGAGGCAGATGTTATGAGCGAGGGTTCAGATGCTATGGCAAATAGAGTTGTAAATGAAGAAAGCTCAGACTCGGATGTATCTGAAGATTCTTCTGTTTAGAACATTGTTTTCTAATTGATCCATGAAGGGATATGCATTTCTAGGCTGCAATACATTTTTCATATTGCACCTTTTCATGGTACTTGAGCATCCAGTCATGTCATGCCTTCGAAATAGTTTTATGGTTGAGAGGACTATTAGTATATATTATCCATGTTTGTTCATACATTTTGAAGCAAAGGACCTATAGGGCCAGCCTCATATTTTTTTTTCTTGTCATAGATTCATTAATTAATAAAATCTTATACCTTGATGATCTCATTCATTTTCTTTCACCAGAAAATTTTTATCCTGAAAATAGTTTCCGTTTGATTTAAAATTGATAGAATTGATTTTAATGAAATGAATCTTGAATCATTGAATTTTTAAAATAGGATATCAATTAATTGAAGTTATATATTTTTATTGAAATATTCTCTAATGGTGTAGCATAGTGTAGTAGTTAATTTTTATTCAAATGAAAAGATTTTGCAGGATGATTTAAGTGGTGGGTATTTGTGATTTTAAATATAAAAATAAAAAGAATTGGTTTAAGTGGAGAATATTTGTGATTTAAGTATAAAAAATAAAAAAAATACTAAATTGATAAAGATTTGCCTTTAATAATTTGTATATTGCACGGCACTTAACATTTTTTTTGACATTTTGTACAAAATGAAAAATCAAAAAAGATCAGTTACTCTTAAATTTGCTTATAAAAGCAACTATATCTCTACCGTGGTTTTTCTTTTGCTGCTTTTTAAGTAGGCAACCTCAAAGGATGAGTCAAGTTTTTAAGTTTATGTCTAATTATTTTTATTATATATTATAAAAAAGTTATCATAATTATTTAAAAATATATATTTAATCGTACAAATAATAATTATATGATATTTTTTTTATAAATAATTAAAAAAAATTATAATTAATTATATTTTTTTAATTGATTACAAACAATAATTAATTAAAAAAATATGTAAACAATTATAAAAAATATTCTGATTAATTTTATAAAAAATAGTGGTTATTAAGTTATATAAGTGATAAGTAATTGATTATACATTTTCATAATAATTACAAAGATAAATTATAATGATAAATTATAATATATAAATGTATGGATTTATTATAATTATGTTTAAGAATAAGTATTATTATTTAAAAGTTACTTTTAAATAAAAAAAGATAAAAGTACATCATATACATTATAATAATATGATGAGTGATTTTTTTTTTGAAAATGCTTTTAGAATTATCTATTATTTTTTTCTTTTAGTTTTTTTCTGTTTTTTTTTTAGATTTGACTAAGTCTTGGTCAAATAAATTGTTAGGTTGTTTTTATCTTATTGCTATGTTGTTGATAGTTTGTTTGGAGTTTGTTACTAGTTGATTTTTCCTATTCCTAGGACTAAGTATAGCTGTAAATGAAGGAAATATGCATCTTCCACTCTAATAGCTTTCTTCCCTATTGTTTATGTGTCTTATTGCTTTGAAAACAACAATTGGTATTAGAGTTTTATTCTTGAGAGACTTGTGATAGAAAAATTTGAAGGTTTTCAAGTGAGTTGAGTGCCACCAAACACTTCCCTTCAACATCAGAAATTTAAGCATGGAAGGAGACTCAAGTTTCTCAGCAATGGCACCTCCTATCTTCCATGGAGAAAATTATCAGATATGGGTAGTACATATGGAAGCCTACCTAGATGGTTTGGATCTATGGGAGGCTATTGAAAAGGACTACGGAGTCCCTACACTACCCTAAAATCCCACGATGGCTCAAATCAAGAATCATAAGGAGAAAAAAACTAGAAAATCCAAGGCAAAGGCATGCCTCTTTGCAGTAGTTTCATCAATAGTCTTCACACGAATCATGTCTCTAAAGTCAGCTAAAACTATATGGAATTATCTATGATGGAGATGATCGAATCAAAGGCATGCAAGTGTTGAATCTTATCAGAGACTTTGAATTACAGAAGATGAAGGAGTCAGAAACCATCAAAGAGTACTCTGAAAGGCTTTTGAACATAGTAAATAGAGTAAGATTGCTTGGTTCTGAATTTAAAGATTCTCGTATTGTTGAAAAAATTATAGTTACTGTACCTGAAAGATTTGAAGCTACCATAACCACGTTGGAAAATACCAAGGATCTATCCAAGATCACCTTGACAGAGTTGTTAAATTCTTTGCAGGCACAAGAACAACAAAGGATTATGAGAGAAGAAAGCTTTATCGAGGAAGCCTTGCATGCTAAACATGAGGTTGGTGGGACAAACAAAAAGAAAAAGCACAAAAACCAACAAGCGAATGGAGAAGGTAGTGTTAGCAACAAAAGAAAACCGGGAAGCTCAAAGGGATAGTATCCTCCTTGCAAGCATTGCAACAAGATAAGTCAGTCTCCATTCAAATGTTGGAGAAGGCCTAATGCTAAGTGCACCAAGTGCAATCAACTTGGGCATGAAACAATTATTTGCAAGAACCAAACACAGAAGCACGAAGCAACTCAGGTTGCTAATAAAGAGGAGGAAGATCAACTTTTTGTTGCAACTTTCTTTTCCAACAATGTTTCAAATGAATCTTGGCTAATTGATAGTGGATGTACCAATCACATGACTCATGACAAGGAGCTCTTCAAGGAACTGAAGCCCTCTAAAATCTTAAAAGTCAGGATAGGTCATGGCAGTTATATTCTTGCAAAAGGAATAGGAACCATTTCCATTGAGACACATTCAGGTACTAAAATAATTTCTAATGTGTTATATGTACCTGATTTAGACCAAAACTTGTTAAGTGTTGGTCAACTCGTAGAAAAAGGGTTTAAAGTTTTTTTTGAGGATAATTACTACTTGATAAAAAATGCTACATGTCAAGATTTATTTCAAGTAAAGATGAGAGGCAAAAGCTTCTCACTAGGTCTAACTTAAGAGGAGCATGTAGTTCTTTCAGTAAAAGAAAATGTTGCTAATTTATGGCATAAGAAGTTTGGGCATTATCACTATCAAGGGCTTCTAAAAATGCAAAAATATGAAATGGTAAGAGACTTGCCTGATTTTGAGTTGTTCTCTACAGATTGTCATGCTTGCCAATATGGGAAGCAAAGCAGACTTCCATTCCCAACAACCACTTGGAGAGCAACAAAAAGGTTGCAGTTGATTCACACTGATGTAGGAGGTCCTCAAAGGACTCCTTCACTTAAAAGGTAGTTGTTACTATGTTATCTTTATAGATGATCTAACCCGAATGTGCTAGATTTATTTTCTGAAACTCAAATTAGAGGTTGGAAGTAGTTTTTGGAAGTTCAAAACAAAGGTGGAAAATGAAAGTGGCTATAAAATTCAGACTTAAAGGTTTGATAATGGCACAGAGTATACCTCACATCAGTTCAATTCATTTTGTGAAGAAGCAGGAATTGAACGTCAATTAACAGCTCCTTATACTTCAGAGCAAAATGGATTCAGTGAGAGAAGAAATAGATTTATTATTGAGATGACTAAATGCATGTTGCATGAAAAGGATCTACCAAAGAAAGTTTGGACAGAAGCAGCAAGTACAACCGTCTTCCTTCAAAACAGGCTTCCCACAAAGGCAGTAAAAAATAAAACTCCTTTTGAAACATGGTATGGATACAAAGCTTCAATAAATTTTCTTAAAGTGTTTGTTTGCCTTTGTTTTACCTATGTTCCATAGTTTAAACAAGATAAACTAGACAAAAAGGTTGTTGCAGGAATTTTCATTGGATATAGTACACTTTCAAAAGCTTATAAAGTTTTCCAACCAGAAACTGAAACCATAACCATAAGCAGAGATGTGAATTTTATTGAAAATGAAAAATGGAACTCGGAAGACTCAAAGACTTCGTGTCAAAGTCAAGCTCATGGCTAGATGAAAGGGGGGATGATCCACCAGTTAGAGGCACTCAATTGCTCTCTGAAGTATATCAAAGATGCAATGTCGCAATATGTGAACCTGCTACCCCTGAAGAAGCTCTCAAAGACTCAAAATGGAAGAATGCAACGAAGGAGGAGTTGTTTATGATCGAGAAGAACAAAACTTGGGAGCTTGTTGATAAACCTCAAGGTAGAAAGGTAATTAGGGTAAAATGGGTATTTAGAACAAAGCAAAATGTTGACGGTTCAATCAATAAAGCAAGGCTTGTAGTCAAGGGGTATGCCCAGATTTTTGGTGTTGATTACTCTGACACATTTGCACTAGTTGCCAGGCTTGGTACAATCAGATTACTTCTTGCTATTTCTGCACAACTTGGTTGGAAAGTGCATCAGATGGATGTCAAAGCAGTGTTCCTTAATGGGATCCTTGAAGAAGAAATTTATGTTGAGCAACCTGAAGGCTTCATTGTGGAAGGCAAAGAAGACAAAGTCTATAAATTACATAAAGCTCTTTATGACCTAAAACAGGCTCTAAGAGCTTGGTATAGTCGAATAAATGATTATTTGCTTGGCCTTGGTTTTAAAAGAATTCTTTCAGAATTCACACTTTATGTTAAAAACAATAATAATGAGATTCTTGTTGTTTCTCTTTATGTGGATGATCTTTTGATTACAGGGAGCAGTGTAAAACTTATTGATGAGTTTAAACTAGATATGATGCAGGTTTTTGATATGACTAACCTTGGTCTGATGACTTATTTCCTTGGAATTGAGATCAATCAAGGAAAAAACTTGGTTTTCATTTGCCAAAAGAAGTATGCAAAGGAGATACTCAAAAAATTTAGAATGGAGGACTGCAAAGAGATGAGTACCGCAATGAACCAAAAGAAGAAATTAAGCAAAGATGATGAAGCTAAAAAGGTAGAGGAAAGATACTTTAGAAGTCTCATTGGATGTTTAATGTATCTTACAACAATAAAGCCTGATATAATGTATGCTATAAGCATTTTGTCAAGATTCATGCATTGTCCAAATGAAATGCATCTAAAGGCAGCAAAAAGAGTTATGAGGTACATTAAAGGAACCATCAATTATGGATTCAAGTTTCAAATGTCCCAAACAAGTCAAAATATGAAATTGTTTGGGTACTCTGATAGTGACTAGGGTGGTTCCTTGGATGACATGAAGAGCACTTCAGGATATTGCTTTAGTCTTGGCTCAGAAATTTTCTCATGGTGTTCAAAAAAACAAGATGTTGTGGCTCAATCAACTGTAGAAGCAGAATTTGTGGCGGCAACAGCAGCAGTAAACCAAGTTTTGTGGCTGAGGAAGATCTTGGTTGATTTACATATGGTGCAGACCAAAGGTACGGAAATGTTTGTGGACAATCAAGCTGCAATTACAATTTCTCACAATCCTGTGTTTTATGGGAAAACTAAACATTTCAATATCAAACTCTTCTTCTTAAGAGAGGTGCAAAAGGATGAAGATATAACTCTTGTCTACTGTAAGACAGAAGACCAACTAGCTGATATATTTACAAAGTCTTTGTCAATCAACAGATTCAAACTTAACAAGGAAAAACTTGGAGTTTGTAGTTCTTGAAGCAAGGAGAAGTGTTGAAAATGCTTTTAAAACTATCTATTATTTTCTCCTTTTAGTTTTTCTTCTTTGCTATTTTTTTTCAGATTTGACTAAGTCTTGGTCAAATAAATTGTTAGTTGTTACTATCTTATTGTTGAAAAATTGTTGCTAGTTTGTTTGAAGTTTGTTATTAGCTGATTTTTGCTATTCATAGCATTATAAATACAACTGTAAATGAAGAAAATATGCATCTTCCACTCCAATAGCTTTCTTCCCTATTGTTTATGTGTCTTATTGCTTTGAAAACAACACTTTCCCCCTCCAAATGAGACATTAGCATTTTCATTAGAAGAAATATTGAAGAATAGTAGAGAGAGATGCATTGTTGTCAAATCAATCGAGGAAAATTAAGTAGAAAATACCAAAAACTCATCCATCTTTCACTCATTTACAATATCTATTGTTCTTCCTTATGGGGACGATCAATCTTAAGAAGATATTTCATTAACTGAGACAAGGAGAAGTCAAAATATAAAGAGAATAGAAGTTATTCTCAGGAAGTTTGTTGCATTTCGTTTTCAAGACAGACCTATTGAATATGGAAATGTAGTGAATGCTGGGATATTTTTTCAGCGGTTTGTTGTAGATTGCTACACAATGATTGAATCCCAAATACTGTAATACTATTCATTAGATTGCATATAAAAGAACTTAAATATAAGGTTTTGAGTGGTTTAGAGGAAGCTGTTACACAATGATTGAATCCCAAATACTGTAATACTATTCATTAGATTGCACAAAAAAGAACTTAAATATAAGGTTTTAAGTGGTTTAGAGGAAGCTGTTAATAGAGATGAGATGTTGATCCTGGTTTGGCAGGAATGCGTATCATTTTGCATGCATGATTCACATGAAATATGAAGTATATGTTCAATAACTTCCAAGATTGCAATGACAATATGAAAGAGATTTGGTTATCTTAATTTGTTCATAACTATTAGCATATAATTCAAGTTGGATGAAAAAAAAATTGTTTAGATAGAGGACTTTAAGCCTGAAGATCGTCCATAAATTTGTGCAAAGTGTATGGAAATTGGATCAATTTTGATTTATAAAAAAAAATATTTGAAAAATATTTTGCAGGAAATTAAGTTATTTTAATGTGTTCATAATTTTACACTAATATTTAGTGTACTCTAAAAAATAATAATAATTACATTATTGTCTAATCTTTCAGGAATATGTACAGTAGATTTTGAAAAAGAGGTCTTCTCCATGTCCATATTTTCCTGTCACTGATTGGAGATAACAAACTTAAAACAGGAAATGACATTGACAAGGCAATATCTGCTAAATTACTTGATTCTGCTTTATATCCAAAATTATCAACAACAGTGGCAAACTACATGCTTCATGGACCATGTGGCAATGCTAATTAATCTTCTCCATGCATGAATGATGAGAAGTGTTCAAAATTCTTTCCAAAGAAATTTGAGAATTCAGCTTCTATTGATGAGGAGGAACATCCAAAATACAAGAAAAGAAATATTAGAATTGTCATAAGCAAAAAGGACAATGATATGGATAACAAAAATATGGTTCCATACAATCCTCAACTCATTATGAAGTACCGAGCTCTTCTTTATTTCTTCATGATAAGAAAAAAAAGAAGACAAGATTTGAGAAGCAATTAGATGATGTCAATGTGGAGTATTGTAACAAATCGAACTCCATTAAATATTTATTGAAATATGTCAATAAAGATCCTAATATAATTACTGTTGAGATTTCAATCAAGATAACAATTCAAATAATTGCAAATCAAATGATGAGATTAAACAGTACTTATGACTAGATATTTGTCTCCGTATGAAGCAATGTAGAGAACATATATTTGAATTTGATATACATGATAGATGACCACTTGTTATGAGACTCAGTTTTTATCTTACAAATCAACCATGCATTCTTTATACAGATGATGAGAACGTTGAAAATATAGTTGACATGAACAAAAAATGGATACAATGTTCAGTTCCTGATTCAAGGCTAATAAACTGTATGATGCAGGAAGGGAACTTTTGTATGCAAACTTTCCAACAAAGTTTGTATACAATAGGCTAATGAGATTATGGCAGCTAAGAAAGAAGGGATATGTTGTTGGTAGATTAAATTATTTTCCTTCTGAAATTAGAAAATTTTATTACATGAGTTTTATTGACTGTGAAAAAAAGGTGTACAAGCTATGGAAATATTAAGACAGGCAATAGTGTCATATATAATACATTTTATGGAAGACTGAAAAGCAATGAAATTGCTAATAGATGACAGATAGTTTATAGAAGAAATAAAAGAAGCAAGCAAATTAGCTTTTAGAAATCAGTTGTGAAAGCTTTTTGTTACTATGTTTTTTATGAGAACTATTAGAAAACACAGTGATGTTTGGAATAGTACTTGATAGATATTAGTTAATGGTATATTCTTTATAAAAAAAGAATTATGATTATACCATGTATTGTCTTTCATAATATTACTATTTAAAATCATAATTTTGTCAAAAAAATTTAACCATTAATTTATATTTTTAATTTTTAATATTCTATTCCAATAATGTACATCTTTAAATTGGAAAGAATGAATTGAAGAATCTTTGCCTCATTTAATTGGAAAAGTTATTTCATTATTGGTAGGTTATAAATTTTTTATTTCCTATCCATAATTTGAAGAAGTTCATACATTTAAAATTAGATTTATCGTTGATGAATTGAACCACAGGAAAGATGATTGGACTCATAGGAAAGTTGAATTGGTTCAAAAGCTAACACCAAAATAGAGATAAGTTTATAAAGAAAAACTGTGAAATCTGGTCTCAATAACTGATGGATTCTATTTTTTATATGGTTATACCAAAACAAGAAAAGTATTTTATTTAGAATACTTCGTTTGCTGGTCTTCATTCTAAACTCATAGCTCTTAATATTACTTCAAGAGGAATTGCTTCTTTGCTTTTGCGTGGAGGAAGAATAGTCCATTCTCAATTTTGTATTCCAGTGGATGGTAATGACACATCAACATGCAACATTAAAAGTCTAAGAGCCAAAATTTTGCTAAAAACAATTCTGTTTTGAGGCAGTAGATTGTACTTTATGAGATATAATGAAAATTAAGAAAGCAGAAAATGCTGATAAGGTTTTTTTAAATGAAGTCATTGTGCTTGAAAGTGATTTTAGACAGATTTTGTTTGCGATCGTTAGACAGTAGACATTATATAGTTGAAACATCAATTAACTTATTTATATCTGGAAACATTGCAATTTTTTTAGGTTAATAAAAAGTATGAGATTAACTTCTACCCAAAATGTTGAGAATGTTATTAATATATATTAAAAAGATTGAAAATTGAATTTTATAGATAGACAATATGATGATATCATTTTTTCATATTTATTGGTATAAGAATTAAATAACTTTTTTATATATTTAGAATATTTTATTTATTTGAATTGTTTTTTTTAATTTTACATTAATTAGATGTGATGTATATTATAAATATATAATGTGAAAGTAAATTTTTTTTATGAACTTGTTTTTAGGATTGAGTTAAACTTCAAGTTCAATTTTAATAATTTTTAAAAAAATTAAGATAATTTTTTATTAAATACAATATAAATTAAATTATATTTAAAACATTATTATAATTCTAGCATGTTTTATACATATTATTATAATTAGGTATTTTGAAATACGAATTATCTTAACTCTAACTTTCAAAATTATTGAAATGGTAAATGATTACATTTTTTCAATTATTTCAAAATCGGAAAAATAACATTTATGCTTAGAATCAGTATATTTTTTCATATGAAAACTTTGAAATTAGAGAAGAATGGTTTACACCTGAATTTTTGAATGATTTTAAATGTTTAAGATTTCTTAATCACAAATTAAGATTGAAAGTCGGTGTTCTATGTATATTATTGAAAAATATTTATTAATCTTCTAGATTATATAATGGAATTAGGATTATTGCTAATGAATTAAAGAAGAATGTTATTGTTGTAACAATGATTATAAGAACAAATATGTTATATTCTAAGAATGAATATGATTCTTTCATATTCGAGGTTTCAATTTAAATTTTTATTTTATTTTATTGTATTTTACAATAACAATTAACAAAAATTAAAGAGAGTCATTATTTAATATTAATCTTCTTTCCAAGAGCGAATTTTGACATGGATAGTTTTATGTAACTTTATCTAGGATTTGACCAACAAAAAGTCTTAAAATATTTGGATGATCAAAGTATTGAATATCCTTCTAAAAAAATATAGTTTACAAGGAGATTTTTTTCCTACGTTTAGCTATTATGTATTTCATATTGTTACAATTTTATCTATATAATATTTTGAATATCCCGTATTATAATATAATCAATAGTAAATTCTTTTTTTTAAATCTTTTGTAGTTTCTAGTCATACTTTACATTCTCTGCATTTTGTAAGTAATAAATAAATTAAAAAATGCTAGAAAAGGAGGATGCCATATAAGAACTACTTCTTTAAAAAGTAAAAATTTAGCGAATCTAATAATTGTAAAAATAAATGAAATACTATATCTTGTTGTTTTTAAAAGCGATAACATATAAAATAAGAGGAAAAAAGGGAATAGGAGAGAAAGATACATCTATTTCCTTCGTTCAGAGTTACATTTATAGAATTAGAATAATAGAAAAAAAATTAACTAATACAGACTGAAAACAAACTAGCAACAAAATAACAATAATCGTAATAACTTATTTGATTGAGATTTAGTCAAATTGAAAAAAAAATACAAAAATAGAAAGAGAAATAATGGATAGTTTTAAAAGAAATTTCAATACTCTTCCTTACTTTAAGAATTGCACACTCTAAGTGTTTTCTGGTTAAGTTTGAATTTGTTGATTGATAAAGATTTTGTAAATATATCAGTTAGCTGGTCTTCCATCTTGCATTAGACAAGAGTTATATCTCCATCTTTTTGCACCTCTCTCAAGAAGAAAAGTTTAATATTGACATGCTTAGTTTTCCTTTGCAACACAGGATTATGAGAAATTACAATTGTAGCTTAATTGTCCACAAACACTTTTGTACCTTTGGTTTGCACCATATGCAAATCAACCAAAAATTTCCTCAGCCACAAAAATAGGTTTACTGCTGCTGTTGCTACCACAAATTTTGCTTTTGCAATTGATTGAGCCATAATTTTTTTTTCAACATCATGAAAAAAAATTTGAGACAAGGCTAAAGCAGTATCTCTTCATATCATCCAAGGAACCACCCCAATCACTATCAAAGCACCCAAACAATTTTAGATTTTGACTTGTTTAGGACATTTGAAACTTGACTCCATAGTTGATGGTTCCTTTGATGTACCTGATAACTCTTTTTGCTACCTTTAAATGCACTTCATTTAGACAATGCATGAATCTTGACAAATGCTTATAGCATACAATATATCAGGCCTTGTTGTTTTAAGATACATCAAACATCCAATGAGACTTTTAAAATATCTTTCCTCTACTTTTTTAGCTCCATCATCTTTGCTTAATTTATCCTTTTGGTTCATTACAGTAATCATCTCTTTGCAATCCTTCATTCTAAATTCTTTAAGTATCCCTTTTGCATACTTCTTTTGGAAAATTAAAACCAAGTCTTTTCCTGGATTGATCTCTATTCCAAGAAAATAAGTCATCAAACCAAGGTCAGTCATATTGAAAGCCTGCATCATATCTAGTTTAAACTCATCAATAAGCTTTACACTACTCCTTATAATAAAAAGATCATCCACATAAAGAGAAACAACAAGAATCTCATTGTTATTGTTTTTAACATAAAGCGTGAATTTTGAAAGACTTCTTCTAAAACTAAGGCCAAGCAAATAATCATCTATTCGACTATACCAAGCTCTTGGAGCCTGTTTTAGGCCATAAAGAGTTTTATGTAATCTATAAACTTTGTCTTCTTTTCCTTCCACAATGAAGCCTTCAGGTTGCTTAACACAAATTTCTTCTTTAAGGATTCCATTAAAGAATGCTGATTTAACGTTCATCTGATGCACTTTCTAGTCAAGTTGTGCAAAAATAGTAAGAAGTAATTTGATTGTATCAAGTCTCGCAACTGGTGCAAATATGTCAGAGTAATCAACACCAAAAATTTGTGCATACCTCTTAACTAGAAGTTTTGCTTTATGCTTATTGATTAAACCATCAGCATTTTGCTTTGTTCTAAATACTCATTTTACCTCCAATTACCTTTCTACCTTGAGGTTTATTAACAAGCTCCTAGGTTTTGTTCTTCTCTATCATAAACAACTTCTCTTTCATTACATTCTTCCATTTTGATTCTTTGAGAGCTTCTTCAAGGGTAATAAGTTCACATATTGTGATATTGCATCTCTGATATATTTCAGAGAGCAATTGAGTGCCTTAAACTGGTGGATCATCCTCCTTTTCATATATCCATGAGCTTGACTTCGACACGAAAGTCTTTTAAGTCTTCTAAGTTTCATTTTTCATTTTCAATCTGCTTATGGTCATAGTTTCAGTTTCTGGTTGGAAAACTTTATAAGCTTTTGAAACTGTACTATATCCAATGAAAATTCCTACAACAACCTTTTTGTCTAGTTTATCTCTTTTAACATGTGGAACACATGTAAAACAAAAGAAACCAAACACTTAAAGAAAATTTATTGAAGGTTTGTATCTATACCATGCTTCAAAAGGAGTTTTATTTTTCACTTCCTTTGTGGGAAGTTTGTTTTGAAGGAAGACTATTGTACTTGCAGCTTCTGCCCAAAATTTCTTTGGCAAATCCTTTTCATGCAACATGCATCTAGTCATCTCAATAATAAATCTATTTCTTCTCTCATTGATTCCATTTTTCTTTAAAGTATTAGGAGTTGTTAATTGACGTTCAATTCCTACTTCTTCACAAAATGAATTGAACTGATGTGAGATATACTTCGTACCATTATTAGACCTTAAAGTTTGAATTTTACAGCCATTCCCATTTTCCACCTTTGTTTTGAACTTCAAAAAAATGCTTCCAACCTCTGATTTGAGTTTCATAAAATAAATTCACATGTTCGAGTTAGATCATCTATAAAGATAACATAGTAACGACTACCTTTAAGTGAAGGAATACTTTGAGGACCTCTTACACCAGTGTGAATCAATTGTAACTTTTTTGTTGCTTTCCAAGTGGTTGTTGGGAATGGAAGACTATTTTGCTTCCCATATTGGCAAGCATGAAAATTTGTAGAGATCAACTCAAAATCAAGCAAGTCTTTTACTATTTTAGATTTTTGCATTTTTAGAAGCGCTTGATAGTGATAATGTCCAAGCCTCTTATGCCATCAATCAGCAACATTTTCTTTTGCTGAAAGAACTCTATGATCCTCCTAAGTTAGATCTAGGCAGAAGCTTTTGCCTTTCATCTTTACTTAAAATAAATCTTGACTTTTAGCATCTTTGATCAAGCAGTAATTATCCTTAAAAAATACTTTGAACCCTTTTTCTACTAGTTGACCAACACTTAACAAGTTTTGGTCTAAGTCAGATACATATAACACATCAGAAATTGTTTTAGTACCTAAGTGTGTCTCAATGGAAATAGTTCCTATTCCTTTTGCAAGAATATAACTGCCATGGCCTGTCGTGACCTTTGAGACTTTAGAGGGCTTTAATTCCTTGAAGAGATCCTTGTCATGAGTCATGTGATTGGTGCATTCATTATCAATTAATCAAGATTCACTTGAAACATTGCTGGAAAAGTAGGTTGCCACAAAAAGTTGATCTTCCTCCTTTTCATTAGCAACCTGAGTTGCTTCATATTTTTGGGTTTGATTCATGCAAATAATAGCTTCATGCCCAAGTTAATTTCACTTGGTGCACTTAGCATAAATTCTTCTCCAACATTTGAATTGAGAATGACCTATCTTGTTGCAATGCTTGCAAGGAGAATACTTTTCCTTTGAGCTTCCTGATTTGCTTTTGTTGCTAACAGCACCTTCTCCATTTTCTTGTTCGTTCTTGTGCTTCTTCTTTTTATTTCTCCCACCAACTTCATGTTTAGTAGCATGCAAGGCTTCCTTGGTTAAGCCTTCTTCTCTCATAATCCTTCATTGTTCTTGTGTTTGCAAGGAATTTAACAACTCTGTCAAGGTGACCTTGGATAGATCCTTGGTATTTTTCAATGTGGTTATGGTAGCATCAAATCTTTCGGGTACAATAACTAGAATTTTTTTAACAATACGAGAATCATTAAATTTAGAACCAAGTAATCTTACTCTGTTTGCTATGCTCATTGATAAAACTGTTGCAAAGAGGCATACCTTTGCCTTAGATTTTCTAGTTTTTTTGTCCTTATGATTCTTGATTTGAGTCATCGTAGGATTTTCAAGTAGTGCAAGGACTTCGTAGTCTTCTTCAATAGCCTCCCATAGATCCAAAGCTTCTAGGTAGGCTTCCATCATATGTACTAACCATATCTAATAATTTTCTCCATGGAAAATAAGGGGTGTCATTGTTGAGAAACTTGAATCTCCTTCCATGCCTAGGGGGTACCATTGCTGAAAAACTTGAATCCTCTTCCATGCCTAGGGGATGCCATTGCTGAGAAACTTGAATCCCCTTCCACACTTGAATTGTTGGTGTTGAAGTATAGTGTTTGATGATACTCAACTCACTTGAAAAACCTTCAAATTTTTGTCACAGGTACCTAAGAATAAAGTTTTTGATACCAATTGTTTTTCAAAGTAGTAAGATACAAAATAAGAGAGAAGAAGGTAATGGGAGAAAAAAGATGTGTTTATTTTCTTCATTCAAAGTTATATTTATAGAGCTAGGATAAAAGAAAAAATTTAACTAATAACAAACTGCAAACAAACTAGCAATAAGATAGCAACAATCATAATAACTTATTTAACCAAAACTTTGTCAAATTTAATAAAGAAAACAGAAAAAAAAATAGATAATTCTAAAAGTAATTTCAAAGTATCTATAATCCAATAGAGTCCACAAAGTGGGTTAACTAAGCAATCTCACATTATAATTCTAATCCTTTACACAAGATACAAGATAATTAACAGGAAAACAAAAAGTAACTTCCATCCTTACACGTGTTATCCAAGTTTCATTAAATAAATAAATAAAAAGAAAAAATTGCTAGTTGTTCACATTCATGTTCCTTTTCTCCAAAAGATTGAAACTTCATGCGTGATTGTTTTTACACTTGGATGAGCCTCAATTGGATCTTCTGCTGTGTAGCTGCTTGATAAATGTTGTGAAAGATTCGATCACCCTTGAAATTCAAAAGAGAAGATGGCAATGTACCAACAAAACCACAATGGTGTCGAACATTGGAGACACTGCATGAATTTAGGTACAGACATACATGTTTTTTCGTTGTGTCTGGTTCGTGCCGTATTTTGCCCTCCACACCACGCTTTGAGCTCAACCCAGTGTAAAGTTTGGTATATATTCCCAATGCTCAACACTGTTTCTATTAAAATCTCATTATTTAACTTGCTACGATTAATATTTGTTGCCTTTTTCGTATTTAGTTTTCTTAGAAATAATGTTATTGTGGTTATTTAGTTATGTTTGTTCAAATCTTGGCTTTGTCCAAGAAAGCAAACTAGTTATCTAGGATTATGCACTAAAACCCTTGATTGATTTGTTATTATGAGGGAAGGCATTATCTTTTAGTATGTTTAACTATTGTCATTAAGTCTTTCTTACTATCCAATTGGGAAAATGATGATCAAGATGGAAATTGGTAGATTTTTAGGATATATCATTAAAATTGAAGGTGTAATCTATGTAAAAACTTTTGGCCTGTCATAAAGTTTATAAATCAAGTTATTTTGGTTGGGTAGAAAGATAAAATAAAATTTAAATCTGCCATATTTTTCTCTGGCATAATTGCATAAACTTACTTCCTTTCTGTATATTTGATTTTATGTTGATAATTTAAATGGAGAATCTGTTCTTGATGACAACAGTCAAAAGTTGAAGGAAAGTAGAAAAAATCTATTATCTGCAATCTATTCTGTGTATCATGAAGGTTTGTCTTTCAACCATTTTAAATTATGTCATCTGCATATTCCAAAAGTTCCCTATTGCTCTTCCCAAGTTATAGCAGGAAGCAATATAGCTGTAGCTTCTCTTCTAGCATCATGCTTTAGGGTGTTTGTGAAAGCAATGAATTTGCTCATGATTGGTTTCTGTATCCATCCGTGCCCCTCCATTGAACAAAAGAAAAGTCAGTGTGTTGAATAGTCTTAGTTTTCTTATTAATGGCATTTGGATGGACCTCCTTTACACTTAACTTGGTCTTATTGATCTAATATTATGTGATAAATGAAATTTGCAATCAGTGTTTCCTTCTGATGCAGTATAGCTTGATGTACATAATTGGAAAGTTAAAATTCATGTATCAGATAGATGATTCGATAATTATGTATTAATATATCTAGCAATCTGATTCCTTGCTTGTTGAGAAACAACTTAAAGCTCTGGAGGAAAAGGTCTCTGAAGTTCAACTGATTTGAGAAATAGGCTTGTACTTGGGTATGCTTGGGCTACCTTGAGAAGGAACAACTTTGATCTCCATATTTTAGATTCTAAACCACAAGATGCTGAAAACAGTCTGGAAGTTGTTACTATACAACTTGAACTGGTTTATTTCTAGGCTATTGCTTATTGTTATTGTTATTGTTATTTCTTTTATATGCAAATTAAATTTGTTATCTGTGACTGTAATATTTACTGAAGTACTGAAGCTTATATATACTCCGGGGATTTTCCATGTGCAACAAGAAAATAGAGGTAAAGTAAGGATACCTTAAGAGAGTTTGAAGTGTTGAGAAAGCAACTAGAAATATTCTGCAGCGGAAATCAAATTTTGCCGAAATACACTATTCATTCCTATATTCTTTTATTATGTTTTGTATCATTTTCACTGGGGTGAGTTGGGTTATTTTTGTCATTTCTCTTTTCTTAGGGTGGTCATAGTAGAACTGTATAAAAAAAAAAAAAGCAAAGGAAAAAGTGGCTTGTGCATAAATTATCTAAGGTGCATTGTACAGAAAATTTTCTAAGTTGACCTGTTTTAGTGAACCACTACCCAGCAAGCTCTTTAATGTGACACTTGCGGCAATGACACATCAAAGAGGAGACATAAGAATAAATGTGGCAAGAAAGTTGGACTTGGAATGTATATCTAATCCCTTCTAGACCTAGTACTGTGTTTAATGTATCACTGTTGACAAAGTTGTTAGCTGATACAATTGGCCATTATGATTTTCCATTCTTCCTTACTCTATATGCAATATAACTAGCTAGCCATATTAATTTAAGGCTTAGTTGAGTGATGCTCACCTTTGTTGATATTGTTAATCTTTTCCATTCAGATGGGTGGGAGTTCCCAAACAGTGGATTCATGTTCAGCATCCTGAGCACATATAGTGAGATGTACAAAGTTCATTTTTTTTATGTTTATAAACCTTAAATAATAGAATGTATTATGTTCTTGTGCATTTTTAGTCTCTCTTATCTTACTGTTTGTATTTATGTCTGTATGTGTGTGTTTGTGCATGAGCAAAGAAGATGATACTACAGGCTCAAAAGCAAACGCCCTTTACAAGATTGCACATTCTTGAAGTCAAATTTTAAATGTTTCAAAATAATATAGTTTAAGTTCGTCAGTCAAATTTTTTGATGTGAAGGTAATGAATACTTAATGTCATCGGCAATGACATCAACCACACGCAACCAGTTTGATGTTTCTTATAAAAAGGGTATTCAAGAAATGACTGAGGCAATTGCATATTATTGCCACACACTGAAATTACTCCTCCTTATGTTTGCCATTATAACAATTTTGTTTTGTTCATTTTTTTATTTTGATTTTAAAAGATCAATAAATAATTAGTTCTCTTCAAATTTACCCTTAATATTTAATACATACTTTGTTAAATAATGTGTTAAACAATTAATAAGCTAAGAGACAAAATAGAAAAAATAATAAATTTTTCTAAAAATTAGAATATCAATCATGTTTTTTAATTAATCTTAAAAATCACATAACAAAAAATTGAGAAAGTAACTATTTATCCTAACTTTAAGTGCATTGCATTCATACATCTCATGGATCCTAATTTTTCATGACTCAATTTATTTTTTGTTTATTCCACAGTTTATCAAAAGCATTCTTAGTGAATGGTGATCTTCAGGCGCTGGATTCATATTTATCTTACACTTTGTTTATAATTTAAATAAAATAAAATCTTGTATTCTTACATGCCCCTTTTTCAAAATACTCCAAAATTAGAATGAATGCTTCTTTATCACTTCACTTTCTCTTCCACCGCCTTCGTGTGTATATATATATATATATTCTCTTTGGAAAGACAGCAGAAAGTAATCAAAGTTCCGCCAAATGCGCATTCTACTTCTCTTCATCCAAGAAGAATAAAGGTTAAAAGTAAAAAACAAAAAGAAAGAGATAGGGTTATGTCTGAACTCTGAAGCGAATTCTCCAAATCAAAATAAAACATATCCATACAAGACACCACTACTCAAATCAAAATCAAAATCAAAATCTATACAGCTGCGGCTGCGGCGCACTTTTAAATCTTGTTACTTGATTTTGTGCAGATTTATTGCGGTTTTGGATGAGTCATCTTATTTTGATTTCATATTTTTCAAAATAAATTTTTTACCTGACCCTTCAATGTTCTTCTTTATCTTCACCCCCATTTGCTATGACAAAAAATTGTTAGTTTCTTTTTTGTCAATAGTTTAGAAAGAATGCTTTGTCACGCATATTGATTTACCGGAGAATGGAGTTTCTCATATTGAATTTTTACATTTTATATCATACGAAAGTTATGTTCATTTTCTTATAATTTTAGAAATGTTTAATAGGACTCACTTATTTAATATCTGCCAAAATCTAGAGATAGATATAAATTTTTTACGTAAATGTGAACATAATGAGAATTCATTTTACTTTATTATATTCTTTTATCATTTAATACTAGCAAATATTTAGTAAATTGTATAAGTATTTATAAATATGACGAAATATAAAATAACATAAATAAATTTTAACTGTAGAAGTTTATTTTATTGGTAATAAATAAATTTAAATTTAAATATAAAAATACATGTTGAATCTTTCAATTTTAAAATATCTTTAAAATTGGTTTAACTTGTAGAATATTGTTTTGATGGTGATTTATAAATATCTTGTTATACTCAATTTGGTTGAAGAAATTTATGGATTGATTAAAGAAATTAAATAAAGTAAAAATATCATTTGATTAAATAATTAATTAAAGACAAAAATACTGATTTGATTTAATACAGAAGCTGAACATACAGGTGTATGTTAGTTCAAGTAGTAAGAAACTTAATTCACATAGGCAAGGTTTTTGGTCGAGTTCCTGAATGAAAAAGAAAATAAGTGTAGTACTCACTCAAATTAATTAAAACACAAAGTAGCTTATTGCTTTTACAACATATCAAAATTAGAAACCTGCTATGAAACTGCCTTAAACATGCTCTAAACATGTAATTAATCCTACATTCAATGCTTGACTATTTTTATTATAAAACTAGTTTCTCATTTATCCTGAGAGATAATATTCTGGGAAAAAAAAAGACATTTTCATTCACAACAATAATTGTGTTCATGATTATGAAATACCATATAATAGGAAAAGGTGTATAAAGTAAGAGAAGGAAAAAAAATAAATGAAAAATTACGTAATTCATTTTCAGGTTCATGTGTGTGTTATTTTGATCCAAAGAATTGTTTTCTTTCTTCTGCAGGTACAGGATTTAACATTGTAACCAATTTACCCTTTTCTTTTTGGTGGTGGGCTTTAACTAGTCAAGTAGTTGAACTTTAATCTTCTCTTCTTTCTTTTTTTTTTTATGAATTGAACTTTACACTTTTGCTTTATAAAATGAATAACCATGATTATAGGGGCACCTTCCTCTCTTGCGGGGTCACAACCAAGTCAAAAATAGATATCTTGGATGTAGGCACAGTTCTGCATACAAATAAGACATGGAAGCTTCTCTACCTTCAGTTTCTGCTTTTCAAATTGTTCATTCCACTCTTTTCCTCTCTCTCTCTGCATCTCTCTATCCTAATTTCTTTTATTACCTTTTATCCATCTATAAATTAACAAGAACTGCAATATCTGAACATAAGGAAAAAGGCACAAAAAAAAAAATTGATTTCTCTTATTATAAAAAAATAAATTCAAATTTGGATTTTATTTTTCTTCAGTTGAAATTTCCAACAGAACATGCAAGATCCTGGAGGCAACCTACTCAGATTTTCTTTTCCCTTTCTGGCTATTGCAACTAAATCAGCTTGAAGCTGATTCCCAACTTACATGCTCTTTTTATGACATGAAACAAGACAAAGTCATGTTCATATTCACCCTCTCTAATTATTCACATGGCTCTAGTATTTGACATCAAGGAACCATGAACTCTTCAAAACAGTCACTTATAAGTTATCACAGTAATTAAATAAATTATAATATGTTATTATTTCTGTAATAATTCATATTTATTTTTAAATTTTTAATTGTTTTAAAATTTGTTTTATATTAATTATATACGTTATAATACAACCCTGTTGTACTTTTACATTTTTAAAAAATTTCATTCTTTCATATTTATATCTTGTTGTATCCGCATCCGTGTTTGTTTGTCTAGGTTGGCATGCATGGTGCTGATGCATGACACACACAATTGTTTGTCTAGGTTTTGTCCAAAATAGAAAGGGTACACTTGAATTTCTTGATCATTTTTTGTTGGGTATTCTTCTTCATCTTTACCAAAGTTGAATTTTTTACTAATTGAAAAATTGAAGTTTAAGGAGCAGTAAGATTGTTTAATTAAAAAACATGAAACAAAAAGTCAAGTAATGTGGCGAAAGCTATAACCAAAAGAAACAGAAGTCAAATAGAGCACCAACCCTGCACTGAATTCATGTGCAAAGGAATTGAGAGGGCCTAATAAGGGACGCATGCACTTTGATAAAAGGGCACTAAATAAGCGCGTTGTTGTTCACTCTATGCAGTAAAAGGGGTAGGTGCAGTCCATAATCTAGACAAAGGATAGAGGGCACATGGTGTGTGCACCAAATGCCATTATTTTCAATTTTTCATGTCCCACCCACTCCACAATTCACGCATAATTACTCGACCAGGCCTTCCTTCTCTTTGGTCTCATTTCCATACTACCCCTTCTGCCTTAATCATCCTCCAAGTTTCAACTTTTTCAGAACACCATCATCTACCCCACCATTTAATAACAACTATACTTAACTTTCAATTAACAATAATCTACATCCGGATTTTCTTTTGCAGGGTAATGGGGTATGAATATGATTACTTTTTTGCCCAAAAGCCAAAACATTGAAGTTAATTTTGGGACGTATTTCTATTAGTAGACCCAGGATTATGGTGATATTTGCACTATGGTAGCAATCAGTGTGACAGCGTTTGGATTACTGGAATGTGTAATTGTTTTTATATAATTCATAATACCCATATAAGAAGTCTAATATAAAAGATATTATTTGCATTCATGCAATGGTTGTATAGATTACTAATCGATCATGGGTTTGCTTAGAAGTTACGAAATATGATAAGTTAATTAAATGTTAAGCTCAAATTGGATAAGGATCACGAGAAAGCTGGATTAAATAACAAGAATTTTTTGCAGAACAAGATTTGCAATTTATAATGATATGTTGCTTTGCATAAAGAAAACAAGCAAAGTTCTCAGTCCTGCCAAGAGTATATAAGGATAAAAAATATATATAATAACCATAAATATGGTTAAATTTAATTTGTTTTTTATATTTTGTTAATTCTCATCAAGTTTTTTCGCAATGATATCAACTACGTAACATATATTTTCATTTATCACTTCAAAACAATTGCTGACATAATTAGATAAATGTTATATTATTACAAATTGATAATAAGAATTATTTTTTAAAAATTTAAAATTTATGAAGAACGAAGTCAATAAAAAATAAAATAAAATATTTTATATTTATATTTATAAAAATTAAAATAATTTTTGGTCAAAAAGTAAAAACATATTTAAATTAGCAATACAATATGACTAACCCAAGAAAAAAAAAACTGCAGGGCCCATTCAATCGGCTAAAGTTTGCCTTATGTGGGGACAACAATCCTCACAAATCCTGCTCCCATTTGCACTAGATGAGTGGAAAAACTGAGAGGGGGAAAGAAAGGTTTAAGGTCCTCTATATAAAGAAACTTGGAGAATCACATTTAGTCATCAGCATACTCAGTCCAAACCATTTTCCTCTCTCTTTCCACATTCATCCATGGCAAAATTCATTTCTTTCCTATTCTTAACAACCCTTTTATTGTCCCTCCAAGCTAATGCCAGAGACAGCCAATTCTTTAGCAAAGTCACCCCTACCCTTGTCAACAACAACAACAACAACAACCTTAAAGAGACACAAGTTCCCAACAATGGAGTGGTGAACAAGCCAGAGCAACAACCAGCCTTCATCCCAGAGACAGAAAACAGCTATGGCCTATATGGTCATGAGTCAGGTTTGAACCCTCCCTCCACCTCCACCTCCACCACCACCCCAACTAATGCTTCACCTTACACCACCACCACTACTTACCAGCCATATAAAACTGAAGAGGACAGTAACAAGTACAACAACAACTACTACAACTTCAAGAAGGATGCCTATAACACCAACCAAAATGAAATGAGTGAAACAAGACTCACAGGGACTTCTTACCCCAACAACAATTACTACAACAAGGATGGTTTTGAGGGTAAGCAAGATGAATTGAGTGACATAAAGTACACTGAAGGAGAATACAACTCCATGGAAAAACAGAACAACTACGACAACAACAACAACAAGTATTACTACAGCAACAATGCTGCCCCTGTCAATGACAGATACTTCTACAACAACAACAACAACAACAATAATGCTGCCAACCAAAGGTACTACAAAGATGATGATGCTGCCAATTACAAATTCAATGGTGAGAGGCAGGGGTTGAGTGACACGAGGTTTATGGAAGGTGGAAAATACTACTGGGGACCCAACCCAACACACTATGGAGGCTCATCCAGAGGAGTGAACTCACAGAATTGGTACAACAACAAAGGCTACTTTGGTAACAACAATGTGAACTCCATGGAAGGTTACCAGAACCAGGAACAGTTTGAAGATGACCAAGAGGAATTTGAGCCTTGAGCTTGAATCACTATCATAGTGAAAAGTTTATTTTGATTATGAGTATTGACAAAGTGAGTGTGTGATGTTTTACCGTGGTTTTAGATTAAAAATTTACAAAAAATGTTAAAGGGTAGGATAATTTATTGATGAGTATTACTTAGTAGTAATCTTATTAAATCTTGCTTTTGGAATTGCACAGTGTATGTCATGATTTGGAAATGTGGCATGAAGTATGAAAGCATGTGTAGTTTTTTATTATAGCTATCAATAAGTTGTATAATGTGAAGTAAGCTTGTTTTTTACTCGTTTCTTTCTTTCTTTTTTTGCCAAAAAAAGAAATATTATGGGTTGCTTTTCCCTTTCAAACCAGCTTAATATAAGGATTAAGGAAAAGGGAAGCACGGACAAAAAGCAATCATAAGATAATGGTTTTGATATGGCCACCGTGGTCCATCTTGCCTTATCTTACTAACCTAGATGATCATAGATACCATTTTCAAACAATGTGAGGGAGCACCGCACTATTGAAGTTGAGTGGTAAACGTCTTTTTCTTATACCTTTCCTTTTTGCACCATAGTGGAAAAAATGGAATCAATTGTTACCAAGGAAATAAAATATACTAATTCAGACTGGTGAATTACCCTCCATTAGGTGTTGATATGACCATCTGCTAAGTGACATATAGTAAGGTTTTCGTATATGAACTTAAGTTTAGAGTACCAATTTGTTATCAAGGTTCTTTCACTAAAAGTTAATCGGAGTAATATCTTTTTTGGTATTTAGCCATAGCGTAGCTGCATATGTCTAATCACTTGTTCGGTTGCATACCAATGATGCAGGACAAATTTAGAGCTTCCTCCTTTGAAATTATACACTGATCACTGTTTCTTCCGCAAAAAGAAAAATATAGAAACTCTTGTCATTATGCATTTATGCTGAGTCTAGTGGATAGTGAATTTGTTTTACACTGTAGTTGTGGTGGATGGCATCTATGTCTCCACATAAATTTCACACCAACTAAATTAATGTACTCAAAAAACTCCCATATAGTTGTTTTTCTTTCCCAAGACCTTAACCGAAATTTTACCAGAGGTGAACTAATCTCTTTTTTTTTTTTAGTGATAGGTGAACTAACCTCTTTTTCCCTGGACTAGTGGATATCCTAGTTGGTTATGATTTGTTAAAATAAAAATTACTATTGTAAGGGTGAATCCTTCTATAAGAATGAGTAAAATAATAACAAAAATAAAAATGTGATAGATGATGGGTTAGGAGAAAGAGAGAGATAAAAAAAATTATAATAATAAATGAGATGGAAGAGAAAGAGAAAGAGAATGTATAATAATTGATATTTTTTTTGTTAATATTGATATTGTGGAGCTATTTTTAAATTTAATTTAGATTTATAGATAAAAATTAAAAATATTATATGTTTTATTTATTAATAATAAATATTTTATTATATTAAATAAGATAACATTAAAAAATCAAAGAAAAATTATGAAAATAAAAACATTTTTATTTTATGAATATGAGATGTCAAAATTCAAATTTTAAAAATTATTTTTAAATATTTTAAAATTCAATTTACTTGAAAATATTTAATTTAAAATGATATATTAAAATTTAAAATTTATAAAAATAAAAATAAAAAATAAATTTAAATAAAAATAATAAAAATAAATAAGTTCAGTTTCACGATATTATTGGTTATGAAACAATTATTTGATAATAGGTAAGTGAAAAAGTTCTTATATTTGGATGAGGTATTTTAAGAAAATAATTTTAATTTAAAATTATACAAATTAAAATATTTTGTTTGATTATTATTTTATAAAAAAAATTAAATTTTATAAATTTTAAGAGTTTAACCAACTAAAATGAAAGAATTTAAAATTTTTTTAAAATAGATAAATTTAAAATTTTTTCAAATCTCTCAAACATATTCTTCCGATTAATAGTTATATTTCCATATTATTTTTTTTCATATTATTATTTTGTTGTTCTTTTATATCTTTCGTTTTTATTTTTTTTATTTCTAAACATAATATTTTTAATATTAAATAATATAATAATATTTTGTTATTTTTTATAAATTTTTTGATGAAAAAAAAAAGTAGTTGCAAACTTTTAAAAAAATCTATTAATATTTAAACATAAAATTTTGTATATTATGAAAATTAAATTATTCAATCTAAATAAAAATTTAAAATTCAATAAATTTAAAATTCACTGTTAAAATAAAAAATTTTAAATATAATAAATTTAAAATCTTTTATCCAAACAATATATTTTTAAAATAAAAATATTTAAATTTTTAATTATTTTAAATTTTTTAAAATATTAAAATGTTTCATTGAAAAAAAAGGTTAAGTTAGAATAAAAAACGATAAAGAAATACTCTTTGAGGTTGTGAAAAATTACTCGACATCCATTTTAATATTTTTTATATTTTTTTATAATTTTTAAATTATTATATATTTTTTAATTTATTAATTTTATAACTTTATTAATTTTACATAATATTTTAAAATAATAAATATATTTTAATAATTTTACAAGTGTAACAAATTAAAAATAAATAAAAACATATAAATACAAATATTTTTGTACTCATTTCTATCCCTATTTTTAAAAAATAGATCTTATAAAATTCCATTCTCAACATCAATGAACTTTGATAAGCATAGATTTCATAAATAATTATCTCTCACTTTTATCTCATTAAGACTTCTTATATGTTCAATTAAGTGATCTTTGTCATATTTTATGAGTTTGGGTTCATATGAAGTTTAATTGAATTTCTTTGCTTACCCGATTAAAATGACACTATTATAGTATTTTGAGCATAATAGGAGTTGTAGACATCCAAAAATCATGAAATCTATCTTGAATGAAAGCTTAAAGAAGTGTCCATATTTACAAAGCAAGAGAAGATTCTAAATGGGATGTTTAGGACTCCGAAATTATCTCAAAAGATGAGATAGTGTTGCTGACGTGGAATTTGAACAGTGTGCAAAGATCCAGCCATATCTTGAGATATAGAAGTCATATTGAGATGAAATCAACTTTGTTGGACAGCTAAGATCCAGGGCTACAACTTTTGTTCAGAAGGCAAGCTCTAATTCGGACATGTGAACATCCGAAATTACGGTGCAAGAAAGTCAAAATTGTTGTGCTCATTGGTGGCAAAAATTCAAAAGTGTTTTGCAATTTCAACAAAGCCCATGTGAAAGCAAGAAAAGGGTAGAAAAGTAATATCCTAGTTGGTGACTTTTTGAAGATGATGCCTCAAAAATCCTCTATAAATAGAAGGGTTTGCAAGAGGAGACACACACCAATTTTGGAGATTAACTCCAATACCACTTTCTTTCTTTCTTTCTTTCTTTCTTTCTTTCTTCCTTTCTTTCTTTCTTGTTAGTTTTGCCTCCTTCATGGAAGGCTTAGTTTTTCTTTCTTGTTAGTTTGCCTCCTACATGGAAGGCTTAGCTTTTCTTTATTGTTGGTTGCCTCCTACATGGAAGGCTTAGGATTTATTTGTTGTTAGTTGCCTCCTACATGGAAGGCTTTGGATTTATTTGTTGTTAGTTTGCCTCTTTCTTTGTTGTTAGTTTGCCTCCTTCATGGAAGGCTAGGTTTGTAGTTTCAATTCAAGGATTCAAGCTATTTTCATTTTAACTTTGAGGTCTTGATCTTTATTTACGTGCATATTAAGTGGTTTCTACTCTGCTTCACTATATTCTTCAATTTTATTCTTTAATCAAAGTTTGATCGGTTGACGTATTTTGGTTAATGTATAATTGATTTATAATTGGTTTTTGATTGGTAAATCATTTTCCAAAAGTTTGAAGAGTAGAAATTAAGTAATTGAATTGAAGGTTTTCATTTTATTACTTACTTCAACTGAATTCTGATTGTAAAATTGGTTTAGATAAAAGATTAAGTGGTTACTAAATCTTGTTGATCATAATCAATTAAATTCTGAGAGGTTTCTCAGTAGAGAATTCAAGGATCATTGTAGGGGTTCCAGATGATCCTAGGTTGATAAACACAATGCATGATTTTAGTGATCAATGATTAGTTATGAAAATAGCCTCTGAATTCCTTGAGTTGATAATTGTTAAGTGAAATTAATTTCAGTCTGTATTTTGTGTTTAGCACTCAATATCACATCTTTACAAAACCCCCTTGTTCTAATTGTCTCCTTATTTGCTTAAAAATCTGAAATGGTCTTTGGGAGATGACCTAGGTTGCACCTTATACTATACCAATAGTTTGGGGGAAATCTAGAAATTATTTTTGCGCGTTTACGACGAGCGTGTCAAAATTTGGCGCCGTTGCCGGGGACCATTTTAATTTCCTAGGCTCATTTAGGAGTTTGTATAAAAATTTTAATCTTTCTAACAATTGTTTTTACTTTAGATATATCATTCTTGGATTTTCTGTATGAATTCACCTTTTTGTGTATGACCCGATCCAACCCTGAAAATTTATATGCATATGATCCTGAGATTGATAGAACATTCCACCATTTGAAAAGAGCACATAGAAGGCATTCATCCAGTAATAACCAAGAAAGTAACAGTAGTGATTTTTCATCTTTAAATTTTGATAGTTTTAAATATTTTGCTAAGAACATGGCTGATAGAACCTTAAAAGAATTAGCTGCACCTGATGTTGCTTATCAACCATTGTGTATTCAATACCCTGATGTTGATGCACCATTTGAACTGAAGTCTGGACTAATACATTTGCTACCTAAGTTTCATGGCCTTGCAGGTGAGGACCCTCATAAACATTTGAAGGAATTTCACATTGTGTGTTCTACAATGCGGCCACAAGGAATTCCTGAAGATCATATCAAGTTGAAGGCATTTCCTTTCTCCTTAAATGATGGAGCCAAGGACTGGTTGTACTATCTACATCCAACATCTGTTACAAGCTGGAATGATATGAAAAGATTATTCTTGGAGAAATTCTTCCCTGCATCCAGAACAGCAGCTATCAGAAAAGAGATTTGCGGCATCAGACAGAACTCCCAAGAAACTCTCTATGAGTATTGGGAGAGATTCAAGAAACTATGCGCCACTTGTCCACACCATCAAATCAGTGATCAATTACTGATTCAGTATTTCTATGAAGGACTCATGCCAATGGACAGAAGCATGGTTGATGCAGCTAGTGGTGGAGCACTTATGGACAAAACTCCTACAGCAGCTCGAGATTTGATTGCTAACATGGCAGAAAATTCTCAGCAATTCAATTCTCGAACTAATTCCTTGTCTAAAGGAGTCCATGAAATGACCACCAAGACAGACCATACACGATTGGAGAACAGAATTGAAGAACTAACCTCCATCGTAAGACAGTTGGCCATCGGACAACAACAGCAACTTAATGTTATTGACAAAACCAAAACATGTGGCATCTGCACTTCTGCAGATCATCCTACTGATGCATGCCCAACATTGCAAGAAAGTGAGACACCTGAGGCTGCAGTAAATGGTATTTTTGGCACAGGACAACAATACAGGCCTCCTCAACATTATCAGCAACAGAAGTTTGAACCACCTTCTGGAACATACAATCCTAGTTGGAGAAACCATCCTAACTTGAGATATGGTCCTCCACAACAACAAAGGATTCAAACATCTGACTCCCAAAATAAATACCAACCACCGCCATTCAGACAACAACAACAGCATATGCAGCAATCTGTACCCTCTAATGCTTCTGAACCCTCTCTTGATGATTTGATGAAGCAATTAGCAACCAACAATCTTCAGTTTCAACAAAATGTAAGTTCTACCATTCAGGATTTACAAACTCAAATTGGGCAGTTGGCTACCACTGTCAACCAATTGAAATCTCAAGGTTCTGGTCAACTACCTTCTCAACCTGTCATAAATCCCAAAAGTGTGAATGCCATGACCTTGAGAAGTGGGAAGAAAGTGCAGACAGACCCTACAATTTTAAAGCAACAAAGCTTCAATCAGACTAATCCACACCAAAAAGAAGCATTTATCTCCACACCTGGAGACATCTCTGATGAGCCATCTGAATCAGAGGGAAAGTCTGATGAAAAAAATACACCAGCCTTCGATAAGACATCGAATGATCAACAAAAAGAAGCTTGCCATAAACGATCTGCACTTGAAGCATCTGATGAGAAGAAAACCCCAAATTGTGCTGATCAGAAGGTATCTTTACCTTTTCCAAATAGAATGGTTCAATCCAAGCCCAATGTTCATGCAGAATTGGATAAGGAGCTTCTAGATACTTTCAGGAAAGTGGAAGTCAACATACCACTTCTAGATGCTATCAAGCAAATTCCCAAATATGCCAAATTTCTAAAGGATTTGTGCACGCATAAGAGAAGACTCAAAGGGGATGAGAAGATTAGTGTGGGACGCAATGTTTCAGCCTTAATTCAACCCAGCCTCCCTCAGAAATGTAAAGATCCAGGAACTTTCACCATTCCTTGCACAATAGGAAACTCTACATTTGGTGATGCATTGCTGGATCTAGGTGCTTCCATTAATGTTATGCCCTCATCAGTTTATAAATCTTTGAATCTGGAAGAACTGAAGCCAACTGGTGTGGTGATTCAATTAGCCAACAGAAGTACAGCACATCCAGCCGGAGTACTTGAAGATGTGCTAGTTCAAGTGAATAAGCTGATCTTTCCAGCTGACTTCTACATTTTGGATATGGAAGATGAGTCATCCATCAATAGAGCAACCTTGATCCTAGGGAGACCTTTCCTCAAAACTGCAAAAACAAAGATAGATGTGCATACGGGGACTCTCTCTATGGAATTTGGAGATGATATCATCCAATTCAACATATTTGAAGCCATGAAGCATCCCATAGAGAATCATTCACTCTTTCAACTTGATGCCATAGACCTTCTTGCGGATGATTATTCTATTGACAATCTACTTTTTAAATTTTTTGATTTTGATTTAGATTACTTAGATAATTTTACTTGCACATGTGATGAATTTGATTCATGTATTGTGTGTTCCAGGATTAATGCTGCAGACCAACCTTCGTTGAAAGATGACATGTTAGATGCAAGTGTTGCAGACATTTCAATCTCAGATAGATCTCTTCCTTCCATAATACAACCACCTCCTTTAGAGTTGAAGCCTTTGCCTGAACATCTAAAGTATGCTTATTTGGGGGAAAATGAGAAGCTTCCTGTCATTGTAGCAAAGAACCTTCTACCACAACAGGAAGAAAGGTTACTGCAAACCTTAAAAAGCCATAAACAAGCAATTGGATGGACTTTGGCTGATATTCCAGGTATTAGCCCATCTACTTGTATGCATAGGATACTGCTAGAGGAAAACACCAGACCTGTTAGACAACCACAAAGGCGTTTGAATCCAACCATCCTAGATGTGGTAAAGAAGGAAGTAGGTAAGCTTTTGGCAGCTGGTATCATCTATCCCATCTCAGACAGTGATTGGGTAAGCCCGGTGCAAGTAGTTCCTAAGAAAACTGGCATGACTGTAGTCAAAAATCACAATGATGAACTAATCCCTACCAGAATACAAAACAGTTGGAGAGTGTGCATAGATTATAGGAAGCTTAACCAAGCTACTCGCAAGGATCACTTCCCTTTGCCCTTCATAGACCAAATTTTGGAAAGATTAGCAGGAAAATCTCACTATTGCTTTCTAGATGGTTTTTCAGGTTATTTTCAAATACATATAGCCCCAGAAGACCAGCATAAGACCACCTTCACTTGTCCTTTTGGTACTTTTGCCTATCGAAGGATGCCTTTTGGTCTATGCAATGCCCCTGGAACCTTTCAAAGATGCATGGTAAGCATTTTCTCTGATCTCTTAGAAAGTTGCATGGAAGTGTTTATGGATGACTTCACTGTATATGGTTCTTCTTTTGATGCATGCTTAGAAAGCCTTTCTAAAGTTTTGGACAGATGCATTGAGACTAACCTGGTTTTGAATTTTGAAAAATGTCATTTCATGGTAACAGAAGGTATAGTCTTAGGACACTTGGTATCTAGCAAAGGTTTAGAGGTTGATAAGGCCAAGATAGACATTATTTCTTCTCTACCTTACCCCACTTCTGTGCGAGAAGTACGTTCTTTACTTGGTCATGCAGGTTTTTACAGAAGATTCATCAAGGATTTTAGCAAGATTGCACAACCTCTTTCTAAACTACTACAAAAAGATACCAAATTTGTGTTTGATCAAGCATGCAAGGATTCATTTGATGAACTAAAGAAGCGGTTGACAACCACTCCCATCATTCAACCACCTAATTGGACGCTTCCATTTGAATTAATGTGTGATGCATCCAATTATGCCCTTGGTGCTGTACTGTCTCAAAGAGTTAGCAAGAGATCTCATGTCATTGCATATGCCTCTCGCACACTTGATGCAACCCAATCAAATTACACAACTACTGAGAAGGAGCTTTTGGCAATTGTGTTTGCATTAGATAAATTTCGCTCCTATTTGCTTGGATCTAAAGTTATTGTCTTCTCTGACCATGCAGCTTTGAAATACTTGCTGAAGAAGACAGATGCTAAGCCAAGACTGATTCGTTGGATGCTTCTGTTGCAAGAATTTGATTTAGAGATTAAAGACAAGAGTGGTGCAGAGAACCTTGTAGCAGATCATTTAAGTCGGATCCAGCAACCTTGTGAAGAAACTTCAATTGCAGATTCATTCCCAGAAGAGCATCTCTATCAATTGCACGGGAAAGATCCTTGGTATGCAGATTTGGTAAACTATCTGGTTGCTAAAGAAATACCCAAACACTTCACCAAATCGCAACTTGCCAAGTTGAAAAGTGATGCCAAACACTACATATGGGATGAACCATACCTTTGGAAGACATGCAGTGATCAAATCATTAGAAGGTGTGTTCCAGATCATGAAGTTCAGTCTGTACTTACCTTTTGCCATTCCCTAGCTTGTGGTGGACACTTTGGGCCACAACGGACAGCTAGAAAAGTACTAGACTCAGGCTTTTATTGGCCTACAATATTTCGTGATGCACACAGATTATGCATAACTTGTGAGCAGTGCCAAAGAATAGGGAGTATTTCGCGCAGAAATGAGATGCCCCAACAACCACTTCTCTTTTGTGAGGTATTTGATGTATGGGGTATAGACTTTATGGGTCCATTCCCTGTCTCTTTTGGCTTTGTTTACATTCTGCTAGCTGTTGATTATGTTTCAAAATGGGTGGAGGCAAAAGCCACCCGTACTGATGATGCTCGAGTTGTTGCAGATTTTATCAGGTCTAACATTTTTAGCAGGTTTGGCATTCCTAGAGCTCTAATTAGTGACCAAGGTACTCATTTTTGCAACCGCACAATGGAAGCCCTACTCCGCAAATATGGAGTCATGCATAAAGTTTCCACCCCATATCATCCTCAAACAAATGGTCAAGCTGAAGTTTCTAATCGAGAGATCAAGAAAATCTTAGAGAAAACAGTTCAGCCTAACAGGAAGGATTGGAGCTTGCGCCTTGTTGATGCATTATGGGCATATAGGACAGCTTACAAGTCACCCATTGGCATGTCTCCCTACAGGATTGTCTTTGGTAAAGCATGTCATCTTCCAGTTGAATTAGAGCATAGAGCATTTTGGGCAGTAAAGAAATGCAACATGGATCTAGACCAAGCAGGAATCCATAGAAAGCTTCAATTGCAGGAACTTGAAGAAATTCGATTAGAAGCATACGAAAACTCCAAAATTTACAAAGAAAAGGTCAAAGCTCTTCATGACAAAAAGTTGGCAAGAAAGGAGTTTTCCGTTGGACAAAAAGTTCTCCTTTTCAATTCTCGGCTAAAGCTTATGCCTGGTAAGCTACGCTCTAGATGGTTAGGACCATTTGTAGTTACTAATGTTTTTCCTTATGGTGCAGTGGAAATAAAAAATGAGGTAACTGAAAATATCTTCAAGGTGAATGGACATCGTCTTAAACTATTTTTCGAAGGTTTTCAAAAGCACACGGTAGAAGAAGTGCATTTGCACAATGCCACATACCTGCAATAAATTCAAGAGAAGTCTCTCTCTCTCCCTCTCTCTCTCTCTCTCTTTCTCTCTTTCTCTCTCTCTCTTTCTCCCTCTCCCTCTCTCACATTCCTCGCTTATAAGTTTCAACTAATCTCTCAACTTCCTTCTTCACCTCTTAAATCATCCCAACTATTACACCACATTGAGCTTGCAGGAATAATAACTTAAGTGTTTTAAGAAAAAAAAATGGAGAAAGCTCTCACCAGGATCAAAATTTTGTTCCCTACTCTCCCCAGAAATTTTCTTAAAGACATTTACAATTGCAGACTTGAACGATTGAGAGCATTAACACTCTTAGGCCTTCCAGAAGATGTCCGTTGGATCATTGAAGCTAAGGTACGTCTAGCAGGTGAATTTCAAGAATCATTTGTTAAAAACATGCCAGGTATGGGAAGAAGTTCCTATGCAAAGAAGAGAAGGGCAAAAAGAATTGGAGTTTGCTACAGGTGTGCAAGATGGACCTGTAACACAAGATGCAAGAACCCTGGAATGGTTTCAAGAAATCGAGAGGACAAAATTCAATTCATAAAGGATGGACTGAGTAAGGAGTCATTGGATGATATCATTCAGACTCTTGAGACGCATCCTAGTGGGCATGTACAAGGAGTCCTTCTTGATTTGTTTGAACTGTTCCGTAAGGAAAAAGCACGTTATAGTCTTGGGAATCTGACTTTAAAAGACCCTGTTGTCAGTTTACAAGAAAACTGAATAGGAAGCACATCCTCGACTCTTAGAAGGCGTTTCAGCCGTTACTGGACGTAAAACCAGAGGAAGATGTGAGCCACAATCACAACTACTGTTCATTCTCATGCGTGTATGTTTGTCATTTACATTGTCTTTTCAATTTATTGGGCCACCGTTTTTTTTGAAATTTTCACCCCTGCTTAAAGTCTTTCCCCTCTGACATTCACCTTTTCCTTGAACCCAAAATTCAAACTTTTGCAACCAAAATTCAAACTTTTGCAACAAAAATTCAAACTTTTGCAGCAAAAATTCAAACTTTTGCTACCAAATCCTGATCCCGCACTATTCAAGCGATCTCCTTGTCTGATATTGAGTCCCTATAAATTATCCACCTCTATGACATATTTTTTCAAAAAAAAAAAAAGACAGAAACACCGTATATGGATAAGATCAATACTATCTGTGTTTTTGGTGGGTCTAACCTTGGAAAGGATGGAGAATTTCAACATGCAGCTTCTACCCTTGGTAAGGCATTAGCTGCAAGAAAAATCAATCTTGTTTATGGGGGAGGGATTCAGGGTTTAAAAGGATGTGTTGCAGGATCTGCACTCACAAAGGGGTGTAACGTCTTAGGTGTTGGCTTAAAAAATGGGAGCACCTCCTACTTCACCCTGGGTACTGAATTGAAGGTTGCAACCATGCATGACCGTATGAGACACATGTTGGTTAATTCTAATGCATTTATTGCATTACCTGGTGGTCTTGGAACAATGGAAGAAATTTTTACCATTATATTTTGGGCCTATCGGAATTTTCATAAAAAACCTTTGGGCTTATTGAATATTAATGGCTTTTATAATGGTTTGATATCCTTTTTAGATCATGCAGTAGAGCAGGAGTTCATGCCACAATCCATGCGCAACATCATAGTATCTGCTTCAACTGTTGAACAGCTACTTGAGATTTTGCAAAATCCTACATCTGAGCTCAGTCAAGCAATGCAGCTGGTGAACCAACCAAATCAGGATGGCAGAGATAAAAGAGAACCAGATACCACTCTTCGGTTATAACTTTTCCTTACTTTGATGGTTTTCTTACATTTCTTTTCCTGTTATATGAAATTTCATCTAAGACATTGGGGACAATGTCTTGGATAGGTTGGGGGGAAGATGGTCCGATATCTAAAATTAAAAAAAAAAAAACAAAACAAAACCCAAAAAAAAAAAAAACAAAAAAAACAAAAAAAAAATTAGGTTAGATTCATAAACTTGCTTTGAGTAAGATGGCTGAGTAAGGAGTTACACTTGACTCTTGATACGCATCTTATGATTTAAAAAAAAAAAAAAAAAATTTGAATGTGGAAGTATGTTTTTCTTTAGATTTCATAAAATAATTGAAGCAAAATGATTTACATTTCGAGATTAATTAGTTTGGCAACACATATTTGAACTGGATAGATTAGATTTGATAAATATATTACCTGTGAGATTTTGAGCCTTATTATTATTTTCTTTCTTGTGTGATTTTCATCCATGGAATATGTTACTTCAGAACTTGCATTGATTCTTTTTGAAGCTACATTTTCACATGATTTGTACAAAAATGATTGAGGCACTGTTTTTCTTGAACAAACCACTTGGCCAAATAACTAAACCATATAATTTTATCCTTTGATCAGCCCTTTGAGCCGATTAGCCTTTTCTTCTTTTTAGCTCACCACAAATAAAAAAAAAAAAAAACAACTTTGTCTGACCATAGAAGGTGAGGAATACTGGATTTATCATACCATAAGTGTTTCAATAAGTGTGGGGGAGATTATTGTTGTGTTCATCAATATCATGGTTGAAAAAAAAAAAAAAAAACTGAAGCAATAAATTAATAAATAAACTATTATATTGAAAAAAATAAAAAAAAATTGAAGAAGTGATATCTGTTTCTCACACTTGCACTTACAATCAATTCTCAATCCTCACCATTTTCATTGGTCTAACATTGTATCTCTTCAATATATCATTTCATCTTTCTAATCCCGTTAGAACCAAAATAAAGACCTCTTGATTTGTGCATTGCATGTGTACATAGTAGTAGAGAAGTAGAAGATATGCAAGCCTATGATAGTTCATCTTTCATGGATTGAATTTGAGAGAAACACTTACCAAATCAAACACTTGAGAGATTCAGAGTATATCATGTGAGGTTTTATCTTTCTCAATCTATGTTTTTCAAATTAAAGTTGCCTTTCTAAGTAATTTCAAAAATGTGATGAAAGAATGCTTCATGAAATTTTGTGAATTCTTGAGAAATCAACTCAAAACTTTGATGTTCTTTCAAAAAAAAAAAAAAAAAAAAAAAAAGGTCACCAATCCTTAACTTAAGTTTGCCCGAGACGTGCAAAAGATAAGTGTGGGGGAATTTGATAAGCATAGATTTCATAAATAATTATCTCTCACTTTTATCTCATTAAGACTTCTTATATGTTCAATTAAGTGATCTTTGTCATATTTTATGAGTTTGGGTTCATATGAAGTTTAATTGAATTTCTTTGCTTACCCGATTAAAATGACACTATTATAGTATTTTGAGCATAATAGGAGTTGTAGACATCCAAAAATCATGAAATCTATCTTGAATGAAAGCTTAAAGAAGTGTCCATATTTACAAAGCAAGAGAAGATTCTAAATGGGATGTTTAGGACTCCGAAATTATCTCAAAAGATGAGATAGTGTTGCTGACGTGGAATTTGAACAGTGTGCAAAGATCCAGCCATATCTTGAGATATAGAAGTCATATTGAGATGAAATCAACTTTGTTGGACAGCTAAGATCCAGGGCTACAACTTTTGTTCAGAAGGCAAGCTCTAATTCGGACATGTGAACATCCGAAATTGCGGTGCAAGAAAGTCAAAATTGTTGTGCTCATTGGTGGCAAAAATTCAAAAGTGTTTTGCAATTTCAACAAAGCCCATGTGAAAGCAAGAAAAGGGTAGAAAAGTAATATCCTAGTTGGTGACTTTTTGAAGATGATGCCTCAAAAATCCTCTATAAATAGAAGGGTTTGCAAGAGGAGACACACACCAATTTTGGAGATTAACTCCAATACCACTTTCTTTCTTTCTTTCTTTCTTTCTTTCTTTCTTCCTTTCTTTCTTTCTTGTTAGTTTTGCCTCCTTCATGGAAGGCTTAGTTTTTCTTTCTTGTTAGTTTGCCTCCTACATGGAAGGCTTAGCTTTTCTTTATTGTTAGTTGCCTCCTACATGGAAGGCTTAGGATTTATTTGTTGTTAGTTGCCTCCTACATGGAAGGCTTTGGATTTATTTGTTGTTAGTTTGCCTCTTTCTTTGTTGTTAGTTTGCCTCCTTCATGGAAGGCTAGGTTTGTAGTTTCAATTCAAGGATTCAAGCTATTTTCATTTTAACTTTGAGGTCTTGATCTTTATTTACGTGCATATTAAGTGGTTTCTACTCTGCTTCACTATATTCTTCAATTTTATTCTTTAATCAAAGTTTGATCGGTTGACGTATTTTGGTTAATGTATAATTGATTTATAATTGGTTTTTGATTGGTAAATCATTTTCCAAAAGTTTGAAGAGTAGAAATTAAGTAATTGAATTGAAGGTTTTCATTTTATTACTTACTTCAACTGAATTCTGATTGTAAAATTGGTTTAGATAAAAGATTAAGTGGTTACTAAATCTTGTTGATCATAATCAATTAAATTCTGAGAGGTTTCTCAGTAGAGAATTCAAGGATCATTGTAGGGGTTCCAGATGATCCTAGGTTGATAAACACAATGCATGATTTTAGTGATCAATGATTAGTTATGAAAATAGCCTCTGAATTCCTTGAGTTGATAATTGTTAAGTGAAATTAATTTCAGTCTGTATTTTGTGTTTAGCACTCAATATCACATCTTTACAAAACCCCCTTGTTCTAATTGTCTCCTTATTTGCTTAAAAATCTGAAATGGTCTTTGGGAGATGACCTAGGTTGCACCTTATACTATACCAATAGTTTGGGGGAAATCTAGAAATTATTTTTGCGCGTTTACGACGAGCGTGTCAAACTTAAATTTTTTTCCGTTGAAATCAAAACAAAACAGAATGGAAACGAATGAGTTTTTCTCTCATGCTTAGTTACCCTTTGCCCATATGTAGTGACTAGTGATAAATGTAAGGCAAATGGTGATTTAAGGTGTACGTGTGTGAAGTTGTTGTCAATTCGGCTTTCCAGGATGTACCCAATGTCCAAATCAAGAAAAGGATCTTCCATTAGTTGCTTCCGCCTGCACAACCATAATAAATACAAATTTTGTTTAAGCAAACCAACTACGCTTCCTTTCCTCCGTCATTCACGCTCTACCAAAAAAGATAAAGTTTTTCTGTTAGTTTCCACTTTATTATTTCTAATTAATGCATTTGGCTCTTGCATAGACTCCAATAATAATTTATGCCAGAACCACATTTTGCACAATACTTGGAGCACCCTAGGGAGCATGTAAAAAGTGTAGAACTGTACAAGTCAAACAATTTCATGTTAAACAAGTCTAAGTTATATGCCTTTACTTGTTTGGAATATAGCAGTAGATCACACTGTCAATATCTTTACTTGTTTCGGTACTGCATTTTTTAATATGTTGCTATTGACTTAGCAACTTCAATATGTTAGGTTTCAGATTAAATGACCGGTAACCTAAAATACCTAATTCCTTCGGTGGTTAAATTTCAGATACGTGAGGGGGCACCGAATGCCTCGGAATAGCCCCATAGACAAGAACATAAGGAGCGTTTAAATAATGAAAAAAAAAGTGTTATTATAATAAGTTTTTTAAAAAACTTTTCTTAGAATTTATCAATTCCGATTTTTTATAAAAAAAAATAAAAACAACCTAATTTAAGGATTTCTTTCTTTGTTATTTTAAACAATCTTTTTTTTGTTAATGTAATTCTTTTCCTGAAAAAAATGAATTCTTGGACTGGGTAGATTTACAGAAACGGGGATCCAATTTAAGGGTACCATAAATTTGGAAATGAATGGTGAAAATGAGGCAGTGGCATATTAGACATGACTTAATGACCGGTTAATTTAAATAGTACACCCTTAATTTTTTTAAAAATAAATTTTGAATTTTGTAAATAAAAAATATTTTTTAAAAATAAACCTTTAAAAATATTTTAAAAAAATAACTTCATGGATAATTTTTATTCGAATAAAATTTTCTCCGTAAAAAGTTTAAACTAAAAAAAAATATGACGAAGTGACTGATCGATTACACTCTCGCCCTCTGTCTTCTTGTCACTAAAAATAGACATTCAACTCATTTCATTTACATTTGCTTAAATTAACCAACCAAATTTGTCAATTCAACAACTTCTCATTACAGTAAAAGTATACATAGCCCCACATAATAAAAATAATATAAGACACTTTCATTGCTTCCCAAAATTTTCCCTCAGCTTAACCTATATTTTTGTTGCTTAAGAAAAATTGAGCTTTCTTTATTGTTATAACTTTATTATTTTGTAATTAAAAACTTAAATGGATTGAGGAACACTATCCTAATTCAAGAGAATGTCACATAATTTTATTTTATTTTTCTCATGATCTTTGCAGAAAAAAAAAATGTATCCTGAGTTATATCAATACAATTTAATCAAATTTTTTTAACGTTATATTTTACTTTTAATTTTATGATTATATCATTACAATGTACAATAATAGATTCATAAAATTTCCATGATTTAAGTTAGCCACGGAAGAGCTTTTTAAGTAACGTTTCATGCCTCTTTTTTTTTCCAACTTACTTTTCAATTTTCATGCTACTCTGTCCCTGACAAATACCACAACCTAGGTTCCTTTTGGGCTCTGTTTCAACATTTTTTAATGATTGGGCTGGGTATTTAATACGACATTTTAACCTGTTTTGCTTTGGTTACGATTTGAGGTAAAGGCCCAACTTTGTTTCAATTATTAACGTCATTCTTCAAGCCCATTATTATGGACCAAACGAAAATCCTATTATTACACTAAAGCGTGACACATACATATATAACCAAAATTTAAAACAGGTTACAACGAAGTTGATCCGTGTAACTGGTATTACTGTGATATCTGTTAATCCAAAAAAAATTTATATATTAAAATAAAATACAGAGAGTATTAATTTAAACGTAGTTAATGATTTATGTATAGGATTTTAAGTTTAATAAAGATTTTATCTTTTCATTTTATATAATTTTTGTTTTACTTCATACCTTTATTTTATGATTTATATTTTTTTATTTTATCAAAATGATTAGATTTCGTTTTTATTGATAAAAAATTTAATTTAAATGATGATACTATTTGAACAAACATATGGTTTAGCTTCTAAAAGTTGCATGTTGTGTACTTTTAATTTTCCAAAGTTTTGATGCATACAATTTGATTTTAACTTGTTATATTTTTTCTAAAGAAAAAATAATTTTGGAAGCGGTTATTTAGAAATTGATTGTTATGTATCGGTTCTCTTTGTTTGAATAAGGTGGGCAATAAGAAAGTAAAAAGAAAAAAAAATTGTAAAAAGAAAAAAATAGTAAAAAAATAAATAAAAATTATTTGGATAAATGAAAACAAAAATTAGAGAAATATATTAGTATTATAAATTTTATATATATTTAGAAATGTATAATTTAATTTTAAAAAATAATTTTTTATTATATTTTTTATTAATATAATTTATTTAAAAAATAT
This sequence comes from Canavalia gladiata, assembly GCA_037954105.1. NCBI lineage: Eukaryota > Viridiplantae > Streptophyta > Magnoliopsida > Fabales > Fabaceae > Canavalia > Canavalia gladiata. Next base: position 70,481,123 of record CM075658.1, read on the forward strand.
AAAAAAAACAAAAAAAAATGTATTCTCCTCTTCTATTTTTTTTTTCTATTAGAAGATTAATATGTGGAATCCATAAAAAAATACTTTATTTTTTTCTAATTTTTTATACAAATAAATAATAAAAAAAATTTCTATATATTTTCTTTTATTTTTTCTCTTTCTTTCCTTCCAACCAAATTAAATCTAGGTAGTTGTTAAAAAATAATTATGTTAAAATTATTTTTCAAATATCACTTAGAAAATAATTACATGACAACCACTTTTCAAGTATTTTTATTAATCTTAAGTACTTCTCTATTCATTTTTCCATCATCTCCTCTTTTCTATATTTTCTTTTTTATTTTGAAAATTCTAATATTACTTTAGGTTTCTCCATTCCTTTTTCTTCATCCAATAACTTGTACGAAAAGCAAGTTCAAGATGAATGTGAAGGTCACCAAAGCTTACCTTTAATAAGTTAGTACCATTTATAAAAATGATTAAATTGTTATCAAAGTTGTTTCTATCTTCTCTTCTCTGGTAAGTTTCCCATTCATTCTGTTTTATTAATTTTTCATATTCATTTAAAATTATTTAATAATTAGTAATTGGAATATAGACATAAAAATTTACCTTTAAAAAAATTAAGAATGAAGATAGAGTATCACAAGACTCAAACTTATTATAAAATTCATTATTCTCTCACGAATGTCTTAAATATTTATGATCTCATTATTATTGTCACCATCAATATCAACAATAATCCTAAACCAATATATAATCATCCTTTTAATATTTCTATCTATCTTTCTTATATTTATTATCATAAGTTTTTTTTTAAAAAACTCACTTATAAACTTACTAAATTTTTTATTGACAAAATCACCAACATTCTTCGTAACATTCATTATAAATATTTTTATTTTCTACCTTACTTTCTTATCTTATATAGTAATATATATATATATATATATATATATATATATATATATATATATATATATATATATATATATATAATACTTAGATATACAAGATTATATAGTTTCATTTTTATTTATAATTTTAGCTTTTCTATAAATTTTGCAATGATTATTATTATTTTTTTTTGATAAAAAATAAAAATTGAACATATCAATGTTTACATATTTAGACTAAATTTAGGTTGAGTACTATTTTTAATAATAATTTAAATACTTACATCATATTAGGTACTTCACATATTTAAATAATTTAGACTACAAAATATTTTTTTAATATTCCAAGAAAAAGTAAATAATATATAAATGAAATATTATTTTTCAATTAAATTCATTCATCTTATTCTCTTTCTAAAAATAGATTATTAGATGATTTTTTATGGAATAAATGACATATTAAATATGAATTTACTTAAGTTTATTTATTTTATTCTATTCTTATATATTTAGAATATATTATTAATTTTTAGAAATTATTTATCTTATCATCTTTGTCCAAATCTTAAAATAAACTGTTTTGATTATAATAACAAATGATATGTTAAAAATCTAATAATTGATACATCGATCTAAGGAAATAGTTTATAATTCTCAAAAACCACATTTAACTTATTTTAAAAATTGTAATATAATTTATTAAAATCAGCTCTTTTTTTAAAACTTATTCCGATAAATTTTACAATCAAATTTATATTATAAACTCTTATATACTAAGAACTTATTAAATAAATTTTTAATTATATTGTTGATTCAAATACACCTTTATTTATACAAGACGTATTCTCATTAAGAAAAATCAAACATATCTTATGTGATGAATATTATTCTAGTAAATATTTTCCTTATTTTTTTAGGGTTATTTTTTACTCTCTTTACTGCATTATTAGTTTGTTTGCTAATTCCTGCAAAATTTCCCATTTATCATCAACAATTTTGGTATGAAATTGAATTATTGTCTACCAATTAGAGTATCGTTATAAAAATTCAGAAAGAAGAAATTGAAACAAGAAAATTCAAAATCAAACTATCATTTCGTGATGCTGAATTAAATGAACAAAGATACAAAGCTCATAAATGTTATATTTTCAATTGAAACTTAAGCAACCACATCCAATTTTCACCATCCATTGTCATTGCTTCTACTCAACTATCTAATAACATCCATAAACAAATTAGTATTATTATGAGATTGGAATTGAAGATCCCAAAGAGAATGGGCAGAAGGTCGATATAAGTCCTCGTTATCATCATAATTAAGATTAGTGCCATATACCAACCATCCTTAACCCGTAAGTGCAGCTGAATCACATGGAATGAAGAGAATCCCAAGTCCACGTGGAACAATTTCATTGGTACAAAAATGTTGGAACTAGACGCTTGACTTGGGTGGGACCCGCGTATAAAGGAAGGTGGCAAGAACTGTGACCAACTGACACCAATTGTTTAGCGTTTATGCTACGGTGTACGGATACCCACGCTCCTTTCCCTGTCAACTATTAGTGCAGTAGTCAAATTTTGTATAAAATTTATTTCTTAATTATAAAACTAACTGTTTAAATTTAAATTTGACCAAATATTCAATTCAGAATATGAAAAGTTTTTCTTTAACTTAAGTTACTTTTTTTAATTATTAAATAATTTTTTAAAATTATAATTTTAAGACATTTAAATTTTTATTTAATTAAAAATAAAAACTAAAATATCTACTAATTATAATTTTTAAAAATTAAATTACGTTGAGTGAAATTTTTTAAAAATTAAACTGTTTATTTTTTTTCAAGGATCAAAGTGTTCCTGATATTTTTTTAGGAATTAATTTAATATTCACCTTTTAAATTTTACATATACATGCAAACGTGTTAATCATGACATTAATTAAGAAAATAAATTAATAATTTTGTAAAAATAGAAAAATTATTTTTTATTATTGAGTCTTTTAAGATGTCACTTAAGAAACATTAAATATATTTTATTAAATAATTTAAGTCTTTAAAAATATTGTTGATTTTATATTTTAATATAATAATTTTATCAATAAAAATATTTTTTTATTTTTTCTTCAATGTTCTTACGACATTAATTAGCATTTGTCAAAATATTCCTTCCATTTTAAATTATTTATCACTTTGAATTCTTTTTATTTATTTTAAATATTTATCATTTAAAAAACCATGAAATTATTGCTTATTTTTCTTCAAAGAATATTCTTATTTACTAGTATGTTTACCTAAATTCTTGTAAATTTTTAACTATACTTTAACTCTTTTAATAAATAATATTTTCATCAAAACTATTATTTTGTCATAGTAATTGACGCATTTAAAAAAGTTCTTACAGATGTGTTTATGACCTTTTTTTTCTTCGATGACATTATGTGTATTGCCATGGATAACATAATTTGAAATGGTAGGAGTACTTGCCTTTTTAAGTGATTAGAAATAATATATATATATATATATATATATATATATTACTTGAAAATTATTTATTGTGTTAAAAATATAAAAATGATAAATGCTTTCTCTTTTTTTTTATCAACTTTTATTATTTTTAGTTATTTGAAATTAATTTTAAAAATTAACGTTAAAAAATTATATTTAATTACTATTCTTTAACAAATCTTTTTAATTAAGAAACTCATTGGTAAGACCATATATATATATATATATATATATATATATATATATCTCAGTTATTAAACTTTAAATATCTAACTGTTTAATCATAAATTTGCACTTTGTTATTTTTTTAATCTCAACGCTCTAGTATTGTAACTTAATCACAATTGAAATAACACGCTTTTAGTTTATGATTTTATTAATATAAATTTTTTTAAGACTTATTATAAAAAATTAAATAAAAAGTTGTTAATGAGAAAGAAAGCACGTACTGTATTGAAAATATAAGCACATAATAATTTTTATTCAATATTTTTTACTTTTAATTACTTAATTTATCATTATAAATAAAAACGTTTTTATTGTTTTCAAGTAAATAATTATTAATTAAGTTTTTAACATGGTTTGTATGAATTTTTATCAATTTTAATTATTATGTGTTCAAACAACATTTTTATCTAAATAAATTTTATATTTATTTTAATATTTTGTTATATTACATAACATATTGTATTTTTATATTTTTCTATTTCTCTTTTCTTTTTCATTTCAGACTAATTTTTATTTATTTCCTAAAATATTTTCATACTTAAGATGTAATATTAATTCATTAAAATAAATAAATATTAGGTTATATTTATGAAATAATATTTTGTTCTAATTTAAATATTTTTTAATTATTAATTTTATTTTTATCTCAACATTAATTATTGTTTTTTTAATTATGTTATTATCTCTACTTAATTTTTATTTATTTTGGACATTTATCATAAATAAGAAAAAGTAACAAACAAATCATAATAAAAAGTTTAAAATAAATAGGATATTAATTATATTTCATAATCTATATCTTATCATTTAAAGTATAAAGATGAATAAGAAATAAAATTTTTTTTTAATCCACATAATTTTTTTTATAGAAAGATCTGAGAATAAGAGATTGGTAAAAAAAAAAAAGAAACTAAAGCCAACAGAAGAATAAGAGATTGGTGCTCCACATTAGAGAAACTTATTTAAATATAATTTATTTTATTTTTTTAACAGTAACATTAAGATGAAATTACTTAAAAAATATTTTTTTGAAATTAAATTAATCAATAAATTTTTTATAATTAAATTTTTCATTAAATTCTTAAGTTTAAAATTTTAATTAAACTTTTTAAACTCAATATTTTTAAGTAATTTAACACTGTAAATATTTATTAATGGTGATAGTTTCATTTTTATATAATATATAGGTTAAATTAATTAGTTAATCATTATAGTTTTGCTAAATTTTTAATTATAAATAATTTTGAATTAATTTTTTATAATTTTTATTTTTTAATTAAATTCATAAACATTAACAACGTTATATTTCTTTTAAGTACTGATGTAATGTTTCTTATTTATTGAACTTATTTTATCTGTTTTATTTTTAATATTTTATTTTTTATAATATTTTCAAATTATTAAATATTTTTGTTATTGGATAATGATTGACTAACTAATATTTAAATAATTAATATTATAAAAATTTAAAATTTATAATTACCTTAATTCCTAACCTTTTATCATTGGATCAATTTTAATAATTTATTTTTTAATAAATTTAAGTAATGTCATTAAAATTATAACTTGAAAATAACATTCTTTCTATGTTTTCTTTTAATATGATTTAATAATGAGTTTTAACCTTACACTACTTTAAATTCGTTGTATTAAATCATATTTATAAACATAAATCATATTATTCATATTTAACAGAAATATAATAGTATTAATTATTAAGAATTTAATTTAAAAGGTTTAAAATTAGAAATATTTAATTAAAATTTTTAAATTATGAAAACTTAATTAAAATTATAACAAAACTATAGTGATTAATTAATTAATTTAAATTTCTTGTATTGATTAATATAAATTAAAAATCCCATTTAGATGATGATAATATTGACCCATTTCATTTTCTATTTAGAGTTTAGATACATTATACAGTTATGAAAATTTTATCTTATATAATTATTAAACTTAAGTTTTAAAAAAATTACTTGACTAATTTAATGTGAGCATTTTGAACACACTAATCGTTATAATACAATTCACTTAATTTTAATAATGCAAATAATAACAACGGAATACGATTTAAATAGAATTTGTCTTCATTTACAATAATAAACACGTTTCAAATTCTTATATGTATAATAAAAAGTTCACACAATTATATATATATATATATATATATATATATATTCATAAAAAAGTATATTAGTTTTAATTATGAATTAATATATAATTTAAAATTATTAATTTTTATAATAATTGTTATAACTATTATATTTACGACAATTGTAATTAATTAACATATAAATTTTTTTATATTTATAAATATTAAAATTAAACTTTTTGTATATAACACAAAACATCTGAGAACAAAATTAATGTAAGATTGTATTTATTATGACATAATATTATGCAGATGTGGTTACTTATTCATTATATAGTAACAGAATACCTTATTTGAGCAAGAAAAGGAAGATCGCAATATTGTCATGCAGAAGCGGACAATGCGTTATGTCCATTTCTGCTATTTCCTTTCATCATAATAATTGTTATCTGTCGGCTATGAAAAAAATATTAATTAATTGGGCATTTTATATTTTCATGATTCATCCCCCACAAATAAGAGACAATACAGATAAACTTTCTGAAGCTATGTGCATGATTCGGCAATCTGCAAATCACTAATATAGTACGCTATTGACGTTATACTAAATATAATAACCAATCAATTATAATTAGAATACAATCGCTTATCACTTTTTACACTATTTTTTCTTCTTTCTCTATCTTTCACCATGTATGTTACAGGTGCATATATCCATCATTTTTTAGGATAAATAATCACAATAGTTTAAAAAAAAACCTTCGTGAATGAGATTTTTTATTTTGTTTTCCGTCTAGCTACTAACTATAAGGATTGAACTTGAATGATCAGAGTGTATAGAAAAGAAAACTAACTAAATAAATAAATAATCCTAATTAAAGATTAGGGTTGCATTGAAATTGGTTGTCTTCCAAAATAAAAATACACACTGTGTCATTATTCAAACTAGAAAATTATTTCGTTTTATGGGAAGGCAAAAAAGTTTTAGTTTCATAAAATATTAATGATGAATTTTACTGCATGCCTACTAGAATAAATCAGCCACCGTTAGTAGATTAATTAACTGTAATGTTGTTCATCCCTGATTTAAATGTATCCACCTACAGAGTCTCACAGAAATTGTTTAAGAGACCCATCATTTCTACGTATTAAACCAAATGGATTTCGCTCCTTAAAAGTAAGAAAATGCACTTTAAAAATAAATTATAATTATAATTATTGATTAAAAATTAAAATATAGTAATTTTATTATACATTTATATATATTTTATCCAAATATAACTATTATTATAATCACACTTTATTTTTATGTATTCTATATTTAAAAGAAATGAAATCCAAAGCAAAATACATAATCATCAATGTTCCCAACCGTTTTGATCGACTGAAAAGCTAAGTTACAAGAAACACTAAGAGTACTTCTCTTATACCGTTCATCAATTATTAGATATCCTTTTTTCACTAGTAACCACTTGAAGTGTCATCAGAATTTACAAATAAGTAGCTATACAAATTAAACAATAAAACCAATTTTCTTAAAGTAAAATATTATTTTAATCTCTAACATTGATCGAAATTATGATCAATGTGAGTCTTAGCATTAAAAAAGGTAAATTTAATTCTTGATTTTAATAATTATTTATCAATTTAATCATTCATGTTATGAAAAGATAATTTAGTTTTGAACGTCTAATTTAATCAATTAGATTCTTGATTTTCGTTCACTTAAATCAATTTAAATTTTATTATTATAATTAAATCAAAATATCAGGACTAAATTCATCGAAAAGATGAACCGAGATTTTAAAATTGCATAAATTAAATATTTTAATCTTTAAAAATTTAAATTTCTTCGTTGATTTTTAACTTTTTGAACCTATATTTATTTTATTCTTTGAAAACTAAATAATAATGAAATAATAATTTTAATATTTATTACTCATGGACTAAGAAATTTTTAATATTTTAGAAATTCAAGTATTTGATCTATATAAATTTAAAGATCAACTTAAAAATTTACTTGCCAAATTATTACGGTTCCCAAAGTTGGAATGAAAATTGATATTTTATTTAATTTTTTTACTCCTATTATATAACTATATATTCAATTTAAGGTTGCCAAATTTATCACTTTTTTCCCTTCCTCTATCCTTATTTAATTTGGACACTAATTCTCTATTAACTATTTTATTTAAAGCATCAAAACCTGAAATGTATGTTTGAAAGTAAAATTTTAGAAAGAAATAAAAAAATATATTTTTAAAGTAAAAAGTAAGATCATATTTATCATATTATATTAATTTAAAGTATAAAAAGAAAAATATAAATTAACATAAATTTAATATTTTAATATATTTATTTTTTTATAAATATAATAACTCTCTTAATTTAAAAAAAATATTATCTTTTTCATTTTCTTCTAAAATCTTATTCGTAAACATATCTTTCAAGTTTAGATACTTTCAATAAAAATAGTTAGTTACAATTAACTTCCTAATTAACTAATAATAGAGGATGGGAAAAATAAAAAGAGTCATACATAATAACTAATAGAAGTAAAGAATTTGAATAAAACATCAATTTTCATCCCAACTTTGACAGTTAGTTGAAGTCTATTCCAAGTTATTATTGATTTTTTTAATATATTTAAGAAATATAAATAAAAACATTAACTTATTAAAAATTATAAGAGATATTATTAAATATAATTTTTAATAAAAATTATTATTTATGAAATATTCTTGAACCTATATTAAAACAATAGAATTATTATTATTATTTTATACATCGCTAATAAATCCCTGAAACATCATCAATTGGTGTAAAAAATTTGGTGTGCAAAATTCATTTCCAACTCAAGCAATGTTGAAGTGGGACCCGTAGCCTTAAATGTCTAACGTTTAAGGAAGAGTACTATTACTCTAGTTAGGAGCCACGTAAATTCTCCTGCGGTTTCTCTCCAATACAAAAATTTCAGTTTTTCCTCTGTGATCATCATTTTGTCATCAACTTCTCGGTAGAGGCTATACACACCATGGTTTCAGAGGTAACAATTATTTAGTGCTCTTTTGCTTTTCTTATGCTCGAATAAGAACCAAGACATTCAAAATATGTGACTATTTCTCCATTTTCTTTTGGCATTCAGTATTTCTCTTCCAATTCCCACTCCTTTTTGAACTGGTTTTTCATTTATATCACTGTTGGGAATGCAAAAGATCAAGACTTTTTTTCTGGGTGTGTTATTGCTGGTGATAAATCTATGTATGTTGATATCCTTGAACTGTAAGTGTTTTAAATTGGAACTGAAACTGAAACTGAGTCTTTGTGCCTCTGGCTTTTCTTTCAATGTGTGGTTATATTCTGAGTCCTATGCAGTCTTCTTTCTCCTCTTGATTCCCTGAATTAGATAGGAATCTGTCTGGGAGGCACATATTTCATGTGATTCTTTCTTGTTTACATATTGTTAATATTGCATGCCATAATTAATGGAATTGAGAATTGAAATCCTTCTCCTAAGTGAGCTTCCTGTTACTTTCCTGGATTTATTAGCTTAAAGCAATGCTCACCATAATGCTGTAAGTAAAATTTGCATTTTCCAGATGGACTGGCATGATGAAAAGAAAACCATGTCTATGATCAATGTGTGTACTGTAAAATTTGTACTTTCCAGATGGACTGATATGGAGAAAAGACCCCATTAGTGTCTCTAGTTAGGACCATAATGTTAGTAGTTGTGAAATTGGTGGACATACGAATTAACATATCATTAAAACCCATCAATGTTTGTTGTCCTAACTTAATTGTAAGAATGTGGTTTGAACTGAAAAATCAGTCCTGATTATGTCAACATGTCATCTACTAGAAGTAGAAATTAGTACAGAAGATGGGGCAACAAATGCTGGTCCCTTTGTCAGGAAGATTATTGTTTGATAATTTTGGTAACTTAAAAGCGGCAGATCCAATTTTAAATTTTTAGCATAACATGTCAAATTAGATGGTGTAGGAGTACAGTTTCACTTAAATGTCTTTCTCACTGGAACAATTATCTGTAAAAAATACCATCCATATATCATTTTGACTTACTATTCTTTACATTTGATATAAATTATATATGTAATAAGATATGGAAATCTAACAGAGGCACATGATGTGGGCCAAATACAAAATCGAAAGGAACAGAATATTTTAGGGAAAAAAATTAATATGTACAATAAGGGTGACTAATAGATCTGGGAAGTATCTGGAGAAATGAGCCCATACAAACCACTGAATAAGGAGCATGTATCTTTAAAACTCTACTGGACACCAGGTAAGTGTGAATTTTACAAATAGTATAAATCACCATTGGTTTCTCTCAGTTCTCCTTCCTTTACAAATAGTCTAATTCACTATATTTTGCTTTTGTAGTTAACCATAACACTAGTAGAAGAGCAAACAAGAAATAGAACCTAGTTGTAACAATTAGCACTCTAAATATGATATGAAGATTCATATCTGATCGGTGACAGAGTTTGCTGTCTGACACCAAAAGGTGATCAGAACAAATTGTCTGGGTTTTAGAATATAATGACCCAACATCTTGCTAACCTCAACACATGTAGATGCTCCTTTTGACAGATTTGCTTATCTTCTTGGTTATTTGATAAAGGACTTTTATGATTCTCCTTTCTACCTGATTTATAGATTTTTTTTTTCCCTTTGCATCTATGAAAGGGAAGAGTTGCATTGTCATATCAATAAGATTGAAGGTGAAAAGAATTAGCACCACAAGGAGGATAGTATAGAACAAAAATGTTACAATGTAAGCCATATTTTCATGGCCCTTGCACCTGAATTTTAGCAGCAATTTGTACCTTCCATGTTACCCTACCTTTCTGTTGATCTAGCATAGTATCTGCTCCACACATATCATAACTACTCCAATTCAGTTACACTTTTTTTCCCCTTTTAGCTTTTACTTTGTAAGCTGAACTTTTTACACTCTTCATTATCCACCGACAAATTTCCAGTAGTGCTCTGAATATCATTCCTCGAATAGGCTATAGCCAGGCGCAAACTATATCAAGGCCTAATATGAGATTTAAAATAATCAATTTTATTTAGTCTTCGTTGATACATTATTGATCTTAAGTAATAGTTTATTATTTTTAATTTCATAAAATTTATTCATACTAAAACAAAATAAACTATTGATATTTTTTCATAAGCATTATAAGGGGTGATAGGTAATTAGCATCCATGATAATTAATACATTGATGAGTTTGATTTATTCCAATGTTTACAAGATAAAATAATTGAAGATATATAATGGAATAATGAAAATTAACTAGCAATAAATGAAATAGTTACTAATTAAGAAAAAGATATATGTTACAATATGATAATGAGTTTAATTTTTCAGGTGAAAAATATTTACTCTTAATATTACTTATATACTAATGAATAATATTTTTTAAAGTAGTAACTATTATTAAATAATGTTATTTTTTGAAAGGCTATTTTTATTTATTATTCTTGAGGGCCTCAAGCAAAGGCTTTGGCTGCCTATGCTTGGCCCGGCCATGGCAGTAGCCACTGAATTTTGTATGCATCTAAAATGAAAAGACTCCACTAACTAAAGTTTGATAAAGGAGCAGTTTAGTCAGCCAAACCATAATTTTAAAGCAGCTCTCTGTTGACATCTTGAACATTTCTTCCACATGGTCTAAGAGAGGAGTCTCTCCTTTATATTTACTTCATCCATTTTCTTGAACTCATTTTGTAAACTTAAATGAAGTATATGACATAACTCAACAGGTGTAACAGAATATTCATTATATGATTTCAAGTACTTTTACTATAGGAAATGCCAGTCTATTGATCACAAATTTTGGATTTCACCTTCCCCCTTTGGGAACTCTTGTGACTAATCTGTTAATGTTTTTATAAATGCACATACATATATGAAAAAATGTTAGCAATACATTCTTTTAGACATACTGTTCAACGTACTTCTTAAAATTAGTTAATTTTTTAAAAATGTTAAATCAATTTAGATATTTGTTTTGCTTTTTTAAAAAGCTGACCAATCTAAGCAGATGTAATGAAAAGTGTATTATAAAAAATCTGTCATTAGTATTCCTCAAATTATATTTTGTAACCTTTCATGAGGCACCTATTTTTAAACTTGACTATATTTTTGTTAATGCCATCTATTCTCAGAATGATGAGATGCCTATTGGATGGCCATTCGGTCTGGGGTTCTTGAATATGAGAGTTAGAGTTGTGGAATCACCCCCAGCTGTCCCAGTAGAGCCATACTCACTGCACATTCCATCCACCAGTTTTTCCTCCTTCTCATCCTCCAACCTTGATACCGAGGTAATCTCAATTCCCCTGCTTCTGTTTTCCTTCTTCTCACTATTGGTTAGTTACAAGGCTTTTGCTCTTTTCATTAAATGAAAACCACTTTGTAACAAAGAGAAAGGCATATCTAATTAATCAACAGTAACATGGTTTTATGGTTTAAACATTTTAGCACTGAATTAATGTAGATTTTTTAAATTGTGTTAATGTGAACTATCAACTTCCAAAAAGTGATGTATTTCATATACACCATCTGAAGCCATGTGAAATAATTGCTGTTTTCTAATGCTTTCTTGTGTTGGAGCAACCAGTCCACCGCATCTTTCTTTCAAGACAACAGTGTATCCCTTGGCCATTTAATTGGAATAAGACCAGGGGAGAGGGAACGCTTGTACTTCCCAAACTCATTGAGATTAGAAGAAAGGGAGAAGAAAACATTAGCCAACGGTTCCTGTTCTGATGCCTCTAAAGTACAAGAAGTGGATATATCTCGTGGCATTTGCATACCTATACTTCTTGATGCCCTGCTTAAGATTAGCAAAAGTAAGAAAAGTTCAAGGAACTAGCATATGATGATGGTGTCAAAATTAACAGATGATTTTTCTTTGATTTCGGCCAATTTTTCTTAAACAATCCATTTTAACTTTCACAAGTTTGTTGTAACTTGGTTTTTATTTCAGACAGAAAAAATATATATAAAAAAAGGGAGTTGATTGTATTTTACTATATTCTGGTATTTTAGCTCCGTTCTGTTTTATGACTTTGATCTTTGAGCAACTTGTGATCCTATCAACTTTAAATTCGAGTTAGATGGAAAAGTTTAGGCTCTAAAGTTAGGTACCGTGTGCATAATTATACTTGTGATGAAGTGCAGATAATTGCAAATCTCAATTTTTTCTGATCCCTTACACCACCTCTTAAGACTCCCTCTTACAGATACAGTATCTACAAGAGAGAAAAAGAGGCATAAAATAAGCAAGCTCGATCTGTTACATGTGACCTAATTAGGACTAATGTCTTCCTCTCTTAGTGGAGACGACAGTAAGTTGGAAAATATTTAAATCCCTTTCGCTGCATCCTTTCATACTCTACCCTGTCCCTCTCTTCAATCTTGTACCTATCTTTTACTTTGCACGTGTTTAGATAAGCATACACAAAAGCTGAAGTTTGAACCAACATGGATTGAATCAAGGAATACCCCGATCCAAACACTCTTACTTAACTTGTTATGCTAGTTTAATGTAGTTGTAAACTTGTAATACTCAAAATGAATGTGAAAGAATAATTTTCCTTAACTCCCTGTAGTCAATACTATTTAGGTATTAAAATTTTAGGATTGAAAATAATTGTAACCAATTTTCAACCAAAAATTGGGATAAAAAGGAAGTTAGGAAATAACAAACACTAACGATGAAATAACCTAATGAAATATCTTAGGTTATGTTGATATTTGGAGAAAGGTGAGTTCATGTAACCAACGTAAGGTCCTCCTTCTCCCACCGACATTGCTATTAGTTGATAAGGTATGGGGATCATTGGAATTTTTTCAGTTTTTGTTTTTAAATTAATTTTAAAAATAAAATTTATTCAACAAAAATAATTTTAAATTATTTTTAACATTTTTAAAATTATTTTAATTTTAATTTTAATAAAAAAATTAAGTTTATTATTATTATTTTTAATTTTAAATATTTTTATTTTTAAATTTATCAAATTTCAACATTAAACCATCACCATCATCATATCATGATTGTTACTAAACCATTATTCCACCACTATAAATATTATTATTATATTATAATTATTATTATCATCACTATTATAACTATTATTATTATCATATTTTTTATATTATTATTATTATTAATATAATAAATTAAAATAATTTAATTTATTGTTAATTTTTTATTTATCTAAATTTTTATATATTAAAAATAAAATAGATAATATTATTTGATTTATAAATTATATAAAATTTATAATATTATAATATAATTTTATATTATATAATTATTTATATGATAATATTATAATATTATTTTTATATAAAATAAATACTTACTAATATAAAAATATTATAATAATATATAAATTATTTATCTTGAATATTGATAATTAAATAATCTCTAACATAAAAATTTGTATAATTATATAATATTTTTTACATTATAACCATCATACTATTATTATTATTTCATAAACATTACTTTTATTTTTACCATTATCTTTATTATTATTATCACCATCATAATAATAATTTTTTATTATTTTTAACTTTTAATGTTTATTATTTTAAAAGAAAATAATTATTTATCTATTTTTATATAAATTCATAAATAAATGATACTGTTTAATATATAAAAATTATATTTAATTTATAGTATTATAATATAATTTATTATTATATAAATTTTTATAATACAATATAAATTATTTTGTGTAAAATAAATATTAAATAATATAAAATATTATAATAATAATATGTAAAATTATTTATTTTATATATTAATTATTAAATAATATATACAACAAAAAAATATAATTATATAATATTTTTTATATTGTAACTAGCATCGTTATCACAATTAGCATCATTATTACCATTATTACAATTATTATCATCATAATAATAATAATTTATTTTTTATTAATTTTTTATTTATTCAATTTTTATATATTAAAAAAATAAATAATATTATTTTATATATAAATTATATTAAACTTATAATATTATAATATAATTTTATATTATATAATTATTTATAATATAATATTATAATATATATTATTCTTAAATAAATTAATTACTAAATAATATAAAATAGTATAATAATAATATATAAAATTATTTATTTTAAATATTAATAATCAAATAATATGTAAAATAAAAATTTGTATAATTATATAATATTCTTGATATTATAATCATTATACCATTATCATTATCTTATAAACACTACTCTTATTTTTACATCATTTCTATCATATTCATCACCTCTACCATAATAATAATAATAATAATTTTTTAAAAATTTTAATTATATTATTTTTTATATAATTTTATTTTTAAATTAATATTTTTATTTAAATATTTTATTATAAATTTATAATAAGAAGATAAAAAAAATGAGTTGATTTGTTTTTATAATAATTTTTAAAAATTAAAAATTAAAAATAATTTTAATTTTTAAAATTAAAAACTAAAAAATATCTCAAAACAACCTAAGTTAACATGAATGTTAACAGATTTAGAATTAGGTTTTTGAATGTAAAAAATATATAATCTTCCTTTTTTATTATAAAAATTACATTTTTTTTCTTATTTAATAGTTAAGATATATTATCTTCTTAATGATAACAATATAATAGTTAGGACTCTCCTCTTAATGTGGGATAATAATCTTCAAAAATTTTGTAAAAATTTTCAAGATTTATAAGTTCACAATAGAATATATTTGTTTGTGAATTTGTTAGTACCACTCCCAATATATCAAAACTTAGGGGTAACAATTTTTTGCTCCAAAATAAACCCATATTTAAGTGGTGGCATATGTAAAAATAAATGTGCACTAATTATCCATTTATTTTAAAATTTTCTTACCACAAACACTAGAATTATGTCTATTTATTTTCTGTTTTAAAATTTAAAATTTTGTTTGACAAGTGAAGTTTCTGAAAATTTTGTTATTAAAAATGATATATGTTTTTTAGTTTTTGAATCTAAAATTTTATTTATTTTTTGTTATTCATACTTTTTATTATTATTCTATTTTTCATTTTTTTTACTTTCTTTTTTAAAAAATAATTCTAAATTTTTATAAAATAATTTTAAAAATTAGAAACCCCTTAATCTTATTGTAATTGAAGAAAAAATTTAAGAGTTAGTTGGTTAAATACGGTTAAATAAACATTTTTCTAAAAGTTTCTATTAAAAAATTCATAATATCTAATAAAAATATTTGGATTCAATTTTGTTTGAGAGATTTTTAAACTTTAACTTCAAATAAATTTGAGGGTATATTTGGATAAATAATTTAATTAATTATTTTTAATAAATTTTTAAAAGAGTGTTATATTACAAATTTAATCATAAACTTTATTAAAATAAATAAAAAAATTATTTTGATAGTTTATAATAAAATTATAATTTATTTTATAAATTTTTACAAAATATTATCAACATTGCTTTAAGTTACAATATATATATTTGAAATTTGAATAAATAATTTAATTAAGTATTGAAGAGAAAGAAGAAAAAAATTTCTTCCAATTTTAAGATTAGGACCCAATACATAAAATATAAAATAATTTGTAAATGAGCATTAAAAATAATAAAAAAGTTTTTTTTGTTGGTATCTTTTAAAAAAAAAGGTATTGAATATTCCTTTACTTTGATTCGATGATAAAATGATACGTATATTATGCATTTAGCTCATCTTTATCTGCATCACTTACTTGTCGGATGTCTCTTTATCTGTGTCACTTACTTGTGGGATGCAAAAACCCAAAAGATGAATTAGATTTAGTTAACCAACTAAATTATTAGTAGCTAAGATCTCCGTTAGAGATGAGATTGCACCTATTTATAGATTAAACAAGATTTAAAATGGATTGAATTTGTCAGTTGTGTGAAAAAAGTAGTAGTGAATCTTGAGAATTATTATCTTTGGTAGTAATACTATTATAAAATAAAATAAGGAGGTTGACGACAGAAAAAAAAAAACTGAGAATGAATTTCCCAACGAAGACAAGCGTCTCATAGTTTGATCAATTCAAACCAACTATTGAAGAGCTATTTGCTACCACTTTGTAATTATATTAGAAGACACAATTATGAGTGGTAATTATATTAGAAGACATAATTATGACATGCTCGAGTGCATTTGACAAAATTCATGTACTATTTTATTATTGAATGAGATCACAGGAGTATTGAATACCTTTTAATTTAAAAAAATACTGAAAAAACACCTAAAAAATATTATCAACAAATTAACTTAAAGGAATATAATTCTCTTTAACTCTTTGTTAAAAATAAAAGAAGAATAATATTCCATTGTTGAGGTAAGGCAAGATAAAAAAAATGTCCAAACAATCAAAATTTGATTATTATTGGATAAGGATAACATATCACTTTTAATGTTATGTATAGTTAAAAAATATAAAATTAAAATAAATTTATATTTTACAATATATAATTTTAAATAAATAATATTAATATTAATATAATATTGTATTATATAAAATATTATTATATTAAAAAAGTATCGTTATTAATAAATAACTATACATATAAGTATAATCTTTATTTAAAAAATTATATAGGATACTAAATTATGTTACAAAAATTCAAAATATAACTTAATCCTATTCCTACAATAATAGGTTGAACTTTTAATACTTAAACCTATCAGAATTAATTAGTTTCAAATAGGATTGAGTTTGTAGGAACGACTCAATTATAGAATTTTCTAATATCATGCATAAAACAAATAAAAAATTAAAAAATATCAATTAAAAAATAAAAAATATTATTAATATATTTTTTTTATAATTTTTAATATATTTTAACGAGAGATCTAATATTTCTTTAAAATTTATTAAATTAATTCATTGACATTGTTAATAAGATCCTAATCCGCATTATCAAGCTGCATAAAAGTATTAAAAATAATTTTTTTTTTTTAAAACTACAAATATGAGAGAGCTTTCTTAGTTTGACTATTTTTACACGGTTTCACTAACCTAATCCATTTTTACACGGTATCAGAAGACACAATAACGATTTACTCAAGGCTTTCATTTCTTTAGCCGTTGCAGATTCAGGTTTTTCCCATCACCATCACTATTGCAGCAAGTTTCATTACCACTGCATTAAGCAAAATGAGGTATCCATTTAGATTACCACCGAGCGGGGTCGCGGTTCAGTCAGGGAGACACATGACACCGCCTGAGTACATTATCGTTGTCTCATGCTTCAACCGCCTTCTTTTAATTCAAAATTACAAAATTGGTCAAATCCATTGCTTTTTACCAATTTTAATAATTTTGGCCTACTTTAGTCGATTTTTTAGTGATTCTTTAGGAATTTAATTTTCTAGATTATTTTCTGGTTGATTTTTTATTTAATAGATTAACCGGTCTGTAAAAAATAAAATTATAATATCCTAAAATAAGAATTCAAAATTTTCCATAGTTCAACATTTTTAAATGAATAATATTTTGGTTATACTCTTAAATTTTGCACTACTTCAAACCATTTTTTTATAAAAATAAAATGTAAAGATGGTATAAAAATTAAATGTATAAAAATATCATTATTAATTTTCCAAATTCAAATACTTAATTTCATCAATCCATTCCCTTTTAAGTTATATTTTAGACAAATTGTATAGCACTACTTTATTAAATAATCTCATATGTATAACGGAGGAATGAAACAGGTTAATAACAATTAAATAACAATAAAAGAATGAATGAGGCACAGGTTAAGAAATGTTTGATCATTGACTTTTACCTCAAATATTAAAAATGATAATTTTACTTAAAAAATATATAACATGTAATTCAATATACATATATATAATATGATATATAGTATAATAAAAAAATACGAATTTATAACATAAATTCCATGTATCTAAATATTACTTTTTTATTTTTTCTAATCTATTTAGCTAAAAATAAAAATTTATTTTTATTTACCTATCTATTTAAATATTTTTAAAATATTAATCAATTATGTATATATAATAATAAATTAAAATTTTAAATTATAAAAATAAGTAATAATTTTTAGAAAAATCAAATTACTTGAAATTTTGCAACAGTTGTACGCTGTAGTCGCTTCCATTACCATTCTCTTCCCTTGAGAAAATTAAAAATAAATAAATCACAGCAGCTAAATAGAGAGATAAAATGGTTTAAATTTATTTAATTTTGAGTTATCACAAACTTGAGCTTATTATCTGAACCTTCTAATTTTCATCTAACGACTGTAATTTCAGAAGTGCATGTACTCTCCGATTTTCACAAGTCACTACTATCATATGAATTCCTGATCCCTAGGCGCCTACTGTGTTGATAAGCGATGACTGTAGCCTATAAGTTATAGTTTCAGTTGCCACGTTCTTTTTTCTCTTCCTTCTTTGTTGGCTACTAATAATTAGAAGGCACATGCCCTTTGATAGGGCACCTCCACCTTTTAGGAGCCTCACAACCACCAAACGTTATTACCGCCAGTCCTAAATCTTTTCTAGCAAGTCTTCCTATATTTATCATTCATTAATGAAAAAAGGTTAAGAATTGAGATTATTTTCTTTGTTATTATATTTATCAAACATGTTACTCAATTGTAAGCCATTAAAATTAGGTCAATAACGATAGATTTAAGGTTAGAATAGTTTAACATCAAATTTTAAATTCAAACATCACTGTACACGAAAAAATATATAATAAACTTTTAGTACCAAATAAAATAATGTCAAACCATTATTTGAATGAGTTGGAGTATCCAAATAAAATAGTTCATTTTATTGGAAAATTAAGATTAAAATTCATTACCCGTGACGTCGCTAATTTTTGTCTTAACGTGGCAAATTTCATTTCTATTTTTAAAACTATCAAGAGGTAAAAAGAAAACACTTGCATCATACTCTGAGTGATTAGTATAAAAATATGTAGTTTTTACTTTAGCTGGAACAGACACTACAGCAGGGACATTGACTTGGACTCTTTCATTACTTGTCAACAACCGCAAAGTTTTAAACAAGGCGAAGCATGAATTAGAAACAGAAATTGGAAAGGAAAAAACGGTGGTGATATCAGATTTAAAGAAGCTGGTGTGTCTCCTAGCTATCACCAAGGATACACTGCGCATAGTAAAGAATAAATGACAATTTGAAGATATAACACTTGAGATAGAAAAATAATCATGTATTTGTGTGTTCAATTAGATAAAAATAATACTGTTACAATGCTGTATATCCGATGCATATGGGTTTCTTACCCAAACTTGATGAATAAAGTAAATTTTGGTGAAATCCATTGAATATCTTATTATTCTTTACATTTTACGGGAAAAAAAAATGCAAGTAAACAAGTATACAAAATGTCACGGCGATCAAGAATCGTTATTATTGCCATTCATTTCAATGTCTTTCTACACTGTATACTACCCGTAATTTTGGGTACCTAACAGTACACTATAAATGAATCGCTTTTAAGAACGTTTATACTTGTAATTTTGGTCCTGCTGGTTTTGTTCATTACTTGGCCTGTCCAATTTTCCTTAACAGCATCAGCATTCAAAGTTTTGTCTGCCTTTCATTTTCAGATACCAAAGTGCTACATCACCTATTTGTTGCAATGTAAACTTGAAACTAACCTAATACAGAGCGTCAATTCTATGTATCTTTTGTAATGTGGATCAAAAGTTTCCTATGAGGATAGGATAGGATAGATTGCCATTTTATAGCTGCAAACATGATGCAAATTTTATATTCCCTTGCTTCGTCGTAAATCATATTTTAAATTTTGTTGTTCCTTTAAATCACTTTATAAAATTTATGTAGCAATGAATATTTTCCAAGTTTATCATGTCTAATTCTTAATATTTAATCGATTTTTCTAAAATATATTTAAAGACATATAATAAAAATTTATATTTAGTAAATATTTATTAAAAATTATCAAATTCAATACATTAATAATATAATTTTTCATAAAAATTTATTATTTATTAATTTTTTATTATATATCTTTGATTACATATTAAAATAATCAATGTCTAATTGCATTATGTTTACTTTTTCCACATTTTTGTAAAAATTTTTTTTTTTTACTTCTTTACTTTTCAATAATAGTGGGTTGTGCCAACATTTACTAAAGTCTAATGAAGTGCCCGTTTATTGGTGGCAACTAAATTTTCTGATTTTTGGATTTGGATGAAATTTTCAAATTGAAAGTTTTAATTTGAAAATACTATTTTAATTGAAAAAGATAGGGAGGGCAATATTTTTCTAGGAAAGGTTACTATTATTTAGAAAAAAGGATGAAAAAGAAATTAAGTTAAAAGGAGAAATTAATAGAATTGATGTTTTTAAATAAGAATAATTTCAAAAAATTAAGAAATAAAGTAATTGAAATATAAGCAATTAAAAGTTAACTAAAATAACTAATATATATATATAATAAATAAATCAAAAAAATTTGTTTTCAATTAATTAGTATAAAAATAAAATTTAGGTGCAATATTTTAAATATATTTTTATTTTTAAATTAAAATTAAAATTTTTATTTATAGTTTATTCAATAAAATTTAATGTTTCTTACCCAAGTAAAAATTTATTCTTAATTAAAAATATAAAAATATTTTAAGATAATGTATCTAAATTTTGTAATTATTATAATTTATAAGTTTATTTTTTAAAATAAATTTCTCATTTTAGAAGAGAAATTTTCTATATTGTTGATAATGTTAGAAAGACCCAAATAATATCATGACTAACTCCAAATAAATATATAGAATATAACTTTTATTGATCTAATAAACGAATTAAAATTATATATTACTCTGATTATGAGTGTCAATTTTTTTAAAATTAAATAATCATAAGTATATAATTAATTTTTTTAAACATGTCTATATAATAAAAATTTGATATACAAAAATTAGTTTTAAAATAAAATTATTTGATAAAAAATAATATCATTTGATACAATTTATATTGATATAAATCAGTTCCTTACTTTTATATTTATATATATATATATATGAATTTATAATTATATAAAAGACATATAAATTAAAAGAAGTTGTGTTAAAATAATAAATAATTATATATATATATATATATATATATATATATATAATATCAGTTGTTTATTTTCTAAAGTGAATTTAATGAGTCAAATATAAGACTGTTGAATATCTTGGAAAGATCCCAAGCCTTTAAATGCAACCATTTGTATGACATTGCAACCTTAAAACAACAGGTTGAAATTTTTTTAATACTACTAATTTACTGAGATACTGTTAATAATCTTCAGAAGATCTCAGATACCGTGTAATTGGAAATCCGGAAGTATGTCTCTTAAAAACTTTGACTCAGGAGTCAGGCCCAGAATAAGATATGGAATTTCTTAAAAAATACATAAAAATTAAATAAAACTCAATTGTTCATGACCAGTAAATGTTCGAGAAATAACTATTCTATTTAATTTTACAAAATAAATTTCCTTGATTAAGAGCATTGACCCGATGATAAAATTTGATATTACTATATAATCTGATCTTATAGTTATAAGCTCATTAAAACAAATGATGATTTATTATTTAAATAAGTTAGACAGTGATTGTGACTTCCATATGACAAGAAATTTAAAGTTTAAAAGAAAAAAAAAAGTAATATTTCTTCTTATTTTTTATAAGACTTTTTTGTAAAAGATTTTAGTGGTTCTTTTTATAAAATGCTATACAATTTTATGAAGTATTTATTATTTTTTAATTGTTCTTAATAATTAAAGTTGTTCAAAACTTAAATAAAAACTAATAACAATAAATGTTGATAATAAAGTAATCAATAATGTTAAATGAAAATAAAATTAACAAATTATAATTATTTTGAAAATATAAAAAAAATAATTAACTTTTAACTATTTGATTAATTTTTATAATTGAATTAAATATATCTTATAAAAAGAAGTTAAGAA
Organism: Canavalia gladiata; assembly: GCA_037954105.1. Lineage (NCBI taxonomy): Eukaryota > Viridiplantae > Streptophyta > Magnoliopsida > Fabales > Fabaceae > Canavalia > Canavalia gladiata. The sequence continues at coordinate 70,503,905 of CM075658.1, forward strand.
AGTATTTAAGAAAGAGAAATAAAAAGAGACGGGTGGAAGACGTAATGATAGAACATAGAAGAGTAAAGAGGAGAATGGAACTTAAATTTCTTGAGCATTCTACAAGAAGAAAGGTATCGGCCCTACACTTTTCAAGAAACAAATCGATGAATTAGCTTATCATTCAAGCCAGCCTAGCAGCAGCAGATACCATGGAAGCAGGTGAGCTCAATTTCACTATTTAAAAGTTTTTTATTTATTAAAGCTTGATTTAATTAAAAATTTATATTTTAAAAAATTTAATAAATAAAATTAAAATTTATAAAATAAATAAATATTAAATAAATTTTAAAAAAATATATTAATATTATATAAATAAAATATATTATAATAAATATTATACAAATATAATATATTAAAATAAATAAATATATAATATATTAAAATAAATAAATATATAATATATTAAAATAAATAAATATTTAAATAAACTAATTTTTTTAAATCAAACTTATTTTCTTTATCTAAAAAAATATCTAAAAAATATTTTAACAAATTTAAATTTATCTATTTAAATATTTATTATTTTTTCTCTGTCGTATAAAATCTTTACTTTATACAAAATATTAATTATAAGAAAGGTTAAACAATAAAAAAATAGAGAGAATATAATAGAAAACAGTTTTTATCTATCACCATTCTAAACAGTTTTTATTTATTATTTTAAAAGTCAAAATATTTATTATTTTTCTCTATTATATCTTTACTCTTTATAACATATTAATTAATCAAAAAATTAATAAAATAAATTGAAAAAAAAATAAAAAGATAAAAATTAATCAAGACTTTTAACGAATTCGTGAATTTTTTTTCCCAGTTATCTACATATGAATTTGTATATCAATTTTAACAATTTCTTTTTTTGTTATTAGACCTTCGCAATTTTTTTTCTAAAGTATATCTCAAAAAAATTTCTAAAGTATATCTTTTAAATTAAAATGATTTAAAGTCAAACAAATAACGCAAATATCTGTGACCAAAACAGAAAATTTAGTCACTTTCCGTCGTTATCGTGACTTTCAAAATTAATAGAGTAATCCATATTGCAGGCTTGTCAAAGATTAGCTATACCAGTGATTGAACAGCAAACTATAGCTTATGGTATTTATATTTCAAGGTCTGCAGCGCCATGCCTAGGTGTCCGTTTAATTTAAAATTTTATAGAACTGTTAACTGTGGTTGAAATATGCATCTAAATCTGAACTGCATATTACATTAAAACATGTATTTTTAATTAAAAAATGAAAAAAAAATTCTAACTTCAAAATAAAAAAGAACTAAAATTCACTACTATTTGACAGTGAAACACATGCCTGTTTTCTTTTTCAGGAGGAGAAAATTCTAGACACAAGTGGGCAAAAATCCAGCTAAAACTTAACCCAATTGTAGCCTCTGATTTATATGACAAACAAGCTATGAGTAGACAAGATAAACAACTCTTGCAGGTTCATCTAGTGGCTTGCTGGTTGAGAAGCTTAACCCCGCATCCACAAAGTAACAGCAATAAATTCAGACATCATATAGTTATTTTTCATTTAGTCATCCAACAAAACTTCAGCAGTCAGAAGCTTGATGCTGTGATAACATCAGAAGAAGGATTTGCATACTGCAAGTTGATGTGCACAATATGGAGAAAAGCATATGGATGATTATATTAACACAATAATATATTCTTTTTAAGTTCACTGGATACAGTTGCTGACATAGATAATAGCAAATCTTGATTGCTGACAAAATATTGTTCAAGCGACATCAACTTAACCCTAAAAGATGTCAAACATGTTAAAGGAAAATACCGGCTAACATAAGTAAGAATGTATACCAACCCATCCATCAACAGTTAAGTTTTACCTTCACAGTATCTATTATACTGTAAACAAATCATAAAGCCATATATGCATTCTTCTTGAAATCATTCCTCAACCACGTTAACCAATTCATATTCAACCAGAGATAGGTTGTTATCTTCTTTAACTACGAATTTTGCAGGTTCGGTGACCTCAATGCGGCCCCATTTGTCAACAGCCAACCTCATTGATCCCTTAAACATGTCAATCTTTGCATTACGAAGAATCACTGTATTCTCAGGCTTCATCAACTCAACTGCACACAAAGAGGGGGGAGAAGAAGGTCACACCTCACATAATAGAACATAAACTGGTGTCTTATCTCAACAATCCCTACACATATATCATATACAATTCATGTGTTACCACTCACCAATCAATAAACGCATAAGAGGTAACTTTTATTAAATGAAATCACCTTAAACTTCTTGCATAATTGGCACATGGCATTTCCTAACCTTAAATGTTTGCATACAAAAATAAGTAACATCACATGTGCATCTTATCTATATTAAGCATCACATTTCATTGTTCTGATCTCATTTCTCTTCCCCGCATGATTCTCTAGCAAAGCCTAATTTACTCAAGTTCCTTACTCTGGGATCATCAATATTCTTATCAAAAACAGCCACTAACCAGTTTAGCAGCAATAAGGATCTTGAAGAAAATAAACTGACAAAAGTTTAACCAAAATGAAATTGTTCGTCTGCAGTAAACATATAGGATAACAGATATATCAACACCCAATATTTCAAAGAAACAAAATTTAATCCATGAAAGAAAGCTGCTGATAAGCAATTATGCGAAAAAATATGACCGAAATAACTGAATAAAGCTCAACAAAGCAAAACGAAAGTAAGATCCAGTTAACACCAAATGATAGAAAGTAAAACAAGCACAAACTAACTGACTTGGACTCAAAATCTTCTGTGACAAGCTGAGTGGGATTTTAAAAAACAAAAATATAAGGACCATTTGGTTTACTGAAATGCTCTCAATTTTCATTTCCTTTTAATTTTATTTACAAAAATACCACCTTGTTTTCAAAGTGTTATACTGAACACAAATTTTTTTTCTCATGTCCACTGTTTACTGTAAAGAACTTTGAATCAGAAAATGTTTTCACAAACAAACCAAACGCCCCCAAAATTAAGAAGCTCAAATCCATTCGAGAAACATTAAAAAGAAAAAAAACTTTCCATCAGAGAAGAACCAAAATGGATTCATGTAATTCACAGCTCACGAAACAACGTGAGGGGGCATATAAAACTTATCCTTGATCAGCCTAAGCCAACAAAAGTAGCAATCAACACAACCACATATATAAGGAATCCACCATATCTCTTCTATCTCACAGCATTTAACTCGGTCAAATATCAACGAATAAAAGTCCTAAAGCAGAACATCAAAGACGAAAAAAATTCGTGGTGGACGATTCCAATCAATCACTCAAGATTCAGATTTAAAAAAACCACAACATTTGTGATAAAGGTTTTCTGATCTCCATTCTCATTTCACAAAACCCAGAAGAATGCAGATCGGTCGAAGAAATTCTCAAGTGAAGGAAACATAAAAATAAAACTCTTAGGAGAAACAAAAACGTGCCCAAACGGAAAGTTTTAATTTTTACGAAAGTAATAATAATAATAATAATAAAAAAAGAGGTTATGGGGTAGGTGGTGAGTAATGGGACCTTGTTCATTACGAGCGGTGAAGATGATGGTGCCGGTATCATCACCGATGAGGCACTCAGCGATGAGAGTGGGACGAAGGTTTTGGGAAGAGGAGGGTCGTCCCTTTTGTAGGACAGTGTTGGAAGACAAGACCTTTGCGACCAAAGTGTGACCGTTGGTTCCCGGTTTGAGTTGATCCACTTTGGTGAAAATTGGCTTTCTCTTCGCCGGTTTCTCACTCCCTTCTTGCTTATTCGCTGAAGCCATTGGTTCCGATCAACAACCTCTCTTTCTCTGATGCTTCGGAATTGGCTTTCCTTTTTCCTTCTCTGTGGATTTTTCAGAGATTGGAAGAGAAAAGGCAATAAATGCCTTCAAATGGCATTTCATCATCACTTTTTCTGTTGGAAATGATGCGACACGTCGTTTCAGATCGAATCGCCCCAAATGTCACGTGACATGCCACCAAGGGTGGTGGTGGAAAATTGGAAATGCAATCACACTTACCTTACTCTACTTTCACTCTCGGCCCACGCAGCCCACTACTACTTTCCAAAATAAATAAATAAAAGGCCACTTAAAAGTAAAAACCATTTTCTATTTTCTATTCTTTCTACAAATTTTTTACCGGTTCCCTTTTCTCACTCTTCAAATTCATGGTTTCCATCACCATTTTCTTATGTGCAAAAGCATTTCATTTTTTAAAAACTTACAAATTTTTTTATACATTTAGCTCTTTTGAATCTCCACCAAACTTTTCTGTGCAGAATAACTCGCATTCTCATTTCATTTGGTTATAATTAATTATTATTTTATATATTAAACCGTTATATCATATCACATGTCCTTATATTTGTGAGGATTTTGGCCTGATTAATTTATCATATTTGATATCACCATCCAATTTTGAGAATATATAATCATATTTCATCTTTCTAACATTTGTTTTATTTTCGTTAACAACCATTAAAATACCTTCACATGTATCCCTCATAATTCTTCTATAAAGATAATCTATACCACCACTATTGTTTTACTGTGATTGACAAATTACAATTAGATTAGTTAAATACCCTGCCTATATTTTTTTTAAATGACACGTGTTATTAAACAAGTAAATAAAAATAGTATAATATTTTTTAATATATCAAAATTGATAGTAGTTTAGTTAATCTTTATATTAATGGATTAGTGAAAAAGTAAATACTAAATAAAATAATGGTATATATAACCATAATACATGGTAATATTTGTTGAAAATAGATACATAGGTATGTGATGTTTGTGTATCCACTTGAAATATATATATATATATATATATATATATAAATATCTATTAATTAAGTTATAAGTTTTAAATAGATATATAATTTTTTATTTGGATGATTTTATAAATATGTATTTATTTATATAAATAAAAAGATAAAAATTATATTTTGAAAAAAATTTAGACAATTATTTTAAAATAATTATAAAAATCTCAAGGTTTGATTCTTTTAAGGTTGAGATTACTATCTTTATTAACCACGTCACTTCTCCTCTTTTCATTGAGCAGTTGAATGATAAGAATTATGTTATTTGAACTTCTAACATTCGTCTTTAGCTTATAGGATAGGATTAGGACTACGATGTTCATCTTACCAATAAGGTTGTTTATATTATTGAGGTTGACTGTGCACATTTGAGGATAGTTAATGCCTAACTTTGTTGCATTATTAAGGTCATATAGACTTAGGAGAAGTCGCTTTATACCAATAGCACTCAACATTTCTACTTATTTAGGTAAGGTCTCTAACCTTATTCATGATTTTAATGAGCTTTTACCTCCAGTTGTTAGTTTAAATAAAAAGCTCGAGAAAATTGGTCCTTATATGGTCTGTTAAAAGGCCTATTATCATGTTTGTGATCAGATTCTACGTTGTTCCACTATTTTTACCATGGACTCTACTTGGTCCGCCTTGTTTTGTATCCTGGCTAAGATTGAGATAGTTATTCCTCATGCTTCTGTGAACTTCTCGACTTAGTGTCTCATCAAAATGATCATAATCATTCTCATAAACCAAGAAAATCTTAAATAAAATGTGATCATTATCACCATCTTGACAACAAAATTGAATGATGCTATACTCTCTGTGGTTTCCCTTTTTTTATGGCCAATATTGCTTAGGTTACTTCACAAGTCTTTTTTATTCATGCTCAACTGTCATCTGTTTTTTATGATAATTTTTTGAAGTGGTGTGAGATACACCAAACCTCTAGTTCCACTCTGTTGACTACGCACATTAGTAATTCCTTTATTATCCAACCTCATTCTTCCTTTTTAGGTTCTTGGATTCTTGATATTGGGATCACTAATCACATTAGTGATAATTAATCTCTTTTCTCTACTATTTTGTTTTCTAATTCGTTACATCCTATCACTAAGGTTAATGGTTTCCAAACACGACATCAAAGTATTAGTACTACCTCCTTTGATTAATCTTCTCATTGTGGTTTGTAAAGGTATAGGTTCTACTTGTAATCTCTCTTCTCACCATGTCAATATTAGTTACCATCGTTTATCTCCTTTCCATTACACTTGTCTCTCATTTTTATCTTCTATTTCTATTTCTAAGTTTTTAGATGATACCTTTTCTCATTCTGGTTGGAAACAAGCTAAGCTTGATGAGATGAGTGCTCTTCGACAAAGTGGTACCCAAGAATTTATCTTTTTTCCTTCTGGTAAATCAGTTATGGGTTACCAATGAGTATACGTTATCAAATTTGGTACTGGTGGCAAGATGGACTCACTCAAGATTTTCCTAGTAGCTAAAGGTTATAGATAAATATTTGGCTTAGAATATGATAACACTTTCTCTCCCGTGGCGAAGATGGCCTCTGGCATACTCTTTTTTTTAACTATAACTGCTACTCGTCATTGGCCCCTTCACCAACTTAAAATCATGAATGCATTACTTCATGGTGATCTTACTAAAGAAGTTTATATGGAACAATCCCTTGGATTTGTTGCTTAAGGGAGTCTTCGAGACTTGTCTTTCGTCTTTGAAAATTGTAATATGGTCTCAAACAGTCTCTAAGAACTTGGTTTGACCGATTTAGTACTATGTTTCAATAGTTTGTCTTGACTTAGAGTGAAGTCAACCATTCGATTTTCTTTTATGATTCAATAACAAAATGCATTTACCTAATAGTTTATATAGATGACATTGTTATTACAAGTAATGATTATCGTGGCATTGCACATGTAAAGAAATATCTTCACCATTTTCAAACAAAATACCTTGGTCAACTTTGATATTTATTAAGGATAAAGGTTTCACAATCCAAGAATGGCATTGTGATTTGACAAAGAAAATATGTGATGGACATCCTAGAAGAAATTGGATTGATAAGTGCTAAATATGTGGATACTCCTATAGATCCTAATGTCAAACTTTACCAAGATAAGGGAACCAATTTTAGATCTAGAGAGATATAAAATATTGGTGGATAAGACGAATTATGTCATTGTCACTCGTCTAGACATTTCCTTTACGGTTAGTATAGTAAGTTAGTTTCATAACTCTCCATGTCAAAGGCATTACGATTTCATAATTCATATCCTCAAGTATGTAAAAGGAAGTCCAGAAAAAGGTCTCTTATATGAAGATAGAGTCATACCCAAGTTAAAGGATATTTAGATCTAGATTGGATTGGCTCTCCTATTGATGGTAGGCCTACCTTTAACTACTGCATTCTTACCTGGTGGTAATTTAGTTTATTGGAAAAGTAGAAAAATGAATTGTTTTTGTAAGTTACAATGCAAAAGTAAAGTATCAAGTCATGACTTTAGTCACTTGTGAGCTCATATGGCTTAAGCAGTTGCTCAAAGAGATGAGGTTTGGTGAGATCAATCAAATAAAACTTATTTATGATAATTAAACAGTACTACATATTGCCACTAATCCTGCATTTTATTAAAGAACCAAACATATTTAGATAGATTGTCATTTCATAAGAGAGAAGATCTTATTAGGAGATATAATTACTATCTTTGTCAACTCCAATGATCAATTAAAGGATGGTTTCACTAGAATTGGTTACATATGTAACAAACTTGATGAATATAACTTATATGCTCTATCTTGAGTGAAAGTGTTGAATTCTATGTAAATGGGGTAATGATGTTGTAATTAGAGAAAGATGTAAACAACTAAATAGGACTATTATAGCCATATTGTAATTATAGTAATATTTTAATTAGGGAATTATATAATTATAATTTTGGTAATTGGGTACCAATGATCCCTACTATAAATACATGTTCTATTATGTGATTAAGACCCACAAATTTATTCTATGCCTTTTCACTTCTTTCTCTCAACATGACATCAAAGTCTATCATAGATCCATTATTGAGATATATCTAGATTCATTCTTATAATTGGTCTATCCATAATATTTCAATTCTCTAGATGTCCAATCCTAAGTGTGAGGATGTGTGTTAAAATCCTACGTTGTCAAGAGATATTCCCAACCAAATGTATATAAGGTGAGAACAATCTTTACCCCATGAGCTAGCTTTTGAGTTTGAGTTAGGTGCAAGCTAAATTTATCATCAAGATTATTATGGTGCTAGTAACACATTAAGATCTTAAATTGAATCATATGGATGTAAATATGAATGTTTTGAATAAAGATATTGATAAGAATACTTATATACAAAAACTATAGGATTTTATAGAGAGTAATAAAGTGCATGTAGTGTGTAAATTGGAGAAACCAATTTATGCTTTAAAGTAGACTTCTTGGAAGTGATATCTTAAATTTGAGAAGATAGTTACATCCATAAAATTTATGAAATAAGATGGATTAGTGCATATATCTTAAGATTTATGAGAGTAAGTTTGTTATTTTTTTTTATATAGATGATATCTTACTTACTACCAATGATTATTGTTTATTTATTAAGACTAAAAATATGTTGTTAGTTTCTTTTGACATTAAATATCTTGGAAAAAATCTTTTATTCTAGGGATACAAATATATCGAGATATGTTTCAAAAACATTTCTTAAAAGACTTATATATGAAATGATTCAATATGGAAACCTATAAACCTAATAATGCTTCTATTTTCATATATGAAAAGTTATAAAAGGATCAATATCCTGAGAATGATTTTGAAAGAAACTCTTGTAAAATATTTTTTATGCTAATGTAATAGATAATTTGATGTATAGTCCTGTATGCACTAGATTTAGCTTTTATTATTAATATATTTGGTATGTTCTTTTAAAACATAGGATATACATATTGGGTTGTTTCTAAGAAGGCCATAATGTATTTGGAAAAGACAAAGAAAGACATGCTTATTTATAGAAAGGTTAACAACCTAAATGTTGTTGGCTGTTTTGATTTAGATTTGTCAAAGGTCCAGATGGTGAAAAATCTATTTCTAGATATATTTTCATATTGGTTGGAGTTGTTATATCCTAAAAGAGTGCTAAGCAAACTTTGATAGCCTATTTCATCATACGTTCAGTTTATTGCTTGTTATAGGGATGCATCACATGATATGTTTCTAAAAAATGATTTCTACTTTGACAATTGTAGACTTTATTTCTAAACCATTAAGAACCTATAGTGATATCACATTTACGATATTCTTAACGAAGAATAATAGAATTATTATAACTACAAAGTATATTATAATTAAGTTCTTGGTTGTTAGAAAGATTGTTCAAAATGAATAGATTCCATTTGAGTATATTTTTATTGAGAAGATACTTACTCACCCATAATCAAGGGACTTAGACTCAGTGTTTATGAAACATGTTAGCAATAGAGATATTGTAAGGTCTTTTTGTGTATTTGGTTAATAAAAAGGAGTTGTTGTTATTATTATTTTATATTTAATTTTAACACAAATTACACTGACAACCCATGAACTTTAATGTAATTATGCCTAATACCCTTGCCTTTTTGAAACTGACACAAAACTCCTTAATTGTTTAAGGTTTGTTACATCTTCTACCATTGTGAATTGGACGATGTTAACCAAATAAACAAAAACTGGTCATGTGTCTTGCACATGTCCATTAATTAAATTTTGTTCCAAAAATATCTCTATCTTTAACCTTGAACATATCTTTTTGCCTCTTCCTCCTCAAACCTTCACCATCTTCCTCGCTTTGCCTCTTCCTCCCAACCCCTTCATTATCTTCCTCCTTATGCCTCTTGTCTATTTGTCACCTCACCATCTACTTCCAGTACCATAAACTTAAAGTCCTACAATATTCTCTAATTCTTAATCCTTCTCCCTAAATCATTCTCATCACTCATCTTACCTCATTAATCTATAATGTTTGACACTTTTTTTTCTGTGGGTATTGTTGTTAATTCTTTCTTTCAGCACTAGCAATAAATCTTAATTGCCACCATAGCAATATAACAGTAGAAATAACAAAAATTAGGGAAAGGAAATGTTTTGTTGGAATTTTGAGGTTTATGATGATGTATTCTCAATTAGGAGAGGAGGGAATATTTTATTAGTGGAGTGATACTTTTATTGAGGTATGAGAATATGGTTATATTGATGTAAAGATGTATGCATAACAAGGATTAGGATGAAGTGGAAGAGTTTGGATGAAGGAGAGAGAAGAATGAAAATGATGGTTTATATAATGTTATGGAAAATAGGAGTGGCTTCTATAATGGTAAAAAAAAGGATAATTTAGTCTTCATAATAAAGTTTAATGTTGTAATCAAATGACGCTAGTTAATGGAGTGTTTCTGTAATAATTAGAATGGAAAAGGTATTGATTATGTTAAAACTTAGGGGGTGTGAGTGTAATGTGCCCTTACTTTTTATTTTGGACCTATGTAATTATAAGCATGTTTATGTTTCATATGATTATTAATATAATTATTGTTGAGCAATTTTGTAAACTATGCTTGTCTCAAGATGTTTTGGTTCCTTATAGGAATGATGTTCCAAATGAAACATGGTTTTATAATCTCCTTGAGTGATTGATTGTGTTTTCTATGGAAAGCACAATTTATAATTCATGCACAATAATATGAAAGGGATCATAATTTATAATTCATGCACAATAATATGAAAGGGATCATAATTATGTTATAATATGTACCTACATTTGCATACTTTGTGATATGACGAGGTTGTTGGTTATATGGCCATTGGTGAACTAAACTCTTATAAATTCACTTGTGACTCTTAGCTAATGGTTCCTTATAGGAATGATGTTCCAAATGAAACATGGTTTTATAATCTCCTTGAGTGATTGATTGTGTTCTCTATGGAAAGCACAATTTATAATTCATGCACAATAATATGAAAGGGATCATAATTATGTTATAATATGTACCTACACTTGCATACTTTGTGATATGACGAGGTTGTTGGTTATGTGGCCATTGGTGAACTAAACTCTTATAACTTCACTTGTGACTCTTAGCTAATGGTTTTATTGATTGAGATGATCATGTTCTCATGGTGACTACTTATAGATTATTTTTGCAACCACAATTGTTTAGCCCAAAAGGTGTTTTCAAAATAAATTTCAAAAGAAAATAAAACCTAATCAATATTGTCCAAATAAAAGATTGTTGAAATTTTTATTTTGATTTGGACTTCTATTTAGTAGTGATTTTGATATTATGAAAATGAGTTGAATGAGTAACCTGATATTTTTTTCTATAAGCTCATAATTTTAAGTAATCTATTATAAGTGCTGGAAAACATCATGTATATGTGTTTATTAGACTTAAACTCAATTCATAAGTATGCTAAGATTTTTTGCGCAGGACCTAGTGAGCCTAATATCCATGATGGGGAATAATTAGGTTACATATATTTTTTCTATATACTTTGACTATTTAAGGTTCTATTTAAAAAAAGAGTTATGATATAGGAAAAGTACGGGTAGAAAACTCTATTTCTGATATATGCATTTGGGCACTAACAAACACTATTTTAAAGATGTCTTCAAAGGATACACACTTGCTAATACTTGCTATTAAAGATGCATAAATTACACACAAGCACACACAATATATATATATATATATATATATATATATATATATATATATATATTTAACCATAGTAACGTTTGATGATAAGCTTATAAAAAACTTATTTTTCTTTCTTTATAACATTTATTGTCATCAATGTTTTATTTTAAGTACTTTCTTTATTTGTTTTTATTTGTTTAGTAAGAGAGAAAAATAAATGTTAAAAAATATAATTAAATTGTTAACTTTTTAAAAAAAATTACTTACTTTTCTAATTTACTTTTTATATATCAATTTTACTTGTTTATTTCTTCATTTATTATAGTTAATAGATACAAAGATATATATGAAAAAAAAAGTAATACTTTCTTAAAAAGTAAGCTAGATAGATAAACAAAAACAAATATTTTACTCTCTTTTTGAATAAATAAAAAGAAATAAAAAAGTATTATATATTATTAATTTTAGGGTTTTAAAAGATAAAATAAAATTTGCACACATCCATGTCTTTTGCGATTTCATCCCGTATGTTTTGATTCATATTTTAAAACATCAAAGTTAATCACAAAGGTTGTCAAGTTAATTATTAATAATGTTAAACAAATTAAATTATAAAACATATTCAAGTGTGATTTTTAAATTTTAGTTTCTATTTTTTATTTACTTTTTTTATTACAAAAAGAAAGTTGAATTAATTAAAAACTTAAACCTAAATTAATTAAGCTAGACTAGAAATATTAACACGATTTTTTTTTCCTTTTTTTTAGCTTGCGTTAACACAAAAATTTACATATTTAATATACATTTAGGAGTTCAAGTTCGAATTAAAAAAAAAAGTCAACTCAAACTTTAGTTTATTAAATAATCAAAGTTTTAGATCCTTTAAATCATTAAGGTTGACTTATAATTTGTTTAGATGAGATGAAAGATAGATAAATGGAAAGGGGAGGAACATATATCTAGATTTTGTTTGGTATATTTTGTCTTGTATAGATAGAAAGAAGTTATTTCCATGTGCTATACAAATTAATGTTCTTCTTATGTCAAGCATGAACATGAGAGGAAAATTTGGCTCAAGCTCTTCAAAAATTTCTCTATTATCTCCCTTAACCATTTTCTATAAGAACAAAAACATTTCAAATCATGATAACATAACATCCCTAAGTTTATACAAAATCTTGCAAGATCCATCAATTTTAGTGAATTTTTTACGATCACCCTTTTTTCTTTTTTCCTCATATTTATTTCATACACACTAGGGGTGGGACCAAAAAAATTATCTACCCAAACCCGAAAAAATCGAAGATTCAAAAGGTTCAAATGGACAGATGAGTTTTAATTGGTTTGGACGGGAAAAATTTTTTAGTTTTTGAAATGTAAGTGCAAGCAGATTCGATTTGGGGCTTTCTTAACTGAACCGACTCGCTCATAACAAAATCTATATTTATAAATAATATATTTTATATATTTACATGCATTATAGGGCTTGAGGCTGGGGCTTGTCGCTTGGAGCCTTGCACTACATTACCTCCCACCTTTGCTAGCCTAATTGAAGACTTATTTAGAAAATTAAGGTTAATTAGGTTACTTCACTTGTTACTTACTCTCTTAGTTTTCCAGTTTTTCCTTGCACTGCTCTTAAGTCTTGACTTCTCATTGTCTTTTTCTTAAACCCTCATCATCTTCTCCTATCTCCTTGAGAAATACCTTAAACTACATGCAACCTCCATAAGGACCATAATGATATATTTTCATCATCTTCTCCAATCTCTAATTCTATGGTAAGGTTACCCATTAGCCTTTTTTCTACTTCCCTATTTAGGGTTTCAAATTTTTGGCTTAAGGATTTTTGTTATTGTTGTTTGATAATGCTTCTTGTGACTTTAACTAAGGTTAATTGCTATTATGTTAATGTTTGGTTTTAGTATGAAGAAACTCTAAACCTTACACTAAGGTAATATTTTTTTTGTTCAATTTTTATGTTTTTAATTTATTTTTTTGGCCATTTTCAAAATTCATTTAAAGTTATCTTCTCTAATTGCTCTATGCTTTGTTTTGTTTTGTTTTGTGTGTTCATTGAAGAGGACTTGTGGGGTTGAATATTAATGGAAAGAATTCTTGCTTTTGTCTTTGTGAAGGTAACCATAGCTAACCTCGATATTATGGTTACTGGCTATTAGTCATTATTTTGAAATCTTTTTGGGATTAGGGTTTGTAATATGTTTAAGGTTTTTTCTTAAATGTTAATTTTTTTTATAAAATATCTATTTTTTTGAAAGTGCTTTGTCCAATTTTTTTTATATGTTGAATTTTTTTTATTAAAGATCCATATTTAAAGTTCATTACTGATTTTTATGCCTTTTACTCTTTATATGTAACTAATTTTTGAGTAAATTTTTATGTTTATTTTCATCTATAGAATTGATATTCATTACTGATAATCATGTTTATTATTCTAAAACCAACTAGTTGAGGCATCCTAGTCTTATTTTTTATTACTATGTATGCATTGTTTATATGTTTTATGATCTTAAATGAAGTATTCATACATTCTTGTGATTTTTAGGTCAATGTGTATGTTATGTAATTTATGTTTGATTATGTTATTTTGATTATATATATTGTTTAGCTGCTAACCCACCCACATTCTATTTGTGATGGATGAAGCTATAGATTAAGCCCCTGAATTGAGGAAACTGGACATAGGAGAAGATTGCCAATTTGCTTGAAGGTTGACGATCTTAAGGGTTATGAGGGTGATCTTTTTTAGGTTTTGTATAATTTGTTTTATGATGCTTTTTTTTAATGTGACTCATTGTGTTTGCCTCTATTGATGCTGACTTGAGTGAGATGTCTCACATACTCTTGAGAAACATGTTACACATATACATGTTCTGTTATATCTGTAATGTTTATTAGCTGAATATTGATGCTGACTTGAGTGAGATGTCTCACATACTCTTGAGAAACATGTTACACATATACATGTTCTATTATATCTGTAATGTTTATTTGCTGATATATTTATGTAATCTTTTCCCCTATCCTTCAATTTTATTTATTCTTCACCAAATAAATATTTATATCATATTTGTGATGAAACTTTTAAGATATTATATTCAAATATGCTCTTTTCAAGGATGATATTTTCTAAGATATTTTAATCTATATGATTTCTCTCTTTATCTAGAATCTATATGCACAAATTATGTGCATGATGTTTTTATATTTGGGATGCTTAAGTGTTGAGATATTATTTTCAAATATGCGCTTGTGAACTGTGATGTTTTTTTGAAATTTTTTAATCTATATTATTCTCTATTCTTCTATGAAATCTATATGCACAATTTCTTATTCTCTACATGCCTAAAAACATGAGCAGATATTTGTAATTATGTTTTTCTTTCCCTCTATTTTTCTTTGCATCATGTGCATACTTTCTCTGCCAATGATGAGAATTTTTTAGATAATATTCTTACAAATCTTTTTTGTTCGATGATTAATGAAGTGAAATGGGTTTGCATGCACTCGAGTTAGGATTTTAATCTTAGGTTGAGTTAGCCAATAGTGATTAGCTTACCTAGAATTTAAAACATTAGTTATAGTTGGGTGGTTGTTGACAAAGATTTCTTCATTCCTAATAATATGGAGCAATCCAGTCAAAACCTCTTAGTTTTAATACATAACAACAACCATCTATCATAGAGAATTAGGAGGTTGAATCAAATTCTTCTCCACCAACTGTAGCAATTGATTCTAATCTCACACCTTCTACTTTCAAAACTATTAGAAAAAGGATGCCTAATGCTAGTCGTTCCCTAACAACATCTCATGTTTGGGAGCATTTCAACAAGTTACATGTTACTGAAGGTAGTATACATAGAGCTGCATTTAACTACTAGAAGAAGGCTTTCTATTGTTATCCTAAAATACATGAGACTTATAGTATATCATCGCACCTCATTCGATTTACCAAATATACACATGATATCACCAATGATCCAAATCAGAGAATCTTAAGCTTTTAGTTAAGTAAGGATGGCAAGACTAGTAAGGTGCAATTTTTTAGTCAAAGATTTAACTTAGATGCATATAGAGAATCTTTGGCTATGTTTGTCATGTTAGATGAGCAGCCATTCAAAATAGTGGATAGTGAAGGATTCAAACTTTTAGGAAAATAATTACAATCTTAATTTACCTTTCATTCTCGACATACTATTGCTAAGGATTGTTTTTAATTATATCTAGATAAGAACATTAGATTGAAGGTCTATTTTAGAGCTAATTGCAGTAGGATAGCCATCACAATTAATTGTTGGAGATATGTCCAAAATTTGAATTATCTTACTTTGACTGCTCACTTCATAGATAATAATTGAAGTTATCAAAAATGTATTATTAGTTATTCAATAGTTCCTAATCACAAGGGTGACACTATAGGAAGACAAGTTGAAGAGGTTTTGAGAGAATCGGAAATTAAAAATATCTTCACCATAATTGTGGATAATGCATCCAACAACGATGTTGTTTTAGCTTATTTGAAAAAAAAAAGACTAAACACTTTTATTTCCTTGGCCCTTAATGGTGAATTTTTTTCACATAAGATGTTGTGCACATATTTTGAATTTGGTTGTAAATGATGATTTTAAAGACATGCATGTCTCAATAAACAATATTAGGACAACTGTTAAATATGTGAGGTCCTCACCTTAAAGGCTAGCTGAATTCAAGGAATGCATTTCCCATTCTCAAATTTCTTGTAAAAATCTAGTTTGTCTTGATGTTCCAACTAGATGGAAACATATCAAATACTAGAAGCTGCATAAAAATTTCAAGTTGTTTTTGATGAGTTAGACTTTAAGAATGCTACTTTTAGAGACTTATTTGGGGAAACTCCCACTCCTTCTAGCTTTGATTGGGATAATGCAATAGTCTTTATAAGCATTAATGACCTTATTTATTATGGAGTCATTCTAGTCCTTAGATTCAAGTTGAAGTATAAAGAATGATCTTTCATTGACATGTACCAGAATGACACTAATTTTATATCTGAGTTGTCTTTTAGTGTGAAACACAATCTGTCCAGATTGTATACATGGTATGCTACCATTTATGGCCATCAAAATATGAATTCACAATCTTGTCAATCTTTATTGTTTTCTGAAACCTTTTAAATAGTTACTCATGTTGCAAGAACAGATGCATTTAAACAGAATTTAATGGATAAAAATTTAATAGACTATTAAAATAAATTGGAGATGTGTTTAACTAAGTTTATTATTGAAGATGATCAAAATCTTGACATGCTTATATGGTGGAAATAGAATTCCTCTTGGTTTCCTATTTTATCTATTATGGGCAGGGATGTGTTAGCCACATCAGTTTCCATTACGGCTTCTGAAAGTGTATTTAGCATTGGGGATAGAGTGTTGGATACTTTCAGAAGCTCTTTTTCCCTTGAAATGGTTAAGGAACTAATTTGGATCAAAACTATTGAAGGTTTCCACTTCATCAAAATAAAGACTTCCATATTGGGGAAGACTTAGAGATTTTTGAAAAAAAAATTATCAGGTGATGATTAATTAGTTATTTAGAATTTTTACTATATTTGTTGTATCTATATGTTTATTCTAATTTTTAATATTATTATATGATTTTTTTAATTTTCTTAAGAAATATGTTGTGTTGGATAATCTGGATATAGACCTTTTGTCGAAGCCTCGTCATCTCAGTCACAACCAATAAATATTGACTGAGACTAAAAAGTAAGCGATTATTTTTGTTTTAAACATTTCAATTATGATGCTTTGATATTTTTCATAAAATAATTTTTTGCTTATATTAAATAGGTAGTTGATATCTCATTTAAACATCATTTTAGCTATGATCTTTTTTGGAGTATCATTTTTTGCAAAATTGCTCAATATTTATTGTTGTTACTTGATCCTCAACTTAGTATGTCATCTTAATTCTTAATCATTTTTTGGATCATTGTTTGAGCTCATCATTAGGCTAGATATAGGTTTATATTTAAAAAATTGTAATCTTTTATTTCCATCTTAAGTTAATTTTACTAGAATTTGTTAGACTTATTGCTATAACATTCTTTTCTATTATGTTCATAACTTTTGGAATATTGTATATGAAATATTGGAATACTATATATATTTCATAAAATTATATTTCCTTGTAAACACCTATCTTCCAAGGTAATTTTCACTTTTCAATCGATCCTCGTTTATCATTTTTGTTTTTGACTTTATATTCATTTTCATGTTCCTTTCTTTATCTTGGTTATGTCATTCAATTCATTTTATTTATGTTGCATAGGTATAAAATATGTTGTTAGCTAGAAATGGAAACTCATAATTATGTACTTTTGGCTTTTGATTATTGGCAATGGAAATTGACATTATTATTTATTTAATTTCTTATATGTAGGGATTTGTAAATGTTATCTATTGCTATTAAATTTTCTTATATATTTTGTAATTTATATAGATTATGCTTATAGACTTGCGATTTTAATTTATAAGTCATTATCAGGTTTCTACATGATAAATTTTTAAAGTTATATTCTATTTATAATGGATTAAGATGATGTTTTAATTTATAATTTATTATTGTAGAAAAGGATTGATTTTCAATATTCTCACATGATTATTTATATTTATTCTTTTTAAATGATTTAATATTCAGTATCCTTAAATCACAAGTTTTAGATTAACAGGTCTTGTTACTATGTTTTTTCATTAAAGTGTAAAAAAAGTAAAAAGAAAATGAATTAAAAGATTTTTTTAATTTAATTTAAAAAAAAAACCCATTTGATATGGCCCAAAATCGATCCAACCCATCCATTCAAACCCACAACTTGTTACTCGTCATCCTTCCCAACCCAACATGTCGCATAGGCAAAGTTGGAATATAATTTATTGTTGTCGGGTAACAATGGATATTAAGCCTACTACTCAAATATGCTCAAACCCACCTGCTCAGCACCCGTAATACACATAATATTTTGTGCAACATAGTTCACTCATCATTTTGTGCACAATTACAAATTTGATCGGATCCTATTGGAAAGTATCCGTTGATGGTCCAATACTTTATTTCTAGAAAATTTTAAACTTAACCAATATTTTTAATGTAGCATCTTTTGTGAAATTAGTAAAGAAAATTTCAAACTTAACCAATATTTTTAACGTAGCACCTTTTGTGAAATTAGTAAAGTTGTTTATAGGAATTTTTTGTTCATTTAAAAAAATACAAAATTCTTTCTACTCAATTATTCTATCTATCCAAATATAACTGAAAATAATTTTTTTTCCTTATATTACAATTTGTTCCAATAATTTATTTTTCGTTCTATTTTTCTTTCCTTTTTATTATATATTTTTTTAATTATTTTATTTTTTTATTCCTTTCAAATCCAAACAAAGGTTTGAGGATAAAATATTAGAATAATTTATATAATATTCTAAATTTAAATTTTATTATATTCAGTATTAAAAAAATAAGGTTCTAAATCATTTATTATGTATTAGAAAATTATATTTTTTATGTAAACCATTGTAAGTTTTAAGTTTTTGAGATCTTTATTCTTTAATCTATCTAATATTTATGAATGCATACTAATATAAAGATCAACACATATATTAAGATGAGTTTTAAGGGTAAAAAATCTCTTTAAATATTTTTCATAAATATTTAGTATAATAAGAAAGAAGGTTTACAAATTCAAACCTTACCGGATAATAAATAAAAATAAAAATAAAAATAAATTAGATCATTAAATAAAACTTTATAGTTGATATGATTAAAATTTATTTTTATCAGACTTATTTAATAAATAGATATTTTCAGATTTATTAAAAAAAAGATAAAAAATCAAATTTAAATATATAAAAAAATCTATTTAATTCATTTAGAGTATGTTCAAATATATAAATTTATTATAGTTTAATAATTTATTTTAATATATTATAATATATAATATATAGAATATAAGATATATAATATATAATATATTTATATATTATATTTATTTTAATATATTAAATTTATAAAAATTTTAATTATTTATATATAAATTTTAGATTTATTTATCATCTTTATATTATAAATTTTAAATAAATTTTTAAATTTTTTAATAATTTATATATATATATATATAAGTTTTATATTTATTTATTAATTTTTTTATATTATAAATTTTAAAAAAAATTTATAAATTTAATAAATCTTACAAATATCAATTTTTTTTTCAAATAAAAAGCTTTATAACAGATAATAAATTAAAATTAAATTTTTTTAAAGGGATGAGATGAAGCCTAACCGACCTGATATTTTAAACAAACATTAAGTTGAAGTACAGGCTTCGGCAGGAAATACTCTTTTATATTAAAGTATTCTTTTAATCATTATTTTTCTTTGAAACAAATACTGATAAACATAATACTAGTCTGGATTTTAAGCTTTCTACGTGCTATAATAATGCAATATTTTAAAATAGATTTAAAAATATTATAAAATATAAATTAATTAAATAAATAAATTACGTTTAATCAAATCTACCTAACTGGATACCTTTCAAATTTAATACAGATATTGATAAAGACTGACAAACAAACGGAGAATAATCTTGCGATTTGTTTCGTTATCTTGTTATATCTGAAATAGCATCTCATTCTTTTTGTTGATGTACTTAATTAATTAATCTTAAAATATTAATTTATGGCAATTAAATTCTTCGGGGCCTTATCATATGGTCACTTATTCAGTAATCGAAGGAAGACTAATTGTTAATTTGTCATTAAGACCATAATAATCTCTCGGGACAAAATTTTCAAATAAGATTTGAATTAATACGGTAGAAAAAATGTTATCAAATACACTTTAACTTTAACATATTTTTTAAGAGTGAAACGTCATTTTGATATTTAAAAAAATTAAAATCTGTTATATTAATTTTTAAAATATAATTTTTTATATTTAAAAATAAACATATTAATTAATTTATAAAATGTTTGATAAAATTAGTAAATAAATTATTAAAAATTAATATACTATCTAAAAACTAATTGAATTTGACAAAATTATCCTTTAAATTATGGAATAAATATAAAATAATAAATAAAATCATATTTATACCTTTTACGTAATTATAATTTTTATATTTTAAATTCTTAAAATTATTTGTCATTTTAAAATAATAAATATATTTATAACTTTAATTTATTTATATCAATAAAAATGAAACAATTAACAAAAATAAAATAAAAAACAATTAAATTAAAAAATATAATATCAAAATAATAATACAATAAATAATAATTAAATATTTCATAATAAATGAGTAATATTATTTTATAAATAAAAATATTATATTTTTATAATTAATTAAATAAATCATGGATTACGATAATATATTAATAATATAAAATACATTTTAAAATAGAAATTGAAAATTATAAATATAATTTTAAATAGCATTCCTAAAATGATAGTAGCTATTCAAAGAAACATTCAATACCTACTAAACAAAATTATTTTATCAAACAAAACTATTTTATCTTAATATTTAATTTTTAGTTAATTAATAGATATAGTAAAACACATTCTTAATTTTTTATAAATTAAATTGATGTCAAACAATTGAACGACCTTTTTATTTTTATAAATAAAAATAATAATTTTATCTTTTAAAATTTGATATAATAAATTTCAAACTTGTTAAAATTTAAAATGGTAGTTTAATTTATTTTTATATATCTATTAAAATTTATAAAATATTTATAAGTTTTATTTTTATGTAATAAATCTAATACGTAATTTTATAAATTTTAATAAATTCAATAAATTATAAAAAATGCATTTAGAAAAGTACCCATTAACATGTGCACTCTAAAGATAAAACCTAGTGGCGTGTGAACCTAATTAAATATTGATTAAATTAAGCACACAATTAAATTGAAGAAACCTGGGTCGCAAAAAATAAGAGTAAAATAGAAAAAAGGCGAAGGAGGAGGCAAAATTGTTGTAACCACATAATAATGAATAAATAATAAGAAGAAAGGAAACATCACCAACCAAACAAAGCAGTGTATGGTATTTCCTAAGACACAGTCCGACATTTCCTCACATTTCTTCAATCTCAACTTTGATGCCAACCACAAAACGCAGCTTTCTCCATTTCAGTCGGCAATTCTGAAACTCTTGGAAAAAGTCAAATCATTTTGGAAAATATTAAACTCTTTTTATTTTATTTTATTTTATTTTATTTTTTCTCTTGACCTAGGACCTGAGATCGATCATCTTCAATCTCAAAACATTTTCATTCATTCTGGGATAAAGAAAAAAGGCGCCTGTTCATTGAATTTGTTGAAGGTAGCGATTTGATTTGATTTGATTTGATTTGATTACATAAACCATTTTTTATCAAATCATTTCTTTGATCCTTCAATGGATTCTGACTTCTGGACCTCGCGTCTTGCCGCCGCTAAACGCCAATACACGCTTCAGCATCACCACCATCCGAGTTCCCATTTAGGTTTGTGTTGATAATCGAATTTCCCATTTTTCTTTTCTAATAAAGATTTTCTTGGTTTCTATCAAAATCTGATTATTATTTTTTTAATTTTGAACATCTGGGGTGTTTCAGATCGGTTGGGAATCGATGACTTTGATGTGGAAGAAGAGGTGCGACCCGATTTCCCGTGTCCGTATTGTTACGAAGACTTTGACCTTGCGTCCTTGTGTTCTCATCTTGAAGAGGAGCATTCGTGTGAATCAAGAGTTACTGTACGAGACTTTTCTTATCTCTGATGTCATTTCCTTTCATATCTTGTAATCTAGATCTATGTTATTTTCTTAAATATGTTTATTTTGTTACACTTCTTTTTATCTAAAGATTGATCCGTTTCTTCATTTGGAGAAATTGATAGCCTTGTATGGTTGTTGGAAGCTGAGTATTGGTTTCCTCTAATTATTGAAAGCACCAACTAGTCGTACAGAGGAAATCTATAAATAATTGATTTTTCTGTTATATTTCAATATCAAAAGAATTCCAAGACTGCCGTCGAGCGGTATAAGACTACAAGTGGGTCATATTTTTTTTTCAAGTTATTGATATTGAGGATCTTGGGCATGTATCCTGCTTTAGGTTCTTGACATGGTCTTCTTTTGATTGACGTGAACATGAGGCGAGAGAATTGTAATTTGCTGGTTCTCACTAGCGTATAATTATGTTACTTTTTGCCCATGGTCCTTACTTTTTCTGCTAGATATTTTGCAATTTCGTTATTATTAATCAAGAAGCGATGAGGTATATTAGCTCAAGACCGTGAATTGCTGATTAATCTAAACTTGGTACAGGAGGAAAGTCTGCGTGTCAAAGAGTTCTGATATGGTTTAGTTGTAAGTATCTAATCATAATGAGTTAGACAATCAAACAAGAAAAAAGGTTCAAGGGCATCAAATCAAGAAGACCCTATGCTAACCATTTCTTTCTAATTGGATGTTCTAAGAGCATATAGCTCCAGCGAGAATTGTTTCTCTCTATCCATTTCTTTTTAGTTGCCCTTATGTTTGTATGCCTGCGCTCAAGTTGTATATACAATATATCCAAGATTGTTCTAGATTTTTATGTTCTTAACAACCACTTATTGAGATGGGAAATGATTATCATTTAAGATAAAAATGACCTGCTGGTCTACAATCTTCTGAACTGTAAATCCTAAATATGTGATTAGAACTTTGGGAGAACTGCACCACAAAAGCTAGCCAGTGTGGTTAGAGAACTCAGGAACTTATAAACCCCATGCTAGAATCCCATGTTTCCAATGTGAGACTTTAAGTTCCCTACCTTACAATTGGATACTAAAATGTTATCTGTCACCAACTTTTTTGTGATAATTGATATGGACTGGCTGCTAGATTAGGATACTGTTCATTTTGCATGTATGTGTACATGCTGCATGCATGTGTGTGCTGAGTTTGAAAAATCTGAATGAATGAACTATATTAAAGTAAATATCAAAGAAGCTGAAATGCAGAGTTTGAAGAACCTGTACCAGTAAACCATATAAAGGGGAAATAAATTAAAAGCTAAAGATCAATGATTAGCAATTGTCTTTTTTGTGGTTGTTAATTTACATCCCTGCCTCAAGGATTAAGTTAACTGTAAATCTGGTTATGATAGTCTCATGCTTTGTTTTTCTGTCATGCAGATTTGTCCTATATGCTCAGTTAAAGTTGCACGCGACATGTTGAGTCACATAACGCTGCAACATGGGCACTTATTTAAGATATCCTTTATACTCTTGTTTTGATTGTATATAGTTAGCCTGCTTAGATAATGGGTTGTTTCTTGAGTGAAAAAAGAAAAACTTTGTCCTTGCTTCCCTTAACTGAGGATTACTTACAGAGAAGGCGTAGGTTAAGAAGAGTTGCTATCCCAAACAGTCAGACATTATCTCTTTTGGGTCGAGATCTTCGGGAGGCTCATTTACAGGTGCTTCTCGGTGGTGGTGGTGGTGGTGGTGGTGGATATCGGTCAAACAGTGCCACAGTATCAAATGCAGCCGCTGATCCATTCCTCTCATCTTTTATTTTGAATTTCCCTGCTTGTGAAGCAGAGGAAATTTCTAAATCTGTGGTAACAAGTGCTGAAGATTCTTCTGCAAAGAATACGGCACCTGCACATATTTGGAAATCAAGGTGTGTTTCCCTGAATTTTGGCTCCCTAATCAGTATTTAATAAAGGGAGAATTGGAAATAACTTTAAAATTTTCAATCCCTCAAGTTAATATTTGTCAGTTAAAGTCCTTTTGATAAGTCATTATCCTCCTTATATTCATCATTTCCATCCTGCACACTTATTTATGATACCAAAAGACTTCAAACATTGTTTCCAATATTGGCCCTGCTACAGAACTGATTTTTGCAAGTTTCTACCAGAGGGATTTTTTACACCATCAAAATGGTCCGAATGTAAATATCAGGATTTGTGACCTTTGGATATCAATACTATTTGCTAGTGATCTCTTCTCTATTCATCAAGGAACAAATAATTGTTGTGTAGACAAACTAGACCTGTTATTTATGCTTAATATGCATGCTTTATCCTTATTAAAGAAGTCCCTGTGAATTACAGCCTTGATCTCTCTCTCTCTCTCTCTGCAGTTTTGATCCTTCATTGAGTATTGAAGAGCGAGAGAAAAGGATGAGACAAGCCGCCGGGAGATCTGGTTTTGTGCAGGACTTGTTTCTTTCAACTTTGTTAGGCGACTAATGGAAGATGTAAGCTGCTTAGACAAGAATAATCAAACATGAGATCCATCTTTAATTATCTTGAATGAAGGATACCTTCAGTGGGATTCAGTGGTTATTTGACAATCCATGTTAGCCTAATTGGGATGCTGTCGCAGTGGCACCTTTGACATAGTGCTGAATCTGATGATAGTTTTCCATTTATCCCACCCTTGTAAGTTGTAAGCATCTTCACTAGAGATGTATTACTTTGAGAGAGAAAAAAAGGAGGTTTTTTAGCTTATGCAAAAACTTGTTTTGTTATATTGGTTGGCATTATGATTCCCTTGAGTCATAAGAACATAAGGACCCTTATCCTTCCTCTCAAATGGAATCTAATTAAGAAATTGGAAATGCTCTTTATAATAAATTGAAAATTGAAGTTCATAAATGAATCAACAAGTTAACTACTTTATATACAACATCTAGTTGTGTCTGAATTGTTTTATTTGAAGGAAATAATTTTTTGATATTTTTTAAAGAAGTAAACATTCCTATGTCATTAATAGACAGGGTGCATACAGGATTGGAAAGACATAACTGTTGTTGTGTGTAGCATGACCTGATACCTTGATCCGTAAAGAACATCCAATGTTGAACTCTGAAACGATAACAAAAAAAAACTGAAATCGAATTTTGTTATGACCTTAAACACCGTCATGCCAAGGAAAAAAAAACCACGAAAATCCACCGTGAATTATTCATGTAACGGAACCATGGTCTATGTATGCAGTGCAGAGGCACCTGCTCTTTTTTAGAGATTAGTAGTCTTTGAACCATAAGCTCGTGGCTTTTTGTTATGTTCTATTTCTTTTCTAAATAGTAAAAGAAGCCTTTTAAATGGTTTTATAACGTGAAGTTCATATCCATTAACCTATCGGTTTTGTTGATGAGAAATGACTTTGAAAGATGAAAAATTTACCCTACTTTTGGAAAAAAAAAGTTTTAAAAAATGATTTACTTATTGTTCAAATATGGGTTTTTGACATCATTTTTAGTCAACTTATGAGAAAATGTGTTTTGACTTGTTTTTATCTAAAGTGAATTTGAAATATGAATGATGGGTGAATTAAAGTCTTTTCCTTGAACTTCATCTTAAGCAATGTGTTGATGGAATCTTTATATATTAAGAGAAGTATATAAAGGATTTGTTAAGAGAGGATCAACCGAAAAGTGCAAAATCTATGTGAACCTTGTGCATCCTACAATTGTCATGGAGAAAGAAAACCGACATGAACATAAAAATGAGAATACCAACATAAACATGTACTTGAGAATACTAAGGCATGATATGTTCTTTATTGCGTTTTGTAGTTAAGAGGCTAGATATCATGTCTATTGTTGGTATATGTGCCAGATTTCAAAGTGCACCTAAAAAATCTCATGGGAGAATCTTTAGATTTTTAATTAGTACTACTAATCTTAGATTTATGGTATAAGAAAGGTTTCAGCTTTGATTTGACAGGTTAATAACTTTACTGGATACTTTGTGAAAGAAAAATCATAAGTGGATCATGATACTTTCTTGGGAATGCACTAACAACTTGGAATTGTAGAAAACAAAACGCAATTACATTATCAATAATCAAGGATGAAAATGTTTCTGCAACAAGCCTTTATTTTCAAATTATTTTGACTAAGCTCAATTATAAGAATATTCTTGGAAGTATAAAGAGATTCCAATCTATTGTGACAGCACACGTGTAATAGCTTGTCAAAGAATCCCATCTAGCATACGAAATCAAAGCATAATGATATCAAATATCACTTCATTGGATATTATATAAAAAGGTGATATTTTTCTAACTTTCAATGATATAAACCACTAATTGGTTGATATTTTTTACAAAACCTTTGTTAGAAGAAAGATTTAATCTAATTAGAAATGAACTCGCATATTTATGTGATTTATTCTTCATTACATGTTTTTCTTTAAAAATTCAATAGTTGGAATGTTAAGAAAAATTATTAGAAAATTAAGTTTCTGTTGAAAAAAATCAATTGAGTATTCTTTTATGATGAGAAAATTTATGATCAGAAAACTTAGTTGAGAAATCTCAAGATGAGAAAATCCTTTGTATCTACTTAAGTTGTTTGGTGTGTTCCTGGCAACTTTCTTGATTCGTGGTTATTTTTATGATATTTTGTAACCTTTGTTTTATTGTTGTTTTGCTGGTTTTGACTTGTTTATTCTTCTCTTTTAATCATTCTTCTGTACTTCTTACACTTAAGTTGTGTCAACTCTTTTGAACAATTATGTATATTTTCTGTGTTTTAATAGATTCCCTTTGGCTTATAAAAAAATGACAATCTTTCATGAATAGGTTATCAAACACCGGCATAAATCATCTTATGTTTTAAAATTTTAAATTAAATGGTTTTAAAGACTCATATTATCAACTTTAATACTATATCCAAAATTATATTATTTCATTTTTAAAAGCACCAAACTTGATAGCAAAGGTTTAAAAGTAAGTTTAATTTTGATATATTAGTGTAGAATTTTTTATATCATCAACTAATTAGAAATCACTGCACGTATAACTTTTAAGTAATTATTATAAAATTTAACTTATTAATAATATAAGAATTTATGATTGGTAGATAATATAGAATTTTTTTTTACATTATTAGTACATTATAATTAAATTTTAAAAATGATTATAAATAATGTTAAAAATTCTAAAAAGAGAAAAAAATATCTCCAATAATATTTATAATAAAACATTAAAATATGATAGATGGGAGAGAAAGAACAATTTGGAGAATAATTCAGTCTTTAATAATTTTAAAATTTTAGAAAAGGATACTGTAATGTAAATATGTTTTAAAACAAATTAATTCATTCTAATAATATTTACAAGTATTTTACGTTGTTTATAACCAGCCGTTTTGTAGCTTAAGGTATTTAGATTTTGTGATCATAATTAATTTAGATTTGAAAACGAAAATCAATGACAAATAATATAAATATGTAATATCAAACTGTTAACATTATCAACAAATTAAGGCAGTAATAAACTAACAAGGGTAATTAAGCCTTTTTTTTCAGGTGAGTTCGGTTTTATATATTTTTAATTTTGATTATAGATATTCTTTATTAAAAATAATTTTATTTAAATTGGTGACATCTACAATATAATAGAATTATCTCTTTTAATAAATACTTTTTTCATATATAAAACTTAAACCAAGATCTTATTTAAAAAAAATTAATATATATTAAACTAAACTTTCGTCCACAGTTTGATTTCATAAATCATATCATTATAAATCTCTGTCATACATAAAATTCATGAAGATTAATTATTTATCTTTAAATCTTTATATATATATATATATATATATATATATATATATAGTTTAGCCATTTTTCTATGATTTTTTTCTTTGATCTATAGTTTATTTTCTCTTTACCTTTAACTATTAGATTATTTTTTAGAATTAACTAATAAATTAGTCTCTTACTTTATAAATATACTGTAAATTAATCTTCTATTTTTAAAATATTTACAAATTAACTATTTTAGTTGCTTAAAATAATATAAATTAATCTTTTTATAAAGATAGATTTGTAAAATTTTAAAAAAAATCATATTATTTTAAAATATAAAAACAAATTTGTAATATATACTTAAAATAAAAGATTAATTTGTTAGTTAATGTTTATCTTCTATTTGATCAACTTTATTGATTCTTCTACACACATTCAAATTATCTAGATCAAGATTTAATTTAATTTAATTTTTTTTTGCCTACAATCGAAGTTATCCTGACTTTTTTTAATGATTATATTTCTAATCCTGTAATGTCTTAGGTAATCACTCATCAATGGTATCATTCTCATCTATGCAACATTAACCTTACTTTTAATTTACTCTCCACCATCCAATACGGTCTATTAAAAGTGTATCACATTATAGGTTTTATGGCTAATTCTTTAAACAAAAAATGATGCAATAATAACTAATTCTTAACAAGAACAAAAAATTGATGCAATAACCTAATGATATAAGAAAATAAATTCCAAAATAAATATCTTCGAATGAGATGGGTATTAATTAAAACATATAAAATGGTATTCATTTTCACTACAATATTATACGTTGATGTAGGAGTAAGTAAATTTCAAGCAGATATAACTGGAGAAATAAAGCCAAGAAGAAAGTTACCCTGGAGGCCAGGACATATATCTAATAATCTCAGTACTAGACATTTTAGAAATTTTGCTTAGAAATATTTATTGTATATTTGATCTGAGATGGATTGAAAAGAAACAAAAGTTAAAAAAGATATAATATAATAAAAAAACAAAAATAAACTATATTAAAATATGAAATAATAAAAATTATTTTGTATTCAGCTATTTGATGTTTCAACAGTAAGTTAATTATCAAGCTTCATAATTTTCCCTGTACACAAAAAAAAATTACCAAGCACCGTTCCATTACAGATTAAATAAAACCACATCTTTGGATTAATTTATTTAAAAATAATTACATTCAGAAACAGTTATTTTTCTGAAAAAACCTTCTCAGGTATTTGCAAGAAAAATTTAACAGAACAAAATTTTACAAGGCAAACAAACAAAGAAAAAGGCACACTTGAGTTAGTTGATTTCAAATCCAGTGACAAGAGAAAAATATCATTCCTGCAACCAGAAATCTCTTATTTTCTGATACAAACCAACCATAACATAGGTGGTGTTTATTCATAAATGGTGTCTCGAATACAAATAGCTTGTTATTTATTTACACAAACACATTTCTTATTTTTCTTACTGCTAATTCTGCTATACAGAACAAAAAACCACTTAAGAAGCAACCAAGACAAGTGTGATTCTTCTCAATTTTAATTCTCGATGGCCTTGGCATCGAGAATTTTGGGGACAGTGACAGTGAGAACCCCATTATCCATGGAAGCCTTCACCTGATCCAATTTGACATTCTCTGGAAGTGTGAAGCTCCTCATGAATTTGCCACTGCTGCACTCAACATGGTGAAATGCATTGCTCTTGTCTTCCTTCTCCACCTTCCTCTCCCCACTTATCTGAAGCACTCTCCCATCTTCAACCTCAACCTTCACTTCCTCTTTGCTCAATCCCGTAATATCAGCCTTGAACACATGTGCTTCTGGGGTCTCCTTCCAATCAACTTGGCTGTTGAGGAACGCAGTGTTTCCTCTAAGTTCTGGCAATGCAATGGCTGTGGAGAAAGGAGAATTCATGAAGGCGTTGTTGTTTGGGATGATAGACATCTTCTTGAGATGGTGTTAGATGTTGTTGCAAGGACAAGTTGGATGTTTAAGACTGTTGTGTGTCTGTTATATTTAATAAGTATTTGGAAGGTGAAGAGAATTCTTCGCTAGCATTCACGGAGGAGATTACATGTCTCTACTCCTCAGATGGGTTTCATGTGCATGTGGATATCATTTTACCTGAGAGAGATCTTTATGGAAATTGTGTCAATTTCTTATTTTGGTGTATAACACAAAAAAAATATAAAAATTCCTTATTATGAGAAAATGGAAAAGCTAACTTCATATGTGTAATATAAATTATGATGGATATACGAAGCATCGCCTAAATTGTAGTGGAAAAAAAAAAATACTTAATACCAAACCATCTTTTTAAAAAGAAAAGAAACACAAAAAGAGAACATTTTCTTCTTTTCCTGCTTGAGTGGTGGAAACATAATCAATTTCAAAGCTGATTTTGGTCATGGTGGAAAATGAGTCAACTACAAAGGTGTATGATGACTCAACTCGAATTGGCCACATCAGAGGCAATGACATGGAGAATTCAGTTGCTACTGGACACATAGCCAGAGGAGCTGAATTCATGAATAGAGGAAAATGGGTCAAATGGCCAAACAGCATGCTTGAAGGATTTGGGCAGTGTGAAAAAAAAAAAGTAAAAATTGAGCTGAAATAGTAGTCAAATTTGAATTGTATTCTCTCTCGAAGTACTCTTCTCTCCTTTCAATGTTCATCTAGGTCTACTGTCTTTCTTCAATACTGCTATTGCTCCATTAATCTGAGTTAATACTACATACATTAATCTAGTGCAAGAGGGTTCTGTTATTGCAGTTTGCTCTTGAAGTCTAGCATGGGTCTTGCATGACCTTATCTTTTGTTACACATTTTACACATTAGCATGCTGCATCTGCTCAAACTTGTGCAAGCACAGATATAACAAAATTCTATGGTATTATTACAAATTAGAGTTTATTAACAAGATTGTTCAACAAGAACAAGTGATCAATTATTCTTACAACCTCCACACATAGCACATTATTTATATCTTCAGCAAAATCACACATAAGATTCTTAGAGGGAAACCGAAACACAAGATTTTCAAGGAGGACACACAAGTTTAACCAGAGATATCTATGGCTTTAACATCGGGCTTCTTCACCTCTTGTTTCGGAACAGTGACAGTAAGAACCCCATTTTCCATGGAAGCCTTCACTTCATCAACTTTTGAATTTTCTGGCAGTCTGAACCTTCTGAGAAACTTGCCACTGCTACGCTCCACACGATGCCATTTATCATTCTTATCTTCTTTCTCGACGTTTCTCTCTCCGCTGATCTGAAGAACCCTATCATCTTCGACCTCTACCTTCACCTCCTCCTTCTTCAACCCCGGTATATCAGCCTTGAACACGTGTGCTTCTGGGGTCTCTTTCCAATCCACACGTGTGCTCACAAATGCAGAATTCTCCCGAGAAAATTCAGGAAAAGAAGCAGAAAGAGAATTGGGAAAAGGAAAATCCTTGAAAGGATCCCAAACGTCGAGAGAGAAGGGATCGAAGACGTTGCTCCTTCGGCCACCGAAGAAACATGGAACTAGCGACATTTTCTCTTTTCTGTCCTCTGAAATGAGATTTGGAACACCAGAAATTGAAGTTGTAATGCTAACTGTGAGCACGGAACTGCCTAAGCTGTTTTCAGTTGCTTTGTCTGATATTCAGGGAAGGAGCACGTTGCGTATTTAAATGAAGTGGAAGAGTAATATGGTATTTTCCAGAAAATTCTATTCATGCATTAATGTGGTTACATTGGGGAACATTCTGGACCTTCGAGATCATAACTAGAAGTCTCTAGATAAGTGCCATTCGTCATCCAATTCAGGTTAAGGTTTGTTTTTCAAGCCCGAATTGCTATTCCCTTGGCAATGGGCTTTGTATAAACAAAAGGCTTTGTAAAATATTTTTATAACTAAATTTTTGTATGATAATATTACAAGCCCGAATTGCTCAACACGGGTGTTAACTTATATATTTTTATAATATTAATTATTTAAAGTTAATTTAATTTATTACATATTTATTAAAAATTATAATAATTATATAAATTAAATTAAATTACACATTTAATATATAAGTATTTATTTATCATAAATTTAATTTTAAAATTTTGTGAAAAAAATAAATTATTTAAATATTACACCTAATTATTTTGTATTACGAAATATTTGATGAAACACGTTTATTTAAGGTACATGAGAATGTTAATAATTATTATTATAATATAATTTTGAATTTAATTTTTAGAATATATTAATGTTATTGATTATAATTTTTTTATGATAATATTTACAATATTTTTATGCTTTTAAACTTTTTAAATAATGTAAATTATTTTTTTTACTTATTTTATTTGGTATAATATTTTTTTATTTTTAATTTCAATAATATGGTTTTATTTTTTATTTTTTATTATTATAATATCAATTTATTATTTTTAATTTTTATTTTTGAGATATTCTTGAAATTTTGTCTATTATATTATTATTAGAAAAATATTATAAAAATAAAAAATACTAACAAAACCATTAATTTCTACCTATATTAATATTAATAATTATTAAATTAAATTAATAATTTCATTCTAATCTATCTATATTATTATGTTGATATCAAATGGTAAACTTTAACATTTATATCAAATTAATAATTTTATATAAAATGTAAAATTTATTAATCCAGTTGTTGGATTATTTTATAATATCTAATAAATTATGTATATTAAATTTTAAAAAATTTAAAAATATATAAGTATATTATTTAACTATTGATATTTATATTATTTAAATAATATATAAACTATTTCAATAAAATTATGAGATAAATTATATATCAATTATTTTCATGTGTCATTTTATATTTATAATCTATTAAATATTATAATATAATTTAATGGTTAAATTAATAAATTTTATATTTTATATAAAATTATTAAATTAGTGTAAATGTTAAAATTTAATATATAATAATATTAATGGATCTGATTTTTATTATTATTTTTTATTAATTAAAAAATTATGAATTTTATTTTTAAATATTATTTTTTAAATAATGATATTATTTTAAAAAATAATTATGTTTAATATTATATATATATATATATATATTCTTTTTTCTTTCTGACATATATTTTTTATACTTTATTTTATAAATTATAAAAATATTTTACTATTATTTTTTACTATACTATTAGTATTATGACTTTTTAAATATATCTTAATTTATTTTTATTTTTATTATTATATATTATATTTATTTTGATAATAAACATCATACATGTGTTATCACTTCAATAGAGAGGATGTGTAGTGTAGGAAAGACAAGAAAAAATTTTAAATATCAACAAACAAAATAATAACAAGTGGATCATGTAAGAGATGACACATTTTTCGATCGGACAAATTACACACTTCAACTGAATCCTTACAATTTTCCACTAAAAATGAGGCTCAATTTCACCTTTTTGCAAGCATTTATCAGGTCTCGGTTAATTGCGGGTTGGTTAAATTTTGTTGGCTAAGATTGATTAATGTCCAAATTTGAATCATATCATATGTTATTCTAGATTAAATTAAAAATTATTTTTTATTTTATTAATTTATTACATATTTTTCATAATTTTCAATCCGTTACAGACATATGAATAATTGAATTTCACCATCTTAATATTTTAATGATTTTTATAATAACTTTTAACAAAAAGATATTATCATTTATAAATTTAGTTATTGTACTATAATTATTAAAATAGTCTAAAAAATTAAAAATATTTTAAATTTAATATTAAAAATTGACATCAATAATAAAAACAATTTTATATACATTTACAAGATTATGAAAAATGATAATTAGAACACGACAACTGGTGCCACTATGTCAAACTCTAATAAAGTACATTCAAGTGTTAATATATCATATAGTAAAAAAAAAAAATTAACAAAACATGCTCAACAACATAAATCAAAACACAAACTAATTTTGTTGTCTACATACATATCAAAGAATGTTATTCACATGAGCTGTTCAATCAATGTATCTATTCAATTAAATATTTTTATATTAGCATTAAATTTTCAATTAAAAAAATAAGTTAAAATTTACAAATTACTATAATCTTGAATTAGTAAATCAATACTTGTAGTACAACAATAAGTTTACGATAGAAATCAATACTGAAAACATTTAAGTGCGGTTAGATAATAAAAAAAAAATAAAAAATTTATTTTTAAAATTTGACTAAAATATATTTAACATCAAACTGAATTATGATTCATATTCATTAATTATTATTTTAATTATAAAAAAATAAATTTTTAATAAGTAACAATAAAAAGAAAATAAAAGGTTTAAAAAAATATGGTTATTCTAAAAAATTAAGAAGTTATAAACTTTTAAGCAGGGATGGAAGTGAACAAGTCCGTGCCACAGATGCTTGTGACTTGGTTCATTTAAAGCCTATTAGACTCGGTTCGTTTAACAAATAGATAGAGTCAAACTTGTTAAAAAGCCTTTTTAGATTATAAAAAAGTCTATTTAATCTATTCAGGAGCCTATTTATATTTATATATTATATATTTATATGTTTATATTTATTTTAATATATTATATTTATATAATATTTATTTTATATTTTATTTACATAATATTAATATATATATATATATATATGTTTTAGGCTTATTTAACGGCTTTTTTATCTTGTATACTTTAAGTTTGCAAACTTTTTTAATTAATTATTTATATAGATTTTAAGTTTATTTATTGATTTTTTTATAATATAGGCTTTAAATCAGGTCAAACCTTAGCAGAAAAAAAAAAAGTCTTTAATAGGTAATAGGCTCAGGCTCAGACTTCAAAATTTTTAAATAGGCTAGACTTGAACACTCAAAGCCTATCTCGGCTCTGCCTACTTTCATCCTTACTTCTAAACAAAAACTAGATTATTTTTAGTAATTTTAGAACCTTTAAAAAATTAAAAAAATATAGAATCTTAAAAAAATATGGTTTAATTATTACTCATTAATAGTTTAAGAAAAATTTAAAAGTTACATACTTCTTAAAAAAAAATAAAATTTAGGATCGTAAGAAAAAAACTATTTAAATTTTAATAGATTAAGCAAATAATTCAAATTCACATATTAAACATAGATTCTTCTATGTAATGAGATTTTAAAAATTTAAGATAAACGATTAAAAAATTAGATCATATATATGCAATGGATAAATTAAATTATATTTTCAAATATTAAATATATAGTGATGCACAAATAATTTAAACAGAAAATGCATCAAATAACTATTTGGGCTTAACAAACAAGACATCAAAATATAAATAAAAAAAATAAAAAATTTAACCTAACCTATAAAGTTACATTTATCCTAATCTATCACATTTATCCTAATCTATCAAGATACAAGATACAATAATAATGATTAAATATAAATTTAATATAAAATATAAGTATAATTATTTTACAACTAAATAAATATAAATTAAGTTTTAAATTATTTTATCAAAAAATAAACTTAATATAAAATATAAGTATAATTATTTTACAACTAAATAAATATAAATTAAATCTTGAATTATTTTATCAAAAAATTCACTTAGATTTAACCACAAGATATTTTTAATTAATATATGTTATTCAAAATTCTAACTATTAGAACCAAATATTATGTAATATCAAGGTTTAAGGAGTAATAAAGTATAAAAATAATAAAAAAATATCATAAAAAATCATTGGTCATAACCACCAAGTTAACCATTGTATGAACATTCTCCAAAACAATAAGAGAGTATAAAAAATATCATAGAAAATGAATGAATAACAAAGTAAAAAATTAAGAAAAGAATTATCATGATAAAGAATCCTTACCATTCACCTTATCGATAGTCTTCCAAAGTTACCACATATAGCATCAAAACAATTATACAAAATCAGTATTAATATTTTAATAGAAAAAAATATAATAAAAAAAATATCTTAAAAGAAAAAAATCCTTATTCTAAAGCGTAAACACTATCTCCAAATTATACACAAAACTAAAATCTTCAAATCATACTATTATAAAGAGTATCATAACAAGCAAAGCAAGAAATAGAATGAGAGAATATTAGAAAGAAAACATGAACTTAAAAATGAAAAGGAAAGATGAAATGAAAAATGAATATAAAATTTTCTACATATTAAAACAGTATATCAAACATATAAAAAATGTGTCAACGTTAAAAAAAAAAGTATTAATGTTGATGAATAATAAAATCCTAACCCTAACAAAGCAATCTAAAAAAGAAAGGAACAAAATGAAAGGTGAAAATAAAATTATGAGTATGATTTTATTGTAAAAGTAAAAATATGATTTTTTTTTCATTTAGTTTAAATTTTAGTAGCCTAGTAGAGTAGTAGACCGATTAATCTACAAGAAGGCAAATGATCCCAAAAAAGAGAATGTATATTCCATTATTTTCTTAAGTTAAATTTAGTCATTGATAATATTAATTGTTTAACTCATTCAATCAATTTAACTATTTTAACCCATTTTTACACTATAAATAA
Source organism: Canavalia gladiata (assembly GCA_037954105.1). Taxonomy (NCBI): domain Eukaryota; kingdom Viridiplantae; phylum Streptophyta; class Magnoliopsida; order Fabales; family Fabaceae; genus Canavalia; species Canavalia gladiata. Next base: position 70,540,656 of record CM075658.1, read on the forward strand.
CCTTATATCTAACCAAAACTATGTTTTTGAAATCTTGGTTTTTTCAGGCCAAGTACACCCTTCTAGCCCTAACTACAGTAGTCTAATTTATAATTTTTTTGAATCAAAATGGTTTAGGACGTGCAATTTTTTTTAGGAGCTTCTACAATGAAAATCTAATTTAGTGGTCATCTATAATTTATGGTTTAGAATTTAAGAACCTCTTACACTAAGTTAACTGATTTATCTTTTTATATAATAAATAATTGTTGTACTCTTATTTAATGCTAAGTGCAACATATTTTCCTATTACATTTTATTTCTATGTTACCAATTAAACACACATCAACATTGATAAATTTTAAAAAGATTACTATCAAATTTAATGAATGTTCATGATGATATATCATTTCAGTCATTAATTTATTATTATAATAAATAATATAGATTTAAAAAAATTCTACCTTTATGATTAATAATCAATCTAGATTAAATATAAAACTGAATGATCAAAATTTATGAAAATATAAAAAAAAATCGTCTTTTTTATTTATTGTATAATTATATAGGTTGATATTTTTTTAATGAATTCTTTTTCTCTTTCATTTATTTTATAATCTTATAAGTTTCTATATTAGCAGAAAATTTTCAACTCTCTCAGTCAAACACTTATTTTTTAATAATTTTTAAAAAATTATTTTTTTTTTTAATTTTTTTCAAAATTACCATACGTCTCCAATATCCTTTAATAAATCAGAAATACAATATAGAAAACATTGTTAACTGAAAATCAAACAAGATACTAACAAAAAAAGTATAGGGTTAGTTTTTTTTTTAAATATATGTTATAAATTATATTTTTATTTTTATTTTATATATTTTTAAGTTTATAGCTTATAATGTTAAAATTAATTTAATATATCAACAAGTCAAATTCATCTAATTTTATTGTATATATTTTTCGATGTTAACTGAGTTAGAATAAATTATAAGTCTCCATTTTTCTGTTCGGATAAATTTTATAAACAAATAAACATCATTATACACGAAACATATTTTAATAAATTATGCTAAATTTTTACTTTCGTATAAAAAAAATCGCTTTTATGATTACAACATAATAAAAAGACTATGTGATACTTTTACAAAAATCATTAATGACTTCCTTGGTAGGAAAAGAAATGGAAATTTTTTTTGTGGGTGGGTCAGTTCTTAAGTAGTGCAAATTTTTGTGTGATTTGATCCTGCTGATGAAACTTTATTTTCCTACACCTACAATCACTCGCTGCTAAATAGTTTGTAGCATATTGCCGTATGATATTTTTGCAGAAAAAGGTAATTCCTTGCAAGGCCTTATGTTTAGTTTACATTTGTTATAAAAGGACAAATCTGCTAAGTTCTGTGCAAGCATAGACATAACATTTTAAGGTTTTATTCCAATTTTGAGTTTATGAACAATTACAATGCTTGCCCATTACTGTCATTACATATTTCTTGAGCAAAATCACACCTAAGATCCTTGAAACACAAGAACTAACGATTTTCAAGGAGGGTAAACAACTCTAATCAGAGATATTTATGGCTTTAACGTTAGGCTTCTTCACCTCTTGCTTGGGAACAGTGACAGTAAGAACTGCTTAAACTATTTTTATACATAAGGACAGTATCCATACCTCACCACATCGGACAAGATAATAATTAATTAATAGAGTATGAATAATTGATTATATAATTAATTAATTATATGATTAACTATATATAAAATAGTTAATTAAATAATTAATAAATATAATTAATGATTACTAAAATAATTAATAATGTAGGAGAATCACTCTCTTGCCGTATGAAATCTTTGCAGAAAAAGTGATTCCACCCTCTAGCAAGGCCTTATGTTTAGTTTGCATCTGACATAATGACAAATCTGTTCAGAATTGTATAACAAAATTATAAGGTTTTTTCAAATTTAGAGTTTATTAGCAATTACAATACATAGGGAATTCCTGCCATTACATATCTTGAGCAAAACCACGCATAAGATCCTTAAAACACAACAACAAACACACGGTTTTGAAGGAGGGAACAAAAGTTTAACCAGAGATATCTATGGCTTTAACATCAGGCTTCTTCACCTCTTGCTTGGGAACAGTGACAGTAAGAACCCCATTTTCCATGGAAGCCTTCATTTCATCAACTTTTGAATTCTCTGGCAATCTAAACCTTCTAAGGAACTTGCCGCTGCTACGCTCCACGCGATGCCATGTATCATTCTTATCTTCTTTCTCGACGTTTCTCTCTCCGCTAATCTGAAGAACCCTATCATCTTCAACCTCTACCTTCACTTCCTCCTTCTTCAGCCCCGGTATATCAGCCTTGAACACGTGTGCTTCTGGGGTCTCTTTCCAATCCACACGTGTGCTCACAAATGCAGAATTCTCCCGAGAAAATTCAGGGAAAGAAGTCGAAACAGAATTGGGGAAAGGAAAATCCTTGAAAGGATCCCAAACGTCGAGAGAGAAGGGATCGAAGACGTTGCTCCTTCGGCCACCGAAGAAACTTGGAATTAGCGACATTTTCTGTTCTCTCAAATGCGATTTGGAAGACTAGAAAGTAAAGTTGTAATGCGAATTGTGAACACAGAACTGCTTCAACTGTCTTCAATTGCTTTTCTGATATTCGGGGAAGGGACATGTTGGGTATTTAAATGAAGTGGAGGAGTAATCTGGTACTTTCGAGATTTATCCTTGGATGTAATTAGTTACTTACTAATTTCCAGAAGTCTCTAGGTTCGGTCCTCACCACCCAGCATATCCATTTGTGCAATTCGTATAACTTGGGTTTTCGTTAATCTTCAAGCCTAAATTGCCTTTCTAATGTGAAAACTTTTTATTTTTATAACTTCTATTGTTTAAAATTAGTATTCAGATTTATAATATAGACTAACATCAATTATTTAAAGCTTAATCAAGTTATTGCATATTTATTAAATAGAATATGATAATTATATATAATGAATTAAATTATTATAGTGCTATTATTATAATTAGTTTTTTATTTTATATTCAACTTTTATAATATAAGAGTACTGGTCTTGAACAGATGAGATATATCATATAACGATCACAATGCCACATCACAAGTACTTATTGCTATATTTTTATCATCTAAATTGAAAATAAATACTGCAGCTACAGCATAAATGCTGTAGCAAATACTTAAGCTTGTTACAATAATATTGACGAGATTTATTTTATTATATATAGAATATGATTAAAAATTAATTTATGTATGCATGCAAATTAAAATGTTTCTTTGAACAGCGTTTTGATATTGTAATTTTGACCGGTTCAAAAACCTCTTTTATTAAAGAAAACTTTAGTTTAAGTTTTTTAAAATTTTATTTTTTTCTAAAATTCATCTAAAATTATTTAAAAATAAAAAATACTAATATATAAGCATAAATTTCATTAAAGTTACTGCACTCAATAATTTTTAAAAATAGTTAAATTTTATCAATTTAACCGTTAAATAAATTAATTATATTTTGTAAATTATTCTTACAAAATTTTAAAAAAATTGATAGTTCAATAAATAAATTTAAATTAATAGATAATATACCTTTTATAATATCTGTTAATTTAAATTTATTTAATCAAATATTATATATATTTTTTTATATTGTATAAATTTTATAAAAATGATCTATATAATATAATTTACTAATTTAACGGTTGGATTAATAAAATTTAATTATTTATAAAAATTGTTGAATAAAGTAACTCTAATTAAAATTACTTATAGAATCAAATTGATCCTTTTTTTTTCTCTCTTTATATATATATATGAAAAATTAAGTCATTTTAAAAATAATTTTAGTTAAAATTATTCTACTTAATAATTTTTATAAATAATTATTATCAATCGAACTATTAAATTAATAAATTATATTATATAAATTAACCTATAAAAATTGATATTTTATTAAATAAATTTAAATTAATAAATATTATAAGAGATATAATATCTGTTAATTTAAATTTATTTTTTTAAGTATCAAACTATTTTTAAATTTTATAAAATTTTATAGAGATAATTTTTATATAATATAGTTTATTAATTTAACAATTAAATTAATAAAATATTATTATTTATAAAAATTATTAAACGGAATAATTCTAATTAAATTTATTTTTAAAATGATTTTCCTCTTCATATATATATATATATATATTATCAATAAAACTGATAAATATCTTTGTAATGCTCTTATTACTTAGCATTTTTTTTCATGACTTTCGTTTAGGTGAGAGTATATACTAAACACAAAAAATTATGCTTTGGTTCAAAAATTACACCTAACTCTATGATATAATTGATACATGTTACACTTCTATTTCCTATTGCGAACAAAATATTAATCATTGAAATGTTATATGAATTTTGGATTAATAAAATTTAATTATTTATAAAAATTGTTGAATAAAGTAACTCTAATTAAAATTACTTATAGAATCAACTTGATCCTTTTTTTTCTCTCTTTATATATATATATGAAAAATTAAGTCATTTTAAAAATAATTTTAGTTAAAATTATTCTATTTAATAATTTTTATAAATAATTATTATCAATCGAACTATTAAATTAATAAATTATATTATATAAATTAACCTATAAAAATTGATATTTTATTAAATAAATTTAAATTAATAAATATTATAAGAGATATATTATCTGTTAATTTAAATTTATTTTTTAAAGTATCAAACTATTTTTAAATTTTATAAAATTTTATAGAGATAATTTTTATATAATATAGTTTATTAATTTAACAATTAAATTAATAAAATATTATTATTTATAAAAATTATTAAACGGAATAATTCTAATTAAATTTATTTTTAAAATGATTTTCCTCTTCATATATATATATATATATATATATATTATCAATAAAACTGATAAATATCTTTGTAATGCTCTTATTACTTAGCATTTTTTTTTCATGACTTTCGTTTAGGTGAGAGTATATACTAAACACAAAAAATTATGCTTTGGTTCAAAAATTACACCTAACTCTATGATATAATTGATACATGTTACACTTCTATTTCCTATTGCGAACAAAATATTAATCATTGAAATGTTATATGAATGTTGGATTAATAAAATTTAATTATTTATAAAAATTGTTGAATAAAGTAACTCTAATTAAAATTACTTATAGAATCAACTTGATCCTTTTTTTTCTCTCTTTATATATATATATGAAAATTAAGTCATTTTAAAAATAATTTTAGTTAAAATTATTCTATTTAATAATTTTTATAAATAATTATTATCAATCGAACTATTAAATTAATAAATTATATTATATAAATTAACCTATAAAAATTGATATTTTATTAAATAAATTTAAATTAATAAATATTATAAGAGATATATTATCTGTTAATTTAAATTTATTTTTTTAAGTATCAAACTATTTTTAAATTTTATAAAATTTTATAGAGATAATTTTTATATAATATAGTTTATTAATTTAACAATTAAATTAATAAAATTTTATTATTTATAAAAATTATTAAACGGAATAATTCTAATTAAATTTATTTTTAAAATGATTTTCCTCTTCATATATATATATATATATATATATATATATATATATATATATTATCAATAAAACTGATAAATATCTTTGTAATGCTCTTATTACTTAGCATTTTTTTTTCATGACTTTCGTTTAGGTGAGAGTATATACTAAACACAAAAAATTATGCTTTGGTTCAAAAATTACACCTAACTCTATGATATAATTGATACATGTTACACTTCTATTTTCGTTTAGGTGAGAGTATATACTAAACACAAAAAATTATGCTTTGGTTCAAAAATTACACCTAACTCTATGATATAATTGATACATGTTACACTTCTATTTCCTATTGCGAACAAAATATTAATCATTGAAATGTTATATGAATGTTGGATTAATAAAATTTAATTATTTATAAAAATTGTTGAATAAAGTAACTCTAATTAAAATTACTTATAGAATCAACTTGATCCTTTTTTTTCTCTTTATATATATATATGAAAATTAAGTCATTTTAAAAATAATTTTAGTTAAAATTATTCTATTTAATAATTTTTATAAATAATTATTATCAATCGAACTATTAAATTAATAAATTATATTATATAAATTAACCTATAAAAATTGATATTTTATTAAATAAATTTAAATTAATAAATATTATAAGAGATATATTATCTGTTAATTTAAATTTATTTTTTTAAGTATCAAACTATTTTTAAATTTTATAAAATTTTATAGAGATAATTTTTATATAATGTTTATTAATTTAACAATTAAATTAATAAAATTTTATTATTTATAAAAATTATTAAACGGAATAATTCTAATTAAATTTATTTTTAAAATGATTTTCCTCTTCATATATATATATATATATATATATATATATTATCAATAAAACTGATAAATATCTTTGTAATGCTCTTATTACTTAGCATTTTTTTTTCATGACTTTCGTTTAGGTGAGAGTATATACTAAACACAAAAAATTATGCTTTGGTTCAAAAATTACACCTAACTCTATGATATAATTGATACATGTTACTCTTCTATTTCCTATTGTGAACAAAATATTAATCATTGAAATGTTATATGAATGTTGTAATTGTAATTACAACGAAATGATGAATCGCTGAAAATTTAGAAAAGAATTTCATTGATCGTGGAGCCGCTACCAATTTTTATTTTAAGGAAATACAGTTGAAAAAATCCTAATTTGAGGATGAGTTCTAGATTCGGGAGTTGATTACGAGTAAAGAAGGTATTAGGCACCCTACTTGTCCGTTCTTAGAAACTGTATTCTTAAACTGAGTGTGTGGTTTTGATATTTTTGAAAATTATTTGATCTCTTTAAATAGATTAAAAATAAATAGGTTTGTGGAAAACAGTCTGACAGGACTTGATCCTACTCCTACGTATTCCTTGGTGCAATGGAAAATTCAAGGCTACGTAGTTCTGGTGTGAAGACTCGATCTTCAGAAGTATTTTGAAAAGGTACGACTTATACCGAATTGCGAAATGAGTTGAAAGCTCATTGCGTGAGACTAAGTGTTTGAAAATGTCTTTTTGAAATTTATTCTTTGGTAGGAAAGTAAATTTTCAATGATTTTCGGATTCACTTATGTGTAGAGTCCGAGGCAAACGAAGGCTGCACCGAGACTTATATAATTTCTAAATGTAGAACAGTAGGATATGTTACCAGTTTGCATCCAGAGCTCATTGCACGACCTCCAGGATTATTGAAAGATAGCGGAGTATTTTGAGAATTTGAATTATGTGTTCTCTTGGATCCACATATCCATAGAGTCTGGGGCAAACGATGCTTGCATTGAGACTCATATGATTTCTAAATGTCGAATAGTAGGGTATGCTACCAATTCGCATCTAGAGTTCATTGCATGAAATCTAGGATTTTAAAAGATAGCGAAGTATTTTGAGAATTTGATTCATGTGTTCTCCTGGATTCACATTGTCGGAACCGTAATTCCGACGAGACGACGAACTCGCTAAAATTTTAAAAATGAATTGTTTTGAATTAATGTGGAGTCGCCACCAAATTTTTATTTAAGGGAAAAGTTTGGAAAAACCTTAACTAGAAAATGAGATTCGAGATTCGAGAGTCGGTTACAAGTGGGGAAGGTATTAGGCACCCCACTTGCCCGTTCCAAAGAACGGCACCCTTAACTGAGTGTGTGATTTTGAAAACTGTTTGGATCCCTTTAATGTGAAAAATAATTTGATGGAGGTTAGCCTGACAGGACTTGATCCTGCTCCTACGTATTCCTCGGTGCAATGGGAAACTCAAGGTTTACGTAGTTCTAGTTTGTGAAGGCTTGACCTTCGAAGAGTGTTTTGAAAGAATGTTTGAAGATTTTGCTATTCGAAAATAAGTTTTATTTTTAGGAGGTGTCTTTGGCCCACTCATGCACAAGGCCTGAGGCGGCTATAGTTGATGGTGGAGTGAATCCAGGAGGATATAATAGGTCAGTTGGTTCTTTCGGCAAGGATTCCATCGCCTCCTTTTGTTTTGACAATTGGATGGTCTCTATTAGCTTGGTCATCTGCTCTTTCAGTGATTTGACCTCATTTCTTAGCTCCTCATTTTGTCTCTCCAACTCATCCATGATTCTTGATTGTGCTCGAGTTCTATAAGGATGTCGAGGAAGCTGTGTTTCTCCAATTTTCTGGTGAAGTTAAAAAATTGATTTTTGAGAAATAATTTGAATGCAGAAATCATGAATGATAAAGATGTTAATGTAATGAGTATGAAAAAAAAAGGTATGGAATGATTTTTCTTGAAATTTTTCTCTTTTTTTTTTCTTTTTTACGATAAATTTATGACTGGATGAATGAATGAATATCATGCACAAATAAGTTTTAGAGATTTGAAGTTTAACTATTTTGAAAATAAATCAGAGTTTCTTTATTTATTCATTCTTGATTTTTAAGGAATTCGTTTTTTAGGAGTTTTGGTATTTTTTATTTTGCTCGAAAAACCTTTAGTTTTGTTTAGAAAAACTTTTTAGTTTTGCTAGAATCTTTCTAGAAAGCGTTCTTTAGATTTTCAATATTTCATCTTTTTATATCTATTGAATCTTTTTATTTTGCAGTATTTTCAAAAGATTATTTTCCATAATTTTTCCTATTTCTAAGGCATCTTTTTAAGTTTTCTTCGTAATCTTTTTAATATTTCCCAAAAGATTTTTTCTAATTTTCCCTAGGAATTTTCTCCTTCTATTTTGGTTTTCTTGATTTTTATCTTGATTTGATTTTTGTATCCCCAATTGTGGCTTTCAACTCCTTTTTGCCACTTCGGATGGTTTGGTTCAACTAAATGTCTGCGAGCAATGAACCTGGTATTTTGAAAGGAGTGTGTGTGCCCTCCTTTCTTCTTGTGTGGGTTACCTGTCTTAAGGATCTATGTCCTTTTATATGAACCTCTCAAAGGTGGTTAGTAATCCTAAGGGTATAAAGGTCACCAGAGCCAAGTTCCAGTCCATAATGCTTGCCACAACAGTAGAAGTAGCCACTAGTTGTGGGGCATTATGAATAGGACGCACTCTAACTGGGATTTTCGTGATAGCCATACAGGACGTAGGCCCCAGCGTGACACCACTAGATCCCTCTATCCTAGGTAGCACTCAAACCCGGGTGTAGGGCCCCACTCATGATAAATGCATATGCAATGTATGAGGGCACATAATTTGGGAGACCTGCAATTGGGGAAATTGCACAGATATATATAACAATTTATTGTTTGTCTATCCTAGGGTTATACAGAGAATAAACAAACAGACAACAAATAAGTAAACAGATAAATAAATTGTGCAAAAAAAAAATACAAGAAAGAAATCGTGCAAATAAACAAGAAAGAGATCAATTATGACACACTCAATTGAATGGGCTTGACTCTCTAAAGTCCCCAGTGGAGTCGCCATCTGTCGTAACCGTAATTCCGACGAGACGACGAACTCGCTAAAATTTTAAAAATGAATTGTTTTGAATTAATGTGGAGTCGCCACCAAATTTTTATTTAAGGGAAAAGTTTGGAAAAACCTTAACTAGAAAATGAGATTTGAGATTCGGGAGTCGGTTACAAGTGGGGAAGGTATTAGGCACCCCACTTGCCCGTTCCAAAGAACGACACCCTTAACTGAGTGTGTGATTTTGAAAACTGTTTGGATCGCTTTAATGTGAAAAATAATTTGATGGAGGTTAGCCTGACAGGACTTGATCCTGCTCCTACGTATTCCCCGGTGCAATGGGAAACTCAAGGCTTACGTAGTTCTAGTTTGTGAAGGCTTGACCTTCGAAGAGTGTTTTGAAAGAATGTTTGAAGATTTTGCTATTCGAAAAGAAGTTTTATTTTTAGGAGGTGTCTTTGGCCCACTCATGCACAAGGCCCGAGGCGGCTAAGGCAGCACAAGGACCTATACGAACTACTAAATGTTGAACAGCAGGTAAACCGCCAGTTCCCCATTTAGAGCCCATTGCGTGAGACCTAGAATCCCAAAACATTTAGGAGAAGATATATATTTTTTAATTTGAAAAGGACCTCAAGTCCACTCATGCACAAGGCCCGAGGCGACTAAGGCAGCATAAGGACCTATACGAACTACTAAACGTTGAACAGCAGGTAAACCGCCAGTTCCCCATTTAGAGCCCATTGCGTGAGACTTAAAAATCCAAAAATATCAAAAAAGATTCTTTAAATTTTTGAGATAGAAATAATTTGTAAAGGATATCGATCTTTGAATAAAAGAAAGCTTGAATATAATAAAAGATTCTTCATTCTTTTGACTTTTGGAGGCAATTAGGAATTTGAAGTGTCTTATGATTTATTTCGGAATATTTCAATTTTCTAAATTTTTACTGCTTTTATTGTTTTTCTATACTTTCAGAATTTCTATTAATTTTTATGCATTTTCTGGAAACTTTTTTTTTATTGTAATTTTCTGAAATTTTATTAATTTTCTTAATTTCTGGAAATTTTTTATTAATTTTTCTGAATTTCTAGAATTTTTTATTAATTTTCTGATTTTCTGGAATTTTTTATTAATTTTCTGATTTTTTGGAATTTTTTATTAATTTCCTAAATTTTCTATATTTTTATTTATTTTCTGGAATCTTTTTATTAATTTTCTAAATTTTCTATATTTTTATTTATTTTCTGGAATTTTTATTAATATCCTAAATTTTCTATATTTTTATTTATTTTCTGGAATCTTTTTATTAATTTTCTAAATTTCTGGAAATTTTTTATTAATTTTCTGAATTTCTGGAATTTTTTATTAATTTTATTAATTTCTGGATTTTTTAATATTTTTATTCATTTCTGGATTTTTTTTATTAATTTTTGAAATTCTGGAATTTTTTATTAATTATTCTATTTTCTGTAATTTTTTATTAATTATTCTATTTTCTGTAATTTTTTATTAATTTTTTGTACGGGGATTAGCAAAATTTCCCATGGTAAAGATGGTAATTTCAAACATTGGGATTCTCATCAGGGACCTATTAGGAATTATGGGCTTTCAGCAGGGGCTTGATTATTTCAAAAGAAAGAAATGTTTTCAAGAGGGTTCGAACCCTTGGTTTGGAAGCTGCAGGGGACGTGTTGAACCACTATGCCAAGAGCCTATTTGGTACTTTGACACTTAGCCACTTATTTGAAGTAATGCTTAGAGGGTGGCTTGGTTCTACATGCGCTTACGGACCTGTCTTAAGTCGGATGCATCTCTCTCCAATTAGGCTAAATTGATAAAAACTGCCTATGGGGACTCGAACCCAGGACCAGAGGATTGATCCGTGGGAGACTACCCACTAAGGCATGTCGCTAGTTGGGTATTTGTTAACTTCGAACTAATCTTAATGAGTTTTAGGAACTGTGGCGTATGCAGTTGTATACATGCGTGGAAGTGCGTGGAATTCAGGAGCTGTGGGCTAGAATTTGTCAATATTTTGGCTTGTCCCCTGCATGACTGAAACTGAAGCACACATTACCAATCAATAATGACTAAAGGGGGCCTAATTTGATGATCGCTTGGATCGGGAATCTTGCCCGGGGCCTAACAACCAAGGCAACCTTCTCTTCATAATTCTAATGCAAGGTTGCTGGGAATACATGGGTAGGTTTAGTGGACGCAGTGGATGTTTTCAAGAAATGGTAGCATAGCGGCATGGCCTTTATATGTCTTTGAGGGCCATTTATTGGTGGTCTGTTATTGATTTAAGCTTGCCTTTTTACATGGAGCTTCACTCATGTGTACATGCATGCTACCTTTTATGTGGAAACGGGGTTCCAAATCAATGTTGCCTTTTCTTTCGCCATGTACCATTATCAAGCTGCAGTGTACCACCACACTTACCATAATGATGCAAAGGGAATAGGAATTCACGACTGGATTGCTACTAGAGCCATGAGGATGATTCTTCACCCAGGGAGGGGCTTTCTAATGCATGTATGCTACTCGGGGTGCCTGCTTTGTTGAGGTTAAAGAAACCCTTTACGAAGGATTATGTACACGCGACGCTTATCAAGTCAAAGGCCCGAGGCTTGGTTTTGCACGCTACCCGTTAACAAGAGGACAAGCATGACACCCTCTAGGCATTGGTTCATGAACATTAACTAGTTCCCCTATAGTGTGCCTCCCCTTTGGCTGACTCTCTACCTGGCTAAGGTCCAACCAAGGGCATGGCCACTCACTAAGCCTATAGTCATGGCTGATCTAAGGGTGTAAATCAAGTCAAGAACGGGATCGCATGTTCAATCCACAGGTACTCAAGAATGCTAAAGCTGTATCTACATTATATGGCTCCAGGTTAACAAAAACGCATGCAAAGGTATGAATCACGATCCTAGATAAAAACCTTTACCATTATGCATGATTATGGTGTTCTAGGCCATACCTGGGAGTCTTGACGAACCACCGATGTTTCTTGAGCTTCTTGGGTCTCTTTCTTGATGCTAAGGGAGAGTCCTCCCTCTAGAAACTTGCTTCCTTTCTTTTCTGTTCCTCCCCCGATCCCGTTCGAATTCACCCCCTCCTTTTTTCTTGGTAGGAGCTCCCTTGATCCTCTGGTGCAGAGCTTCTCTCTCCATTTCTTGTAGTCAACCAAAAACCTTTTCTCTGCTCCCTTTTATAACCTTCATAAACCATCCCTTTTTTGGCTTTTGTTTTAATTCTTTTTTTTTTAGATTTAGATTTATTATTATTTTTTTTTCAATTCAGTTTTTCATTTTTTAATAATTTCTAAAAACATATTTTTCTCTCTTTTTTTTATTTAGTTTTTATCTGTTTTTTCGATTTTTATTTTGATTATATTATCTTCTAATTTTAAAATCTTCTTTTTTCCTTTTTTATTAATTTTACTTCAGATTTTATTTTCACTATTTATTTTCAAATTTTAAAATTAGAATTTTTTATTTCTTTTTATTTTGAGTCTTTTTTCAAATTTTTAATTTTGATTATTATTTTTCTTAGTTTTAGCTATTTTTTATTTTTATTTTTGCTGGTTTTTACTTTTTCTATTTTCTTTTACTTTTTAACCACTTCTAACTATTATTTTTAATATTTCCGTATTATATATTTTTTATCTGTTTCTATTTATCTGTCTTTCTGCTTTAAAATTTCTTAGACATTAGAGGTCTCAGACATAATTGAGTGTTTACACACATATGCACAGAGTCTTAACCAAACGAGGGTTGCACTGATACTCATATGATTTTTAAATGTTGAACAGTAGTGTATGCTAACAGTTTGCATCTAACGCTCATTGCGTGAGATCTAGGATTTTAAAATATACCTCTGGAAATTTTAATTCTTAATTAAAAATAATTTTTAAAGAAGACTGAGTTGGTTTGGAATAAATGGGTTGGGCTTGGCTCTTGGCCCAAATTAACGGAAAAGGTAGGTTTGACCTAGATAAAAAAAATAGACTTGATTTCAAATTAAAAAGGAAATTGAGCTTGACCCAAAAAAAAAGAATTGGCCTTGTCGCAACCGGGATCACGACGGGACGACGAACAAAAGCTTTTAATTAGAAAAACAGAGGAGTCGCCACCAAAATTTATTAAAGAAAATTTTGGAAAAACTTAAAAAATATGATCTTTGAAACCAGTTTGGGTTCGGGAGTTATTTACGCATAGGGAAGGTACTAGCATCCTATGACGTCCATTAAAATGGTTACCTCCTAATTGATTATGCACATATACCATTAACTTTCAAAAAAATTATTTCACTCAAATAAAAAATATTTTTATTGATTTGTATTATTAATAAACCCCTCCCTTTTTTTTTGAATTTTTTAAAGGAAATACATAGGGTTCAAGGTAGCAAATGGCTACTCAATAAACCCTTACAAATCAAACGGTATCAAAGGTGGATCAACCACTCAATTAACACCGCTTGACCCCTCATGAAAAAAAAAAAAGAGTAATCAATCAGGATTCACAAATTTAATTTTAAACTGATTAGGATATTAGGGGATTTCACATATTCAGTTTTGGAAATCGGAAACATGTATCGTTATAGCAAACATCAGACAACAAGGAAACATATGGCATATCAGAGATAGATTCTATACATCAGGAATAAAAGATAGAAACATGAGACAAAACAAATAGGGGACAACGAATGAACATTAGGGGCATATTCTACGTGTCAGAGTTAGGAATTGGAGAAACAAGCACAAAACAAAACAGGATAAAGATGTTACCTAGTTGTCGAAGCTTGGATTTGATTTGCCCTCCTTTGTTGCTCTCCTTGCTATGTATGACGTCCTATGTCCATTGCTCTTTCTCACGTACGTCTGTGCGTATCTCTGTGTATACTGTTTATCGTAGGTAGGTCTGTCTCTGTGTATAGCGTAGGTCCCTTTTTCTGATACGTTTCCCTTATTTATATGCCTTGCTCATTATCTGAAAGTACTCTGCCACTACCCCACTAAGCAATAATCACTCCCCCACTTCCCGTTAACTGCTATTCCACTACCCCACTTCCTGTTAACTACTCTTCCACTATCCCCTACCTATCAGAAAAGATAACTCCCTTATCCCTATTTATCTTATTAATTTTTATTAATCAATTTTTTATCTTTTATTATTTTTTATTATTATTTTTTTTTATTTTTTTAATTTTATAAATACGGACAAAATTAGTTATTCACAGTTGCCCCTCTTTACAAGTTTCTTATCAAATAATAAGAATAACAAAGTTTTTCATATTATTATTATAAGAAATTTGAAAAGAAGTGAATTAATTTTGTCTATGGTAAAAAATAAATAATAATAAAGTAAAATAAAAATTCCTGTGAGTCCATTTTTGACAAAAATGTTTGTGCAAGCTATGAATGTTGGAAAGGGATATTTTGCACCATGAACGCAAAATTTTGATGAACTTGGGGTCTAGAAGATATATGGATATTGATAATCCAGAGGTGCAAGGATCCATGGAAATGAGTGGGTACGTACACTCTCAGAATGAAGTGGGTACGTGGACTCTCGGAATGAAATGGATACGTGGACTCTCGGAATGAAGTGGGTACGTGGACCCTTGGAATGAAGAGGTGGGTGCGTGGACCCTTGGAATGAAATGGGTGTGTGGACCCTTGTGATGAGGTGGGTGCGTGGACCCTTGGAATGCTGTGGGTGCGTGGACCCTTGGAATGAAGTGAGTGCATGGACCCTTGGAATGCAGAGGTGGGTGCGTGGACCCTTAGAATGCAGAGGGCGCGTGGACCCTTGTGATGAGGTGGGTGCGTGGACCCTTGGAATGCTGTGGGTGCGTGGACCCTTGGAATGAAGTGGGTGCATGGACCCTTGGAATGCAGAGGTCGGTGCGTGGACCCTTGGAATGAAATGGGTGCGTGGACCCTTGGAATGTTGTGGATGCGTGGAGCGTGGACCCTTGGAATGAAATGGGTGCGTGGACCCTTGGAATGCAGAGGGTGCGTGGACCCTTAGAATGCAGAGGGTGCGTGGACCCTTAGAATGAAATGGGTGCGTGGACCCTTGGAATGCAGAGATGGGTGCGTGGACCCTTGGCATGAGGTGGGTGCGTGGACCCTTGGAATGAACTGGGTGCGTGGACCCCTGTGATAAGGTGGGTGCGTGGACCCTTGAAATGAAATAGGTGCGTGGACCCTTGGACTGCAGAGGGTGCGTGGACCCTTAGAATGCAGAGAGTGCGTGGACCCTTGTGATGAGGTGGGTGCGTGGACCCTTGAAACGAAGTGGTGGGTACGTGGACCCTTGGAATGAAGTGGGTGCATGGACCCTTGGAATGCAGAGGTCGGTGCGTGGACCCTTGGAATGAAATGGGTGCGTGGACCCTTGGAATGCAGAGGGTGCGTGGACCCTTAGAATGCAGAGGGTGTGTGGACCCTTAGAATGCAGAGGGTGCGTGGACCCTTAGAATGAAATGGGTGCGTGGACCGTTGAGATGCAGAGGGTGCATGGACCCTTAGAATGAAATGGGTGCGTGGACCCTTAAGATGTAGAGGGTGCGTGGATCCTTGGAATGCAAAGGTGGGTGCGTGGACCCTTGGAATGAAATGGGTGCGTGGACCCTTGGAATGCAGAGATGGGTGCATGGACCCTTGGCATGAGGTGGGTGCGTGGACCCTTGGAATGAACTGGGTGCGTGGACCCCTGTGATAAGGTGGGTGCGTGGACCCTTGAAATGAAATGGGTGCGTGGACCCTTGGAATGCAGAGATGGGTGCGTGGACCCTTGACATGAGGTGGGTGCGTGGACCCTTGGAATGAACTGGGTGCGTGGACCCCTGTGATAAGGTGGGTGCGTGGACCCTTGAAATGAAATAGGTGCGTGGACCCTTGGACTGCAGAAGGTGTGTGGACCCTTAGAATGCAGAGGGTGCGTGGACCCTTGTGATGAGGTGGGTGCGTGGACCCTTGAAACGAAGTGGTGGGTGCGTGGACCCTTGGAATGCAGAGGATGCGTGGACCCTTATGATGAGGTGGGTATGTGGACCCTTAAACATAAGCTTGAGATAGTTTATTAATGGTGATGATGCAAGAGTGCATGATACTAAATGCTTTGATGATACAATTCAATGATGATGCATGATGGTCGAAACTATTGTGATTTTATTAAATGACTTTTGTGACGTTACTGTTCCTCCCGAGCTCGCTTATCCAAGATCCAAGGATGAGTGAGATTTCTTGATTTAATTCAAATGTCTCCTTGTTTGGTCTGTGTTTGAGTTACTTTTAGTCTGCCATGAAGATTGAACGAGTTAGAGTAATATTCTCACCTTCCACCACACGCAACTTTTATATGGTCCTCGTTAAGCTTACTGCAATATTTAACACACAAATAATTGTAATGTTGTTATTTTAATATCAACACATATTTCCTTTCGGTATATCACTATTAAATGTTGTGAGGTTAGGTGGTGAGAGAAAAGTCATGGTCTTTTATTGAACAAAGTGATTGTCAAAGACAATAATATTTGGCAAGGAAGGAATGATATATACATTGAGTGAAGTTTAGAAAATGAAAAATATTTACAGAAGGATGCTGTGAGTAGCAGAACTTTATTCAGGACTGTTTTTCCAATGAGTAATGTCAGTATCACACTTCAGTAACCTCAGTAACCCACTAATAAGCTTCAGAGAAAAGATGAAATTGCCCCAGTTATTCGTTTGTCACAATGTTTCCCTCAGATTGTAACTGTCAATCCACAACTTGTCCCGATTTTCACATTCAACTCTTCAATTGCCCCAGTCTATCATTCAATGCAACTCTTGCCCTGTTTGTAACTGTCCAATTGCCCCAGTTTGTAAAGTCTGATGCATTTTTTGTGCTCGTTCATCTTCTAGACCGCCTATCCAGGTTTTCAGTCTAGTGATCATTTTATTTGACCCTAATTTTTGCCTAGATCGCTCTTTTCGAGTTTTCAATCTAGCGGGTCGCTCTAACTTTTGCCTAGATTGCCTTATAGGTTTTCAATCTAGCAAGCATTTTTTATTGCTCTAACTTTTGCCTAGATCGTTTTTGAGGTTTTCGATCTAGCGAGCTTTTTCAATTGCTCTAACTTTTGCCTAGATCGTTTTGGAGGTTTTCAATCAGGCGAGCTCCCCTTTTTTTATGCATAGTATTTTTTTACTGCATCTGAGTTCACAGGGTGTAAGAGATCTTTGCCATCCATTTTTGTAAGGATCAAGGCTCCTCCGGAGAAAGCTTTCTTGACTACATATGGCCCTTCATAATTTGGAGCCCATTTTCCCATATGATCTTTATAAATTGGCAAAATTTTCTTGAGTACTAAATCTCCTTCTTGAAACTCTCGATGATGCACTTTCTTTTCAAATGATTTCTTTAGTCTTTTCTGATATAACTGGCCATGACAAATTGCCTTCAATCTTTTTCCTTCAATGAGGTTTAATTGGTCAAAACGGGTTTGGACCCATTGTGCTTCATTTAACTTCGTTTCCATTAATACCCTCAAGGAAGGTATTTCGACCTCAATAGGTAAGACAACCTTCATCACATATACTAAGAAAAATGGTGTTGCCCCAGTTGAGGTGCGAACCAAAGTACGATATCCATGCAAAGCAAACGGAAGCATTTCATGCCAGTCTTTGTAAGTCACCACCATCTTTTGAATGATTTTCTTAATGTTCTTATTGGCTGCTTCAACTGCCCCATTCATCTTTGGCCGATATGGGGAAGAATTATGATGTTTAATCTTGAATTCTTCACATAACTCAGTCATCATCTTGTTGTTTAAATTGGTCGCATTGTCTGTGATGAGTTGATTTGGTAGACCATAACGGCAGATTAACTCCCTTTTTATGAACCTTACTACCACATTTCGGGTTACATGCGCGTAGGAAGCTGCTTCAACCCATTTAGTGAAGTAATCAATTGCGACCAAAATAAAACGATGTCCATTTGATGCCTTAGGTTCAATGGGACCTATGACGTCCATTCCCCACATCGAAAATGGCCAAGATGATGATAGAACATTTAATGACGTTGGTGGAGCATTAATATTATCAGCATATGTCTGGCATTTATGACATTTCTTCACGTGGTTAAAGCAGTCAGATTCCATGGTCAACCAGTAGTAACCGGCCCTTAAGATCTTTCTTGCCATTGCATGTCCATTCGCATGAGTTCCAAAAGATCCTTCATGTACTTCCTTGATGATTTTTATGGCTTGAGTAGCATCAACGCATCTAAGGAGCACCATATCATGATTTCTTTTATACAATACTTCTCCATTTAAAAAGAAGCTCATTGCCAATCTTCTCAAAGTTCTCTTTTCGTTCTCCGAAGCACCCAACGGATACTCTCTTCCCTTGATAAAATTCTTGATATCATGGTACCAAGGTTTTCCATCTGGTTCTGCTTCGATGGAATGACAGTGCGTCGGATGATCACGACGTTGGATCTTTATAAGTGGCATGTCTTCTTCCTGACTCAGTGTAAACATGGACGACAAAGTGGTCAATGCATCTGCCAACGAATTTTCCTCTCGGGGATATGATCAAAGGTTACTTCTTCTAACTGTTTTATTAATTCCTTAATATGGGACTGGTAAGGAATTAATTTTGAATCTCGAGTCTCCCATTCTCCTCTTAGTTGATGAATTACCAAAGCCGAATCACCATATATGTCGAGGATTTTCACCTTTGATTCTATGGCCGCTTCGATTCCTAGTACACACGCTTCATATTCTGCCACATTGTTTGTGCAATCAAAGCATAGTCGGGCTGTGACTGGGACGTACTGCTTTTCTGGGGAAATTAGTATAGCTCCAATCCCATGCCCCAATACGTTGGAAGCACCATCAAATAACATCGTCCATCTTTCTTTCATTGACGGTTTTTTCTCACCAAATGATGTCATTATGTCTTCGTCAGGGAACCTGCATTGCATTGACTCATAATCTTCCACAGGTTGATGTGCCAAGTAATCTGCCAGAACACTTCCTTTGATTGCCTTTTGGGTAACATATACAATATCATACTCTGATAAGAGGACTTGCCAACGGGCAATCCTTCCTGTTAGAGCGGGTTTTTCAAAAATGTACTTGATTGGATCCATTTTAGACACTAACCAAGTTGTGTGACTCAGCATATATTGTCTTAAGCGACGGGCGGCCCAGGCGAGAGCACAACAAGTTCGTTCCAACAATGAGTAATTGACCTCATAATTGGTGAACTTCTTGCTTAAGTAGTAAATGGCCTGTTCCTTTCTTCTAGACTCGTCCCGTTGGCCTAGCATGCACCCCATAGACTCATCAAGCACTGTCAAGTACATAATGAGAGGCTTTCTAGGGATTGGTGGTACCAAGACTGGGGGACTTTGCAAATACTGCTTGATCTTCTCAAAGGCTTCCTGGCAATCATCATTCCATTCCATTGGTTGATTCTTACGCAACAACTTGAAGATTGGCTCACATGTAGCTGTCAATTGGGATATAAATCGAGCAATATAATTTAGCCTTCCAAGAAATCCTCGGACTTCCTTTTCTGTGCTGGGAGAAGGCATTTCAAGAATAGCTCGAACTTTTTCAGGATCCACTTCAATCCCCTTTTGGCTAATTATAAATCCCAATAACTTGCTAGACTTTACTCCAAACGTACATTTAGCCGGGTTCAGCCTCAACTTGAACTTTCTTAATCGCTCAAACAATTTCTGTAGATGAACAATATGATCTTCCTCATTTTTTGACTTGGCAATCATGTCATCTACATAGACTTCAATCTCCTTATGCATCATGTCATGGAATAAGGTCACCATTGCCTTTTGATAAGTAGCCCCAGCATTCTTCAATCCAAATGGCATAACCTTGTAGCAAAATGTGCCCTAAGGTGTGATAAATTTGGTCTTTTCCATGTCTTCTTCAGCCATCTTGATCTGATTGTAACCTGAGAAACCGTCCATAAAAGAGAAGAAGGAATGTTGAGTTATATTTTCTACCAATAAGTCGATGTGAGGTAAGGGAAAATCATCCTTAGGGCTAGCCTTATTTAGGTCCCGGTAGTCAACACACATTCGGACCTTCCCGTCTTTTTTAGGGACTGGAACTACATTGGCAATCCATTGGGGGTATTTTGAAACAGCAAGAAACCCAGCGTCGAGTTGCTTTCTAACCTCCTCTCTGATCTTTAAGGACATCTCTAACTTCATTCTCCTTAACTTCTGCTTAACTGAGGGATATTCTGCCTTTAACGGTAGTTTATGCTCTACTATGCTAGTGTCGAGGCCTGGCATATCCTGATATGACCATGCAAAGACATCTTTAAAATCGTGCAAGAGCTTTATCAACCTGCAACGCCCCTCCTCTTTCATGAGTGTGCCAATTTTGACTTCTTTTTTCTCCTCATTGGTTCCCAAATTAATCATTTCAATCGGTTCCTTATGAGGTTGTATTACTCTGGCCTCTTCCTCCATCAATCGCAACAGTTCAGTGGATGGTTCTGAATCATTATCATCCTCCTCATTAGCCTGATTAATGGGTAGATGAAAGCTACTTGATGTGATACTAGCATTATTTTCATCTTCAAACGTGCTATTTTTATATCTGCATCATTTAGGAATGGAAAGAGGGAAATGAACAAAAGTTCTAACGAGGTAAATAATACAAGTAGGAGAGGGAGACCAGTATTCGGGAAATTCAAAATGCATTTTATTAATGATATACTGAAAGGAAACATGTACGCCCATAACAAAGAGAATCTTAAAGCCTTGGGCAGAGCAATAAGATTAGCATTACAAAATTACTTGATGTCTGAATTAAAATTCACAGGAAGCTCAACGATTTCCCAATTGACAAGCCTTGTGTTTGGTGGACTAGCGTGAACCCAATTGACATGCTCATCCTTCAAAGTGTACTCTTCCACGACAGCTATTGGGCTTGAAAACTAAAATCCAGCACTCCAAAAAGTATTCCTCAGATCATATATGGAGACCCCCTCAGTCTCAGGCTCTCTGTCATCCAACCTGGCCAGTCTTTTCTCTCTTTTCTCCTCTGCAATCCTTTTCTTATCTGCTCTTGAAGGTTTGTACCCTAACCCAAAGCGGTCTTTATTTTCTATCAGACTTGGTAGCTTGCTCAAACCTTGCTCGTATTTTCCCAAGCCATGTCCATATTGGTACCCGTTCTCAAGCATGACTCTTGCTACCATTGTAGAAGCACCTGATGGTTGGATCTTTGTAATGGGCATTCCTTCCTTGACATAACTAGCATTCGCAATCTCAAGTGCCTGAAACGAAGTCTCAAGAGCCTCTTCAGCTGCTTCGATATAAGGGGTAGAGGAAGGTTTACTCACTAGTAAATCTTCCTCAGCAGAGACAATGATCAGATTGTCATTGATGATGAACTTCAGCTTCTGGTGGAGTGTGGATGGTACAGCTCGTGCACAATGAATCCATGGTCTTCCCAGAAGGCAACTGTAAGCAGGAGTAATGTCCATTACTTGGAATGTCACTTCAAAAGTAATTGGACCAATCTGAACAGGTAGGTTTATCTCTCCTGTCACTTCTCTGCGAGATCCATCAAATGCCCGGACTACCATGGTGCTCGGTTTCATATGCGACATGTCAAATGATAGTTTTGCGAGTGTTGCCCTTGGCATTACATTCAGTGAGGACCCATTATCGATTAAAACTCTAGCAATAATATGGTCCATGCACTTCACTGATATGTGTAAAGCCTTATTGTGTCCTACTTCTTCCATTGGTATCTCATCATCAGTAAAAGTAAGGTAATTATTGGCGGTGATATTACCAACAATACCTTCGAATTTTTCCACTGATATATCATAGATGACATGAGCCTCATTCAATATTTTTAACAATGCTTTCCTGTGAGGCTCTGAGTTCATCATCAAGGATAGAAGTGATATTTTAGCTGGAACTCGGTTCAGTTGATCAATCACTGTGTACTCACTTTGTTTCACGAGCTTTAAAAACTCATACACTTCTTCATCTGATAGTTCTCCTTTTTGTTCTTTCCTCTTTGCAGCTTCCTGGTCGACCACATGCCTTCCTTTTCCTTTTTCTTTCTCAGTCTCATTCATCGGTTTGACTCTAAGCTCTTCGGGAGTATAAATTCGACCAGTTCGAGTCATACCGCCGACCCCGGCAATATTGGTAATCTCAGAATCCCCTAAATCAGTATCCTTTTGTAAGTCATCTTTGGTATCATCAGTACTCACCTCGAACTCATATCTCCAAGGTACTGCTTTGTTGCTTTTATAAGGAAAAGTTGTTGCAATTTGAATTGTGATAGGTTTTGGCTTACCCGAGGTTGGAATGGTAGGAGTACTGGTGTAATAGATAGTCAAGGGTCTTGGTAAGCCTGAAGTTGAATCGTCAACTACCGACACACTGTTGTCCCCTCTGAGATGACCCACTTGTACCAACTGTTTGTCCATTAAGTCTTGCAGAATCAACTTGAAGACATCACACTCTTGTATTGAGTGATCTGCACCCGGGTGTAATCCACAACTATCATTCTCTTCAGAATTTCCCCTGACCATACCGAACTTGTGCATCTCAGCAAAGATGAACTTCAATGGAGTTTTGACATCTTCTACCTTGTTTCTCAAGGGTGGTCTTTCATCTTCAATAAAGTTAATCGATGGCCCTCCGTGCCCTGGTAGAGGATTGCTTCCAACATTGGGAGTGTCCGCTTTGAAGTTCAACCACTTTGCATTAATCAGTTCTTGCACCTTGAATTTTAATGCTCGACAATTTTCAGTTGAATGACCGATAGCACTTGCATGGTAATCACATTTTGCATTTGGATCATACCCCCTAGGATAAGGTGGTTCTATTGGTCTCATTGGGCGAGGTACTACTAGGCAATTTTGGATGAGCTGAGGTAGTAGTTCTGTGTAAGACATGAGGATTGGGTCGAATTGGACTGGACTCCTACCTTGGTTGCTAGGGCTACTTTGGTGGTTTGGGTTTTTGTTCCATGGTTGATTGAATTGGGGTGGCCTTATAGAGGGTGAGTTGGATGGAATGGGTGGGATTGAAAGGTGAGATTGAGGGTATGGATTTTGTGAGATGGTGGTGATATGTGGGTAAGGCATATGAGGGGGGTTGTAGGTTGGTTGGAGATGAGGAGGTTGAAAGATGGGGCCCCTAGGAGGTTGAAATGTTACTGCATTGGCTTCTCCTTCCTTCTTCTTCACTGATCCAGTTGAGGGTTTTTTTGCAGTGTTCGTTCCTGAAGGAATATGAGCAATCTTTCCACTCTTCAGACCATTCTCGACTCTTTCTCCGATGATGACTATGTAAGAGAAATTTGAGGAGATGCTTCCAATCATCCTATCATAGAAAGGTGCCCGTAGTGTATCAATAAACAATGCTACCATTTCTTTATCAGACAATGGGGGTTCCACTTGAGCTGCTAATTCTCTCCATCTTTGAGCATACTCCTTGAACGACTCTTGATCCTTTTTTGACATGCTTTGCAATTCCCATCGGTCTGGTGCCATGTCGATATTGTATTTGTACTGTTTGAGGAAAGCATCGGCCAAATCCTTCCAGCAACAAATATGGGAACGCTCAAGGTGCATGTACCAACTTGAAGCTGCCCCAGTTAAACTGTCTTGGAAGAAATGAATCAGCAACTTGTCATCATGAGCATGGGATGCCATCTTCCTACAATACATGGTCAGATGACTTTTTGGACAAGTGGTTCCTTTGTACCTATCAAACTCTGGCACTTTAAACTTTGGAGGTATAACTACATCAGGAACAAGGCAAAGATCTGCAGCTGCTCCGATGTTGTAGCTACTACCTTCTACAGCTCGTAGTCTCGCCTCTAACATCTGTAATTTTCCCTGCTCACAAGGGTTAAGTTGATTAAACCCTTCCGTGCCTTGGTGGAGATTAGGCTGAGATTGCAGGGTGGCTTGTGCGTTAAACTTGGAAGGTGCTTCAGGAATTCTTGTGGCCAGTCTTGGATTAACTGGATGGGCTTGAGTGGCCCGCGGGTCAACCTCAGCTTCTGGGGCTACATAACCAGGGGGAAGCCCATATTCTGGCCATTGGTCCTCTTGAGAATCGACATGTTCTTGCACAGGTTTGTTGTAATGCAGAGTGAGTGGTGTCTTTGATTGAGCCTGGGGGGTCTGTTCAGAGTCTTTCTTTTCCAAAGCTCGCAAAGCTCCTAGGACCAGTGCCATCTGCTCCTTTAGTTGGTTGAGCTCACTCCTCAATTCTTCATTCTGTTGTTCTAACTCATCCATGATCTTGGATTGCGAGCGAGTTCTGTAGGGATGTCGGAGGAACAACTTGCCTGCTTTGTTATTTTTCTTTTATCTAGTATGGAAACATGATGTTAGTATGTAAAGAAAAAATAAAGGTTAATGAGGGAATAATTTCATTTGAGCATTCAAAGTTATGGAAGTTCCCCACACTTCTATTCAAGGACCACTCGTCTCGAGATGGAAGTGTGGTTGACACTCAACCTAAGGGAGTATTCACTCCTCAATAGGTGGGGTCTTTGTCAACTAGCAATGCAGTTCGTGACCCATATTTTCAATCAGGGACCACTCATATCAAGATGAAGACATGGTTGACGCCTAATCCAAGGGAGTATTCACTCCTCAATGGATAGGGTCTTGACCAAAGCAACCAACAAGAAAAGTAACCCATATCTTCAATCAAGGACCACTCGTCTCAAGATGAAGACATGGTTGACGCCTAATCCAAGGGAGTATTCACTCCTCAATGGATAGGGTCTTGACCAAAGCAACCAACAAGCAAAGTAACTCATATCTTCGATCCAGGACCACTCGTCTCCAGATGAAGACATGGTTGACGCCTAATCCAAGGAAGTATTCACTCCTGAATGGATAGGATCTTGACCAAAACAGCCAACAAGCGAAGTGGAACATCAAAATATCACTTTATTTGATTGACAATGTGAGGAATAATACAAAGTAGTTAGGAACGAGTTGCCATGCAACATTACATCAATGATTTCATTCACCTATAACTCCTAGTTAGCTTCTCACAATATTTCATCAGCTCATAGGTTTGCTGAGGGAGATCCTTTATACCAATTTCTTCTATTGCACCTTGAAAATAGCCGGCCAATTTCGCAGTATGGTGTTGGACACAATAAGTCATATCTTGACATTTCTTTTTCCATCGATTCCTTTCCTCTTTGTAGTATGCTACAAACGATTTCCATTCTTTCACTAATTCGTTCTTTTCACTTTCAAGCTTTTGAACTTTGGATTTGAACTTCTCTTGCTCCTGTGTCAATTGCTCAAGCTTCTTTCTTAGTCTTTCCTGGTTCTGGTTAGCTTTTGCTAGTGCAGCAAGCTGGTCACCCACTAGATTTCTCCATTTGGTCGCTTCATCACGTGTTGCCGTTAGATCGCCCTGCATGACTTCTACCTCCTTCTCTTGTATGCATTTTTCTGTTTCCCATTGTTCCTTTTCAATCTGAATCATGGTCATCTCCTCTTCCATCTTCTTAATTATGCCATGCATCTTCTCGAGTTCAGTTAAGGTGATATCTGTTTTCTTTTCTTTCTCCTTTCTTGCCTTTTTTGCACTACCACGATCATCATGAATGTGAATACACTCTTCTTTCAGATGGGCTATTTCCATGTCTTTCTTTGCACATTGTCTCTTGAGAACTTCCACTTCCGCTCTAGTCTGTGCCTCTCTTTCTTCCACCAACCTCAGTTGTGCTTTAATGGTTTCTAATTGAGAGGTTAAGGAAACGATTTCTGGGCTTGACTCTTGGGGTGATGCCCCCTTGTGTGGGATCTTGTTAAAGGTTGGATCACATGCTCTTCTCGACTCCCTCCACTTCTTATACTCAGCCGAAACAGTTACACGTGGTTTTCCAAGTTCTCTTTCTCCTTTCCTTCTTATATGCTCCCAAGCAGTTCTGACTTCCTCTTGTAGCTCATTAGTGTTGTCCGCACCATATTGAAAACTCCACCCATCCAGCTCTTCACTTTTAGGGACGACCTGAGTCCATTTAAGCTGCCTAAGGGCTATAACCGGAGTGTAGGTTATACACCCTCGAGGTCCCATTAATGGAACATTGGAAAATTTTCCGCAACAGAGAATGGTATCTTTAGGGTGATACCAAGGACATACCCACGGGAAGTGCTCTGGACTGAACTTCAGGAAGTCTTCCTTCCACGCACGAGCTTCTTGCTTCTTAATCGGGATGCGACTAAAGCTTTTCAAAGGATCTGGCATAGGACCCATATGATTGGCCGCATACAGGTGAGTCATAATCCAAATATATAGGAGATGCGCACAACATCGCAGAGTCCCTCCATTCTTATGACGGCATACCTCCATGGAAAGCAATGTCTCTGCTAAGATGGCTGGAATAGGATTTGCCCCATGTGTTTCCCACTGATGAAACACATCCATGGCTTCTTGGTCAACCATGCCTAGTTTGAATGGGAATAGAACCAGCCCATAAATTAATAATGCTAGAGTCTTGTTGAAGTTCTCCCAATTTCCTAGCTTGGCTTGTCTTTCCAAGTGATCTTCAAGCAGCGACTTCTTCCAGGCGGTCTTCTCAATTTCTGCTTGATCTGGCTGCAAGCCAATCATCTTAGCTATTTTCTTCCCTCCTACACGATTTCCTTTATAGAGATACACCACAGCTTTCTCGTTACATGGTATCCTCAACATCATCTCATACTCTTCTATAGTGGGCACTAGATCCAAACCAGGCAATTCCAGACATTTGAGGTTTGAATTCCAGAACTGAGCCAAGACACTCAACACAGGTGCTTCTACTGTAATGGATAATAAATCCAGAAGCGAACCATATTTCTTCTTAGAGTTTACACGAGCTTCTTTGGTCATTTTCTTGCAAGCTGCATTCACCTTTTGAAGATCATTGATCTGTGCAGTAATTCTGATGCTTGTCATTTGGTCATATACATTGCTAGTACAACCTTGAACTTCTTTCATTTGAACGCTATTAAATCTTTCCCAAAAAAAGTAAAATGGTTAAGTAAGTCAAAGAAAATAAAGGCAAGAGAAAAAGGAAGAATAACAAGGAATAGATAAATGATGCAATGCCATGTGTAAAATATGCATGAACCTATATGCCTAAGATATTATGCGTAAGCTTATATGAACACGTTAAAAAATGCATGGACCTATATCGAAGTTTTTTTTTATTATTAATTTTTTTAATAAATTTTCTTTTTATTAAAAACCCAACTAAAACATGATAAATGTATGATTTTTTTATTTTTTATGTAGAAATGTGATAAAAAAAATTAATTCTAACAAGGAGGATGAACATGTTATTTTTATATTTTTTTTTAAATATCCAAAAATAAAACAATGCATGAGCCTATATGATTATTATTTTTTTTAAAAGTCCAAAAAAATGAACGCACCTAATATATAATTTTTTGTATGAATGTGTTATTTTTATTTTTTTGTTTATCTAAAAAAAAAGTATAAAATTTTTCTAAAAACCCAAATAAACACAAAAATGTATCTAAATATGTGATTTATAAATGTGAAAGAAAAAAAAATGTATGAACATGTTATTTTTGTTTTTTGTTTATCTAAGTATTCAAAAAGAAAAAAATGCATAACATTTTTTATTTTCTAAAAGTCAAGCTAAAACACAAAAGAAGAAAAACAAAAATATATCCAAACATGTGATTTTTTATTTATAAATGTGAGAAAAAAAATGCATGACATGTTATTTTTGTTTTTTTGTTTATCTAAATACAAAAATAATGCATCATTTTTTTTATTTTCTAAAAGCCCGTGCGAAAAATTTTAAAACAAATGTATGAACATGTTATTTTGTTTTTTTATCTAAATGTAAAAAAAATAAAAAAAAAATACATGAAATTTTTATTTTTCTGAAAGCCTATCTGAAATAAAAAATGAATACACCTAGGATGTAAATTTTTTTTTTAAAGAAAATGCATGAACGTGTTATTTATTTTTTTTCCTAAATGTTTAGAAATTTTTTTTTTATTTTTCACAAGGCCCAACTCAAATAAAAACTGAATATACTTATAATGTGATTTTTTTTAAGAAAATGCATGAACGTGTTCAGAAAAGTTTTTTTTTCGAATAGCCCAACTGAAACAAAAACTGGATATACATAGGATGTGATTTTTTTTTAGAAAATGCATGAACGTGTTATTTTTTTTTCTAAATGTTCAAAAAAGTGTTTTTTTTTTTTTCAAAAAGCCCAACTCAAATAAAAACTGAATATACCTATAATGTGATTATTTTTTTTGTAATGCATGAACGTGCTATTTTTGTTTTTTTCTAAATTTTCAGAATTCTTTTTTATTTTTCGAAAAGTCCAACTAAATGTACCTAACATGCGATTTTTATGTATACATGTGATAACATAGTTATAAAAAGAAATTAACGAACATGTTATTTTTATTTCCTTTTTTCTAAATGTCCAAAAAATGCATGAATTTTTTTATTTTTTCTTAAAGCCCAAAAAAAATTGAATATATTTACAATTTAAAAAAAAAAAAAAATTTATGATTGAGATTCATGTCCAAATTTAAAAATTTAGTATTATTTTCAATGAAAAAATGATGATAATGATGTGATTGATTGCCTATGCTCATGTGTTATAATATGATGAGATATGAATATACATGTGCAAGATAAAGAGAAAGAAACATGCTCCCCATGTGTCCTATTTTAGGTGAAAAACTAAGGAAGGATATTACTAATGTTCATGTCCTAACTTTGGAAGGTTTCTTAATTCTTTCTATGTGCATGGTTTCATGGGTAGATCTAGACACCTCACAGTTTATCATGGCCCTCAGATTGCCCTTATCACATAGACAAGGACCCAGTTATTGAACCAGTCATAAGTAGGAAATGCCCTCTCAATATGACTAACTCATGATACCAGTAACACTCTGAGTGGTGACTTAACAATTACCAAGTGGGCATGAAGCACCTCAATAGCAACCATCAAGACACCCGCTAATCCTAGGCTTGCACAAGCTCGGGTATAGAGCCCAAAAAGTGTGTGAGGTAAGTGAGAGTGAATTGTGTGAAGGGGGCATACAAACCTTTAAATCTAAAACTACCCAACCCCACCTGCAACACAAACAAGCAACCAAGAATATACAGCAGAAAGTCTTCTACCATGTGGTTCACAGCATTGAGTATATACAAACATCCTATGATTCACAATAGTGAATATATACAAACACAACGAGCACGAGAGGAAAAATCACATTGAATATATACAAAAACAACGAATACGAACAATAAATAAATAAATAAATAAAAATCACAACATTGAATATATACAAGCACAATGATCACGAACAAGATAGAAAAAGAATAAACAATATTTACATAACAATGAAAAAGAGTGAAATAAATAAAAATAAAGTTAGAGGGAACATGCACAATTAATTAGATTAGGCTTAACTCTCACAAAATCCCCAGTGGAGTCGCCATCTGTCACAACCGGGATCACGACGGGACGACGAACAAAAGCTTTTAATTAGAAAAACAGAGGAGTCGCCACCAAAATTTATTAAAGAAAATTTTGGAAAAACTTAAAAAATATGATCTTTGAAACCAGTTTGGGTTCGGGAGTTATTTACGCATAGGGAAGGTACTAGCACCCTATGACGTGTCCATTAAAATGGTTACCTCCTAATTGATTATACACATATACCATTAACTTTCAAAAAATTTATTTCACTCAAATAAAAAATATTTTTATTGATTTGTATTGTTAATAAACCCCTCCTTTTTTTTTTGAATTTTTTAAAGGAAATGCATAGGGTTCAAGGTAGCAAATGGCTACTCAATAAACCCTTACAAATCAAACGGTATCAAAGGTGGATCAACCACTCAATTAACACCGCTTGACCCCTCATATGAAAAAAAAAGAGTAATCAATCAGGATTCACAAATTTAATTTTAAACTGATTAGGATATTAGGGGATTTCACATATTGAGTTTTGGAAATCGGGAACATGTATCGTTATAGCAAACATCAGACAACAAGGAAACATATGGCATATCAGGGATAGATTCTATACATCAGGAATAAAAGATAGAAACATGAGACAAAACAAACAGGGGACAACGAATGAACATTAGGGGCATATTCTACGTGTCAGAGTTAGGAATTGGAGAAACAAGCACAAAACAAAACAAGATAAAGATGTTACCTAGTTGTCGAAGCTTGGATCTGATTTGCCCTCCTTTGTTGCTCTCCTTGCTATGTATGACGTCCTATGTCCAGTGCTCTTTCTCACGTACGTCTGTGCGTATCTCTGTGTATACTGTTTATCGTAGGTAGGTCTGTCTCTGTGTATAGCGTAGGTCCCTTTTTCTGATACGTTTCCCTTATTTATATGTCTTGCTCATTATCTGAAAGTACTCTGCCACTACCCCACTAAGCAATAATCACTCCCCCACTTCCCGTTAACTGCTCTTCCACTACCCCACTTCCTGTTAACTACTCTTCCACTATCCCCTACCTATCAGAAAAGATAACTCCCTTATCCCTATTTATCTTATTAATTTTTATTAATCAATTTTTTATCTTTTATTATTTTTTATTATTATTATTATTTTTATTTTTTTAATTTTATAAATACGGACAAAATTAGTTATTCACAGGCCTTGACTCACATTAAAAAAATTGACTTGATTTTAAATTAAAAAAAATTGGACCCGACCCAAATGAAAAAAAAAAGAGAATTGGACTTGACCCAAATTAAAAAAAAAAGACTTGATTTCAAATAAAAAAGAAAATTAAGCTTGACCCAAAATAAAATAAAAAATAGACTTGATTTTAAATTAAAAAAAATTGGGCTTGACCCAAATAAAAAAAAGGAATTGGACTTGACCCAATTAGAGATAAAAGAAAATCAAAAATTCAACTAAAAGGCAACTAGTTCAATTGGGTAGCAGCATTGCCCTCTTGAAGAGTGTGGTCCAATTTATGATCAGCATGGCTGCACCATAACCCAGTATTCATAACTTGGCCTATGGAAGGCAACAGCAGCACTTTGGCCCATTATGATATGCGGCCCACTGCCTAGTATTCAAAACCTGGTTTATGACCCAATTAGCATGGTCCAACTAAAAGGCAACCAGTAACAACATGGCCTTCTTGAACAGTGTCACTTTATGATCAGCATGGCTGTAGTGTGGCCCAGTATTCATAACCTGGCCTATGGAAAGTAGCAGCAACACTTTGGCCCATTATGATATGCAGCCCACTACCTAGTATTCCAAACTTGGTTTATGAGGGCATTTAAAATAAATGGTCACAAACGGGATTTGAACTTGGGACCTAGGAGTTGTGTCCCGTAACCGAACCACTAAGTTGGGCTTCCATCTTAGTCTTAGTATCCATGGACATTAACTTAACTAAAAACTAGAGGATCCATAGAATCACTCCTTGATGTGGTGCTTTTATCTTTGCCCAAAACGCATGTTGCCAAGTGGAGTTAAAAATTGGATCTTTCATCCCCCGTATAATAAGAACCTTTTCCTCGGCTTCTTCAAGAGGATATTTAAGCGGTATAGGAAAATTAAAGCTAAAGATGCTTTCTAAGACCGCAACCACGCCCGAATCATGTGACACTCTTAGCATTTCCTTCATGAGCCAATCATCTGCTCTTTCTACTTGAGTTAGATATTTCCTAACTATTTCATGAGCTCTCAACCTCAAGTAGAATGGAACAATCTGAGAACTAATCCAAGAAGCCACTGAAGTTTGTCTATCTTGACTACTAGACAATAGAATGAATAGCTTGGGATGACATTGCCAGCACCGTTGATCAACACAATGAATTTGATCAAAATAGTCCATATACAAGTAACAAAGTAATCACTGATTTATTGTTGAAAATCACAGTTACAGGAGGCTATGGGCCAAGGGCCTCAACATAACCTAGTAAACCATACATAGAAATTTTGGCAATAGCTTCACCACGCTTTTTTGCCTGAACCATACCAAAAGCTACCATGGATACGATAGATATGTCAAAGGATTGGTTACAAAGTGGGAAAAGATTGCAGGAATTCCGAACACTAGCTCAGTGTGTATAAGGCCAACTCCACGCACTCTTACTAATACAACCCACTTGGAAGGAGAAGGAGGATGGACCTAGTTGGAGGTGGGATTGAAGCTCAAAATTCTGAGCATTTTTGGGAGCTCCTCAAATTATGTTCAATGTATCACAAAATTGTGCATAGAAATGAAAAGACGATCAAATATAATTTTGCAGAATGTAAAGAGAGAATTGGGGAAGGTAATTGTAAGAATTAAAGGCTGGAAATAAAGTACAGAAATGGAAGAAAAGACAAAACGAAAATGACCAAAATTAAAGGGGAAAGGGAATGAAAATTAAAGCATAAACTAAGAACTAGAATTGTAAATTGCAAGAAGGTAAATGGTAGAATGTAAATTGCAGAAAAATAATTCCTAAGCTAGGTGCCACTCCACTAGCTAGAGGAAGCTAGGAAGATAAGTCAAGTTCCACCACATTAGAGGCTGCAATGATAACGAAAAGGGTCTTGACCTCAAGAACAAGCAAGAGGAGAAGAAAGAGAAGAGAAAGCTGCTTTCTCAAGGGAATTCTCGGATTCCAATAGTATAAAATGACCAAAGATGAAATTTGCTTACATTAGACCCTAATTTATAGAAAAAAAGAAAGGGGCTGCTTGGTTGTGTGTATGGGCTGCTCCTAGCCAACCAAGCCCTTAAGCTAAGCCTATTCCTATTCTAAATAGTCTAATCTTATTCCATGTTGGAATAAACTATCCCTACTTTTACAAGTTAAGAAAAATACAATCAAATTGAAATTACTAATTTCAGATTTATTCTTCCTAAGCTAAAATTCTGAATTCCACAATTTCCTTGAAGGATAATTCCATAGATGACATTTCTTCATGGTATTCCTTCCTTTTGAGAAGTAATGCTTCCACCTCTTGTTGAATTCTCTTGGCCCTTGACTTAGTGGTTGGTCCCTTAATGGTGGTGCTCACATCACTTACTATGCCTATGCTGGGACCTAGGCCTAGTAGCCAGTTGATGGAAACCTTGTTTTGAACATCAAATTCATACTTTTTAAAGGTGCCATAGTGCCAAACATACATGATAGTCAGAAACACAAGTGCCAATGCAATTGGCACCCATGCTCCTTCTAGGAACTTGATAAGAGCAGCAGAGAAGGAGAGAGCCTCATTAGTGCCAAATATGAAAACAAACCCAAGTGCAAGGAGGACATTTTGGTGCCAACATAGCACAATAACCAGTGACATTAAACAGGAGGTGACAAGTATCACTGTGATAACTCCCAAACCTGAGGCATTACCCAGGCGTTTTGTGTCTCTAAAATAAATAGTTACTGCCAAACACAAAGCCATTAATAGCCCATTGATCTCTGGGATGTATATTTTCCCATGAATTTTGGATGATATGTGAACTATTTTAACTCTAGGGAAGCAATTTAATGCAAAGCATTGCTTGATAATTGAGAAAGTTCCAATAATGATGGTTTGACTTCCCACAACTACAGCTAATATGGCTATTACTAGAACAAGCCATCTCAAATTTTCTGGTACAAATACGTAAAACCCAAAGTGATACACATGTGTGATTTCATGATGCCTAGATTCACTAACAACTTTTCCTTAATTCATATGCATCCTACTTTGTTTATTTTGTTACTAGGGTGGCAATTTGATCACACGATCCTCTCCTTCTAAATTCTATTTCACCCTTCACCGATGGGCTAGGGACTTTGTCCTCTCATGTGTTCATTTTGGCCTAAGAGGTTTTATATGCAGAAACTCATTCCAGACCTATTGAGTTGAGTTAATAAATGTTATAGGCTACTGCTCTTTTAACGTCGATCTTATTTAAATTCAAGTGAACATTATCACATTCACCCAAACAGAAAAACCTCTAGCAAACATGAAGAAATGAATAAAAGCAATTGATTTGAAACTCAACAAGTTCAAAAAGGATTTTGCATATCATTCAACAGACTTATTTGCTCTACTTTAGAACATTAATAGATATAAGAGGTAAGCAGATTTAAACAGCAAATCAATGAGAAGATGATGCGTAAAAATGACTAGGATTTCACAGGAACAAAAGGAAATGCACAAGTCATTGTATGTTCTTGGAGAGCTAAAACCAGTACACAAGAACAGGCCTGCTACACAGTGTTTAGAATTTCGATTTATGCATATTGATTCTTCTTGACTTAACAGACTAACCAATTGAGAAGTTAGCAGATTTAGCTATGAAATTCTTCAACAAATTGTAATGCTAATCACAGTATCGCAGATTAGTTCCTACTCAATTAAGAGCTTCAATTGATATTTATGTTCAAAAGTACATATCATTTTCATGCATCAAAAGCAACTAGAACTTAATCAGATAAAGCAAACCTTTGATTCAAAAAATAGTAGAAGGAAGATTGGAAAAAGCTAACCTGTAGGAAGGCACTACTGCACAGAATATGCTTGAGGAGTTTCATGCTAGAATCAATGACCTCTTCTCTTTTCGACTAACATAGAACATCGATTGAGGTTGAAGCAGACTTTGATTGAGGTGATTATCTGGAGGTGTGATGCTTCTTCTTGTTTCGCAGCAAGGAAGAGAACTTTGAGATTGAAGCTGAGGATGAAACAAAGAGAATCTTCAAATATCTTTTCAATGATCGAGAAAAACTGGGAGAATTCAAGAAATGTTCCTCGAAATCAAACGAGATCCTTGAAAGGTTTTCTGAAGCTTTTCTCCCAAAGAATTGAAAAAATCCCCTCTAATATCTTAGTTGTAAGCTTTTATAATTTTCCATTAAAGATCCTCTCGAACCAAGTTCTAATTTTCTCATCTTTCAAATTTTTTCGCAGGAAGAAAAATCTCTTTTTCTTTTTTTTTTCTTGTTATTTTTTATTTTCTTCTATTTATCTTCTTTTTTTTAAATTACTTCTTAACCACTTTAACTAATTTTTAACTATCCTAACAGTTTTTTAACTAAATTTTTTTAAATAATTTATTATTAATATTATTTTATTATCCCTTCTTTTTTTATTTTTTATTTATTTATTATTTTTATTCTTTTTTCCTTTTCTTTTTTTCTTTTCTCTTTTATATATATATATATATATATATATATATATATATATATATATTAAATTTTAACTTAAGTATTAATTTAAAAAATAATATCTTAAATATGATTGAATGTTTACCATAACAAAGACAACTTTATACTTGATTAACATATTTTAATAATCAAAACACTTATCGATTTACCGTTATTTGTTCAGCATATTTTCAAACCAAAACATTGCATATATTAGCAATTCCTCCTTTGCAGCAATCCTAATTTTGGTAACTAAGCTACCCTCCTTAACTTGATCATCCATAGCATCCAGTAATAACCACTAGTTCCAAAGCTTTCCAACACCAACAACATGTGTAAATAACAAATATGAAAAATTTCTAATGCATTAAACAACTTAAACTAAACATAAGTTGTTACACATTTCAAACCAAACGAAGTCTCAACTACTAACGTATCATGTCATCAGAAAAATCCTAACATGTTACCTTTGCACCACCTCAACACTATTATATTTAAAGCTTTTGAGATTTTTTTTATTATTTATATAAAATAATACAAACGAATCCTTTACAGCAGTCAAAAAGAGATTTTTCATTTTTCACACTAGATTTAATTTTGATAGTTTGGATCCAAATTTTAGAAACCTAAAAGAAATAAACTAAAATTCAATAGGATAAGATTGGGTCTATGAGGAAAGGAAATGAGATTTAAAAAAAAAGTAATGTTAAAAAGAATATTTAAATCCTACAAATTAAATTTTGATACTTTCTTTTAAAAAATTAAATTATTTACTTAGCCCTTAAAAGATTCATTTGACAATAATTGATAAAATTATTATTTTATTTAATTTTCAAACCTTAATTTTTTTGCTTTCATTTAGTCTTTTAACCTTTTTATTTAGATCTTATTAATTAAGCATTGTCTTTTTTTCCGTGCTTGAGGCAGGAACCATAATACCCTTTCAAACCTGAATTATGCTTAAATTTTCCTTCTCATTTCCGTTGTTATTGGTGGGTGGGTCAAGCTTGAAGTAGTACAAAGTTTTGTGTCATTTGACGCTGTTAACGAAACTTTTTTTTCCTACACCTACTGTGGTGCTAAATTGTTTGTAGCATATTTGCTTTATGATATTTTTGTAGAAAAAGTGATTCCTAGCAAGGCCTATGTATAACAAAATTTTAAGGTTTTATTCCAGTTTAGAGTTTATGAACAATTATAATGCTACCCCATTACTGTCATTACATATTTCTTAAGCAAAATCAAACATAAGATCCTTGAAACACAAGAACAAACACCCAATTTTCAAGGAGGGTACACAAGTTTAACCAGAGATATCTATGGCTTTATCGTCAGGCTTCTTCACCTCTTGCTTGGGAACAGTAACAGTAAGAACCCCATTTTCCATAGAAGCCTTCACTTCATCAACTTTTGAATTCTCTGGCAATCTGAACCTTCTGAGGAACTTGCCACTGCTACGTTCCACACGATGCCATTTATCATTCTTATCTTCTTTGTGAACGTTTCTCTCTCCGCTAATCTGAAGAACCCTATCATCTTCAACCTCTACCTTCACCTCCTCCTTCTTCAACCCCGGTATATCTGCCTTGAACACGTGTGCTTCTGGGGTCTCTTTCCAATCCACACGTGTGCTCACAAATGCAGAATTCTCCCGAGAAAATTCAGGGAAAGATGTCGAAACAGAATTGGGGAAAGGAAAATCCTTGAAAGGATCCCAAACGTCGAGAGAGAAAGGATCGAAAACGTTGCTCCTTCGGCCACCGAAGAAACTCGGAATTAGCCACATTTTCTGTTCTCTTAAATGCGATTTGGAAGACTAGAAAATGAAGTCGTAATGCCAATTTGGAACACGGAACTGCTAAACTATCTTCAGTTGCTTTTCTGATATTCAGGGAAGGGACGCGTTGGGTATTTAAATGAAGTGGAAGAGTAATATCGTATCTTCGAGATTTATCCTTGGATGTAA
Organism: Canavalia gladiata; assembly: GCA_037954105.1. Classification (NCBI taxonomy): domain Eukaryota; kingdom Viridiplantae; phylum Streptophyta; class Magnoliopsida; order Fabales; family Fabaceae; genus Canavalia; species Canavalia gladiata. The sequence goes on from CM075658.1 coordinate 70,578,330, forward strand.
TTAGTTAATTACTAATTTCTAGAAGTCTCCAGGTTCCGTAACTTATCGATCCACAATGATTTTTCTACACCTCCTTATTTAATGATTCAAAAACTTTTAAAATAAATAACATCCATCTTTCTTTAAGGTATGTCCAACATTCATAAGCTATATGTAAATGGATTCACGGTATATTTCAAAACTTTTTTTCTTATCCATTTATACAATTCGTGTGTCTTGGGTGTCGCTTGGGCTTTCACGCCCAAGTTACTTTTTTCGCCTTTTTAGTTTTTTTAATGGGTTTCGTGAAAGCACTTGTTCAATAATATATCATCTCCGTTTTAAATATTGATTTTTTTTTTATTTCTATTACTTGAAGCATGTGTTGGTATATATAAAATTAAACATTCAAATAAATAATTATCAAGGAAATGTTTTTTAGACGGATAATTAATGTATAAAAAATTTACTTAAATTTTGAATTAATTATTTTCATTCTAAAATGATTTAATTTAAATTGGAAACATATAAATCGCTTTAAACTTTTTCCTTTTTTATTCAGGATTATAAGTAGATAACAGTTTTAAACTTTCTATCAATATTTTTCCAATTATAAGCTAAAGGTGTAGATTTTTATTTTTTAACTTTATCTTTTATTTTTCACTTTCAAAATTAATATTTAATTTTTTTCTTTTATTTATGTTTTATTTTAAAAAATATAAATGTATCACAAAATGTTCAAATTTCTAATTTTTATTTTTAACAAAGCATAAAGTCACCAAAATACATAAATGAAAAAATAATTTCATTATGAATAAAATTAGACTTAACAATTTTTTTTATTCCTCTTTGTATATTTATTTTTCTAAATTTTTACGATTTTGATATCTTATTTTATAAAATTTATTGATTTTGATTCATATAATTAAGAGTTCAATCATGTAATAATATTAATTTAGTAGATACTCAATTTAGTTCGTTAAAGTTGCATTCTGTACTTCTAGTCCCAAAATATATCGTATTTACAATTTGATATTAATTTAGTAAAATTTTATCTATTTTTAATAATATTTAAATAATATATGAATAAAACTAGAACAAAGTTAGAACATTTAAAAATCAAATATATAAATTGATATCATTTAAAAGTCAGAACCAATAATTTTTATAATATAAAAAATTAATATTATAAAAAAATAATAAAAACTAAAATAAAAAATTTATTGGAAAAAATAATTAAAAATTTATTAATCATAAAATTATAACTGAATTCTGCATTTAATATTAATTAGTATTAGTAGCAATGGACTAGTATTTTAGGAATATAAAAACAAAAATTGTTAAAACTAAATTAAAATAAAAAGACTTCTTAATCTTCTTAAATTTTATAGATATTTTAAATTTTAGTTTTATTTCAATTAAATTTAAATTTATTCTTCTTTCAATTAAACACTATAAAATTTAAATTTATTTCATCGAATCCTTAAAATTTACCAATTTTATAAATAAATATTTTAAATTTATTTAATTAATTCTTAAATTTTATCTTTTCATATAAATATCTTATTACTTAATTTTTTTATTATTTATATTATAAACATTAAAAATATAATAAAAATTTATTTAAATATGAAAGGAAAAATAATGAAAAATATAGATAACATAATAATAATAATAATAACAACAATAATAATGATAATGATTTTGAATAAAAATATAGTAAAAATATTGTTTAAAATGATTAAAAGATTAACCATTTTATGTTATATTTTTTTATTTTCTCATAATACCTTTTTTTAATTCCAAAATTTTTTATATTTAAAAATTAAATTAAATAATTTAATGAATTCTTAAAATTTAATAATAAAAAATTAAATATTATGATAAAAATAATGTTTAATATATATATATATATATTTATGAGAACGATTAAAATTTAAAATAATTAAATTCTTTTTCTTTTTTTTTATTACAATATTTCCTTTAAAATATTCCTTAACTAATCTCTTACCGCTTCTTAAAAAAAAATTCTACAAAAACATTTAAATTTAAAAACTTTATAATTACATATTTTTTTATATAATTTAAATAACTTTCTTTCTATACAAGACATCTTTACAAAATCTATTAAAATAGTTTTATAAATTATTTTATATCTATATTTTATTTAAAAATTAATTACTTAATTGAAAAACTATTACTTAAATTAATAAACTTTTTAATTTAATAATTAATCAAAAATTAATTACTTAATTTGAAGGAGCGGATAAACATCTTTTATTAAAAGCTGCTCATATATAATGTTTAGTTCCGTTATCACTAACATGAAGCCAAACACAAAAAGCTCTTTGAAAAAAAGAAGAGAATTTATATAAAATAACTATTTTCACATTTTCTTTTTTGTTTTATTTAGACTTTTTTCCTTCCGTTTTATTTGTGTTTAAACTACATGTAATTAGAAATAATCCTCTTCAAATAATCTAAAAGTATTATAAATAACCAACCTCTTTCTTTAAGTAAAAAAAATTATAACAAAAAAAACCTTTCTTTAAATTTATAAATAACTAACAACATGCTGAAAGCTCAAATCAATTTCATCAATTGATCTTCTTCTTCTCTAAAAAATAACCGAGCTAAATCCACATGCTATCCAACACTAGTAGCTGATAATAGAAACCTTTAAATCTAGATCCCCAAACCTGATAACTATTCAAATCCACAACCAAGACATTAATGGGTACATCTACAAACTGGCCAATCCACGTTTTTGGGCTCTCTAGATATTTCATTTGTATTTTTTCTTTCCGTGAATCTCTACAACACACCGTAAAGAATTGGTTCTAGCTTGCCATTCATTTTGCATTTTGGACATATTTATCCTGTAAATTTGCTGAGGCTTCAAAATTAAAAAATACGGACTATGTTAAAAAGTATTACTAAAAGCTAAAAACACTTATCAAAACTTAATCCTTAATTTATTTAAATTTTTTATAAATAAGTCTTATTTTAAAAAATATTAATTCTTAATTTTTATTACTGTCATTTAAATTTATCTTTTGATATCGAAAAATTAACTTATATTATTTTAAATAAAGAGACTAATTATAAAACTTTTAAAAATAAAATAAAAAATTTATATTATTTTAAAAAAGCAGATCAATTCCCAACACATATATAAAAAGAAGGTTAATTTATTAGTTAAAGCTAAAAAATCAGAAGATTATATTTCTCTGCTAGATTAAGTCTCTTCACATTAATATAACATACAGTTACGATACATAAAACATGATATCTTCTCCTGCAATTCACAGCCCATTATACCCTTTAGTCTTTTCTCACACTTAAAAAATAAACAACCAAGCATTACAACAAAGAAAGCACACCATTTTCAACCCTAAGAAGCAGAGTAACATAGCTTGTTTCTTTAACCAGAGATTTGTATGGCCTTAACATCAGGCTTCTTCATCTCTTGCTTGGGAACAGTGACAGTGAGAACCCCATTTTCCATAGAAGCCTTCACTTGATCAACTTTTGCATTTTCTGGCAATCTGAACCTCCTCAAAAACTTGCCACCGCTACGCTCCACGCGATGCCATGTATCGTTTTTGTCTTCTTTTCCAACGTTTCTCTCTCCGCTAATCTGCAGAACCCTATCATCTTCAACCTCTACCTTCACTTCCTCCTTCTTCAACCCTGGTATATCTGCCTTGAACACGTGTGATTCTGGGGTCTCTTTCCAATCCACTCGTGTGCTCACAAACGCAGAACTTTCCCGAGGGAATTCGGGAAAGGATGCAGAAAGAGAATTGAGGAAAAGGAAAGGCTCAAAAGGATCCCAAACATCAAGAGAGAAAGGGTCAAAAACGTTGCTCCTTCGGCCACCGAAGAAACTTGGAATCAACGACATTTTCTCGTTTCTGAATTTGTACCTCTGCAAATGGATATTTGTTGATTTGTGATGCTGTATAAGACACGACTACACGAGTGAGGTATTTAAATGAAATGGAAGAATAATCCTGTAATTTCCAGAAAATTCTATTTAGTAATTACGAATTATTGATTACTTAGAAAATTCGAAATATTCTAGTTTTTCCGCAGAAGATGCTATATATTTTTTCTTTTCTTCTGTTTTTTATTTCCTGTAAGGTATTCTGATTGCGTCGAATAAGAATAATTCTAAAGCACGAGGTGGAGCACTCATGCATTACGGAATAAATGTACAGACATATTTTATTATTTTAATACACACTTACAATACATTATTTTCTAGAATATATATACTTTTAAAAAGTTATTTAAAAATTGAAAATTTGTTATTATTTTAAAATAACTGTATCTTAGTATTTATTCCTTTTTTTTTTTGAAAAAAAAAAATTAGCCTTTAAAGGAAGTAGACTTTGTGAAGAATCAAAGAAATTGTCTTTTCTACTTCAACATTATAAATATAAATTTTATTTTAATTATTTAGAATGTTTTTTAAAAATTTGTTAATATATAATAGTTCTTATTAAGTTGTGTAACTTTTTTTTATCGAGTATTTGATTTTTAATAATTATTATTTTTAAATTTATTTCATAAATTTTAATTTAATTTTTAAATTTTGATATACTATATTAAATTAAAAATAATTTTAAGATAAAATAATATTTAAAATTATTATAGTTTTAATTTTAATTCATTTTTTAAATCTTAAATTTTTATATGATATATTACAATGATAATATATTTTTATTTTAATAATTTTATTCTCAATTTTAAATAACTTTAATTCAACATTATTTAATCTAATAAATTATTCATCATTAAAAATAATAATATTTATCTATTTTAAAATTTTTTTATCTACATATTTTATATAATTTTACTCGTCTAGTTTAAATAATGGTATCAATAAAAGAAAATTCTTCTAATTTGTAGAGATAAGGAACTGAATAATCAGTTCAAAAGAAATTATTAAATTAATTGAATAGATATTATGTTAAATTATTAATGTATATTTATATTAAACTTAAGACAAATTAATTGTACGATAAAAGGAAGGTAAGAAGATAATGGTTTTGGTATATAATAAAAATAATAAAATTTAAATTTAAGAGTTGATGTAAACTATTTTAACCTCCATAACTAAATCAATTTTAATGATTTAATGGTTTGAAGCTTAAAACATTATTTATATATAAGGTTTAACCATTGCTTTTAACACTAACACTAAGAATATTAAAATAGCTTAAAAAAATTGAACTACGATGATCGGTTATTTAATTTCTATTTATATTGAACATAATATAGAATATATTTTGTTGTATTCGATGTGAAAATAATTTTTATATAAAAAAAATTGAATTGTATAATTATATATAAACAGTTAAGCTTAAAATTTTATATAATTGTTTACGTTTAAATTTTTTTTCAAGATTTGATTGTTTCTAGCCAGCAATCTAGAAAATAAGATAAATTTTCTTGCAAAATCTAAAATAAATAATGATCTTGAACACCCTCAAATAATTTCTTTTGATTTGTTACATAATGAATTTTTCAAAAATTGAAGATTCAAGTAATTTTTTTTTTTGAAAAAAACTTTTACGAAATTGCAATAGTTGGAGGAGATAAATGAACTTGTAAAGTAATCCAGAAGAAAATTACAAAAAAAAAATGTATAAAGGAGCAAATAATAAGAAATGTAAAGAATTAGAATTGAAATGATAATTTGTAAAGTAAATTATTAGAGAAAAAGAACGCACACAAATTATTTAACAATCTCGATATCTAGCAAATCGAGCTTTTCAATTGTGTCATAAGTTTGCAAATGTTCCTGCAGTTTCTAATCGCTTAAATTATGACAAGAAGACACACATCTTTGATGACTATCGCAGTCACAAAACTATCTTGCTAAAACAACTTGATATGTTAACAGTTAAGGGCCACTTATTTTTTCACTAACAAACAAAAACCAAGAAAGAAGCTAATAAAACCTTCTAAATCTTATCTTCATATGTTGGATCTTCAATAGACGTTAAACTGGATATTCTCTCAATTTCGATACAAAATTTTTATTTGCTCTTCAATCGCTACCAAGAGTGGAAATAGGGCATGATAGATTGGATTTTCAAAACCTGAACCTTTTAACCGTTATAAATTTCCTTAAAAATTTACAATATAAAAAATATTAATAAATAGATCTAAAGTATATAATATAAAATATAATTAAAAAAATTATAAATTTATTTTAAATTTATAATATAAAATATAAATTTAATATATTAAAATAAATATAATATATAAATATATATTATATATTTTGTATACTATATATTATTTATATTTTATATATATATATCATTTTATATTATATATCTTATATTTTATATATTATAATATATTAAAATAAATTATAAAATTATAATAAATTTATATAATTAAAAAAAAATTTAAGTAAGCTAACGTTTTTTCAAAAAAATCTAAATGTAATTTATTTATTTAAAAAAACATTTTAACAAATCTAAACATATCTATTATTAAACTGACCACCTCTAATCGTCACCCAACTGCTGAGTAACCTGCTTCCGACCTTCATGTTTTCTTTTCAATTTGGGTATAAGAATTAACTTTTGGAGAGACTTAATTTTGTTTATCATTAACAAATTTTTTCATAGAACGACACCTGATTTTTGTTAAGATATTTTGATCTTACTTGAAACTTTGGAGGCTTCCTGTGTCCCTCTCAAAAATACCGTGTTTATGTAACAATACTTAAATAATTTTCTTTTAAAAATTACTTAAGTAATATTTTAAAAAATGTACACGAATTATTTGTTTTAATGTTAACCATTCATAATAAAATTTTATCATTAATATTTATTATTCTTATTCTCATATAAAAATACCTTTTTATTTGATACATATCTTAAAAGTAAAATCTTAAATACACTACCAATAAAGAAAACTTAATTATATTTATTTATGTTTGAAGAAATTATTATCACCCTCAAAAGCATGAAAAACCTAAAAATTTATAGATAAATTAGACTCAATTGCATTTTAGTTATTTCAATTCTTATATTTGATTCTTTTATTTTCATAATTTATTTATTAAAATTTTTGTCCTACTAATTTTAAAACTATGATTTTGATCTTTTTGTTAATTTTTCAGCTAAAGATTAATAATTTAATTTAATTTAATTTTTATCTAATTTTACTAATTAACTATTATTTTAATTTAATTTAAGATTAAATAGTAATTAAATTAGCTCAATTTTTTTATCCAATTTATTAATTTGATAAAAAATTAATGAACAAACCAAAATTGCAAAATCTTTAAAATTAGAAGATCAAAATTGTCAAAAATAAACTACGGAAACTAAAATCACCAAATTTAAGAAATGAAAATTTTCTAATTTAAAAATTTAAACTTAAATGACAAAAAAAAAATTTATAAAACCACTTAATCTTAGAATTTCATTAAGATTATTTTATCTTGTCTGAAATCTTCCTTCATAGGTTAGGTTTTAGACCTCGTTGGTTACAAAAAGGAAAAAAAATGGAAGTAAGAATTTAACGGGATGGGGTTTATTTTATGATGAAAGGAGGTGAGGTTGAGAGAAGGAAGTGATGTTAAAAAATATATTTAAGTTATTTAAAATCTACATTAATAAAAATGAGCACTATTTTTTATATAAAAAAAGATGAAGGTGTAATACTCAGTAAATTATACGAGAAAGTTGAGAGTAATGTATCCAAATTAAGGGGGTCAAGGTATATTTTTTGCTAACTTAAAAAATATTTTGTATAATTATTACAAAATCATATAAGTTAAACTTTGATACTTTCTTTAAAAAAAGCAAATTATTCATTTGTCCTCAAAAGATTCATTTGACAATAACTGGTAAAATTATTATTTAATTTGGCCTTCTGACGGTAGTTTTTTTTTTTTACTTTGATTTAGTCTTTTAACTTTTTTATTTAGGTCTTTTAACTGTGAATTGTTTGAAAAGAAATTTCCTTTTCATTAACTTCACCTAACTCTATTAATAATAATTACCTACTTTACTCAACATCATTTAATGAAACATTCTCTTCATTTACTTAGCAGTTTGTTCTTAAAGTCTTGCATGGGTATTGCACGACCTAATCTTATTGTTGCACATTTTACACATTAGCATGTTGCATGTGCTCAAACATGTGCAAGCATAGATATAACAAAATTCTATGATATTATTACAAATTATAGTTGATTAACAGGGTTTTTCAACAAGAACAAGTGATTAATTATTCTTACAACTACAACACAGCACATTATTTATATCTTGAGCGCAGATAAAAAGAAATTATATCTTGAGCAAAGTCACACAAGAGATTCTTAGAAGAAACCAAAACACACGATTTTCAACCAGAGAACAGAGCAACATTGTTTAGCCAGAGATGTCTATGGCTTTAGCAGGCTTCTTGATCTCTTGTTTGGGAACAGTGACAGTGAGAACCCCATTTTCCATGGAAGCCTTCACTTCATCAACTTTTGCATTCTCTGGCAATCTGAACCTCCTCAAGAACTTGCCACTGCTACGCTCCACGCGATGCCATGTATCATTCTTATCTTCTTTGTCAACGTTTCTCTCTCCGCTAATCTGAAGAACCCTATCATCTTCAACCTCTACCTTCACTTCCTCCTTCTTCAGCCCCGGAATATCTGCCTTGAACACGTGTGCTTCTGGGGTTTCTTTCCAATCCACACGTGTGCTCACAAATGCAGAATTCTCCCGCGAAAATTCAGGGAAAGAAGCAGAAACGGAATTGGGGAAAGGAAAATCCTTGAAGGGATCCCAAACATCGAGAGAGAAAGGATCGAAAACGTTGCTCCTTCGGCCACCAAAGAAACTTGGAATCAACGACATCTTCTCTTTCTTAGCTGGTGTTTAGAACTCTCCAAATTGATACGAACTTGATCGTTAATAAAAGCAAAACACTTTTAACTGATTGATGCTCTCGAAATGGACACATGAGGTATTTAAAAGAAGTAGAAGGGTAAATCCCGTATATTCGAGAAAACCCTAAACTTAGTTACTGATTGGTTTACTAAACTTCAGAAAATTCCAATATGTTCTGGATATTTCTGCATGACCCAGAAAGTTCTGCCCGTAGATTAGGCTTAGATTTTGAAGCCCAAATAATTTGGGTTGGGCTAAAAACGAAGGGGCTTACTTTTCACACCTTGTTTTTTTTTTCTGCATCCTTCTTAATTTTTTTGTAACTTTTTTATTCCAATTATACCTTTAGTATCTTTCTTCTTTTCCTCAATCAACATTTTCTCTTCCGCAAGATGCATTCCCGCGATCAACTTCTTCTCTTCCGCAAGGTGCATTCGTCTTCTCCGCAAGCACCTTCAAGATCCAACCTCCAAGCTCCAAGTTTCATGTTAGTATCCATTAACATTTTGTAGTTTATTGGTAGGCCAGATGTAGGGATTTAAGGATTAGGGGTTTAGGTTAGGACTTAAGTTAGTTTCCTTGGTGCACCCTAAGTAGAAGACGACTGATGCATTCCGCAAACTTAACTTACATTCAATTAACAAGTTTTGGTTGGAGTTCTTCATTGAACAACAATGACAACTGAGAACGAACAAAAAAAATGAAGAAAGAAGAGGGAGGTGCTGACGAGATATAGTCACAGAGACATTTTTGTCTTTTCACATGTAATGAGAGGTGCGAAAAGAAATTTAGAAGGTGTAAAAAGCAATCCCCCAAATGAAAGGCTATGTTAAAAAGTAGGTGGCATTGCTGTTTTTACTTTCAATGGAATGGACCGGAAAAAATGTTAAATGGAAAGGACTAATATTGTTGATCGAGCTTATCTCAATTAATATCTCTCTCTGTCAGTCATCCATAGATTCCAAATATCTTATTTTAAATTGTTTTTTTCATTTCAAATTATATAAAATGATGTCCAAGAATATGAACCTGAAAATATAATATTTATACGTTTATTATAATTTTAAAAAAAATTAAAACATAATTGATTCTCAAAATTAAATTATATTTGTTTTTGTTTGATTTTCATTCTTGTAATAAAAGCTGGAAAATGTAACATCTTAATGGGAATATTGGAACTAATTGTATATTTTAATTAATAACTTTTCTTCTCACTTATATTTTTTTTCTTCTATTATGTGAATTTCAAAAACATTTTTAAGAATATTAGGATCTATTTATTTTTAAGTTAAGTAATATTAATATAGATAAAATTAATCTGTAACTGTTAAACATGATTCAAGATATATATCAAAATTGATGTTAACTACTAATTTTATTAGACAATTTAATTTTTATTTGAAAGTACGGGATAAATCATAATCATAATTATAAATCAAACGAACATTAACTCATAATCAAATATGATTTTCCACTTACTTAAGGATATTATTTCAAAAATTCTATTACCAGATGTGTTTATGAGAATGCAATTATGCATGTTTCTTGTCCCTCTCATTCCTCACAAATTTAACAGGATTTTTTTTCCTATGAAAAGTAAACCTAAAAGCCTTTCTAGCTGATGCACTTGTTTTGGAATCTCAAGCGGAAATTTTTTTCTTTTGATGACATTGCATGACTGACATGATAACATTGCAAACGTAACTACTTAGAACTTATTTATATAACCGTTGATGTTGTTGAGAATTGGTTCCCTACAAATTAAAGAATAACCACTATCATCAAATACGCTTGAGAATTTGTGCAATAGATAGTGCTAATTTTATTTTCATAATCGATTCTCACTTTAAAAACAATTAAACAAAGTATGGAATTATTATTGGTTATGTCACCCATAAATAATAAGGATTGGGGGATCATTTCTTCAAGTTTTCATCACCATAATGCTTGTATTAACAATGTTTCTGTAATATGAGTGAAGATCATATCATCAACAAGTTCTAAAGCATATGCAGTATTGATATCATCTTATCCGATTGTAATTGCAAAGAAGAACTGTCTCCCTTGCCTTTGTGCATGTTACATAGAAGATAATGTTCGTACGTTGAACTTTGAAGTGTAACCATGTCATCATAGTAGTGTCTTTATTGGCCTATTGTTGATATTTTTAAGTTTTATTTTAACATTATTTTATTCAAGACAAACAAGTAGAATTATCTAATATGTTAACCCTAACCTATTTAGCTTTAATCTTGTGATCAGGTCAAAAAGGTTTATAAGATCAAAAAGTTCTAGATATAAAAGTTCATAGGATCAAGTAAGTTAGGTCAACCCTTATATAAAAAAACATTATTATCTCAAATCATTAATTGCTAAATTTTGGTTTAAAAATAAAAAAGATTACCACATAGAATCATGAACGCCTTTACTTTTAAAACTGGTTCTAACGATGAAAACACATAACACACTAAGAGTATATTAAGTGAAAAAAAAAAATAGTTGATGTCATGTCCTTCAATTTGTGAAGAATATGAAAAGTAAATCTAAAACAATTACAAATAATAAGCAACATACAATAATTTCAAAACAATTTACAATCTTAAAAGAACATTACTAATATAATTGTATGTAAAAGATCAAAATAAGTTTGTTATAGGAAAATAATGACTAATGTTATAAGATCAATTCATCTTTTAACAATTTTTTCAACCAAGATGCTATATCTAATATAGGTGGACACTTATTTAACTCATTTAGGTTCTCTCTGTAACAAGTTCAGCTATACAATCTATTTAACTTTATAAACTTTTATAATTATATTGTCTACTCTATCTTCCTACCTATTTACAAATTTTGACTCTTAAAATTTTCGACTAAAGATTGCATTAGCTTGAATTTATTTTTTATCTGCTACTCTAATGAGAACTATTTAGGTTGGTAGAGATATCAATTTGGTTCATCCAATCCAACACAATTCTAACCTACATAGACTAAGGTCAAAATGACTCAGAAGCCCACAAAAACTCACATTATAAAAGCTCATAGGGTTTAAAGTCCATTAAATCCTATGGGTTATGACTAGTTTATAAGCTTCATTTTTTATTTTTTCTTTTTTTATTTTTTCTATAATTTTTTTTCTCTTTAGTTTATTTTTCTTTCTTAAAATAAAATAATAAAAAAAATTAAAATGAATAAGAAAGTTTAGAGAAAAGAGGAAGGAAAAATATGGGGAAATATAATTTTAAAGATAGAGAGATAAATATATTAGAAAAAATAAATAAACAAAAGTTAAAAGTATAAAAAATTTGAGAAAGAAAGAGAAAAATTAGAGAGGAACAAAATTCTAGAGACAAATACAAAATATTTAGAGAAAAATAAAAAATATTAAAATAAAGATAAATAAATTAAATAATATTTTAGTATAATAAAAAATATTGAAAAGAATATTTAAGGAGAAAAATAAAGAAATGAAAGAAAAAATTAAGAGAAAGGATAAATTTTATGAAAAAAGAGTTAAATAGAAACTAAGATTATATGAGTTAGTTCGAATCTATCTCACTTATTTTGATAATTATATAGATTAGAGTTAAAAAATCATACTTTTAGACAAGTTACAAAATAAATGGGTATAAGATAGAGATGGATAAGTTAGTCCACATCCATTCCACTTAATTGGAGGTTTATGTGAGTTAGGGCTTAAAAATCCTACTTATAAATTAACTATAAAACAAAAGGTTATAAGATAAAGTTAGATGAGTTAACTTATATTCATCCAACTTAAATTGAATGTTATGGAATTAAGATATAAAAAATCTTACTTTTAAACAAGTTACAAAATAAAGAGTTATAGTATAGAGTCAAATGAGCTAGCTCACACTCATCCCATTTAATTTTAAGGTTACATAGATTTGAATTTAAAAATTATATTTTGAGATTGTCGCAACCGTAATTCCGACGAGACGACGGACTCGCTAAAATTTCGAAAATGATTTTGATGATGTGGAGTCGCCACCAAATTTTTATTTAAGGAAAAAAGATTTGGAAAAACCCTGGATGAGATTTAGGTTCGGGAGTCGGTTACGAGTGGGGAAGGTGTTAGGCACCCTACTCGCCTGTTCCGAAGAACAGTACCCTTAAATTGAGTGTGTGATTATTTGAAAATAGCTTGATCCCTTTTATTAGAGTGAAAATAAATACTTGATGGAGGTTAGCCTGACAGGACTTGATCCTGCTCCTACGTATTCCCCGGTGCAATGGGAAACTCAAGGCTTACGTAGTTCTGGTGAAGGCTTGACCTTCAAAAGTGCTTGAGAAAAGATTATTTGGTTTGTGAAGGCTTGACCTTCGAAAATGCTTGAGAAAAGATTATTTTAAAGATCTTGCTTTGAGAAAGTTTTATCTTTGGGAGGGATTTTTGGCCCACTCATGCACAAGGTCCGAGGCGGCTAAGGCAGCACAGGGACCTATATGAACTACTAAATGTTGAACACCAGGTAAACTGCCAGTTCCCTATCTAGAGCCCATTGCGTGAGACCTAGAATCCCAAAATATTTAAAAAAAGGAGAGATTTTTAGAATCTTGAAAAGGACTTCTAGTCCACTCATGCACAAGGTCCGAGGCGGCTAAGGCAGCACAGGGACCTATATGAACTACTAAATGTTGAACAGCAGGTAAACCGCCAGTTCCCCATTTAGAGTCCATTGCGTGAGACTTGAAAAGTTCCAAAATATTTAGAAAAAAATTTAAAGTTTTGAAAAGATACGATTTGCAAATGATATTGATTCTTGAATAAGAGAAAACTTGAATTTGAGATAAGAATTTTATTTTTGAGTTTTGGGGTTTCAAATAAAGTTTTGGCGTAACTTTGCAATTATGGAAATTTAGGATAGTTTGGTAATTATTAGAAATTTTTTATGAATTTTCTAGATTTTGTATTTTTATGGATTTTTTTTGGGTCTTTATTAATTTTTAGAATTTTTATTAATTTTTGAATTTTTGGAATTTTTTATTAATTTTTGAATTTCTGGAAATTTTTGTTATTTTTTGAATTTCTGGAATTTTTTATTATTTCTGGAATTTTTATTAATTTTTGAATTTCTGAAATTTTTTATTAATTTTTGAATTTCTGGAATTTTTTATTAATTCTGGAATTTTTTATTATTAACTGGAATTATTTATTAATTTTTGAATTTCTGGAATTTTTTATTAATTCTGGAATTTTCATATTTTTTATTGATTTTCTGGAATTTTTTATTAATTATTGATTTTCTGGAAATTTTATATTTTTTATTGATTTTCTGGAATTTTTATATTTTTTTATTGATTTTCTGGAATTTTTTATTAATTATTGATTTTCTGGAAATTTTATATTTTTTATTGATTTTCTGGAATTTTTATATTTTTTTATTGATTTTCTGGAATTTTTATATTTTTTATTGATTTTCTGGAATTTTTATATTTTTTATTGATTTTCTGGAATTTTTATATTTTTTTTATTGATTTTCTGGAATTTTTATATTTTTTATTGATTTTCTGGAATTTTTATATTTTTTATTGATTTTCTGGAATTTTTATATAATTTTATTGATTTCATTTCGTAAGACATTTTGGTCGATGATTAACTAAAAGCAAATCAATTGCCGCATACATCAAATTGATACCAGAGGGAGGGTTCTTTGTTAACAAATCCATGTTGCATGTCATGTAACAGAATTTAGCTCTGCATGTGGAAGGAAAAAACTTAATTTCGAGAACCAAGCAATTGTTGAACTGAGAGGATCAGCAATACAACTAGCTAGCTTATTCCTTGACCTCTATGGATTCTACTTCACAGGTAAGCATATCACAGTGATAGCTAAACCTTTTATCAACATATCCGTGAAAGCGTGAGTAAACTACTCTCAGATGATTTATTGTCAATAAATTGAGAATTCCAGAACTTGATTACAAGTTGGATCCTAACCTACTAGGCCAGCGAATTCATATTTTCAAATAGATCGGCGTGTCTCTTTGCATAAAGACCCCGATTGAATTTCTTCACGGTCTTTTAGAATTAGAGCTTCTCGATTTACATCATGAATTGCATATTTCGATGTCAATTCAAGTAATCACAAATTTTAATGGCATAGATCACAATTCTCAATCAAGATTTTACGTCTCTGTTCTTTCCTTAAACTCACTTGAACATTATCAATTTCAATCAGAAGCTCTAAATAACAATGACGAGTGACTTTAAATACAAGAAATTGATTCAACCAATTTGCAAAGAATTTGCATTATTAGTTAGAAGTACTGCTTATTCTACGAAGATAACCATTTTTAAACGAATCAAGCAGAGGTTATGCATACAAAAGATCTTACCTAATGGTGGTGACAGAGGACCAGGGATTTTTGCCAGAAATTGAATCTTTCTCTGATCCTTACTGTTGATTCTTTTGGATTAAAGTGATGAAGTCTGAGAATTTTCAGAGGGGAGAACTTGGAGTCATCCAAGAGAACCAGAGCACGTTCAAAACTCCATCTCAGAGAAAGACACTTTCCCCATTTTTGTGAAATAGAGAGAGTCAGCCGTAGCCGAGAGAACATCCCAGAAGCTCCAAATAACCACCCCCTTATCTTGTTCAGTTTTTCTTTTTTTCAAAATCTGTTTTTTCTGTTTTTTAGTTTGTTTTCTGTTTTTATTTTCAGATTCTTTTATTTTTTACTTTATTTTCTTTTTCAGATTTTTTATTTTTCTTAAATTTTAATTAATAATTTTTTAATTAATCTTTTAATTTTTCTTTCATTGTTGTTTTTTACTATTATTTTTTCAGATTTATCATGTATATTTATTTATTTAATTTGTTTACCTTCTTTTGTTTTAATATTTATTATTTTAGTATTTATTTAATTTTCCAGGTCTTCTTATTTTGTTTATTTTTTATTTTTGACTTTATTTATTGGTTTCTTGATTAATTTTAATGGTTGGGGGTCTCGGACATAAATGGGTGTTTACAGAGATAAAGTACAAAATAGAAAAGAATAAAATAAGGTTAGGGTTGACCCTCAAAGTCCACTTAAACTAAGGATTATATGTGTTAAGACTTAAAAAAGTTCTGCTACTAAGTGAGCTACATAATGTAGGATCAAAACTTAAGATCACATAAGCTAGACCTAAAGTCATGGACTAATTTAATAGCTCTATATATAAGAATAATGGAAAGGTAGGTTAGGGATGTGGATACCTAAACAAAATTAATGCCTAAAATCAACTTAGTTGCAACCAAGGACATAGTAGCATAACAAATTGTTTTCTTTTGAGTTGATTCAACTACAAACCTCACTTTAGGGATGAATTTCACCATTCCAAAAAGAAATTTTGAGATGCCACCTTCCCATGTTCCATTAGTATTGCAAACATGCATAAAATTAGACAAATAAGTATAATGGCCCATTTAAATTAAAAATTCCCTCCATTGTAATTTGTAAGAAAGGTAAAATTTATTAAAAAACGTAGTGAGGCTGTACATAAAATATATATATTTATTTATATTTTTGACTATTTCACATCCAACATTATACTAAAAGATAATTTAAAAATTGGTTAAAAACAAGTTTTTAGAACAGTTCAAACCATTCTCCAATCCACTGCTACTAGAGTGATAGTTCACTTGAAAAACAATTAATGAATCGCTTTCAAAGTTTCACTTAAAGACAGTTCCATATAATGACATGGATTATATACCATGTAGGTGTATCATTTAGAAATCAATTTTCTAACTACTTTTTAAATGACACTTGAAGAGTGATTTACTAATTGTTCTCCAAATAAAGTTTATTTATTTTTGTTTATATTTACATTTGGATAAATTATAGAATCGCTCTCTAAGTGTTGTTCTTTTTTTTTTTTCAAAATCTGTTTAATTAACTAAGAATGGATACTTTTTTTTTCAAAATTTTTGGCAAAATCTTCCCTATTTTATTAGAAATTTTCAAATATTAAAATACCCAATACATCAAATAATAATATATTGTTAATTTATATTATGAATAAAATTTATAAAAGTTACATGTAATGATCTAGAAAAATATTTACGAATACCAACATGAAATTACAAGATAAAAGTAATATAAAACATCAAGAATAATATACAATTAGGGATGGAAATAAGTCAAGTTGATTCAAACTTGATTCAGCTCAACTTAACTCTAGAAAATAAATTTTGGCTTAAAACTCGATTCGAGTTTGATATAAATTCCTTTTTTCAACTCAACTTAATTTGATTCGAACTCATAAATAACTCGATCTAATTTCTATCTCAAATTATTTAAATCAAAATCAAAATAATTTAGATTCTAAGTATATAAAATTTTTATACTGAACACTTCAATTTTACATTCTGCTACTGATTTTAGGATAAAAATATTGGTTAAATAACAAGTATAAAATAGATATAGGAAATTTTAATTACTTTAAATAACACACATGTCTAATGTAAAAGCCAAAAAATGATGTAATGTAAAATATACATTCCTAAAAGTACATTTCAACGATCAAAATATTATTATGTGTTTGTTGTCCAAATTTTGATTAAAACATCAATATGTACTTACAGTTCAAATTTTTATAAACAATCTGAAATATTAAAAAATGTAAGTAAATATTTTATTATCTAATATAATAAGTCAATGTAATCTAAAAAAAATAGAGATCGTACCTACTTATCTATCATTAAGATTAAAAAGTTTAAGGAAGTAATGAAATTTTCGTGAAAATTTGGTTCCCTAAAATAGAAAAACGAATAGTATCAATAAATTATCAATATTATATTATTAAAAATAAAGAATAATTAATTATTAAGAGAAGATATATTATTTTAGGCTTGTTTCGAATTCCATGTAAGCCAATTACCTCCACAAATTAAAGCTTCCACATTATTTAAATTTAAAGAAGCTTGAAATGAATCAATAACTTTTTTCCCCAGAATTAAAAGTTGACTCCAAAACCACAGTAGATATTGGAATTGTAAGAACATTTGCTGCCATATGGGATAATACTCAATATTTTTCACTATTTGACTTCCACCATTCCAAGGCATAAAAGTTCATATAACTATTATATTTAGGTTTGTAAGTTGGTTCATTTAAATACTTTTCAATTTCATATTTTAAAGAAGGAACTACTTGTTGCTCTTGAACATAATCCATCAATAATGACCATCTTAAGTAGCTTGTTGAGTTCCTTAAAAGGCTAGTTTGATTAGCACTAGTTTTATTAGAGCCATCCTCATCATGCTCACTAAGTAAGATAGCATACTCTTTGTACATATCATTAAAAGCATTGTACACATTTTCTATATTTTTTTTAACTTTATCTTCCAGGTAAATTAAAGGAAAACACATATTTAACATCCATGATTTTTATCTTGGGATCCAAAACAGTAGCAAGTGACATAAGAAGATAACACTCCCTCCAATACTTATCAAATTTTTCCTTCATTACCTTCACCACATCTTGAATGAAATCACATTCATCTAGGATAACATTATCTAACATTTTCTTAACTCGATACACCTTAGCAAGATATAAGTTAGCAGTTGAATACTCACTAGCAGAAATAATATTTGTGACTACATTAAATACCTCTAACAATTTAACAAGTTTTTCAACCTTTTTCCCATTCTTCAAGCTCTAGAAGCATTGTATAGTTGGATTCCCGATCTTGAAATCATAGGAATACTTCTTTGAATTGTATTGCAACTGACAACATTTGATAGGTGGAGTTCCAACGAGTAAGGCAATTAAGAATAAATTTTTTTTACCACCAAGCTTTAGTTGTTGAACTATTTAAGAAAATACGTGTAATTCAAAATAATTGATGGACTTAACACTTTTATGCACTTTCTCAATTATTTTTTCTATTCTTCCTATACAATCTTGAACAAGCAATTTCAGTGTATTGAGTATATGAAACATTTTCCATCTAACATTAATTTATTGTTCCTTGAAATTAAAACTTTCAAATTTTTCAAACACTTATCATTATATTATGCATTTTCTACTAAGACACTGAATATTTTATTTTTAATGCCTCAATCCTTAAGATATCTAAAGATTGCATCAACAATATCAGTGCTACATTGAGGAGGAGGAATATGAACAAAACTAAGAATATGCTTCTGCAAAACCCAATTAAAATCAATGAAATGTCTAGCAAGCACCATATATTCGATCTTCTCATTTTGAGACTTTCATAAATTTATGGTCAAGAAAATCTTATTCACAACCCTCAAAGTTGACTTCAACTTCTTCCTTTCAGCTTAATAAATAGCAATACAATCATTCTTTAATATTTTTTGAGTGATTTTTTTCATATGATATGTTACAACATTTTGTCATAAAAATAAAATCTTCTACCTCCATGATACTAAATGGATGTTCATGCATCATAACCCAATGTGCAATAACTTTTCATTATCTTTCATGGTCATATTTAGCATTTGGATTCATAACCAATGATCTAGAAAGCTTCTCATCAACCATGAATTTTGCTGGTAGCAAGTTTCTTTTTTTTTTTTCGCCTTAGTACTAACTTCTTGTAAATATAACATACTTCATCTAAATGTCTGTTCAAATGACTTATTGATCCACCACTAACAACATAATATCTCTTATTACATTGTGTGCACTCGTATGTTTTTGTTCAATCCTTTAACTCCACTTCTTTAAAGTAATCCCAAATTAGAGAAGCTTTCTTTCTTTTTGTCTTTTGAATGATGTTTTTATTGTTCTCAACATTTTCTTCATTTGTTGGTGATCCTTCATTTTTTACTTGCATCCAAATTAATGGTAGGATTCAATAAATTTAAGTATTTTTTTCTCATTATTTGATGATGAATCTCCTGGTATTTCACTTAAATAACTAAATATACATTTTTACAATAATAATATTTAAATAAAAATAACAAAAGAAAAATATAAAAAAAAGGAAAATAATAACAAAGATAATATATTCAATAAAAATAATCACATTAAAAAATATATATATTATGTGATTATATGAGTACATGATCAGTAAAAAATAATAGTTACTTAAAGGAAAAAGGTTAATTATTAAGAAAAATAAAAACCTCATTATGTATTGTGATTCATAATTAAAAAAAAAAGTTAAGATAAAAATCTATTAAAAAAAAGAAAAAATTCATTTTACACTTTGCAAGCTCTCTACAAATATTTTAAAAATTTATAAAAATTTAATTTTATAACTTACAAATAAAATGAGAGTTAAAAAATTTACCTTTTTATCCTTGTTAATATTAAATTACTGAATTTTTCTTCTCTATTTTGCAAGCACAAACTTGCTATAAAAAGAAGATAAAGCAACTCTTTTTTTAAACGTCCAAGAAAATATTCTAATATGACAATGCGATTAGGTTTTTATATAAAAAATTGAATTCTAAAATATAATATTTAATTATTTTGTAGATAAACGTTTCGTTGGTTTTAATTTATTATATTATTTATTAAGTACGTCATTTTTTATGCTGATATAACATTTATTATTTTATTAGTAAAACTTTTACATTTTTATATTATTTTATCAGTAGAACATTGTATTTTTTAAAAAAAAAATCTAGCATTCACGGTAAAAAAAATCTATAAATTTTTATAGATGTTCCAAATTTTTTTGAAAATTTTTAAAAATTATTATATATATATATTATTAGTGTAAAATATTTTAATTAATTTTAATAAGATTAAAATTATATATTTTTATATAATAATATATATTATAATTATATTATATATTTTATTTATTTACTATATAAATAAAATTAATTATCTAAATTTTATTTTAGGTATTATAATGAATTGGTTTATAAACTAAATAAATTAAGTTATATATAGTTTAAATATAATCCATTTACTTAACAAGCTTAATTTTTAATTTATTTGGTTTAAAAAATAAATTTAAAAATTAATTATTGTTAAATCTTGAATCAATTATGGATTAGTTTGTGTTATTTCTAGTCCTACATACAAAATTTAAGAAATAACTACTAACTGGTAAAAAAGTAGTTTTCTTTCAAATTGTTCAATTAAAACAATTTAAAATTTAATAAAATAAATAATTTATTCAATTTATTGAAATTCAAATAAAAAAACTAAAGTTTCAGTCATAATTACGTTTAAACAACAAAGGGCTAATCTATATGTACTAAATTAAATTGAAAAAATTTAACATCTTCTTTAAATTATGAACTTTTAAAAAAATTATCACTACATTTTTATAATAAAAAATATTAAATAATATTTAAAATAAAATAAATTATCAATAAATAATTTGAGTACCTTACATCTGAAGTAAGATTATATCTATCATGTTGAGTTTTTCTTTGTTAGGATCATATCCAAAGTCGAACGCAACGATCTTTAGATCGTACGGGTAATTAAAAAGCATAAAAAATAAAAGATCTAGAGGTCTTTTTCATAAAACTCTAGAATTTTCGAAGTAATAAATAATTAGTAATTACTAAATAGAACTTTCTAGAAACTATACATATTCATCCAATTCATTTAAATACCTCGCCCCTGTCCTCTTAGGACATCACACAATTTGCAAAGTTACAAATTCAGCTACGAGAAAATGTCGCTGATTCCAAGTTTCTTCAGTGGTCCAAGAAGCAACGTTTTTTATCCTTATTCTTTAGACGTCTGGAATCCTTTTGAGGGTTTTTCTTTCCCCAATTCTCTTTCTTCTTCCTTTCCCGAATTTTCTAGGGAAAATTCTGCGTTTGTGAGCACACGAGTGGATTGGAAAGAGACCTCAGAAGCACACGTGTTCAAGGCAGATATACCAGGTCTCAAGAAGGAAGAAGTGAAGGTGCAGATAGAAGATGACAAGGTTCTTCAGATCAGCGGAGAGAGGAAAGTTCAAAAAGAAAACAACAATGATACATGGCATCGTGTGGAGCGTAGTAGTGGCAAGTTCTTAAGGAGGTTCAGATTGCCAGAAAATGCAAAAGTTGATGAAGTGAAGGCTTCAATGGAAAATGGGGTTCTTACTGTCACTGTTCCCAAACAAGAGATCAAGAAGCCTGATGTCAAGGCCATTCAAATATCTGGTTAAACAAAAGAAGCTATGTTACTCTGTTTCTTGAGGTTGAAAATTGTGTTTTTTTTATTTTGGAATGTTTGTTGCAAGGGTGATATGGGTGAGGAGAGTAAAAGGTGTATGAGTTGTGAATTATAATTGAATGTTACAATAATGTGAAAATACTCCAGCTAGCAAAGATAATATAATGTTATAGTTTTTTTTTTTTTAACATTAAAAATGAGACCCTTTATGTTTCGGCACTTTTTACATTGTCCGAATTTTTAATTTAGAAGTCTGACAAATTTATAAATGTATCCAAATTGTAGAATTCCTGAATCAATTTCTTCTGCTGTGCAGAAGAGATTCAGGAAAAGAAAAATAGAAATAAATGAGCACAAAAACGTTAATTACTACCTTGTTGATGAGCAGTTTCTAATAATAACAGCTACCAGTATTACATGATATGCTGAATTGCCTCGTGCCCCAATTATTTTATGGAAAGAACAGATAAAATTTCAGAGGTCATAATTGTTCTAAATGTTTTGAGAAAAGGTATTTTTATTATACATATAGTTTAAAAAAATTATAAGAAAATATAAAAATATATATGTTATTTTTATATAAAATTTATCTTTTTTAAGAGCTTTGGTATTTCTCTTCATGCCAATGATAGTGGAATTGAAGAGCATATAAATGATTAGATAACGGATGCTTTGAAGAAAATATTTTAATAAAAGTTAGAAAAAAAGTATTGCAAATAGGCATAATATAGTTTTATCGTAATTAACTTTTACTTTTTTTCAAATAAGTATTTTAAATTTTCATTTTGTTTTGGTTATCAAATTTTATTAATCTTTCAATATTTTAAATTTTATTTTTCTAATTAATTTCAAATTTCAAATTTTATTTTAAAAAGATTTTATGATAAATAAAAATATTAATAAGTAGGAATTTTAAAAAAATTATTTATCTTAAATTTAAAGAGTTCATTAAATTTTATTTAATTATTTTTATAAATATCAACATATGATAAAAGTTTTGGATCAAGAAAAAGCTATTAAAAGAAAATAAAAAATCCAATATATTATTAATGACTTATTAAATATTTTTTATTTTATGTTTCTTCTCAAAACTATTGTATGATACGTAATTTTTTATTATTTTTTTATTGTGTGTATATTTTTGTAGATTTTATTTTGTATTTTTCTTAATTTAATATTTTTATTTTATTGTATTTTTTATTAATATAACTTATAAAATTAAAAAGTAAGATATTTGTAAAAAAATTAAAATTGAAGAATTAAATAAAATAAATTTAAAATATTTATTTTATAAAAATAGTAATGTTTAGAACTTATTGAATCAAAGTTAAAGTTTATGGTGTTTAACTGAAAAAAAATAAAATTTGAGGATTACACAAGACTACTCTTAAATTTAATATAATTATTTATGAAGCAAGAAATTTTATGTAGATTTAATACTATATTTTATAATTTATATTTAACAAATTTTATTTATATATAGTCTATTGTTCCACTTAATAATTATACATGTTTATTACCATTAAATTTTTCATATTTTTCGTTCTTAATTAGTATTTACAGTTGGATTTAAAAATTTATTTGCTTATATTTTGACCTTCTAAGATATTATTTAATTTTAAAAGATATCAACTTATACATTTTGAATCTTGTTTGTACTAATTTTGTTTTTACTTTTTATATATTGTTCAAACTTTTATGAAAAATGATAAAAATATGATTAAGTTAATATCAAATTAATACTGATGTGTTTTGGAATTAAAATTACATGAGGAGCAGCTTTAACTATCTAAATTGTATATTTACTCAACTAATATAATTATTTAATTGAAAATTTAATAATAAAAATAACAATAAAAAATTACAATAGTTAAAATAAAAATGAATATAGAATAGGGATAAGAGTTTCTTAAACCTAGTTTTATTTATAATTAAAATATTTTCTCATTTATGTTTTTCTATGACTTATTTTTCATCAAAAATAAAATTAAAAGTTGAAATTTTTTTATACAAATATGTTTAAAAAATAAAACATAAATAAATTAAATAATAATTTTGAGAGCGAACGATAAAATATAAAGTTAAAATTGGAAAGTCTATACCTTTAGCTTATAATTGATAAAATTTAATTTATTTTTAAAAAGTAATTATCCACCTAAAAAACATTTCCTCTTTTATTATTCATATTTAATGTTCATGTTTACATATATCCATACATATGTCAAGTAATAGAAATAAATAAATAAATAACCAATGGAGCGGAGATTGTACAGACTACAGTATTTAAAAAGGGTTTTCATGAGGCCCATTAAAAAGGCAGTGGTGATCTGGGCTTTAAAGAAACCCAAGTCATACGAATTGCACAAATGGATACTATGGACTTGGATGGTCGAAAGTCCTCCTAACTACCCAACTAGAGACTTCTAGATATTAGTAATTAATTAATTACATCAATAGATAAATCTAGAAAATACATGATTGATCCTCCACTTTATTTAAATACCCAGCGTGTCCCTTCACCCAATATCAGAAAACCAACTGAAGTTCGCATTACAACTTGAGAATCTCATTCCAAAGAACAGAAAATGTCGCTGATTCCAAGTTTCTTCGGTGACGCAAGGAGTAACGTCTTCGATCCTTTCTCTCTCGACGTTTGGGATCCTTTCCCCAATTCCCTTTCTGCTTCTTTCCCTAAACTTTCGCCGGAGAATTCTGCATTTGTGAGCACACGTGTGGATTGGAAAGAGACTCCAGAAGCACACGTGTTCAAGGCAGATATACCGGGTTTGAAGAAGGAGGAAGTGAAGGTAGAGGTTGAAGATGATAGGGTTCTTCAGATTAGCGGAGAGAGAAACGTTGACAAAGAAGATAAGAATGATAAATGGCATCGTGTGGAGCGTAGTAGTGGCAAGTTCCTCAGAAGGTTCAGATTGCCAGAGAATTCAAAAGTTGATGAAGTGAAGGCTTCCATGGTAAATGGGGTTCTTACTGTTACTGTTCCCAAGCAAGAGGTGAAGAAGCCTGACGTTAAAGCCGTAGATATCTCTGGATAAACTTGTTTACCCTCGTTGAAAATCGTGTATTTGTTCTTGTGTTTCAAGGATCTTAGGTGTGATTTTGCTCAAAATATGTAATTGCTCATAAACTCTAAATTGGAATAAAACCTTAAAATGTTGTTATATCTATACTTGCACAGGACTTAGCAGATTTGTCATTCTACAACAAATGTAAACTATACATAAGGCCTTTGCTAGGAATCACTTTTTCTGCAAAAATATCATAAGGCAACTCTAGGTGTAGGAAAATAAAGTTTCATCAACAGCTTTCAATCACACAAAACTTTGTACTACTTAGGCACTGAGCCACCCATCAATAACATCGGAAATGAGAAGGAAAATTTAAGCATAATTCAGGTTTGAAAGGGTATAATGGTTCCTGCCTCAAGCAAGGGAGAAAATTTTCATTCCTTGTTCTTGTTTTGAAGGAAGTCACAAATGATTTTTGTACAAGGATGACATAGGCTTTCCATTATGCCTTAATCATGAAAGTGATTTTTTTTCTTTATACAAAAGTAATAACCAAGCACAATTTATTAAGATCTGTCTCGTGTAGAATAATGTTTATTAATTTGTCATAAAACCTATCCGAACAGAAAAATGAAGATTTATAATCTCTGCGAATCAGTTAACATCGAAAAATATACGGGATAAAATCAGATAAATTTGATTTGTTGATATATTAAATCCATTTTTAACATTATCAGATAAAATTGAAAATATTTAAAATTAAATTAAAATCAAAATTAAAATGTATTATATAACATATATTTGAAAAAAAAACAAACTAATCCTATATTGGTTTGTTAGTATTTTTCCTGTTTTCTACTAACAAGTTTCGTTTGTTATGTTCTTTTCCCCTTTTACTATACATAGAGAAAATGTTTAATGTGAATTTACCAATAGAATTTTAATACAGGTTTTTTTTTCTTTTGTAATCTTCTTTTCTTTTTCTCTATTATTATAGTTATCATATTTATATTTTATCATTATCTATTATTACCGGTGTAAATTAATGAACTTTACAATAACAATTTACACTGTTGTTGATAAATTGATATAAAGAATTATATAGTGACAATTTTAAAATTATATAATCAATTTATTACATCAGTTGTATAATAATCAATATAAAAAATATTTTTACATCACTTGAAATCCAAACCGATGTGAATAATTTACTTTTTACATTGAAAACTGATGTCGATTTCCTTTTCCTGAATCATAACGCACTTTCATTGCTCTTTCACTTACACATAAAGGACACTAACATCTTTGTTTTCCATCTTCTCCTTTTCTCTTTTGTTTTTTCATTGCCCTTTCACTTACACACAAAACACGCTAATATCTATTGTTCTTTTCTTGTTTCATGCTGCATCTTTGTTCTCCCAGTATAAGCCATTGTTCTTAGAATCCCTAAAATTTAAGGTAATATTTTATTTCTTCGTCATCACCATTAATATCTTGCTCTTTATTTCTGTGATTTTCCTTATCATTATTTTTTTATTAACTTGGAGCCGTTTGAGGTTGGAAATTTCGTCTTCTCTATGAACGTTATTCATCTTCAAAAGAAATAAATAAAGGTAATGACAAATAATTTCTAAAATTTATCACCATTATATTTATTCTTGATATTGAAAATATGCATTCAAAATGTTATGAATAACAGTTTAGGATTTCACTTGAACCAGTATTTTTCAAAAATTTAAATAAAATTTATAATGATAAATTTTTTAACTTTTAGTTCTGGTTTTCGTTGTTCCTTGATACTCCTTTTAGGATGGGATTAGAGTAAATTATGACAAAGTTGTTCTTTCAACTACTGAATGCTACGAAGGAATTTTCACAAAGCTTCCCAGTATATGACCAAGTGCTTTGCACAGTATCATTATCGATCTCGGCATCCTCCTTGTGTATGGTATAGAAGCTATGACAATGACAATGATTTTGCGGTACAACTTTGTATCATGAGTTTCTACATTATAAATGATATGTAAAATCTTTCATATCATTATAACATTTATTCAAATAAAATCCTTCCATAATTTTTTGTTTATGCTTTCTCCATATCTCTTATGTGAAAACTACTACATTTGGTTCCATGCAATGAAGATAAGTTTGTTGACTAAAAATAAAGTAGGATTCATGAATGACATGATTTAAGAACCTAAAATATAGTGATCAACTAGGTTTGATTTTAAAAAATATGATCTTAAGAATCGATCCAACAAAAATTAGATTTAATAAGTTTGATCGGATAGAATCTAAGTTGATCCAATTGTATGAAAATTCCTAAATTAGATTTTGTTAAAAAAGGTTGCGCCAAACTTTCTTGATAAAATTTAGGGTTTGGATTTTATACCTTGAGCCTAAATTAAATCTAACTATTGTAACTTGATTTGACCAACTTTGAGCCATGCTTAATTTGTAAAAACTTGCAGAAAAATTTTAGAAATTGAACTTTTCTTCCAGCTTTGATATAGTTTTAGGAATTCAAATTGGATTTAAACTTGCACAGGCTGCTTCATTAAAACTCTCGATGCACACTACACTAACTTACTTTGGATCGAAGAGCACATTTTGCTATCTCTAACCTATTGGCTCAAACCCTGAAGAGATGATAATTATTACAAGCGAGTTTTGGTGGAAACATAATGATAATAAGTAATAACATCTATTTTTATGTGCAATGTTCTAAGAAACCTTTAACATTACATTAAATTTATTTTCATTCTCAATTTTCATAATACAATGAAATATGATACAATATATGGTGGAAACATAATGATAATAAGTAATAACTATTTTGATTTTTTATCAAAAATATTTATTTCATTGTTTCAATAAATTATAATTGATTTGGATCTTATTTAGTTCTATAGAGTGAATGTTTTTGACCGATGAAACTTGTTTTTTTTTTTTTATAGTTGTATCAACCAGTATTGTAAAACTTGAACTGGTTATTAAGTTGGTTGAGGTTGAACCAATAGTTACTAATTAAATTAATATTTACTTGTATTCGGAATACATCTATGTTTATATTAATTATTAATTTATATTTTAATATAATAATAATAATATTACTATTATTAAACGTTTCAACCATATAAATTATATTGTATATTTTATTATTTCAATCTAAGTTTAAATATTAAATAACTAATTTAATGTGATCTAAGCTACAAGAATAAAAAATATATATAAAATCTAGGATGGCTAATCTCCTTAAAATTTAAACAACACTATAATGTTGAATTAATATATATATATATATATATATATATATATATATTACAATATATTAATATTAGATATCAAACTTAAAACTTATAATAATTTAATAATTTTTTATAAAATATAATATTTATAAATTTAATTGTTAAATTATATTATAATATTTTTATAATTATATATATTAAATTTTAAATAATTTAAATATTTATAAGTATTTTATTTAATTACTAATATTTATAATTATTTAGATAATATATTAGATATTTTTATATTATAAAATATTTATTAATTTTTTATTATATAAATTTGATAAATATGATTAACTTAATAAAAAAATTTAAATTAATAATTAAATTAATAAATTTTATATTTTATAAAAATTGTTAAAATTATATAAATTTACATTTAACATATGATCTTAATATATTATAATTATATGTGTGTGACATTAAAATTATAGTGGACAATATTGAGGTTTTAGTTGTTAGAGTATTTTATTTATTAAAATACTAAATAACTAGTAAAGGTAGAAAAAAATTTAAAACTAAACGTTAAATTATCAATTAGTACTATGTAAGGTACAACTGTAATTAATTTTGTATTTTTAAATTTTATCTAAAAATACATCCAAGACATCATGGCTTAAAAAAATATAAATGAAATATTCTATAGCTAGACTAACACAATTAATAAAAGTTTAAGAGTTGAGATATTAATGAAAGTTTAAAAGTTAAGATGTAAATTTAAAAATAAAATAAAGAAGAAGGATGATTTTGATAACTTTTAAATTTATTTATTTATTTTAATCATCACAACTTATTCAATTCATCTAAATCGTTGATATTTGCATAATTCAATGTGTTACATATGTTTTACTAGTTTAATAATATAAGTAAATACGTACTTGAATCAATTTTGTTAACATTATTTTTAACATGTTAATACTATTGATAAGTGAAACAATTTGTTATATTTTTTTAAAAAAATAATAATAATAAAGAATGATAAAAATAATAGTGCTAAATTCAAACAAACTATTTACAGTTATAGAGAATGATAGAAATAATAGTAACAAATTGAAACCAATAAATAGTGAGTGGAAATGGCATCTTTGATTTGTTAGCGATTGTAACATTTATATTAAGAAAAATTAATATTAGCAACCCGTAAAAATAATCAATTCAGTCGCTAAATGATTGAAAAAAAATAGTTACAACAATTCTAGTTGTAAAGTGGTTTAATAATCAAATTCTGTAATTGATTGTAAAAATGTTTAAATTAACGATAGATTTATTTGGTAAAAAACATAAGTAAAATTAGAAGTAATTTTGGTTATACAATAAATTATAAGCGATCAATTTATTAACCAAATTTTCAATCATTAAATTTGGTTACTAAAATCTGTAGTTAAATTGGTTGCTGTTATGTTTTAGTCGTGATCAATTTTGCAATGAAATTCTTTATTATTAAAACTGGCTGCTAAATTTGATTGATGTTTGTATTAAAAGATATCAATTTTGTAACTAACTTTTTAATTACTAAAATTTGATTGATGTTTATATTAAAAGATCAATTTTGTAACTAACTTTTCAATCACTAAAATTGATCACAAATGTAGTCACCGTATAATTGTAATTGATTGTAATTGAGATAAAATTTGTGATTGAATTTTTTATTGCAAGATCGATCATTAAATTTTTTTTAGGTACAATTTTTAGATTCTTGTTTTTTATGTAAATTGAATGAAATAACCTATTTATATCAATCCTATAGATAATAATTATCTAAAAAAAATAAATACTAAAATAAAATATCATTAAACAAACAAGCTGATAAAAGTAACATAATATTCATACATGTTTAAGTCCATAAGAATAAGTTCATCTAATATGTGGAGATAATGAGAATACAAATGAAAAGTTGAATGTAAAATAGAAAATTCTATAAAATGTACATAACAAAATTAAGGAGGTGGATGACTAAGGTTAGGAGATTCATTACTATCACGATGATCATTGACCGTAGCACCCTTTGTTATTCATTTCTAGTCAAGCTTATGAATGTAAAACTAGATGGAAATCTTAAATATTGCATAGTTTTCTTTGATGACTAACTTATTTGGTATGATAAAGCTGAGTTGTTTGCTTATCCAACTTTGACTTTGTTTGAGAAAGCTTATTTGTTTTCTTATCCAGCTATGATTTTGTCTGTTACAACTCTTCATTCATGTTAGTGAGATGATCTGTTCATGGTCAGTTTCAACATTAATACTAGACTGAGTACAATTGATGGATGAGGCCACAAACTCCTCACCCAAGTAGCCCATGTACATATCCTTTCGTATTCCGTCCTTCAATAACATAAAAAAAAACGTCGTCAAAGATCATAGAAAGTTCAATAGATACATGTATATTGTCTTGAAGGGATTTGGCTCATCGACGAACAAATTCCTTCTACAAAATATGATTAAATATACATGAAAGATGGAAAACAATTCTAACAAATCCAATTCAAGCTTCTACCTTCGTTCATCCATTCACTTAATATTAATGGCTCCCAAGGATTATATATTGACCAAGAATCTCGTCATATGATTTTAAAAGACAAATAAATTCACTCAACTTACATTCACCCCACCGGCTGAAAACTCCAACGTTCACCCCATTAGTAAGTTATTTTTATTTTCCAGAGAAGATTAATGGAAGGGGCACAATGCATATAAAAATTCTCTCAACTTAAAATAACATCAACAAAACATAAATAGTAACAACCAAGATAGAATGAAACAAATAAATAAGAAAAGTGAAAAAGAATAACATCAAAAGAAAGAGAAAGAGAGAGCACTAGGAGCATCAACTAATATCCAAAATATGGTTGGGTTTTCACTCGCCCCATGTTAAGTAATGTTTCAATTCCACATGCCTTCATAAAAGGAAATAAGATATCGAAGCACAAGTAAGAGTAGAAAGTCATAGATGAGTTTAATTGAAAAAAAAATTTGGCACCCATTTATATACAATATCTTCGCTTTAAATGATCATAGACAATGGGTAACACAAACCACACCAAGAATCACAAATTCACTTTCCATAAAGTAAGAGGAAGAATAAACATGGGAGAATGAGAAAAAATAGAGCTATGTTTCTTTTGTTTATGGTCCACAAAATGAGAAGAAGGGGAAAACAAAATCAACAACGGAAGGAATTAAATTTTTTAAGATTAAATAGATCGGTCTCCAAATCGAAATCAATAATTTAGTTACTGAATTTAGCTACACATTTTATGTTTTTATTTTGAGACCGAATAATTAGTTACTAATTTGGTAGCTATAAAATTCAATAAAACTCGTTTACTATTAATAGCTGAAATTATATAATCACAAAATTCGATTGTTAATCATATATTTTTTTGTTGTGTCCAATTAACTGTGTTGGAGTCACCAAAATCTCTAGCTATAGAACAAGTGATAGACAACTAAGATGGAATGATGATAGACTAGGTATGACTTTTTGCTTTCCTTAGGGTTAATAAAAAGGTAAAGGAGAATGAATGCTATAGGAAGAATAAAGTGTTATTTTATGTTTTTCAAGTGTTTAGTAAAGAAAAAATTATTAAGCGAATGAAGAGGTTGTAATACTTAATAATGTTAAGTAAAGTAGATAATTATTATTAAGAGAGTTGCATAGAGTTAATGAAAGGGAATGATGCAAAGTTAAAAAGACCTAAATTAATTTTTTAAAAAAACTATATCAAATAAAAAATTAAAGTTAAAAAACTAAATTAAGTATAAATTTTACCAATAATTGTTAAATATATACTTTGAGGATTAAATTAATAATTTGTTTTTTTAGAAGAGCACTAAAGTTTAAGTTATATAATTTTGGATAATTATACTAAATTTTTATTCTAAGTTAAAAAATAAGTAATACTTTGACTTCTTTGATTTGAACATTACACTCAATTTTCTTATAAATTATATGTATTACACCTTTATTTCTCTCATAAAAAATAACATGAATCTTTATTGATATGGGTAGTAAAATAACTTAAATATTCTTTTGAACATCACCTCCTTTTCTATAACCTTATTCTTTTTATTATACACTCAATCTCATCTCTTTTCAGTTTTAGTTCCATCTTCTCAAATTTTAGGTTTCTAAAATTTGGATTAAAATTATCAAACTTCAAACTAGTATGGAAAGTTAAAGATCTCTTTTTTATTATTGTGAAGGCTTCGTTTGTAGAATTGTTATTTTATATAAATCAAGAAACAAATATTGCAAAGGCTTAAAATATAATGGTGTTGTAAAGGCAACATGTTAAAACTTTTCTAGTGATATGATGGATTAGTGGTCAACATTTCATTTGGTTTACAATATGTGACAATTTAAGTTTAGTTTAAGTTGTTGGATGTATCAGTGAAGCTTTGATTTTTCATATTTGTTATTCACACAGGTTAATAGTGATGGGAAGGTTTAAAAATGAATGGTTGGTATTGTGTGCTAAGAGGTTGTTGCAAAAAGAATTGCTAATATATGTAATGGTTTATTTTGAGATATGGTAAATTAGAGAAGGCGTAATGGTAAATATCAAACGTTTTAAAATACGCTGATAAAATAAAAAAATTGTTTGACGTATGTGACATTTAGATGATAACGTCACTAGATAAAATGTAAGGTCTATCAATTATATTACAGAGTTGCATGTAATCTTTGAACCAAATTACAACTTTTTATGTTTTTTATAAATAAGGTAATATTTTATAAATAAAAATAAAAATAAAAAATAATTTTACAAATTAAATGTTACCTTAATTTTTTAATAAAACCATTAAAATGTATTTTTTAAAAGTATCCATTAAATCTTGAACTTAGGAAAGAATTATTATTTTTTAATTAAAACAAGAATAACATTTTTAAACCCTTGTTTTTTTATTCTTCCTTTTATTTTTTTATTTCTTTAATATTATTTTTTAATCTACCCCTATCTTTTTTAATTTTTTCTATCTTTCACATCTCTTTTATTCTTCTGTGTTGTTTTGTTCCTTAATTTATTTTCTCTTACAATTTTACTTTCTTTCATATTGGTATCCTTCATTTGAGTGGCACTTTTCTATTTTTTTTCTCGCATATTTATTCTGGTTTAAGTAAATTTTTACACTATTTATTTATTTTTTACGTGCAAATTTAAAATTCTAAAAATATTTGGTGCAATAATCTTCTAAATTTAAAATTTTAAAAGGCATTTACACTAAATTAGAATTATATTTTGAAAATATAAATATTTTAAGTTCCAAAATTTATTTTGGAAAAGTATATATATGATTAACTTTTGGAATTAAAAGTTTTATGGTATTTTACAACTTAAATTTCATAATGTATATTGTGATAGGCATTTTAATTTTAAAAGTTTTACAATATTATAATATTTAAATTATGAAAGCTATGTAGATTTTTTTAAAATTAAAAATTTATTAATAGAGATATATTTTATTTTATTATTAATATGAATTGGTTATTGTTTTGAGAGGTATGATATGAACTAGGAAAGGTACTTTACGATGAAGGTTAAGATAATGTATCAGACCAACAACTTTGGTAAGAAAAGAGCATGCTTATGTAGTTAAGTATGAGGATGTTAAGATTAAGGTTAATGTTTTTCTAGAAGAGGACATTACATGACGCTCAAATGTGCATATGCAGGACCAAACATTTGTCAGTGGTTTTCTTAGTAATCTTGAGGATAGTGTTATGCTTAGATTATGCCAAGAGTACGTGATGATTTTTCTATGCTATCCTGAAATAACTTTTTTAATTTTGAATGTGCGCTCTCAATCCTATAAATATATAAAAATTTTAAAATAATTACAATTATCAATAATATATAACATAAAATATAGTTAAAATTAAAATATATCCATTACTTATTATTTCCAAGATGCAATACCTTATCTATCAAACAAATGATAATTTTTTTCTTTTGAGAAGCCAACATATTTTTAATCATATAGTTTATAAAAATCGAAAATCTTAAACAAATATCTATCAATTTACTCAAATAATCTTCATAGTCACCCTCAACCCTCTAAAAAAAAAATTTCCTAGCACTAATCCATCCATCCATTATCCTAATCTTATTCCTCTATCAAATATAATAACTTGTATTTAGTCTTCACATTCTTAGCAATATAGAATTGACACGGTAAAAAAGGAGACAATATACAGGGGAGTTAAATGTGATGTTGTAGAAAAATTTTAAAATTTTCAAAAAAATGCACTTTAATGTAAGACAATAATCATCGTAAGATAGTAGAAGAAAAGTGAAGAGAAACACATAAAGATTTATACTAGTTCACTCTTATCAATCTAAAAGTTACGTCTAGTTCTTATTATTCGACAACAGGTTCTTTCATTATTGAAAGATAGTACAAACTCCCAAAAAATACCCCCAAGAATACATATTAGTCACCTCTTATCTAATTACACTATTTTCTTAATATCCAAAGTATAGAAAAAATAAGTGCAATAAATGCACCATAGGTTATGAGTAGATAAAAACACTAAGAGTTTACCTTTTTTATGTTTCGTCTTTGGTTAATAAATTTCTTTTTAATATAGGTAAAGATAAAATAGTCATTGAGAGATGAGAGAGTTTGCAACATCTTCTCGATGTGCATTGATTGCATGACCTTGGTTTAGGAGAAAACTAGTTATTGGTCAGTTATGGTTTATGCAACAAATGATCTTTTCACTTGTTTTTTACTTTTCCTAACAAAATAGTATTTTTTTTTTAAGCTTAAGTCATCTTTATATGTAAAGTTTAGTTGTTCCTTTTGTCGAACAATAGTTTAAAAATAACTTTTGTTTGTGAGGAATCTATTAGACAAGCTTGTAGTGAATTTCTCTTTTTCATCAAGATATTAAAACATTTGAGTTATCTTAAGATGCTAAAATTTGTATACTTATCCAAGTACATAAATTTGTATGCATATTTTTTTTATTAATTAAAATGTTAAAAAATTACTTAAATAATTATTGTTGCGTGACTTAGTTTCAACAGACATAATAAATAAGTTACATTTAAAAAAAACTTTATATAGCATTCATAAAAAAATATCTTATCTTTGTTGTTATAATCTCTTCTTATATTTTTCATATTTTTCAAGTCAATGTTAATATTGTCTTTGATATTATACTTTCATTATATGATCTAACAATAATCATAAAAAATTATTATCTTTACCTACTGGTCACTCTTAGTTTAATAAATTTTTTTAAAAAAAATACTTTATCATAATAATAATAATAAAATAAATTAAATAATATTATAAATTTATGAACTTAAATTTTCAATGTACCATCCAATTATCATACCAATCATAAAATTAAAACTTTATTCTCCTCTATTCTTTCATCATAAAATAATAAATACAAATCTTATATTAAAATAATTTAATCTCAACTAAAAAATTTTAATTTTACAAATTATTTTTATGTGTTCATTCATTTACTTAAATATAGATATATACTTCGTCAAAATATTCTTAATTCAGAATATTTTTCTTAATGTTTATCTCTAATAATAAACATAACACAACTTAAATAAGAATATTTTTTTCTCTTTCAAAAATTAATTTTAGAACCTTGTAAAAAATATTTCTGGAACTATAATTTTGAAACATAAAAAAATCCTTTCAAAATTTAAATTACAAAAAATAACTTTGAAAATTTAAATTCTGAAACCGTGTTTCTAAAAAAAATTCTAAAATTTATATTCTAATAATATTATTATATGCAGAAAAAAATAATTTTAGCAATTTCACATTGGAAATGGAAATAGCAATTTGAAGGAAAAGGAGCAGCCCATTTTTATGAAAATGTGTTCTGGTTAACACAGCCTTCGGTTTATATGAGGCCCACTACCAAGTAAATAGCAATTTGGGCTTGAAAAACCAACAGCCTCAAGTGAGGGCTTGACTTTTCGCACCCCTTTTTTCTTTTTCACCCCTTTAGTTTTTTAAAATTTTTTTATTACCATTTTACCTTAACACCTTCTCATCTTTTCTGTAAAATCTTTTTCTTTTCCGCAAGTATTCGTCTGTTCCGCAAATTAATTTACGGAATGTAATTTTTTGTTTTCCGTAGATTAATTTACGGAAGGTTACATTTTACATTCCGTAATCTAATTTGCGGAACAAAAAAATTACATTCCGCAAGTTTATTTACAGAATACACTGATGTATTCCGTAAACTAATTTGCGCAAAGCGTTTAACGTTCCGCAAATTAGTTTGCGGAATACAAAGTCCGTTCGTCTTCTCCGATGCTCTTTTGACGTTTCTCCGAGGTTTATTTTCTTAGCTTTTTCTCTCATCAAAGCAGAACCTATATGGATTCAATTAACAAGGAAGAAGATGTAATAATGGAAAACAAAAATAAAAAAAAAAAATTTAATAAACAAAGTTCTTTTTTGTCTTTTCACTGAAAAAGAATGTTAGATGAGGAAGTCATAATATATGGCCCATATCCAGAGACTTCTGGTTGTGGTTTCGAAGGTCCAGAATGTTTCCCAGTTCTCAA
Source organism: Canavalia gladiata (assembly GCA_037954105.1). Taxonomy (NCBI): domain Eukaryota; kingdom Viridiplantae; phylum Streptophyta; class Magnoliopsida; order Fabales; family Fabaceae; genus Canavalia; species Canavalia gladiata. The sequence continues at coordinate 70,615,214 of CM075658.1, forward strand.
TCAATGGATGAATAACCTCGAGACTTCTAGAAATTAGTAATATCCAAGGATATATCTGGAAAGTACCAGATTACTCTTTCACTTCATTTAAATACCCAACGTGTCCCTTCCTGAACATCAGCAAAGCAACTGAAGATAGTTTAAGCAGTTTTGTGTTCACAATTCGCATTACAACTACAATTTCTAGCATTCCAAATCGCACTTTGGAGAACAGAAAATGTCGCTAATTCCAAGTTTCTTCGGTGGCCGAAGGAGCAACGTCTTCGATCCCTTCTCTCTCGACGTTTGGGATCCTTTCAAGGATTTTCCTTTCCCCAATTCTCTTTCTGCTTCTCTCCCTGAATTTTCTCGGGAGAATTCTGCATTTGTGAGCACACGTGTGGATTGGAAAGAGACACCAGAAGCACACGTGTTCAAGGCTGATATACCGGGGCTGAAGAAGGAGGAAGTGAAGGTAGAGGTTGAAGATGATAGGGTTCTTCAGATTAGCGGAGAGAGAAACGTTGAGAAAGAAGATAAGAATGATACATGGCATCGTGTGGAACGTAGCAGTGGCAAGTTCCTCCGAAGGTTCAGACTGCCAGAAAATTCAAAAGTTGATGAAGTGAAGGCTTCCATGGAAAATGGGGTTCTCACTGTCACCATTCCCAAGCAAGAGGTGAAGAAACCTGATGTTAAAGCCATAGATATCTCTGGTTAAACTTCTGTTCCCTCCTTCAAAACCGTGTGTTTGTTGATGTGTTTTAAGGATCTTATGTGTGGTTTTGCACAAGATATGTAATGGCAGGAACGCCCTATGTAATGTAATTGCTAATAAACTCTAAATTTGAGAAAACCTTAAATTTTGTTATACAAGTCTGACCAGATTTGTCATTATGTCAAATGCGAACTAAACATAAGGCCTTGCTAGAAGGTGGAATCACTTTTTATACAAAGATTTCATACGGCAAGAGAGTGATTCTCCTACATTATTAATTATTTTAGTAATCATTAATTATATTTATTAATTATTTAATTAACTATTTTACACATAGTTAATCATATAATTAATTGATTGATTATTATTTTGTCGGATGTGGTGAAGTATGGATACTGTTCTTACCATTGAGAATAGTTTTCGTACATTAATATGCCGCAAGCAGTTTACCCTGTGAGCGACCATAGGTGGAATTTGTTTTATTTTTTATTTTAAAAATTATTAATTATTGAATAAAAAATATAGATAAATAAATAATATTATTAAGAAAAAAATAATGTTTTACTAACAACGTCAAATCATAAAATAAATATTGAATAATATAAAATATTACAAAAATAATATGTATAAATTATTTATCTTAAATATTATAATTAAATAATATATAAAATAAAAATTTATATAATTATATAATATTTTTTATATTAAAATTATCACACTACATTACTACTTTAAAAATTCTATAATTATCAATATAATATTTAATTTTATTCTGTTTTAAAATTTTAAATTTATATTATTTTAATATAATTTATTTTTTATTAACTTTTTAATTATAATAAAATCATAAAATAGAATGACTTGATTTATTTTTATAACTGTTTTTAAAATCTAAAAATTAAAAATTGAAATGTTTTAATTTTTAAAATTAAAAATTAAAAATTATCCCAAATAAAATCTAACTTAATAAATAATTTAATTTTTAAAATATTAACCAATATAGTTATTAATTTCAATTGAGAGGGGTGGTAAAAAAATAGGAATACTACATAAAATTGTACGAATTTTCGAACTGCTAACGGGGTAGATGCCAAAATATAGTATAATTCGCATGCTATAATGAATTTAATCTGGATTCCAGAAAAGAAAGAGAATGGGTGTGTCCAAAAATATATAAGAATAATAGTTTCATATATATATATATATATATATATGATAATATATATAAAAATAAATTTTTAAAATAAATATTTTTTATTTTATTTTATTTTTTTATATGTATCAAAACTTGTTTATGCACTTAAATTTTGGTTTTTGTTTCTGAATTTTAAAATTATTTATTTAGATTCTTTATTTTTTAAATACATTAATTATGACTTCTTATCTTAACACAAATTACATTAAATTAAAATAAATTAACAATTATTAAAAGATTATAATTAAGATATTTGATAATTTTTTTTAATAATAGTTAATCTTATTTGAGTTAATTTCAAAAATTATAATTAAAATATTTTAAAAAATAAAATATTTAAACTAAATATTTAAAATTAAGAGACAAAAATTAAAATTTAATAATTTTAAAAAAAATTAAAAATATATTTAACTTATTGTTTATTTAAATTAATATATATCTTTCAAATGTTTTCTCTACTTTAAAATAATAAAACTATTAATTCTTCTTATATGTGTAGTACTAATAAAAATTGATTTGATAAATTTTATAATTTTAAATTTTTTATTAAAATATATTTTTTAAAATACTTTAAATTTAAAATCCTTTTAAATCGTTTATATAAATAAATTTTGAATTTATATATTTATATTTTCATCTTATAAGTTTTAAGTTTGTAATTTTTTTTAATAAATTACTTATATATATTAAATTTATTTATTGACCTCTTTGTATTATAAATTTTTTTAAAAATTTATAAATCTAATAGACTTACAAAAATCAGATTTAAATAATAAAAAAGTATATAATAAATAATAAATTCAAATTTAAATTTAAATTTTAAACAAATCAAATTTAAATATTTAAAATTTAATTTAATTTAACCTATTTATATTTTTAATAAATACTAGAAATGAATTTTAACGGAAACACAATAATAATGTGTAATGATATAGTAATTTTAACAAGCAAGGTTTGAATACTCTATAACACTAAATTAAATTTATTCTTGTTACATAATTTTTAAGTATTTGTTCTCTGAACATTTTTCATACCATTAGTTTCCATAATACTATGCGATATGATAAAATGTGCTGCACAAACAACTTGATGTAAAGTATTTTGGTTTATTTGATCAAAAATATTTATTTCATTGTTCCATTAGATTAGAATTGATTTTGATCTTACTTGATTCTACAAGAATGACAAGTAATATATATATATATATATATATATATATATATATATATATATATATATATAGATATAGATATAGATATTATTGCTTATAAATTTATATTTTAATATATTATTTATTAGAATTTAAGAATGTCGGAAGTTCAAACATCTTTAAAATTTTAATAATTATGTAAACTTAAATTAAATATATATAATTTTCATATAGTTATTTGTCTATTTTAATCTGCAGAATGATCAACATTCAAACAGTTATAACAAACCTCTGGAATGATTTCTTAAAGTATGGCATTATGCCTTTAATGGATGATGTTAAGGCTCTAGCTTCGAGAGCATTCCACTTCTTGAAGCTTTATAGTTAGTTAAATCATCAACTGATATTGTATGAGGTATAATTACAATTATCTTTATATTTTCTTCAACTTGCCTAAAAAATCATGGCTTAACGGAACAAAAATGTGATGATTCAGACAAAACAAGTGGGCTAACAATAATGGTGATCACTGGTAGTTATTATCCATTTTAAAAAACATTTCCTTGATAATTATTCATTTTAAGTTTACTTTTACATGTACTAGAAATAAGAAAATCAATGAATGCAACGTAGATGGTACAGTATTTAACAAAGACTTTTATGAAGCCCATTAGAAAGGAAAATGAAATTTGGGCTTGAAAACCCAAGTCAGACGAACCTAGAGACTTCTGGATGTCCAGCATGTTTCGGAATTTTAGTAATTAATTAATTACATCCATGGATAAATAGGATTTTCTAGAAAGTACCAGATTACTCTTTCACTTCATTTAAATACCCAACGTGTCCTTTCCCTGAAGATCAAAATAGCAACTGAAGACAGTTTAAGCTGTTTTGTGTTCACAATTCACATTACCACTTCAATTTCTAGCATTCCAAATCGCATTTTAGAGAACAGAAAATGTCGCTAATTCCAAGTTTCTTCGGTGGCCAAAGGAGCAACGTCTTCGATCCCTTCTCTCTCGACGTTTGGGATCCTTTCAAGGATTTTCCTTTCCCCAATTCTCTTTCGACTTCTTTCCCTGAATTTTCTCGGGAGAATTCTGCATTTGTGAGCACACGTGTGGATTGGAAAGAGACCCCAGAAGCACACGTGTTCAAGGCTGATATACCGGGGCTGAAGAAGGAGGAAGTGAAGGTAGAGGTTGAAGATGATAGGGTTCTTCAGATTAGCGGAGAGAGAAACGTCGAGAAAGAAGATAAGAATGATACATGGCACCGCGTGGAGCGTAGCAGCGGCAAGTTCCTTAGAAGGTTCAGATTGCCAGAGAATTCAAAAGTTGATGAAGTGAAGGCTTCCATGGAAAATGGGGTTCTTACTGTCACTGTTCCCAAGCAAGAGGTGAAGAAGTCTGATGTTAAAGCTATAGATATTTCTGGTTAAACTTCTGTTCCCTCCTTAAAAAATCGTGTGTATTGGTTTCCTCTAAGGATCTCTTATGTGTGATTTTGCTCAAGATCTAAATAATGTGTGCTATGTGTGGTAATTGTAAGAATATTTAATCTCTTGATCTTGTTGAAAAATTCTGTTTATCAACTCTAATTTGTAATAGTATCTTAGAATTTTGTTATATCTGTGGTAGCAGGTGCAACATTATAATGTGTGTGAGTGAGTGCCATTATAATTTTGGTTGAAAAATTAATTTTTTATTTTTTAATATAAAATAAATATTCTAATAAAAATATATAATTAAAATTAATTTATGTATATATTAAAAATATTTAATGATTTAAAATTAATTTTATTTAACGAATATTAAAAGTGTAACAAAAGATAAGATCTTGCAAAGTATTAAAATATTTTATCTAATACCTCTAATATTAAAATATGCAATTTATTATTTATTGTTTGTTTTTAGGTACCTTATCACCGATAATTTATTTACAGTCAAGATCAATCAATAATTTTTAAAATAGTAATCAATATAGTTATGAAAATTATTATAACTAATTTAATAATAAAGGATTAAAATAGTTTATATAAAATTTTAAATTTAAATTTTATTATTGTTGTACATAAAAAATATTAATTTTCATTCACTGTGGACAGTGGTGGTTAAAAATAGAAAAATACCAAATAAAATGGTCATGGATTTTAAAGATGCTAACGGAATAAATGCTAATAGATGTTGCAATTCATGTTATAATAAATTTAATTTGGATTCAAAAAGAGAGAAAAAAAAAAGTAAAAAAATTGTGAACAAAATTTTCTTGAGATATGAATAAAGAGACAAAGAACTACTGTAAATGAAAAATGATTGTTATATCCAAATATTTGCGGTTGTTAAAACCAACCAACACAATCGGTTGTAGAAATATGGGAATCATAGAAAATGAGGTTCTAACTGCACTGTTTCCAAGGAAAATGTCAAGAAGGCTGATGTTAAGACCATACAAATTTGTGGTTGTTGTTAATCTGTTCTCGTATTTTGGGAGGGGTTTATTCAGCTTTTCTTTGTTGTAAATTGTAATGCTCCTTGTGTTGCGAGTAAAAATAAATGGATTGTTGGTGGTGAGACATTCCTGTGAATGAATCTAATATTTAAGTGGACAGAGTACTTAGACAGAGGTTAAGGGCATGCATGAAAAGTTCAGAGTGACAATGAAAAATAATTATTTAGAGGAAATTGTGTTGCCTAGTTCGAATAAATGCTTCAAGAATATTTTGAAACACGAACAAGTTCTTAATGGGCAAGTCAAGAGAGATCTAAACTTAGCTTGTACACCGAGTGAAGTACAATTCAGTTAACTTTTCATTCAGTGTTCTATTATTGCCCCTTCTCCAGCTTACCTGCATGTTTAAATAACATAAAATTTTATTCCTAGGAGATACCGTAGAAAGGGATGATAACATCTGTTATACTGCTATAAAACAAAAGAGTTCAACTAACTCCGGTCTAACAGGCCTGCTTGCTTCCATTCTTTGGATTTTCAGAGATCAGTTTCATGTTTCAATAAAAATGAAGGCGTATAGTTACTGATACCAAACGGTAATTCGCGGATTACTTTAAAGTACATCATTAAACACTACAATAAATTGTCCATATTCATGAACTGAACCAGGAGAACAGGATTACAAAATAGACCACAGCCAAATATAATTTTTCAAGGGCCACTGGGGACCCAACATCCACACGAGTTCAGAAACATATAACAAAGACCTGCTGGAGGTTTCCACATACTAGACTCTACAAGAGACCTACGGGACTTTCACAAACTTAAAACCCACACACAAATACGGAAAAACAAACTGAAGAGTAGACTCCTTATCTTTGCCCTTAACATAATCGATGAACTTTCAACCTCCAGGATAATAGTCTTTCCCGTCGAAGTCTTCACATACCTCCCCTCAGACGAAGGACAAGGTGAAGGGTGGACTCCTTCTGGATGTTGTAGTCTGCCAGAGTGCGTCCATCCTCAAGCTGCTTTCCAGCAAAAATCAACCTTTGCTGATCGGGGGGAATACCCTCCTTGTCTTGGATCTTGGCCTTGACATTGTCAATTGTGTCTGAGCTCTCCACCTCCAAAGTAATTGTCTTTCCAGTCAGGGTCTTCACAAAAATCTGCATACCACCACGTAGTCGCAAGACAAGGTGGAGAGTTGATTCCTTCTGAATGTTGTAATCAGCCAATGTTCGGCCATCTTCAAGCTGTTTTCCAGCAAAAATAAGCCTCTGTTGGTCTGGAGGGATACCCTCTTTGTCTTGAATCTTGGCCTTGACATTGTCTATAGTGTCTGAGCTCTCCACCTCAAGAGTGATGGTCTTTCCAGTGAGGGTCTTGACAAAGATTTGCATACCACCTCTAAGACGGAGCACCAAGTGAAGGGTGGACTCCTTCTGAATGTTGTAATCAGCAAGGGTACGCCCATCTTCAAGCTGTTTGCCAGCAAAAATGAGACGTTGCTGGTCTGGTGGGATGCCCTCTTTGTCCTGAATCTTAGCCTTGACATTGTCAATGGTATCAGAGCTCTCCACCTCAAGGGTGATAGTCTTCCCGGTGAGGGTCTTCACAAAGATTTGCATCCCACCACGAAGACGGAGAACCAAGTGAAGGGTTGACTCCTTCTGGATGTTGTAATCAGCCAGAGTTCGGCCATCTTCAAGCTGCTTTCCAGCAAAGATGAGCCTCTGTTGGTCTGGTGGGATACCCTCTTTGTCTTGAATCTTTGCCTTGACATTGTCGATGGTGTCAGAGCTCTCCACCTCAAGGGTGATTGTCTTTCCAGTCAGGGTCTTGACAAAGATTTGCATTCCACCACGGAGACGGAGCACCAAGTGAAGAGTGGACTCCTTTTGGATGTTGTAATCAGCAAGGGTACGTCCGTCCTCAAGCTGCTTGCCAGCGAAAATGAGACGTTGCTGGTCTGGAGGGATCCCTTCCTTGTCTTGAATCTTGGCCTTTACATTGTCAATGGTATCTGAACTCTCCACTTCGAGAGTGATGGTCTTGCCAGTGAGGGTCTTAACGAAGATTTGCATCTACATTATAAGATACAGCCATCAAACCAATAAATGAATCAATCACCAATTCTTCATCGTGAGTATTACAAAGAGAAAAAAACATAGAACGAAAAGACTACACACAACAGAGGGCTGTGAGCTCAAGATTAGCCAATATAATCAAATTCACAGCAAAAAATTTAAAAAACTTATACATCAAAATCCTCTAAAACAATAAATAAACTGGGGAAACAATCCTAGTTACAAAATTTACTTGCATATTTGTATAAAAGACAGAATTGAAATCCATACAAGAAAAAAAATAGACCTTGATAACTCGATTCCAATCAAGAAACCAACCATACCCAAATCCAGAATAGATGAGAAATATACAGCTGGTTTATCTAAATTCAAGACATTCATAACAGATCTGGCAAATTACACGCCTTTATGACAGATCTCAAGATCAATTTCAACCAACAAATAATTTGAAACAAGCTGGCCAATTAATCAAGAAAAGTTTCAAAAAGACCTCAGCTCGAGTGACCATTGAGATGGTAAAATCATGTACGACGAGTAAGTTCAAAAGAAATTCCACGGACGCGAAAAAATCAAATGAAAATCAAACGGCTTAGCAGCTCAGATGATCGATTTTTAAAAGAACAAGAAATTTTTATAATCGAAACCTTAATTGGAATGAGAAGAAGAGGATATGTACCTTGAGCGCTAGGGTTTTCTTTCTCTGCCACGAAGCGAATGACTATTATGTTTGGGATTGTGGAAATGGCCCTGTGGGGCTTCCTTTATATAACAAAACGATGGGTTGCTTCGTCACGGTAACGGCAAATCTGCTAATCATGTTGTGACGCGTGGACGCATTGGGAACCGTCAACCTTGGCGACGCGGCAATGTTTGGTATATGAGTCATGAGGCAATGTTTGGTATACGAGTCATTTACGGCAACCATGATGAAATGAGAGATAAACGTTCTAACAACTTTTGGAATCTGTTGGCCACTTGCTGTCACCGCCTCCGGTGAAATCAAATAATATATTCAATTTGAGTATTTATTTTTTAATTAAAATCCATCTTTAAGATTTGTTATTTTAGTAAGTCACATAATTCTCCTAAAAAACCACGTATTTTTTACATATTAAATATCTCATAATTTTTTATAATTTTCTGTTTTAAATTTTTTACTACTTTTAAAAGAAACTGGATAACATATAATAATCCTAAGTAAGAATAAAATTACACTTGGAAAGTTGAATGGTAGAAAATTCATGCTTATTTATAGAAAATGATTAATTTTAAATTATTATTTAAATAAAATAAATAAATTTTAGATTTGATTAGATTGATATCTTTTAATTACAAGTTTGTTTGAAATATTATTTTATTAAATTTTATATTTAGTATTGTTTGATTTTATTGTATATACATAATTTATTCATAGCTTATTAATATCATATCAATAAAACATAAGTTTAATTTATTTAAATAATTAAATTTAATTTGAAGTATGAGTTTCTTTATTCAACTAAACAAATGGGTTTATATGAATATTTAATGAAACAAACACAAATACTTTATAAATAGTTAATTTATTTGCATATCTAATCCTAACTTACAAATAATTTAATTTATTTATATCTCTAAACCATACTGCTGACTCAGTTAAGATTAGACATATATCCGATTTGATATTTTAATATATGTAGCTTTTAAAAAAATAATTTTGCTTAAATTTAGTTAATTCTAATTTAATTTTAAATTTTAATAATTATATCAAAATAGTAATTATAAGGATATTTATTTATTTTCTTTTTAATGTTAAAAGGGTTATATTTTTAATTGATTTCTATTTAATGAAACAAATTTTAAATTCTTAACCATAATTTTTTTTAATAAAAATTGATATAATTGATAAAAATTAAATTTATATTATAAAGATATAAGATCAATTTTTACTATTTATATCAAATTATTTTTGGTAAATGATATATAAGTACTTTCTTAATTTTAAAATATGTCTTAATGTGCACTTAAATTTTTTATTAAAAAATATAAATATATTTATTATTATTATTATTATTATTATGATAATATTTTTATATTTTATGAATTTAATTAAAAAACTGATAATATAATTTTTATATTATTATCTAATCATAAATTATTATATTACTAAAAAATTTAAATTTTATAATAATTTTTATAAATTATATATTTTATAATTTATAATTAATTAACAACATTCAAACAATCCTAGTTACAAAATATTTACACTGCAACTATTTTAGTAAGCACTGTGATTTTAATTTTATTTTCTTTTTCCAAACTTTTTATGCCTGTACTTTTGTTTTTTTCATTTTGTTGAAGTTAATCAATATAAAAAATTTCATTCAAACAAAATAAATTTATAATTTTTAAAAGTGAAATAAAAAATATTAATATCATAAATTATATGATAGAAAAATATATATAAAAAAATAATAATTTATAAAAAATATTATAAAAATTAATTATGAAATGGTAATGCCGGTATGATTCCTTTCTGAGGTAACCTAACTTCTTATTCCATCCTTTTTATTAAGTAAAAATTTATATTTTTATTATCATAACTGAAAAAGAAATTGCAACTTGACAGGTTTACTGTACCAGTCACAATGTTATGTTAATATATTGACACTTTTGCATCAATAATTTAAAATTGGAATAATTATTAAATTATTAAAGATCATGGTTCATGATTCATTGATTCAATAATAGTTTAATTAAAATTAATAATAATAATAATATATTTTTAATATTATATAATATATTAAAGAATAAATTAATATAAAATTATTCAAACTGATATTTTATATTAGTATAAAAAAATTATATTTCATATTTTATAAAATAAATTTGTTTTATATAAATATCATATATATATTTTTATTTATTTTTAAAATAATTTTAAAAAATAAAAAATTATGTTAAACTGATTCTACTTAATTCTCAACGTTGTTTTATTTAATTTTTCTACTATTTTATTTAATTTTTTTACCATTCTTTTAAATGCATGAAGTATAGGATAAATAAGTATTATACAAAGTTTTAGAACTAGTTTAATAGATCAAAGTAAATATCTCTTCTTATTATTATTAAATTATAAAAGTTATAGAATGTTTATTGAATAAAAAATTATAAATATTATGAAGCTGTCTTTTAAGTATGTAAATTTTAATTTTAAATAAAATATTTTAATATATTTATTTTTAAAAATTTTAATTTAAATGAATAAATATTTATATATATATTAAAAAAAATTATTAATAATAATAAAAATGTCATGAATATATAAGGATTAGAAATTATAGACCATTATTTAGTTATAAAATTGCACCATAATTTTAGTGAACATATATAATCAATGATTTCTCAATTAATTTATATAATTTTAATAAAAAATTCATGATGTAATATATTTAAAAAATATAATACATGAATCATGATGTTTTCTTTTAAATTAAATAATATATTCTATGCATTATAATAATTTAATTTTTAAATATTATCTAAATTATTTAATAAATAAATTTAAAATTTATTTTAGATCCATAATTTTAATAATATTTTTAAATAAATAAACAAATATATGTACATAAATACCAAATATAAAAAACGAAAGTAGAGTTTTATTAATATTTATTCTAATAACAATAGTTTATAAAGTGAAATTAACTTTCATAATGAATATATGATTTTTAAATTTGTATGGTGGCACGTTCTTAATCAAAAGATCAATTAATGTTAGTTTAATGTTAATATATTTAACGATCATTTTTTTTATTTTTAATATAATTTTTATTAAATAAATACTTAATGTTGATATGTTTATTTCAACTTTCATTTTATTAGCTTTATTTATAAACACTATAACTGAATTATCAGAACATATCTTTAATGGTCCAAAAATCAAATCCACAAGTCTAAATCAAAGAATAAAACTCTTTAACCATATTTATTACGAGAAAGTCTCAAAACATGAAATAAATTCGGCTTGAATAGTATAAGTAGCGGTCAAAGTTTGTTTGACATTCCTTCAAGATATGACTTCATTAGCTAACATGAAAATGTAACTAGATGTTAATTTTCATGAATCAACATAGTTAACAAAGTCAAAATCGAAGAACTCAGTCACCTCTAAACTATCTAAAAATTTATACATAAACATGTAATCTTTCTAGTTCTACAATCGTTAATACCTAAATTACTTTGATATCTTCCTAACATTCCCACAACAAATATAATGTTAGGCTTTGTGAAAACCTAAACATACATTATACTTCCAACAACAAAAAAATATATGAAATATTTTTTATTCTTCTCACTCAAGATCATTCTTAGAACATTGGTTCAAGTTTAATCTATCACATTTTATAACAGACATACACTTGGTGAACAATCACGTGATTTGAAATCTTTCTAAACTTTATTGATGTAGGTTTTCTAAGATAGACCTAAAACATCCCATGGCCTGTCACAATGAATATTAATGTCAATTACATATTATGCATCACTTATATCCTTCATATCAAAATTTGTAGAAAGAAATTATTTCACCGTGTGCAATATGTCTATGACATTTATTGTAAGAAAAATGTAATCTATGAAAGATTATTGGTTAACTTTCTCTCAAATATTTCATTTAATGATCTCACACTCCTACTAATCAAGTCATTTTAAGGAAATTTGACATTTCTTGATTCCATAATCCTAATATTATGAGATGGATAATAAAATTTATATCCTTTGAACCTTTCAGCATGTCCAATAGAATGTCTGCTAATGGTCCTTAGACTTAGTTTATATTTCTTGTAGGTTACTGACACGCTCGTCGTAAACGCGCAAAAATAATTTCTAGATTTCCCCCAAACTATTGGTATAGTATAAGGTGCAACCTAGGTCATCTCCCAAAGACCATTTCAGATTCTTAAGCAAATAAGGAGAAGGTTAGAACAAGGGGATTTTGGAAAGATTTGATATGAAGTTCTAAATGCAAAATACAGAATGAAATTTATTTGACTTAACAATAATCAACTCAAGGAATTCAGAGGCTATTTTCTTAACTAATCATTGATCACTAAAATCATGCATTGTGTTTATCAACCTAGGATCATCTGGAACCCCTACAATGATCCTTGAATTCTCTACTGAGAAACCTCTCAGAATTTAATTGATTATGATCAACAAGATTTAGTAACCACTTAATCTTTTATCTAAACCAATTTCACAATCAGAATTCAGTTGAAGTAAGTAATAAAATGAAAACCTTCAATTAAATTACTTAATTTCTACTCTTCAAACTTTTGGAAAGTGATTTACCAATCAAAAACCAATTATAAATCAATCATGCATTAATCAAAATACGTCAACCGATCAAACTTTGATTAAAGAATAAAATTGAAGAATATAGTGAAGTAGAGTAGAAACCACTTAATAAGCATGTAAATAAAGATCAAGACCTCAAAGTTAAAATGAAAATAGCTTGAATCCTCGAATTGAAACTACAAACCTAGCCTTCCATGAAGGAGGCAAATTAACAACAAAGAAAGAGGCAAATTAACAACAAATAAATCCTAAGCCTTCCATGTAGGAGGCAAAACTAACAAGAAATAAATCCTAAGCCTTCCATGTAGGAGGCAACTAACAATAAAGAAAAACTAAGCCTTCCATGTAGGAGGCAAACTAACAAGAAAGAAAACATAAGCCTTCCATGAAGGAGGCAAAACTAACAAGAAAGAAAGGAAGAAAGAAAGAAAGAAGATGGTATTGGAGTTGATCTCCAAAATTGGTGTGTGTCTCCTCTTGCAAACCCTTCTATTTATAGAGGATTTTTGAGGCATCATCTTCAAAAAGTCACCAACTAGGATATTACTTTTCTACCCTTTTCTTGCTTTCACATGGGCTTTGTTGAAATTGCAAAACACTTTTGAATTTTTGCCACCAATGAGCACAACAATTTTGACTTTCTTGCACCGCAATTTCGGATGTTCACATGTCCAAGTTAGAGCTTGACTTCTGAACAAAAGTTGTAGCCCTGGATCTTAGCTATCCAACAAAGTTGAGTTCATCTCAATATGACTTCTATATCTCAAGATATGGCCGGATCTTTGCACACTGTTCAAATTCCACGTCAGCAACACTATCTCATCTTTTGAGATAATTTCGGAGTCCTAAACATCCAATTTAGAATCTGATCTTGCTTTGTAAATATGGACACTTCTTTAAGCTTTCATTCAAGATAGATTTCATGATTTTTGGATGTCTACAACTCCTATTATGCTCAAAATACTATAATAGTGTCATTTTAATCGGGTAAGCAAAGAAATTCAATTAAACTTCATATGAACCCAAACTCATAAAATATGACAAAGATCACTTAATTGAACATATAAGAAGTCTTAATGAGATAAAAGTGAGAGATAATTATTTATGAAATCTATGCTTATCAAATTCCCCCACACTTATCTTTTGCACGTCTCGGGCAAACTTAAGTTAAGGATTGGTGACTTTTTTTTTTTTTTTTTTTTTTTTTGAAAGAACATCAAAGTTTTGAGTTGATTTCTCAAGAATTCACAAAATTTCATGAAGCATTCTTTCATCACATTTTTGAAATTACTTAGAAAGGCAACTTTAATTTGAAAAACATAGATTGAGAAAGATAAAACCTCACATGATATACTCTGAATCTCTCAAGTGTTTGATTTGGTAAGTGTTTCTCTCAAATTCAATCCATGAAAGATGAACTATCATAGGCTTGCATATCTTCTACTTCTCTACTACTATGTACACATGCAATGCACAAATCAAGAGGTCTTTATTTTGGTTCTAACGGGATTAGAAAGATGAAATGATATATTGAAGAGATACAATGTTAGACCAAGGAAAATGGTAAGGATTGAGAATTGATTGTAAGTGCAAGTGTGAGAAACAGATATCACTTCTTCAATTTTTTTTTATTTTTTTTTTTCAATATAATAGTTTATTTATTAATTTATTGCTTCAGTTTTTTTTTTTTTCAACCATGATATTGATGAACACAACAATAATCTCCCCCACACTTATTGAAACACTTATGGTATGATAAATCCAGTATTCCTCACCTTCTATGGTCAGACAAAGTTGTTTTTTTTTTTTTTTTATTTGTGGTGAGCTAAAAAGAAGAAAAGGCTAATCGGCTCAAAGGGCTGATCAAAGGATAAAATTATATGGTTTAGTTATTTGGCCAAGTGGTTTGTTCAAGAAAAACAGTGCCTCAATCATTTTTGTACAAATCATGTGAAAATGTAGCTTCAAAAAGAATCAATGCAAGTTCTGAAGTAACATATTCCATGGATGAAAATCACACAAGAAAGAAAATAATAATAAGGCTCAAAATCTCACAGGTAATATATTTATGAAATCTAATCTATCCAGTTCAAATATGTGTTGCCAAACTAATTAATCTCGAAATGTAAATCATTTTGCTTCAATTATTTTATGAAATCTAAAGAAAAACATACTTCCACATTCAAATTTTTTTTTTTTAAAAATCATAAGATGCGTATCAAGAGTCAAGTGTAACTCCTTACTCAGCCATCTTACTCAAAGTAAGTTTATGAATCTAACCTAATTTTTTTTTTGTTTTTTTTTTTTTTTGTTTTTTTTTTTTTTTTAATTTTAGATATCGGACCATCTTCCCCCCAACCTATCCAAGACATTGTCCCCAATGTCTTAGATGAAATTTCATATAACAGGAAAAGAAATGTAAGAAAACCATCAAAGTAAGGAAAAGTTATAACCGAAGAGTGGTATCTGGTTCTCTTTTATCTCTGCCATCCTGATTTGGTTGGTTCACCAGCTGCATTGCTTGACTGAGCTCAGATGTAGGATTTTGCAAAATCTCAAGTAGCTGTTCAACAGTTGAAGCAGATACTATGATGTTGCGCATGGATTGTGGCATGAACTCCTGCTCTACTGCATGATCTAAAAAGGATATCAAACCATTATAAAAGCCATTAATATTCAATAAGCCCAAAGGTTTTTTATGAAAATTCCGATAGGCCCAAAATATAATGGTAAAAATTTCTTCCATTGTTCCAAGACCACCAGGTAATGCAATAAATGCATTAGAATTAACCAACATGTGTCTCATACGGTCATGCATGGTTGCAACCTTCAATTCAGTACCCAGGGTGAAGTAGGAGGTGCTCCCATTTTTTAAGCCAACACCTAAGACGTTACACCCCTTTGTGAGTGCAGATCCTGCAACACATCCTTTTAAACCCTGAATCCCTCCCCCATAAACAAGATTGATTTTTCTTGCAGCTAATGCCTTACCAAGGGTAGAAGCTGCATGTTGAAATTCTCCATCCTTTCCAAGGTTAGACCCACCAAAAACACAGATAGTATTGATCTTATCCATATACGGTGTTTCTGTCTTTTTTTTTTTTTTTTTTGAAAAAATATGTCATAGAGGTGGATAATTTATAGGGACTCAATATCAGACAAGGAGATCGCTTGAATAGTGCGGGATCAGGATTTGGTAGCAAAAGTTTGAATTTTTGCTGCAAAAGTTTGAATTTTTGTTGCAAAAGTTTGAATTTTGGTTGCAAAAGTTTGAATTTTGGGTTCAAGGAAAAGGTGAATGTCAGAGGGGAAAGACTTTAAGCAGGGGTGAAAATTTCAAAAAAAACGGTGGCCCAATAAATTGAAAAGACAATGTAAATGACAAACATACACGCATGAGAATGAACAGTAGTTGTGATTGTGGCTCACATCTTCCTCTGGTTTTACGTCCAGTAACGGCTGAAACGCCTTCTAAGAGTCGAGGATGTGCTTCCCATTCAGTTTTCTTGTAAACTGACAACAGGGTCTTTTAAAGTCAGATTCCCAAGACTATAACGTGCTTTTTCCTTACGGAACAGTTCAAACAAATCAAGAAGGACTCCTTGTACATGCCCACTAGGATGCGTCTCAAGAGTCTGAATGATATCATCCAATGACTCCTTACTCAGTCCATCCTTTATGAATTGAATTTTGTCCTCTCGATTTCTTGAAACCATTCCAGGGTTCTTGCATCTTGTGTTACAGGTCCATCTTGCACACCTGTAGCAAACTCCAATTCTTTTTGCCCTTCTCTTCTTTGCATAGGAACTTCTTCCCATACCTGGCATGTTTTTAACAAATGATTCTTGAAATTCACCTGCTAGACGTACCTTAGCTTCAATGATCCAACGGACATCTTCTGGAAGGCCTAAGAGTGTTAATGCTCTCAATCGTTCAAGTCTGCAATTGTAAATGTCTTTAAGAAAATTTCTGGGGAGAGTAGGGAACAAAATTTTGATCCTGGTGAGAGCTTTCTCCATTTTTTTTTCTTAAAACACTCAAGTTATTATTCCTGCAAGCTCAATGTGGTGTAATAGTTGGGATGATTTAAGAGGTGAAGAAGGAAGTTGAGAGATTAGTTGAAACTTATAAGCGAGGAATGTGAGAGAGGGAGAGGGAGAAAGAGAGAGAGAGAAAGAGAGAAAGAGAGAGAGAGAGAGGGAGAGAGAGACTTCTCTTGAATTTATTGCAGGTATGTGGCATTGTGCAAATGCACTTCTTCTACCGTGTGCTTTTGAAAACCTTCGAAAAATGGTTTAAGACGATGTCCATTCACCTTGAAGATATTTTCAGTTACCTCATTTTTTATTTCCACTGCACCATAAGGAAAAACATTAGTAACTACAAATGGTCCTAACCATCTAGAGCGTAGCTTACCAGGCATAAGCTTTAGCCGAGAATTGAAAAGGAGAACTTTTTGTCCAACGGAAAACTCCTTTCTTGCCAACTTTTTGTCATGAAGAGCTTTGACCTTTTCTTTGTAAATTTTGGAGTTTTCGTATGCTTCTAATCGAATTTCTTCAAGTTCCTGCAATTGAAGCTTTCTATGGATTCCTGCTTGGTCTAGATCCATGTTGCATTTCTTTACTGCCCAAAATGCTCTATGCTCTAATTCAACTGGAAGATGACATGCTTTACCAAAGACAATCCTGTAGGGAGACATGCCAATGGGTGACTTGTAAGCTGTCCTATATGCCCATAATGCATCAACAAGGCGCAAGCTCCAATCCTTCCTGTTAGGCTGAACTGTTTTCTCTAAGATTTTCTTGATCTCTCGATTAGAAACTTCAGCTTGACCATTTGTTTGAGGATGATATGGGGTGGAAACTTTATGCATGACTCCATATTTGCGGAGTAGGGCTTCCATTGTGCGGTTGCAAAAATGAGTACCTTGGTCACTAATTAGAGCTCTAGGAATGCCAAACCTGCTAAAAATGTTAGACCTGATAAAATCTGCAACAACTCGAGCATCATCAGTACGGGTGGCTTTTGCCTCCACCCATTTTGAAACATAATCAACAGCTAGCAGAATGTAAACAAAGCCAAAAGAGACAGGGAATGGACCCATAAAGTCTATACCCCATACATCAAATACCTCACAAAAGAGAAGTGGTTGTTGGGGCATCTCATTTCTGCACGAAATACTCCCTATTCTTTGGCACTGCTCACAAGTTATGCATAATCTGTGTGCATCACGAAATATTGTAGGCCAATAAAAGCCTGAGTCTAGTACTTTTCTAGCTGTCCGTTGTGGCCCAAAGTGTCCACCACAAGCTAGGGAATGGAAAAAGGTAAGTACAGACTGAACTTCATGATCTGGAACACACCTTCTAATGATTTGATCACTGCATGTCTTCCAAAGGTATGGTTCATCCCATATGTAGTGTTTGGCATCACTTTTCAACTTGGCAAGTTGCGATTTGGTGAAGTGTTTGGGTATTTCTTTAGCAACCAGATAGTTTACCAAATCTGCATACCAAGGATCTTTCCCGTGCAATTGATAGAGATGCTCTTCTGGGAATGAATCTGCAATTGAAGTTTCTTCACAAGGTTGCTGGATCCGACTTAAATGATCTGCTACAAGGTTCTCTGCACCACTCTTGTCTTTAATCTCTAAATCAAATTCTTGCAACAGAAGCATCCAACGAATCAGTCTTGGCTTAGCATCTGTCTTCTTCAGCAAGTATTTCAAAGCTGCATGGTCAGAGAAGACAATAACTTTAGATCCAAGCAAATAGGAGCGAAATTTATCTAATGCAAACACAATTGCCAAAAGCTCCTTCTCAGTAGTTGTGTAATTTGATTGGGTTGCATCAAGTGTGCGAGAGGCATATGCAATGACATGAGATCTCTTGCTAACTCTTTGAGACAGTACAGCACCAAGGGCATAATTGGATGCATCACACATTAATTCAAATGGAAGCGTCCAATTAGGTGGTTGAATGATGGGAGTGGTTGTCAACCGCTTCTTTAGTTCATCAAATGAATCCTTGCATGCTTGATCAAACACAAATTTGGTATCTTTTTGTAGTAGTTTAGAAAGAGGTTGTGCAATCTTGCTAAAATCCTTGATGAATCTTCTGTAAAAACCTGCATGACCAAGTAAAGAACGTACTTCTCGCACAGAAGTGGGGTAAGGTAGAGAAGTAATAATGTCTATCTTGGCCTTATCAACCTCTAAACCTTTGCTAGATACCAAGTGTCCTAAGACTATACCTTTTGTTGCCATGAAATGACATTTTTCAAAATTCAAAACCAGGTTAGTCTCAATGCATCTGTCCAAAACTTTAGAAAGGCTTTCTAAGCATGCATCAAAAGAAGAACCATATACAGTGAAGTCATCCATAAACACTTCCATGCAACTTTCTAAGAGATCAGAGAAAATGCTTACCATGCATCTTTGAAAGGTTCCAGGGGCATTGCATAGACCAAAAGGCATCCTTCGATAGGCAAAAGTACCAAAAGGACAAGTGAAGGTGGTCTTATGCTGGTCTTCTGGGGCTATATGTATTTGAAAATAACTTGAAAAACCATCTAGAAAGCAATAGTGAGATTTTCCTGCTAATCTTTCCAAAATTTGGTCTATGAAGGGCAAAGGGAAGTGATCCTTGCGAGTAGCTTGGTTAAGCTTCCTATAATCTATGCACACTCTCCAACTGTTTTGTATTCTGGTAGGGATTAGTTCATCATTGTGATTTTTGACTACAGTCATGCCAGTTTTCTTAGGAACTACTTGCACCGGGCTTACCCAATCACTGTCTGAGATGGGATAGATGATACCAGCTGCCAAAAGCTTACCTACTTCCTTCTTTACCACATCTAGGATGGTTGGATTCAAACGCCTTTGTGGTTGTCTAACAGGTCTGGTGTTTTCCTCTAGCAGTATCCTATGCATACAAGTAGATGGACTAATACCTGGAATATCAGCCAAAGTCCATCCAATTGCTTGTTTATGGCTTTTTAAGGTTTGCAGTAACCTTTCTTCCTGTTGTGGTAGAAGGTTCTTTGCTACAATGACAGGAAGCTTCTCATTTTCCCCCAAATAAGCATACTTTAGATGTTCAGGCAAAGGCTTCAACTCTAAAGGAGGTGGTTGTATTATGGAAGGAAGAGATCTATCTGAGATTGAAATGTCTGCAACACTTGCATCTAACATGTCATCTTTCAACGAAGGTTGGTCTGCAGCATTAATCCTGGAACACACAATACATGAATCAAATTCATCACATGTGCAAGTAAAATTATCTAAGTAATCTAAATCAAAATCAAAAAATTTAAAAAGTAGATTGTCAATAGAATAATCATCCGCAAGAAGGTCTATGGCATCAAGTTGAAAGAGTGAATGATTCTCTATGGGATGTTTCATGGCTTCAAATATGTTGAATTGGATGATATCATCTCCAAATTCCATAGAGAGAGTCCCCGTATGCACATCTATCTTTGTTTTTGCAGTTTTGAGGAAAGGTCTCCCTAGGATCAAGGTTACTCTATTGATGGATGACTCATCTTCCATATCCAAAATGTAGAAGTCAGCTGGAAAGATCAGCTTATTCACTTGAACTAGCACATCTTCAAGTACTCCGGCTGGATGTGCTGTACTTCTGTTGGCTAATTGAATCACCACACCAGTTGGCTTCAGTTCTCCCAGATTCAAAGATTTATAAACTGATGAGGGCATAACATTAATGGAAGCACCTAGATCCAGCAATGCATCACCAAATGTAGAGTTTCCTATTGTGCAAGGAATGGTGAAAGTTCTTGGATCTTTACATTTCTGAGGGAGGCTGGGTTGAATTAAGGCTGAAACATTGCGTCCCACACTAATCTTCTCATCCCCTTTGAGTCTTCTCTTATGCGTGCACAAATCCTTTAGAAATTTGGCATATTTGGGAATTTGCTTGATAGCATCTAGAAGTGGTATGTTGACTTCCACTTTCCTGAAAGTATCTAGAAGCTCCTTATCCAATTCTGCATGAACATTGGGCTTGGATTGAACCATTCTATTTGGAAAAGGTAAAGATACCTTCTGATCAGCACAATTTGGGGTTTTCTTCTCATCAGATGCTTCAAGTGCAGATCGTTTATGGCAAGCTTCTTTTTGTTGATCATTCGATGTCTTATCGAAGGCTGGTGTACTTTTTTCATCAGACTTTCCTTCTGATTCAGATGGCTCATCAGAGATATCTCCAGGTGTGGAGATAAATGCTTCTTTTTGGTGTGGATTAGTCTGATTGAAGCTTTGTTGCTTTAAAATTGTAGGGTCTGTCTGCACTTTCTTCCCACTTCTCAAGGTCATGGCATTCACACTTTTGGGATTTATGACAGGTTGAGAAGGTAGTTGACCAGAACCTTGAGATTTCAATTGGTTGACAGTGGTAGCCAACTGCCCAATTTGAGTTTGTAAATCCTGAATGGTAGAACTTACATTTTGTTGAAATTGAAGATTGTTGGTTGCTAATTGCTTCATCAAATCATCAAGAGAGGGTTCAGAAGCATTAGAGGGTACAGATTGCTGCATATGCTGTTGTTGTTGTCTGAATGGCGGTGGTTGGTATTTATTTTGGGAGTCAGATGTTTGAATCCTTTGTTGTTGTGGAGGGCCATATCTCAAGTTAGGATGGTTTCTCCAACTAGGATTGTATGTTCCAGAAGGTGGTTCAAACTTCTGTCGTAAACGCGCAAAAATAATTTCTAGATTTCCCCCAAACTATTGGTATAGTATAAGGTGCAACCTAGGTCATCTCCCAAAGACCATTTCAGATTCTTAAGCAAATAAGGAGAAGGTTAGAACAAGGGGATTTTGGAAAGATTTGATATGAAGTTCTAAATGCAAAATACAGAATGAAATTTATTTGACTTAACAATAATCAACTCAAGGAATTCAGAGGCTATTTTCTTAACTAATCATTGATCACTAAAATCATGCATTGTGTTTATCAACCTAGGATCATCTGGAACCCCTACAATGATCCTTGAATTCTCTACTGAGAAACCTCTCAGAATTTAATTGATTATGATCAACAAGATTTAGTAACCACTTAATCTTTTATCTAAACCAATTTCACAATCAGAATTCAGTTGAAGTAAGTAATAAAATGAAAACCTTCAATTAAATTACTTAATTTCTACTCTTCAAACTTTTGGAAAGTGATTTACCAATCAAAAACCAATTATAAATCAATCATGCATTAATCAAAATACGTCAACCGATCAAACTTTGATTAAAGAATAAAATTGAAGAATATAGTGAAGTAGAGTAGAAACCACTTAATAAGCATGTAAATAAAGATCAAGACCTCAAAGTTAAAATGAAAATAGCTTGAATCCTCGAATTGAAACTACAAACCTAGCCTTCCATGAAGGAGGCAAATTAACAACAAAGAAAGAGGCAAATTAACAACAAATAAATCCTAAGCCTTCCATGTAGGAGGCAAAACTAACAAGAAATAAATCCTAAGCCTTCCATGTAGGAGGCAACTAACAATAAAGAAAAACTAAGCCTTCCATGTAGGAGGCAAACTAACAAGAAAGAAAACATAAGCCTTCCATGAAGGAGGCAAAACTAACAAGAAAGAAAGGAAGAAAGAAAGAAAGAAGATGGTATTGGAGTTGATCTCCAAAATTGGTGTGTGTCTCCTCTTGCAAACCCTTCTATTTATAGAGGATTTTTGAGGCATCATCTTCAAAAAGTCACCAACTAGGATATTACTTTTCTACCCTTTTCTTGCTTTCACATGGGCTTTGTTGAAATTGCAAAACACTTTTGAATTTTTGCCACCAATGAGCACAACAATTTTGACTTTCTTGCACCGCAATTTCGGATGTTCACATGTCCGAGTTAGAGCTTGACTTCTGAACAAAAGTTGTAGCCCTGGATCTTAGCTATCCAACAAAGTTGAGTTCATCTCAATATGACTTCTATATCTCAAGATATGGCCGGATCTTTGCACACTGTTCAAATTCCACGTCAGCAACACTATCTCATCTTTTGAGATAATTTCGGAGTCCTAAACATCCAATTTAGAATCTGATCTTGCTTTGTAAATATGGACACTTCTTTAAGCTTTCATTCAAGATAGATTTCATGATTTTTGGATGTCTACAACTCCTATTATGCTCAAAATACTATAATAGTGTCATTTTAATCGGGTAAGCAAAGAAATTCAATTAAACTTCATATGAACCCAAACTCATAAAATATGACAAAGATCACTTAATTGAACATATAAGAAGTCTTAATGAGATAAAAGTGAGAGATAATTATTTATGAAATCTATGCTTATCAGTTACCTTAGATGAGCATCCTCATATGTGCATATATTGCAAATTTAGTTTCCAACCTCTAAATAACTCAAATGGTATCCTAGAGACAACCTTGGTTGGATCATAATTTAATATATACATAATCGTTTTAAGAGTTTTAGCCCATAAGGACTTTGAAAATTTAGAACTACTAATCATATTATATACTATGTTTATTAAAGTTCAGTTTCTTCTTTCTACTATCATTCCTATTAGGAGAAACTAATATGGTATATTAGGAAACTATTCTATTTTTTTGAATAAATTTTACAAATGAACCTAATGTTTGTCCATCCTTAATGTACCTGCTACAATATTCATAACATTTATTAGTTATCACAATCTTAATTTTCTTACCGTATTATTTCTCTACTTCATCCTTGAAACCTTAAAAGGCTTCTAATGCTCCATTTTTGTTAAGAAGCATGTAAAGATACATATATTGTCAATAATAATCTATAAAAGTGATGAAATAATTTTTATTTTGAGCATCCATATCTATATAACATATATCAAAATTAATAATTTCTAATATAGTTGAACTTCTTTTAGTATATTTTTTGAATTTGTTAGTTTTCTTTTCCTTTAGGCAATTAATATAAGTCTTAGAATCAATAAAACTTAAAGTAATAAGTATATCATCATTCACTAATCACTTAATTTTGTGAGTGAAGATATGTTAATCTCTTATGCTATTATATAGAAGAATTCTTATTTATAACACAACATTTGGTATTAATTTGAGTATACCAAACATCATGAATCACATTATTTTAAAAATTAAGGGAATAAAAATCATCACATAAAATATCATTACTAACATGTTCATATTTAAAATATAAATTGAAGCAAAACCAATATACATGAAGCTAAAATTATATCCTAGAGGTACAAGCCTTGAAATTGAAATTAATTTTCTAGAAAAATTTAGAATGTAAAAGATCTTTTCTAAAATTAAAACAAAGTCATTCCGAAGTACTAATTTTCAAGTTTCAATTACTTTCACATACAACTGCATCTTGTTTTCTAAATAGATACATTGCTGAGCTTCTATTGGTTTCCTTAGATTTTGTAAATCCTCTAGGAAATTTATAACATGGATCATAGATTTAGAATTAATCTACCACATGTTATGACAAACATCAATTTCATAATAGACAAGTGTGAGTAGGTTATCTTTTTTTTAAAGTTAGGATGAGAACTTAAGATAATTCTTTTTCATATGTTTTTTATTTTTGCAAAAGAAGCACTTGAATTTCTTCTTTATATTCTTTGGGAGATAATTTTTTCTTTCCTTTATATTTGATTTGTTCATTCTTGTTATTTCCTTGAGTTGTTAGATACATATTCTCACTACCTTTTATAAACAATCTCACTTCATCTTATACACACATGATCATTAGTTCATTGATAGACCATTTATCTTTATAAGTGTTATAAGATATCTTGAAGGGTCCATACTTTTGTAATAAAAAGTTCAAAATATAATGCACAATAAAAGACTCTAACATGTTAACCTTATGAGTCTTAAATTGATCCACTATATCTCTCATATGCATGATTTGTTCATACACTCCCTTAATAGAAATAAGTATAGTAGCAGAGAATTTCATAATTAAGATGCTTATCAAAATTTTATCTAAAGTTACAAATTATTCAGCAATAACCTTAAGTAGGACTCGTATATTGTGATATTACTCAAAAGAACCTCAAATGTCATGAGAGATGTTGATTTTTATAAACATAACACAAAGACGATTAGATAGCTTCCAATTTTCATAAAGATCAACATCATTAGGTTCATTCATCTATGTAATCAAAGATGATTCATCCTAACAAATAGCATAATTAATGTCCATCCATACCAAATGAAAAATAACTATCTCCTTCCATATCTTATAATTATCATCCTTGAGTTTAGAAATTTTACATTTCATATAAGATATGTTCATAAATTGAAAAATTACATAAAAAAATTCTTTTAACATACTTATAAAATAAGACAACTTCACACTTATGTTTTACCAATGTAAGTCATACAATAAATATAAATTTTATAATATAGAAATTATTTTAAGGGCTAAGTTTCCAATTCAAAAAAAAAATTATACTTCTATATTAATAAAACTATCAAATTATGTTTCTTTTTCTTAGTTTATGTAAGTAATTAAGTAAATAATTTAATAATTTATTTCAATTAATTACAAACATAATATAATAAGAATTTTATAAAATAAAATTTATTATATTAACAATAAAATAATTGTAAGTAATATCTTAAAACATAAGTGATATATGTATAATTAAAAGTGTTATTTTCTAAAACTAATCACAAGATATTAATTTATTAAATTTAATAAAATTATTTAATATCTATTATTTTTTATATAATTTTATTTAATTAAAGCTAATAAAAATAAACTATTTATAAATAAAATTATTTTAATCACTTGATATTAAATTAACATCTATTACTACATATTTTACGCAATAAATTTTAATTATTTATGTGAATAATTTTTTAAAATTTATAGATATAAATTATCTAAAATATATGTACAATTATAATTATTATTTTAAAAATTAGATTAAATTAGTTTGTTGGACTAATTAAACTAAGAATTCATCATCTCTTCATATCATTTAAAGTACAAAATTATTAAAAATAATAAGAAATCAGTATAATTAATAAAAAAAAATTGGTAAAAATCGATGAACTAGCAACATCAATCTATATATATAATAATAATATTTTAATATTTAAAAAAATTAAAAATTGTATTATATTTTATTTAATTTTACGTATATAACTTAATCTGAAATGGCATGTCATATTTAATTTTTAATTATGCAAAATTCTAGTATTAATATTATATATATATATTTACATATTTTTAATATATTATATATTATAAATATTTTAAAATAATATTTTATTAATATTGATTTGATTTTAATTTAATTACAGTTAGACTATTGAACCTTAAATTAATATTTTAAATGATTTAATAATAAAGTTAATTTTAAAAATTTTAATTATAATATTAATTTAAATATAATAAGATTTCAAACATAAATTTTTAAGTTATGATACTGGAAAATACTACGTCAATTAATTTTATTTTTTTTTGGCTAATATCAAACCTCGAACTCATGCCATCTAAACACACTAATAATCAATATGGTACCAACTTCATTTGGTAAATAATGACTTTATTGAATTTAAATAAAAAATATTTAAGATATTATTTCATCAATTTTTACTTCATTTCAAACCTATATGAGTCATATGATCCGATTACAACCTAAACGAAAATTTATTTTTTTTTCATGATTTTTAAACACAAATTTTATTTTAATATTTAAAAATATTAAAGATCAATTTTCTAATGATTCATAATATTAATTAATGTTTAAACAAATAGAATCAGATTAACCAAAAGAATCACAAAAGAGGCAAGTACATGATCTGATACTAAATATAAAACAAATAAGCATCATACATGGTTTTAAAAATAATGGAATATAAATACCTCCGCCATTATTAAATGTATTGTCAAATTGCAAACATCACTGAATGAGTATTTTATGGTTAGGGATCTTAAAACCTCACTATTAGATAAAATATTTTAGTGGGCTTTATGTTTAGGGATCTTGTCGTGAATATAAAAGGAGAAGAAATTAAGGACAATTATCTGATCATGGAACTACACCATGACTCTAGTGAGCAGTTTCTATTAACATGTAGTTAATCACTGCATGCACATATAACCAATGGGAGGAGCTCTGATGACATGGTTCTACGCTTTGCAATTCTTTAAAAAAAGATTGCATAATTACATACATGAATATTACATTTAACACTGCCTTCTTGTTTTCTTTTTTAAATAATCTTACTATTTTTTGTGAACCTCTTTTGCAATAGAAAAATAACAAGTTTTATAAGATTGCTTAAAAAATGTTGAAGTTCTAATTTACTTCGCTTGACAAAATTTCCATGATCCCCCCCCCCCTGCCCCCAAAAAGCTCTAATAGATGTCCTGCACCTTTTTCAACAACTAAATTCAGTTTTTCAAATAGTCCATACCATATTTTTCTAAAGAAAATCATCAACAACTTGTGATCTCAACCATTGACCATTTGAGTCAGAAATGTGGTTGATAGTTTATAGTCTCTGAAAGAATTGTTTGTTCTCTTGCTGAATTTAGTTGTGACTTGGACCCATTGTTTCTGGAAGAATTAGACATTGCTGAAATTGCACAGTCCAAAGTTACTCTAGAATCAAATGGTATTTTCCATGTGTTTGAGGAACTGGCAACAAGTTTCCATGTGGGAATTATCCTTTACTCATTTTTTAAAAACTCTTTCATAAAACTAACACAAATAAATATTTGTTTTCAAAAATACGTTGTACCAAACGCACAATCACTCGGGTGGTTGATTGTTGATTTGAAAAGTCAAAGATCTTGACAAAATTAGTGATAGCATGTGAGAAGTGGTTATAAGTCATTGCGTAATAAATGCAAGGCTTGACTTAATTAGTGATAGCATGTGAGAAGTGGTTATAAGTCATTGCGTAATAAATGCAAGGCTTGACTTAATTAGTGATAGCATGTGAGAAGTGGTTATAAGTCATTGCGTAATAAATGCAAGGCTTGACTTAATTAGTGATAGCATGTGAGAAGTGGTTATAAGTCATTGCGTAATAAATGCAAGGCTTGACTTAATTAGTGATAGCATGTGAGAAGTTGCTATATATAGTCATAGGAAGTTATGTATCACACCATTGTGAAAGAGAGATTTTTCTAAGAGAGAAAAATTTAGGATTCTTGGGTGTAATTGGGTTGTGGGTAGTGTGAGGTTGTGAGTGTTTTTTGTAAACACAGTGTACAATTTTCTGCTATCAAATTATCTGCAGCAGTCCGGAGACGTAGGCAGTATTGGCCGAACTCCGTTATCAATTTGTATGTGCAAATATTCTGCATTCTATTTTCTTCTTACTTCCACAAATCTGACGCTACAGAAGAATTTGGAGAAATTTTTCTTAACAACTGGTATCAGAGCGGGTTTGAAATTCTACAATTTTTTAAAAATTGTTAGAAACGAAACGATCCAAAGAAGAAGTCAGATTTGAGTGGGAGTGATGGCTGTAGATGAAGGAAAGGTGAAAATTGAAAAGTTCGATGGTGCGGACTTTGGTTTCTGGAAAATGCAGATCGAAGATTATCTGTACCAGAAAAATATGTATCAACCTCTCACAGGTACAAAGCCAACTGAAATGAAGGACGAGGATTGGGTTCTTCTTGACAGGCAAGCCCTTGGAGTCATCCGTCTGACGTTGTCACGTAATGTTGCTTTTAACATTGCAAAAGAAAAGACCACAGCAGATCTTATGGCGGCTCTTTCCAGAATGTATGAAAAGCCGTCAGCCGCAAATAAAGTTCACTTGATGAGGCGGTTGTTTAACTCTCGGATGACAGAAGGTGCATCAGTAGCACAACATCTCAATGAACTCAGCTTAATCACAACCCAGTTGAGTTCTGTTGGAATCGAATTTGATGATGAGGTACGAGCATTAATAATTTTGTCTTCCTTACCAGAAAGTTGGAATGCCATTGTCACGGCTGTGAGTGGCTCAACGGGAAGCCAAAAATTGAAATGTGATGATGTTCGTGATCTAGTTCTCAACGAAGAGATCCGACGGAAGGAGTCGGATGAATCTTCATCATCTTCGATATTGCAAACAGAGTCAAGAGGAAGAAGCTCAACTAAAGGAAATGGACGTGGCAAATCAAAGGACAGGAGGTCCAAATCCAAAAATCGTCACTTTCAATCTAAGAAGAATATCGAGTGTTGGAATTGCGGGAAGTCTGGGCACTACAAAAATCAGTGCAAGAGTGCACGAAAGCATCAGGAGACCAAGAACGAGGCAAATGTTACTTCCACCCCTGAAGGAGATGATGCATTGATATGTTCTTTAGAAAGCAAGGAGGAGTCTTGGGTGTTAGATTCTGGAGCATCTTTTCATGCCACTTCACAAAGGGAATTCTTCGAGAACTATGTTCCCGGAAACCTTGGTAAAGTTTACCTTGGTAACAACCAATCATGTGAGATAGTTGGCAAAGGTGTAGTGAAGGTTAAGTTGAACGGGTCTGTATGGGAATTGAAAAATGTCAGACATATTCCCGACCTGACAAAGAACTTAATATCAATAAGCCAGTTGAGCAGTGATGGCTACACAACTGTCTTCCATGGAGACGATTGGAAGATTTCAAAGGGTGCGATGACAATTGCTCGGGGTAAAAAGAGTGGCACTCTTTACAAAACAGCAGGAGCATGTCATTTGATTGCAGTTGCAGCAAATGAAAATTCCAATCTATGGCACCAGAGGCTAGGCCATATGAGTGAGAAAGGGATGAAAATCATGCACTCAAACGGCAAGCTACCAAGTCTTCAGTCAGTAGAAATTGACATGTGTGAAGACTGTATACTTGGAAAGCAGAAACGAGTCAGCTTTCAGAAAGCTGGAAGACCCCCAAAGAAGGAGAAACTTGAGCTAGTTCACTCAGATGTTTGGGGTCCAACTACCGTCCCATCACTTGGTGGGAAACATTACTTCGTGACTTTTATTGATGATCACTCTAGGAAGGTATGGGTATACTTTCTGAAACATAAGTCCGATGTATTTGAGGCTTTCAAGATATGGAAAGCTATGGTAGAAAATGAAACAGGGTTGAAGATTAAAAAGCTCAGAACCGACAATGGTGATGAATATGAAGACACCAAATTCAAGAAATTCTGCTATGAGCACGGGATCAGAATGGAGAGGACCGTGCCTCGTACGCCTCAACACAATGGTGTAGCTGAGCGTATGAATCGAACGTTGACTGAAAGAGCCAGAAGCTTGCGTGTGCAGTCAGGCTTACCGAAGCAGTTCTGGGCAGAAGCAGTCAACACAGCAGCTTACTTGATCAACCGAAGTCCATCGGTACCATTGGGGCACAAAATACCAAAAGAGGTATGGAGCGGAAAAGAGATAAAACTCTCACATCTTAGAGTTTTCGGCTGTGTAGCATATGTGCACATCAGTGATCAAGGTAGAAATAAACTCGATCCCAAATCGAAGAAGTGCACTTTCATCGGTTATGGTGAAGATGAATTTGGCTATCGTCTTTGGGATGATGAAAACAGAAAGATGATCCGCAGCAGAGATGTAATCTTCAATGAAAGAGTGATGTATAAAGACAAGCTTAACACAAGCGCCAACAATTCAGAGCAGATTAAGCCAACATATGTAGAAGTTGAAGATATCCCAGAAAGTCCCATAGTTGCGAATCCTCGGTCAGAGAATTCAACTGAAGAAAGCAGTGAACAACAGTTTGACACATCAGAGCCTCCTACTCCAACTCCCGTGTTGAGAAGGTCTTCTCGACCTCATGTGCCCAACAGGAGATACATGAACTACATGTTGTTGACTGATGGAGGAGAGCCTGAAGATTACATAGTAGCATGTCAGACCACAGATGCAAACAAGTGGAAACTTGCTATGATAGAAGAGATGAATTCTTTGATCTCCAATCAGACATGGGAATTAGCTGAATTACCCATGGGAAAGAGGGCACTTCACAACAAATGGGTGTATCGGGTGAAGGAGGACTATGATGGCTCAAAGAGATACAAAGCCCGACTAGTTGTCAAAGGATTTCAGCAAAAGGAAGGAGTTGATTACACTGAAATCTTTGCTCCAGTTGTGAAGCTCAATACTATCAGGTCTGTCTTAAGTATTGTTGCCAGTGAAGAGCTCTATCTTGAGCAATTGGACGTGAAGACGGCGTTTCTTCATGGAGATTTAGAGGAAGAGATTTACATGCACCAACCTGAAGGATTCTCAGAAAAAGGAAAGGATAATATGGTGTGCAGATTAAAGAAGAGCTTGTACGGCCTGAAACAAGCTCCAAGACAGTGGTATAGAAAGTTTGAAAGCTTCATGCACAAGGAGGACTTCCAGAAGTGCAATGCTGACCACTGTTGTTTCTTCAAGAGATATAAGTCCTGTTATATCATATTGCTACTTTATGTCGATGATATGTTAGTAGCAGGTTCAGATATGAACGAGATTAAAAATCTCAAGATGCAGTTGTCAAAAGAATTTGACATGAAGGACTTGGGTATAGCAAAGAAGATTCTTGGAATGCAAATCACGAGAGATAAGAAAAGAGGAATTTTGCAGTTATCTCAGGCAGAGTACATCAACCGTATCTTGCAAAGATTCAATATGGACAAGGCCAAACCAGTTAGCACACCTTTGGCTAGTCATTTTCGCTTATCTAAGGATCAGTCCCCTCAGACGGAGGAAGAAAAAGACTTTATGGCAAAGATTCCATATGCTTCAGCCATAGGAAGTTTGATGTATGCAATGGTCTGTACTCGACCAGACATTGGCCATGCAGTGGGAGTTTTAAGCAGGTTTATGGCAAATCCAGGAAAAGCTCATTGGGAAGCAGTCAAATGGATTTTAAGGTATCTACGAGGCACCATAAAAAGGTGTCTGTACTTTGGCAAAGGAGAATTAAAAGTACAAGGCTATGTAGATGCAGACTTCGGAGGTGAAGTTGATCACCGAAGAAGTACCACCGGTTATATTTTTACTGTTGGCACTACAGCTGTCAGTTGGATGTCACGGATACAGAAGATCGTTACATTATCCACTACAGAGGCTGAGTATGTAGCAGTAACAGAGGCTAGTAAAGAGTTGATATGGCTTCAAGGATTGTTAACAGAGATGGGATTCATCCAAGAGAAGAGTGTTTTACACAGTGATAGTCAGAGTGCAATACATCTGGCAAAGAATTCAGCATTTCACTCTAGAACTAAGCACATTGATATACGTTATCACTTCATCAGATCTCTGCTTAAGGATGAGGTGCTGACATTGGAAAAGATTACAGGAAGCAAGAACCCAGCAGACATGCTAACAAAGGTGGTGACCATTGACAAACTGAAGTTGTGTTCAACTTCAGTCGGCCTGCTAGAATAACAGACCAAAGAAGACTGCTGTAGTGATCAAAGTGTGAAGACAGATTGAAATCAGTCTTCAAGTGGGAGATTGTTGATTTGAAAAGTCAAAGATCTTGACAAAATTAGTGATAGCATGTGAGAAGTGGTTATAAGTCATTGCGTAATAAATGCAAGGCTTGACTTAATTAGTGATAGCATGTGAGAAGTGGTTATAAGTCATTGCGTAATAAATGCAAGGCTTGACTTAATTAGTGATAGCATGTGAGAAGTGGTTATAAGTCATTGCGTAATAAATGCAAGGCTTGACTTAATTAGTGATAGCATGTGAGAAGTGGTTATAAGTCATTGCGTAATAAATGCAAGGCTTGACTTAATTAGTGATAGCATGTGAGAAGTTGCTATATATAGTCATAGGAAGTTATGTATCACACCATTGTGAAAGAGAGATTTTTCTAAGAGAGAAAAATTTAGGATTCTTGGGTGTAATTGGGTTGTGGGTAGTGTGAGGTTGTGAGTGTTTTTTGTAAACACAGTGTACAATTTTCTGCTATCAAATTATCTGCAGCAGTCCGGAGACGTAGGCAGTATTGGCCGAACTCCGTTATCAATTTGTATGTGCAAATATTCTGCATTCTATTTTCTTCTTACTTCCACAAATCTGACGCTACAGAAGAATTTGGAGAAATTTTTCTTAACATTGATTGCAGTACCAAATTCATCAGAATGCTAGTATAGGACGATGCTACAAATGGGGCCTGTTAAAGTCCTCCATGATTGATGCCAATGTCTCTGTTAGGGTAGTTCTTGTTTCTGGCAGGATACATAAACTAAAAATAAAATGGTACCATTCCAAATTGCAGATAATATTATTCATTATAGATGGCAGTTGTGCCAAAACAAAATCAGAAAGTTATAGGAGGATACAAACAATCAACTGAAGGTCATTGACTCACTTTGGGCCAGATGACAATTACTATAACTGAATTTTTTTAATAAATGGTACGAGATATTTACAAGAGTTGCAATAACTAAATTCCTACTCTCACTACAGCAGAGATTCTTCTGACAATATAGTTAACAATGAATACTTTGCCTTGATTGAGATTCTGCCACCCTCTACACCGAGCTTTGCCCCAGTGACCACCCAATATCCGGGTGGATTCTCAGGACCCCTAACCATTTCCTTCGTGTCCACAAAACTCAGCATTTTTGGAGCCCTTGTTGGCACAGGTGGGCCACCATGATAAATTGCTGAGTTTATATCAACTTTAGTTGGCTTCTCAGGTGACTGCAACTCTTTGGTAAGCCTTGCACTCACCAATTGTGAGAAGAATCCTGACTTTCGAGATGTGGTTGAAGGTCCATCCCATTCTGATCTGCGAATTTTCGCAGATGCTACCGTTGAGAAGCCAAGTCTTAGGAAAAGAACTTTCTTCATTCCCACTAGCTTAACCTCAAACCAGGCTTTTGTCACAATAGCCGTGGACTCATCCATTCTGGAGCTATTGTACTGTACAGGTGCAGTGTAGACATGAGAAAACATACTCCATTTCACAGGTTCATAGTAGCCTCTCTCATCTGGTTTATCAATAGGATCATAACTACGATCATCTGAAATTTCTAGGACACCAGGAACCTCTGAAAGATGCTGAAGATGGATTGCCAGGTGATCATTTTTTTTGCCTTCCAAGTACAAGCGAATGCCTGTCACAGGCCGGTTTCCAGAGTCAACCTGCTCATTGAAAATACATTCGTTAACTTCTTTTACCAATTAAACAAACAGTTAAAGTAGTAGTGTTACTGAACTTTTGGAAGAAACAAGTTCGTAAATGACAAATGTAGGTAAGTTTATTCACATTATGTGTTCTTCCTGCAAAAGTATTCCATTTAAATAAAGTATGCAATTCTTGAATAGCTACAAGCAATTAGATCACAGGCTAAAAGTTTGACAGGTTTATAATCTTACGACTATTAAAGATAGTTGTAAGAACCAAATTACCTTCACGGTATTAACATAGAGCTTGGGTCCCATGAGAGTGAACTGAAGTGATGGAGACATGTTCCTTTTATACTTATGGCCAAATCCAAGAGGCAGATCACCGTACATCGGGGCCCATTGTCGAGGCAACTGAAATTCTAGAAATTGATGAAGCTCTTCTATTGCAGGTTTATCTGTTTGAAACGGAAAACTTTTAAACCCATGTACCAGATAAGGTGCATTATAAAAATCAATAAATATTATATATTCATTTAACATTAATTATTTTATGTGTACGGAACATGCATAGGTTGGTTAGTATCCAGTGAATACAAGAGAGATGAGAGGAGTCAATTTTGATTAACCACTTTCGGTTGGATGGTCAAGATTAGTTCTTTTAATGAGAGCAAGCTCTCACCTAATATATACATGCATCTATATGTATGTATGTATGTTTACACTAATCCCAAAATAAACATGATACAGGAGTACAGCATGAAATATTTACAATAATTGGGCAGACAATACATGGTATACATGAACCAAAATGCATAAAATGTCATGCAGAACAGAATTTAAATGTATGTTGTGTCATCCTACACAGCTGGCATGTGGCAATATCTATTGCGCACAAACAAACCAGCGGAAACAATTTTCTTATAGTTGAACTAATCATATTTGGTCAATAATCTCAGACAGAAATCATCAATAACCCTCCAACCACTGTTCTCTGCCTTCCCATCCTCATCTCATAAACCAAACTTGCTTTGGTGTTGTAAGACATGCATGCATATACATACATATATAACATTAAGTATCAAGTTCATGGTAAATATGAAAGGTAGAGATGGTTGAAACAAATTATACAGAGAAACTTTGAAAGTTTTTTTTTTTTTCTCAAATAATCTTACAACTGAATGTAAAAATATTGATTTAAACAAAACTTTCTCAAAAGTGGTGAGTGTCAACCAAAATTCCAAAAACATTTACAATGACAATGGGCTGGAAAGAAACCGAATTTGTAGGTGTCACTCACATCTAAGATACAAATTCACTGCATGGCTTAAAAATCCATTGCCTGGTACAGAATTCAGTAAGGAAGTAATAGGCACAAGGGACATTGATATAACATTAGGAGACTGTGATATGGTTGAAAGCCACCGGTTATAAGATTGACCACTATCAATACCTCCTCTTCGAACAGAAATGCTTACAATATCCTGCAAAGAAATTTATATAATGAATGAATTCCAACTGTCAAATACAGGGTGGCTACAATGTGCTACAGATTAAATGATGAAAATTGCAACTTTCTTGTAACAAAATAATAATAGCAGCAGCAGTAATAATAATAATAATAATAATAATAATAATAATAATAATAATAATAGTAACAACAACAACAATAATAATACTAACATCATTCTTGGAGTGACTTCTTACAACTGGCCTACCAGCAGCAGGATTAGGTTTGTGATTGTGCTGCCCCCAGAACATAGAATGATGATCCTGTAAACATGATTAAAGGTATATTTAGATAACTGATTTTAGATTTTCATTTTCATTGCCCTTTTTTTCATGTTTTATACGGGCAGGCATATTTATTGTTGTATTGTAAATCAGATATTTTTCTTCAGAGCAATCTTTTTTGAATTCTTAGTGAGCATTACTGGGTCCCTCAACTTTAGAACATTAGTTAACTCATTTAGAGATATAAAACCATTCTTAGCCTCCATTTAATAACTTAAACAGTTGGGAGAGTTACGAAGTGTTTGGTTGGAGGGAAATAGAGGGGAGGAGAGGGGAGAGATTTTATAAACTTTTCATGTTTGGTTCAAAATTTTGGAGAGGAAGGGAGAGAACTAAAATCCCTCCTCATTCAATTTTAGCTCCCCCCAAAATTGGGGATTTGGAGGGAAGAGAAACTTTCAGAGTAACTGGACAAAATTATCCTTAATTTGATAGTCTATGACTGTTCATTATAAAAGGCTTTGATAAAGCCAAAGAAGCTAAATTTTATAGCTGGACTGTAAGCAACCCTTTGTTACACCTGGTTGAAGGAGAATGCTACCATCTTTGAGGGTGTTTTTTATTCCATAAATTTCTCCTTCTCTCTTCAGCATTCTTTCTGCCCACGCTTCTAGGGACATGCTAGTTCTTAATGAAATGGAAGGTACAATGTCCTTTATCAAAAAATATACTGCTTAATCTTTACCTTCTTTCTTGATTTTTCAGCAGGATTGACATTAGAGCTTTGATTTGAATCCTCAGAAAACCTCTCATCAGCTAATTGCTTTAGCAATTTCTGCAGATCAGTCTGCTGAAAATCTGAATTTTTTGACTGCTTGATATGAATCACATCCTTACCTCCCATCTTCACCCCAACTACTATATGGGTGCCATATTTTTCAATGAACCTGAAGAGCCACATTTCGTTTAGAGCACCATTCAAGTCCAAGCAACATAAAGAAGGATTTTATAAAAGAAAGAATTATATAAAGAAGTTCCAACAGGCAAAAATGCACTAAGAGCATTAAGTAGAATGTTAAACTGTACACTCTATATGTTTATCCAATATAATATAAAATAGGAGAACAAAGTGCAAGTTTAGAATATTATCTAGGACAAAGTTTCTTTAAGGATAAATTTTGTTTTTACCTTAGGAGTCTCTTCTGACCAGCATAGGAATCTATAGATGGACCCAAAACACATGCATAAGATACATCATAATCTAACACACAAGAATCTTCTTCTTCCTTGGTCAGATAACTCATTAACATAAATTGCTTAAATCATCTATATAAAGTCCAAATTTGGGTATAGCATTAAAGTCTCAGTTAATATATCTACATAACCAAGTTTGTTGTCCAGAAAACAGTCCATATGTCATGTAACTTATGGTTGATATTATCAAAATTGAAAATGTGTTCAAGCTTAAGCTTCTTAATGATTTGCATAGACTTCTCATTTTCAGAAGTGTTCTAACTTAATTGTTAAAACCTTGTAGTTAATCATATAAGCTTTGGGGCAAAATCTAGAGTGCTCTTTAGAACCATATAATGCTATTTTGATTTCAGTAATTACGAAGAAAATGCTAGGTAATCCAACTGATATTATATGTATACAACCTATAATTATTGTTCAGAGGGAAGAAAATAATTATATGTTCATAGCAAAAATAAATAAATCAAAGCTTTGTAGTATTTTAATACTATTAACAAGAAGAAAATGAACACTAACGATAATACTTACTCAGCAAGAGCTGCAGGGTTCCATGAAGAGGGCACTTCTTTTTTCACATTTTCAGAAAGGGTTATGTTGGTTTTATCTAATTCAACATTATATAATGTTAAGAACCATCCATCATAGGCAAGGTTTTTAGTGGAAGCTGCATCTATGGGCCAACATTTTCTCATGTCAAACATGTTATTGAATAGGCCAGATGGAATCTTTCCCGACAAGGATAGCTGTTGGTTGAAATGCTCAGACATCTGCAACGGTCCATATTACGTGAAATTCAGACTTTCTCATTTTACAATATCCAATCATACAAAACCCAATACATACTCCTTTCTTTTACTTTTATATTAAAAACCATCAATCATAATGAGAAGGAAAAAATAAAAAGAAACAAAAGAACGAAAGCAGGGGAGAACACGAACAGTTAAGTGTATGTTTGGGGGAATGTTTCAGCTCCCAAAGTCACAGTCGACTACTATAAACAATGAACGTGTTTGACTGTGGCAAACCAAAATCAAGTTTGCTCCTAAAAGCACGCTCGATTAGAAGTGCAAAATAATAAAATATAGCTTTTCCATTAGGTTAAGAATTCCATACAATTTTTTGAACAAACTAGCTTTTCACATAAAAGTTTCCAAATACTAATCACTTCTCTTCAAACTCAATTTTAACCTAACCACCTTTTTTAGATTCAAGATCGTCCGAAATCAAGTTTGCAAATCATCCAAACACAACAACCCAAATGCTTATTCCTTGAAAGTCAATACAATACCGATAAATCAAGCACATGTTCCAATAACCGAAATTCAAATACAGGCACACATTCATTCAACCTGCATGAGGCAAGAATTGCAAACAACAATTCTCAATTGGCAGCAATCAAAATTCAATTCCAAATATAGATACACTATCATAGGTATTATTATTCTCCAATCAAAACGGACATTTCATCTCAGTAACTATTATGATCATGATTACCTCAACTAAAACTAAAATCCTTAACAGCAACTATTGAGTGTATCTAAGTTTTGGCGGCATAAAAGGGACAAGTAGTTGATGTCGGTGATGACTTACTAACCATATTAAAAGGGAGGACATCGGAGCGAAACCTGGTGCATTCACCTTTGTCACACTTGATAGAGTTAGAAACATTGGGGATAACAACACCAGCGGGGAAGACAAGGTCCCTTGCATAGGAATGATCAACATCAACCAACCTGGACTTGCAAGCAGAGAGTCTTATATCGCTGCAAAGATCATAGCCAAGACCAATTACACTCACAGCTTTCTCTGCTGCTGACTTTGGATCCAACCCTGCAATGCTATTCATATTGACGCCCATTCCACAGAGAAAGAGTATGAGGGAGCGATGCCAGCGTCTCTCACCCTTAGAGGGGTTTAAAGAGATAGTTGAGTGGGGTATTGTTCTTGTTGTTGCAGAATGGCACGTTTAGAAGGGTCTTGTACGGGTTTCATTTTTGGGAGTGGAAAAGGGACAGAATTTTGTTCAAAGATTGGACCATTGAAGATGGAGACAAGCAAATGGGAACGAAGAAGAGAAGAAGGCACAAAAGGCGGCTCTATGGACTGCGTTGTCCACGTCCTCCACGTGGCACTCTGTGTGGTAAATAACGATCAGATTCACAACTTCGTAGCCCAAGTGGAATAGGTCATAGGCTTATGCCTTGACGTGACTATTTTTGAAAGAGTCCGTGCCTTAATGGAATTCAATCACCATTTATAAAATCAACATAATGCTAATACATCTCTTTAAGCTACTAACTAAAAAATATTGTGTAAAAGTGTTATTATTTTAATAGAGTACTTTTTTTTTTATTTTTAATGTAATTTCACTATAATTATTTTTAGGTTCGATTAAAATAATTTTGTAAAAAATTATCTAAATTTATGTCACTCTATTTTATTTATTATAAGAGATATACCTTTTTATATGTAAAGGAAATAGTTCAAATTTAGAAAATTTAAAAATAATTTAGTGACCTATTAATGAATGATTAACTTTATAATTTAATAATTCTTCATGTATTAGATAGTAGATTTTATTTATAAAATTGTACATAATTTCGATGAATAATAAATTTTGCAATAAACCTTTCTTTAAAATATGAAAGTAATATGTTGTTAGTAAATATAATTAATATAAGTAAATTTTTTATAAATAAATATTTTAATATATAAAAATAATTTAAATTAATAAAAAATATTTAAAAACAATTTAATATGATCTATTATATTAATAATTTTAATAGTTTAAATTTAAGAATTAATGATAATAAAATTAAATTAAAATTTTTCATTGAAATTTAAAGAGAATATAATTTATTATAATATTAAAAAATTTTAATATCAATTTGAAGAGACTAATATTCTTATAAAAAATTAGAAAATTATTATTTAAGATATAAATAAATTAAAATAACATATACTTGTGTATTGTTAAGGTGTTTTTTG
The DNA here is from genome assembly GCA_037954105.1 of Canavalia gladiata. Classification (NCBI taxonomy): domain Eukaryota; kingdom Viridiplantae; phylum Streptophyta; class Magnoliopsida; order Fabales; family Fabaceae; genus Canavalia; species Canavalia gladiata. The sequence goes on from CM075658.1 coordinate 70,655,183, forward strand.
TTAAATCTAAAACTATTGTAAATTATATTAAAATGAAAGAATATTACAAAAAAGGATATGATTAGGATGTGGAATGAGTTTATGATTATGTCTATTTCGATCTCTACAAATGTGTATAAAAGAAATGTGATTAAAAATCAGAAAAGAAATTCCCTTGATCGCTGATAAAAAGTAGCATACTTAAATGAGATTCTTCTTATCCTGTCATTACATGGAAGATATTTATAGAATCGGTGTAAACATTAATATCTAAAAAATCCTGAACCATGAGTATTGAAAACCTCTAACGTAAAGCGAGACATGTATCAGTTAAAGATTCCATTCTCAATTTTTGTAAAAGCTAACAACCACCAATGAAAACTTTTAAGGGCTATAAAACATGATACCAAATGTAGTACTCGAATTTCTTTAATCATTAACCATTATTGTCAACAACTCAGAGTAGTAAGAATACTAGATCTTCTATACCTGTGCACCAAGAATAGCAAACACAAATGTGATCCTATGTTTTCCACACCAGCTAGAACCTTTCTCACCAGCTCGTAGGAAGTGCATTATCCAACAATCTGAAAAATAAGCTATTTTACATTGGGTGGAACCTTGACTCTCCTAAAATTCAACCACTTGAAAGAACATGTGGATGAATCCTATGCTATTCCAGTAAATTTATGTTGTATTAGGTTTTTAAAATTAAGTAAAATTTATAAATAAAAATAAATTTTAGAAAGTATAAGGTTTTTATTAATAATGGTGAATATTTATATTATATTAATATGAAATTAAAGAGATAAATAAATAATAATAATTAAAATTAAAATTAAAATTAAATGTAAAATGAGCAATTAAATTTGATTAAGTCTTAAATAAATAAAGGTGTGCACATAGAGTATGAAAAAGAAAAAGAAAAGATAACTTTGATAGAAAAAATATGAAAAAAAAAGGATATATAAAAAGAATAATACGGGATGTTAAAATTATTCTCCAATACTTTTGATAACTTTGTTTAAATCGAGACCAAATGATTTAGTTAAAAATTTATAAATAGGTGAATTATATGTGAGAGTTTAGAAAGTATTTTTACTTTTTCTTTTAGTTTGGAATTAGTTTTACTCAAAACATAAGTTTAATATTAAAAGAAGTGGTGATTTAAATTTTGAAAAAATAAAACAACTTCATTCAATTATAATTTTAAGTTTAAACAATATTTTTATTTTTATGATTTAATTTATTTATTTATTGGTTTTTATATTTGAAATTTTTTATTATAGTTTTAGTCTTTACTGCAAGCGTTATTTTAAAATTTCATTTTTTTTTCTTATAGTTTTACTTTTTTATGTTATAGCCTTTACCACCACTAATATGTCACTTGAAATACTGCATTGTATGTTCTTATTTGTTATTTAAATTCTAATCTATTAATTAATTATGTTCTTATTTTATATGCTATATTTATAAGTTAGTTTAAGCATTAATTTTATTAAATATTTTCATTTTAGTTAATTTTCCTTTTATCTTTCAATTAATTTTTTAGTTTTCAACTCATTTTTAATTATTTTTGTTAAATATATTCTAATAAAATAAAATATAAAATTTTAAAATTAAACTTTTAAAATATAAAAGTTAAACATACAATCGAGAGAAGAAATTGGAGAAAATGTAGTTGAACATGAACTTTTTTTTTTTCTAAATGACTTTTCAAGGTTGTAGTCATAGTCAAACCAAGCACCCAATAAACCATACTTTAAGTTGGAATTTAAAATTTTACTAATATGTTTGTTAGAATGAGAACATAGTTTTTCTTTTCCTTTCTCCTGTTTTTATTTCTCATGTAAATTACTTTAACCTTAAACTCTTCTTTTAAAAACAAGTAACCAGCAGCTCATTATTTTTTTTAGATGAAAAGTGAAAACATACGACCATTTATGCATTTTCAAAGAGCCACTACAACTGCTATTCAAGTATTTGTGTCGTGTCTCATACTTATTATGAAATTATTTATATAACACATTCTTTTTTTTTTCTATCACATTACTCATTTTATTTCATTCTTTCCTTATTTTTTTTATCTCTCTCATCTGTTATGCAAATTATTGTTAAAAATTATGCAACAACGATTTTTCTTATAAAATTTCCCTTCAACTACATATTCACTAAAAACATCTCAATACTCCAAATCAATCTTAAAATATAGAGCATCTCAGCCTCGTTGAAATAGAAAGAATCATAGAATATTTCCAAAGAAAACTAATTAAGGTAAAAGTTAAATATGTCGACGTCATTTCCGTTCTGGAAATGTTTATTGAGTTTAAAAACCTATACAGAATCTGACCATGTATGGATCTAAGCAAAATCTTCATTCACGTTTATAGAAGTAGAGTTGGGGGAACAAGTTTTGGTCTAAAGTCGATTTATATATATAACTTGCAGTTTGCACGAGTTTGGTCCGATAAATTATTAATTCGTTTACTTCAGGTTTATATATATATTATGTATATTTTTGGTCAAACTTCAGGTTTATATAGAGATGACAATTCTCTCCGTTTGTCGGGGATCCTTCAAGAGACTATCTCATTCAATCATCTTAGTTTGAAGGATTTTTTAAGAGGATGGAAATGGAAACAATTTTTTTTAAAAAAAATAGGTCTACGCATATATATGTTGTTTATAAAGGCGTGCAAATTAAATTTATTTCACAAACCAACCAAACAACCTCTCTCTCTCTCTCTCTCTCTCTCTATATATATATATATATATATATATAAAGATTTATTAATATTAAATGTAAAATTAAATTATATCAATTTTATAATTTTTTATAAAATATAAAATATATTAATCTAATAATTAAATTATATTATAATATTTTATAATTATATGTATTAAATTTTAAATAATTTAAATATTTACGGATATATTATTCAATTATTGATATATATATATATATATATAATAGATGTTAAAATAAAATTATGTAATAAAATATTTATTAAATTATATTTTGTATAAAATTTTATAAATATAATTTATTTAATAAAATTTTTTAAATTAACGGTTAAATTTATAAAATTTATATTTTATAAAAATTATTTAATTATTATAAATATTAAAATTTAATTTATAATATCAATTTATTTAATTTTTATGTATATAATAAGTAAATATAAAGATACCACCACGGCTTGTTGTCTACCTACCTTTTAATTATATTGTGTTTGTACTTAATTTGAAGGCATATAGAAAAGATAAATTATTATAAACAACTGCGGTAGAAAAGAGATTACGTTTCTATGGGTTTTCAAACTAATATAAAAAGTATTTGGATGTGTAACTTCGACTAAATAAAATAAAATGGAAGTAAAATTGAATAATAAAATAAAAGCTAATGCAATAAATGTATATGAAGTAAATAAAGGTAAAATATGTAAAATAAAAATAAAAGAAAGATAAGTAAAAGAAAATTTCGATTTTTATTGATGTGTGTTTATGTTTTTACGTGTTTACAAAATATCGTGTAATTACTATTTATTTATAAAAAAATTGTTCAACTTTCTACTTAATAATAGTAAAAAGAAATGATCAAATTTTGTATTAGTCTAATTTACAATGATCTTTATATCAAAGCATAACTATGATTATTAAACGATTAAACAATCAAAATAATTTAGTTGATATTTTATAAAAGAAATTTAGTAAATTATTAATTCAATATATTTTGTTTTAAAAAAGGTAGATATTTTTTATTCATTATTATATAATTAATTGTTCAAAAACTTTACAAAACATTAATAATTTTCATTTTCCATCTCAAGAAAAATTATTTTTGGCTCTATTTAACTTTATCTTTTAGATGTATTTTAATGATAGGTTTTATAAAAATTAGTTCAAATATTTTCAACTATGCTTAAACCTACGATTTACCAAGTTTACACTACATTATATTATACTTTTTACAATATTTAAAAAAATATTATAAAAATATAAAAAATATTATCTATTAATTTTAATAATATTTTAAAAAATGTTACATTTGATCTATGTCGCAAAATATTATTAGTAACATTTAAAAAATATTACAAAAATATAAAATAAAATGTTACCTATTAATTTTAGTAATATTTTTAAGAAGTGTTGTATTTGATATATATCGCAAAAAATATAATATATAGTAGTGGTAGTCAATAATTATAATATAAAATATATTTATGACAGCTAATTTATGCATGATTTATTAACTGACAATCAATATTTTTTTTTGTGAAAATCATGTCTTCATAATTATCATATAATAATCTCATCCCTTAATTTTTGGTTAAGTTTAATCTTTATAACATTAGTTGAAATGCTTAAAAATAATAATAATAATGGTTATTTTTCACTAAGATCGTGATCTCTAAAATATAAGAGTTAATTCCAAATTTTTTATTATGTATTTTAACTACTTAATATCATACTCATCCAAAATATTTAGATATTAAGAATTAAAAAAACAAACTTAGAATGCTAAACTAACTGAAATTTGTTCTCAAAATACCTTAAATGTTAGTGAAATCATTATACCTTTTATTAACATTTAGTTGAAACATATACCAATCCTTTCTTCAAAGTATTATTGATCTTCCATTTTTAAAAATAATTTTATTTAACTATTAGTTATAAATGGATCTTCTAGTATCAGATTTAATTATTACATGCAATTCACCTCATCCAAAATTTGGTTACTTTATTTTTGGTGTTAACATTTTTTTTTTGCATATTATAGCTAATGCTTAGAAAGTTGAAATGATATATTAGATTCTTAAATATTTTTTCTTTTCAAATTTGCAACTAATGCTATTAATGATGTGCCCAAATTTTAAAAAAATATTTATGAATAATAAATATATTATTTCTTTAGGATTTTAAATTTAAATTTTCTTTCTCATCTTCATTTTTACTACTTTTTTTATCATTTTTTTCATTTTCTTTCTATTTTTAACAACTTTAAACTCATATCTTGCATATAGACGTTATGTTAGATGTTTTTAACTTTCATAACTTATTATCATCATGTTGTGTATTCATAAACTTATTTTTATTTTGAAATGATATGCTTCATTAGAATATACCTTTATTTATTTAGAAGTTGTCTATGAATCTACATAAAATAAAAATAAAAATTAAATTTTTTTTTCATAATTATTGTTTTGTTATTGTTTAAAATGTTTTTTTTATATTTAAAAGATAGTGATGATTAAAATTATTATATATAAAAAATTGATCTTTTAAAAAATAGTGAAAGTTAGAATCTTTATAAAATTAACAATATAAATGAATAGGATGACCCGATCTTTATGACATAGGTTTAAATAATAAAATTATAAAATAATATAAAAATATAAAATAAGTGGTATAACATAAGAAAATAGTCAACCAACATTACTTAATGTGACATGCTGTTTAGACCTCTTCCTCAATCATGAACATGAGAGAACCAATCTATATGGCAATGCAACTAAATTAAAGTATGAATTGGGGGATTTTATGAATTTGAATCATCAATCTTACAAGAAAGATCGATAAAACAATGTTTCACAAAAAAAAATATATATATGATTCGTACGATTGAAAAAAATCTTTATTTAGGTGAATATAAACCCTTATATCTGATCTCCGGTCTGTCTTCATTGCTCATATAAAGGTTATTTATATCCATATAAATACTAATATAAGAAAATTATAACTAAATCTTAATAGAATTCATCAATTTATATTATGAAAAAATTATAATCAATCTTAATAGAATCTATCTATAATATGATTCAAATCTTCAATATAATCCTAATTAAATTTTAGTCAAATAATTTAAACAAATCACAATAAATTTAAAACTAAATTAATTAAAAATTAACATAAATTTTAATAAAATAAATAACATATTTTTTTAAATTTTGTAATTTTTTATAAAAATTTTCATAAATTTGAGTGCATAAAAATTACGATTTTATTTATCTTTTTTTTCTAAAAATACATTTATGTAGATCTTGATTATTTCTTTTAATATTTATGTTTTTAATAATTTTTTTTTAATTACATATTTCTCTTAGTAGATCTGATTATGTAATATAATATTCAAGTTCACATCATATATATTCTCATTCTACTTGAATATAATATCATAATTTATTATTTTGACTTTTTATTTTTGAAAAAATAATCTTTAAGTACCTAATAATGGTTTGTGCCATAATTAGTATATATGTTTTATGAACAATTGAAATTGATGTGATAGAAAGTTTTTAACTATTCTTTAATTCTTTTTTTATTTTATTTAATGAGAATTTTTAATTCATAATAATGTCTTAACTATTTAAGATAAATAAAAAATGGTTAAATATATTTTTAGTTTTTCTAAAATTTTAGTTTTAATTATTTAATTTTAAAATATTTGGTTGTGCTCTTTTATTTTTAAAATAAAAGATTTTTAATTTAAAAATAATTCATATTTGATAGTAGTCTATTTTAAAAATAAAAGATCAAAATTGATTGATTTAAGGTTAAGGAATTAAAATTAAAATTTTAAAATTTTAAAGAAACAATAAATATATTTAATCTAATAAAAAAATTAATATATTTGCTATACGCGTCTTAATAATTTTCTTCTAGAGGGTAGGATTTTAGAGAACGATTGAAACTCATCTGATAGAAAGTCTTTAACTGTTCGATTTTATTTTATTTTATGTGTGAGAATTTTTGATTCAAAATGAATTTACATAAATATTTTAACCATTTAAGATAAATAAAATTTTTATTATTTATATATATTAATAAATAAATAAATAAATAAAGGAATTAATTTTTTTAAATAATTTACGGTAAAATTATTTTATTTAATAATCTTTTTAAACTATTATATTTTATCAATCTATCCATATTAAAAAATATTTTGAAGATTAAATTTATAAAATTTTAAAAATTTAATACTTTATTTAATAATTTTAATTTAATATATTAAAATTATATATTATACTTTAAATTTGGTCAAGGATCAAGGATGTGCGAAGACTTTGGACTAGACTTTGCTATACGCGTCTTAACAATTTCCTTCTGAACCCGCTGGTTGTTATCATATTAAAAAGGCCGTCTTAGACGACACACAATCATTCGGTCCTTTCCAGTTTCCACACACTTTGTCAAGGGGTCCTTAGCATTTGCTTCATCATTTCATTATCCCTACAAATCATGTTTCATTCGATAAATCGGCATTGTTGGTATTAGAAAATTGTGAGCGTGTGTTGTTTTTTGTCAAAGAATAAAAATTTTCTAATTAATAAAATATGTGTTTTAAAAAGTTATAAAATTATTTTGTTTAATCTAAAATTATTGAAAAAATAATTTAATATTTTTCTAAAGTTAAAAATAATTACTATATATAAAAGATGTATCACTAAATACTTTTTTTCGTAATTTTAAACAAATATTCACATTATATATATATATATATTAATTTATCTTACAAATAATTTTTATTAAAAGTATTTTTTAATATTTTCAAAATATTTAATTTTATCAATCAAATGATTAAATTAAAAAATTATATTATCATATTACGGATACAAAATTTAATAAACTGGTAGAGAAAATGTATTAAAAAAAGTTGAAAATAGAGAGAATTTTTTTTTTCATGATGCTGATGAGAAAAGAGTATTTTTGTAATTTTTTTTTAAGTTTTATAATATTTCAAATTTTAACAAAGTGTTCATAAATCGATTAAAATTAACACAAACTGTGTTTGGAGATAGATTTGGAATTGGAGATAAAAATTATTTGGATAACAAGGTTGTTAGATTTTGGTTTTTCTGTTTAGCAACAGAATAATGCGGAGAACATTTGGATTTGAAAATATTACCTTTTAGAAAGTGTGTGGACAACATTTGGGTTTGAAAAAATTACCTTTTAAAAAAATATTCGATGAAACTTGCTTATTCTTTAATGCACATAAGACTTACAATCGAGAATGGTTTCTTCAAATATTTCTAGATTTAGATGGTGTCGTTTAGAGTGAACGATCTTTTTTTACTAAATTAACTTAACCTATCTGCAATTTTAGTTTTTTAATTTTTTTCATCAATTTTAGTTTATTTACTTTCAAATTTTAGTAAATTTGATCTCTTATTGATTTTATTTAAATTAGCACACTCAAATTACTTTTTTATCTAAGTTGGATGGATTTTTTAAGATATTAGAATATGAAATAATTTTAAAATTAAAAAAAATGATAAATTTTAAATTTTTTTTATAAAATATAAGATTAAAATTTAAAAAGAAAAATTTTGAATTTTTTTATTTAAATAAAATTTAATATTTTAATTGATGAATGTTAAACGTAAGATAATTTCATCAATTTATTTTATATAGACTTTGACTAAAAATGATAATTAAAATTTTAGATAAAAAAATTGATGGAGATTGAATTCGTTAAATTTTAAAAATAAAAAAACCAAAATTATTAAAAAAAGTTGATGAATCAAAATTATACCTGGATCAAATTAAAAAAATAAAAATGCTATAATAAAAATATCTATATAAAAAATTGAGCGTGAAACACAACTTTGCTATTTTTTAATAAAGAAGGGAAAATCTCAAATATTATACATGACTTTAGTATTTATGATCAATAAAGTTGTGAATCTAACACTTTAATTTTCATTTTTTTTACCCTTTGGAATAAATGAACCGACATCATCTAATTAATTAAATTGTTATAACTGTTCACAGATTCAGTTAATGAAAAAGTTTATTTGGATATAAAAAGATATATGAGTGAAATTCAACATATATAAGAAAAAAAAAATTACAGGAATTTTTATCCATTATCATTGTACAAAATAAAACTATTTATTTATGGCGTAGGTTTCGTGGTAATAGGTAGATTGAATTCTTATTAGAGATGTTAACACGATGATGAAATGGATATGGTTATAAATATTGGTGGGTAAAATTTCCACTTAGTAGGTTTTAAGCGGATTTGCGATATTCAATAATATTTATAGGTATATTAAGAAAATACAAATATTAAAATAATTGCATTTGGAATATCCTTTTATATAAATTTATAATCAAAAATAAAATTACATAAAAAAAATCTTAGAATTATAAGAATAATATAACATTTTGTTATAATAATAATATTATTATTAAATTAAAATTAATATTTTTATATCTACAGACTATTTTAATAATTTTATTCAACGGATAGCTGTAGATATGGGTATCTCATAACCCATATTCCCCCTACTAACAAATGGATAAATAAAAATATCATCACATAAATTCATAGTTAATTATAGATATAAATATTTTTATTCTAAATAAATTTTTATTTTCAAATATTTGTGTCATTATTCTTGTCTGAATGCTATTAGAGAAGATCTATAACATAAAATTAAAATCTGTGTAATTAGATATTAACAATTCAACATTTTAATAAATAAATGTAAATTATAATTTTTTTAAAAATTTAGTTGATTGAAAAATTATATTATCAAGATCCTATTTGATGATTCATAATCATGTATGATGAATCTGATCTATCATATCCTATTTCGGAGCATATCCTAATCATCCTGCAAAGAAGATTGATTACAAACATATTTCAGTAAGTGCGCCACTTCTGATTTCTTCTAAGTTTGTAAAGTTGGATATTGTTAATTGTGTTCTTACTTTATCCAAAAGGTGAGTGATAGTTTAATATAATTTTTTGTGTCTCCAGGAATCTTTTTTTTTTCTTTCTTTTCATAATGATCATTCATACCTACCTATCAAATTGATTACACTTTCGAAATCAGCAACCACTAGAGGAATTTCACCTTCCTATCATCAAAAGAATAAAAAAAAGCTCTAGTAATTGAACTTCTTAAGTTCATTGTGACTGTCACAGGTACCAACCAACAGAAGCAAACAGTTAGAAGTGAATAAACAGATTAAGTTGTTTAACAAAAGAGAAATTATACATTGACATTCAAAGGGCAAACGGGAATAATTGAAAATTAAATCAGATTTGAATTCTGAACAGATGCAACTTCCATAAAAAAAGGAGAAAAAAAAATTATGACAAAACTCATTGGAATTACCAATATTACTTGGGGGTAAACCATATGTAAGAAATTCTTGTTATGGTAGTTACACAAAATAATAACATATATGATGCAAGTCATTGTCAAAGCAAGTTGAGAAGATACAACTTTTAGTTATTCTTGTAGATCCTCATGCAAATTGCAAAGTTGCCAAGTGGGGACCTGGTGCCAGTAGGGCCAGCCTCATAATTGCATAGTACCTAGTAGGGCTGGGCATCTATCCGCCGAACCCGTGTGGAAACCGAATGCTTAAAATATAGAAATCAATGGGACGGATAAAAAATAAATTAATGAGGTTAATAATTTCGTTAAAGATGATTATCGTAGGATGAAAAAGATAAAAAAATAAAGGATTACGAAGAAATAAAATAATATTACTATTAATAAAATAAAAACATGTCAATCCTTTTTTTTTTTTAATCTGAAACATTTGTAACTTTTTTTTCTTTGCATTTTATCTCATTTATATTTCAAAAATAATTATTAATTATAAAGTATTAATTTATTTTTAAAAATATTAATTTTTAATTAATAAATTTTTTTAAATAAAATATTTACACACATAAAACTTAACAAATCAAGTTGAAGCTTGTTAAATCTTATTTATTTGCTCGGCTATCTAGTTACATTTACAACAATCTGTTTTTCTTTGTCTTTTAGTTGTGTCTCCAATTTTTTTTTTTCTTTTCGACTACGGCTCTAACAAATTTCTTTTTTTACTTTTTAGTTTAACTGAATTATGATAAACTACGACATCTAATCTTTGAATCACTTTTTAACCATTATCTTTCTCTATCTTTCTAACAAAATAACTTCAACTCTATTTTTACTATCTTCCGCTACTTCAATATCTTTTAAAATCTCACCATTTATGTTCATATCTATCTCTTCAAAACCACCTTTTACCTTCATGCATACTTTCATCTTTTTCTCTCCAAAACCATCATTCACTTTTATGCATGCTCTCAAACTTTCTTTAAATCTGATGCTACCAATTCGATCCAAACCAAAAATCTATAACTCGCAACCTAAATAAATTGACCTTCAATGTGCACAGAATCGAAATTGAACATTAAAATTTCGAGTAGCAACAGAATTCGATCCACCTAACCAAACCCGTCTAAACTCGCCCGTCTAGCATCCCTAGTTCCTAGATTTATCCAAGTTAATCAAAGGCTAAACCTACCTTGTAGAGTCTAGATGAATCAGGGATCATGTATGTGCATGTTTAAATGTTGTGATCATCAAACTATAATAAACACACATCTTAGGATGTGGTTGACCTCACCTTATATTGAGTCAATCACCTATGAGCAATCCTATATAGGGGAATAATCATTTCATTTAATTATAGATAATTTTTCTTATCTTGTGTTTGGATGAGGTATTTAAAGAGAGAAAATATTTTTTGAGAGAATTTAAAATTCTAACAATTGAAATAACTTGATTGAATATTATTTTGTAAGAAATTTAAAATTTTATAAATTTTAAAAGAGTATTTTAACCAACTAAAATGAGATAATTTTAAATTCCTTCAAAATAGGTGAAAATTTAAATTCCTCCAAATCTCTTAACCTTGTCTTTTTAAGTTACTTTCTCTCTCATTGTTATCTTTTCGTGTTACTCTCTCTCATTATTCTTTATTCGTACTACTTTCTCTCTTATCTCTCTTATATATGAACATAATATTTTCAATATCAAATAATATAATTTTATTTTTTATCTTTTTAATTATGTATATTTGTTGGATTGTTATCCTAGTTAAATATGTTACACAATACAAATATTTGTATATCTAAGTTTTTTGGTGAACAAAAAAGTAGAAGTAAAATTAAGGAGAACTTATGAATATTTAAATGTAAAATTTTGTATATAGTAAAACAGATACTATCCATGACTTACACATTGACACGATTTTGCAAATACTCCCTAACGCTCCATTGATGATTGATCAATTTTAAAGTATGAGAGTAGCAACCACTGTCACGTCAAAGTCCTACTATCAATCTAAACATTTAGCGTGTCTAATTTCTTTTCTTAGTTTTTCTCGTGAAATACTTGATGATTCCTTTTTTAACTTTTCAACTTGGTTTAAAATCTTACACTCTTTTCTTAATGAATAAAAAATGCCATTATGGCTCTCCGTGACTTTTTCTTTTAAAATATATAGAAATCAAATCATTTATCATTACAAGAGATTATAGGAGATTCTTGCAGTTACAATTGCTCTTAAATAATTGCATACTCAATTAATTCCTACATTTTAAGGTCAATGATTCTTATATAATAAATACAAAATCAAACAGCTAATTCATTATGCTAATTATGACATTTAATTTTGTCTATACAAGGAAATATCTTATTCTGACCAATTCTTAGGAATTCTGACACTTTCCCTCAAGTTGGTGAGTGGATATCATTCATTCCCAACTTGTCAATAATAGATTGCAATGTAGCATCTGTTACATCTGCAAGTTGATTTCTAAAGGATACAAATGGTGTACAAGTAGTCTCATTATCTAGGTTCTCCTTCATGAAGTGTCTATTTAATTCAATATGCTTGGTCATATCATGTTGTACTAGAATATGTGAAATGTTTATTGTTTACTTGTTATCGCAGTACAATCTCATGGTTTATTCCACTCAACCCTCAAATCTTCTAGAATTATCTTTATCCATAGTAGTTCACATATACTTAGGGACATTGCTTTGAACTCTACCTTTGCCCATGATCTTACAACAACATGTTGTTTCTTACTCTTCTAGGTCATCAAATATCCTCCAAGTGAGGTACAGTAACTAGATATGGACCTTCTGTCATCTTTGGATCTAGCATTGTCAGCATTTGTGTATGCTTCTGTCATCTTCTTCCCTCTTGTAAACATAATTCCTTTTCCAAGTGTTCTTTTCAAGTACTTCAGAGTGTGGTAAACAACTCTAAGATGATTCTCTATTAACAGATGCATCTCCTGTTGCTTCACTCAGCTTGTGATTTTGATCAACCATTATTTCCATCGGTTTATAGCCAAATTTCTCTATTTCTGCCAATAGGTAACACATATTTCTATTGAGAAATGAATATTCCATGGCTAGAATGAGCCACTTCAATGGTCAGGAAGTATTTAAGTTTTCTCAGCTCTTTGACTTCAAATTCTCGCAGCAAGCATATCCTTAAGGTTTCCATTCCCTTTGGATCATTTCCTATAACAACTATATCATCTACATATACAATTAGTGCAGTGACTCCCCTTGAGGATGAGTATTTGATAAATAAGGTATGATCACCTTGACTTTGCTTGTATCTCGTATTCTTCATGACTATTGTAAACCTATCAAACCCTATCCTAGGTGATTATTAGTTCATAGAGAGCCTTTTCAACTTTACATACTTTACCTTTAACTGATTCAAACCTAGGGGTATCTCCATGTATATTTTTTCTTTAAGATCACCATGTAAAAAGACATTTTTAACATCAAATTACAGTAAATTCCACCCATAGCTAGCTATTAAAGATAACATAATTTTAACAATATTCATTTTTTCCCCATGTAAAAAAGTTTCTAGATAATCAACTCCATATATTTGAGTGTACCCCTTAGCTACTAACCTTGCTTCGTATATTTCTAGTGTCCCATCAACTTTATATTTAACCGTGAAGACCCATTTACATCCAACAAGTTTTTTCTCTTTAGGTAATTCTACCAACTCCAAAGTTTTGTACTTTTCTAGTGCATCCATCTCAACCTTCATAACATCTCTCCATTCGTTACTACTTAATGCTTTGGTCAATAATTTTTGGAATTGTGATAATGTGTTGGTGAGTGAGGAAGCTTTTGTGATAATTGGATAATTTATCATATGACACAATGAGATATTGGGTACCTTGGCTTTTGAGTACATATTCTAACAACTTTCCTTATTGCAATTGGGAGATCTCCATCTTCAATGGACATATTTTGTTCTCTTTTTCTAGCATCATTATGTTCTAGCATTTTAGGTATCAGTTTAGAATTTGGGACTTATGGTGGTTGGATAACAACTTTTTCCCTTCTAGAGTATACTTGTAATGAAGGAAGCACTTCAAATTTGATTTACAATTATTTTTGAACTTGCGGTAGATGGTATATGATTAAGAGTTAACTCAAATAATAAAATATTGCCCTTAAAAAGATTCTCTAACAAATTATCTTGATCTTTTATGTATGAACTCTACCCTTAAAGATAAAATTTGAAAAAAGATGATTTTTCATCAAATGAAAAATTAAAAAATACAATCCATTTTATTGGAGGACGATAGCATTTGTATCTCTTTTAAATAAGTGAGTAATCAATAAAAATACACTTTAATAACTTAAGGATTAAGCTTTCTCCAATGATTGGATTGAATATGAAGAAATGTAACACACTCGAAGATAAAAAAAAAACACAAGGTGATTTGTTGTTTTGAAATTTGGGAAAAAAATAGATAACATCTGAATGAGGCTGTTGTTGGTTAATATTTTTTAGGATAGATAACGATTGATCAAATGCGCATTGCCTAGCTAAAAAAGCCCACGATATAATTGGATTTTGAAAATAATAATTCAAGTCCGGTCCTATGCGGACTGCCCGTATTAAAATCAAATTATGTTTTATCTTTTATTAATTATTAAAATTAATTAATAATTTTTTTTATACTACAATTAACATATTAATTTTTTTTTCTGATTTTATAAATTAAAAAGATACCAAATCAAGTTGTTCTATATGACCTATTTTTTTTATTGTTATACTTTGAATATGATATCTTTAAATTGAGTTAGATTTACTTTTATGTTTTAGAACGAAGGTTTTAAATATATTTGAATATTTATAAATTGAGTAGATAAACTTTTAATTAAACTTCTTTGCTTCATTAGTTTTTTAAAGTTAATTTTAGTATTAACATAATAGTTTTATGTTATTATATTTTGCCCAAAAAAAAAGTTTGCCGCAAGGAAACATATTGTTTTGGGTTAGCCAGTAAATTCATATTACTCTCCCCTTGAAGTCCGACGTTAAGGGCCTGCTTCACCAACAAGGGCTATGACAGCGGTGCATTAGTACTGGTGTGGTGTGGTTGTTAAGCTTAGCTGTGTGTATGTGATCCTGAATGTGTCATGAAGAAGAAATGAGAAATTAACAATTTTATGATTTATGAGTAAAGAAAACGACGTCATTTAGTAATTTTAGGAGAAAAATTTTAATGCAGCCAACCCGCACCTGCACAGGTAGCTTACTTTAAACTCATTCAAGTAACAAGCCAAAGCGGACAGGACCCAAAAAAACTCAGGACATGTTTGGACCTTAAAATTGAGAGTCCACATTCTCAAATTTTGTGAGCCTTTTCAGGTCAACCCATTTTGCTGGCTCTACAATAAAGTATAAACACTAAAAACATCCTTCCATCAAAATGGAAAACCAAAATATAAACTATAATAAATGTTAAGAAAACAACTAAAAGAAAGGTCTGAACATTAAACTTCTTTTTAGCAAATGAATGAATTATCGATCATTGTTTTTCTATAAAACTACCAAATTGTTGTTGTAAGTTGTTAATCAGTTCAGCTAGATATGCTTCCACAAATAATTTTAATATCCAACCCCGTGCTTTCTCTTATTTTATATTAAAAAACTGAATGTCAACAAAGAACAACCAATGGAATTAAGCATTTTTATATGTAGAATTTTCTTCATACTCGAGAATGAGAATGAGAAAAAGAAAAAACAAATTCCATAGAAGGAAGGAAGAGACACAACTCATTTATATTTCAAATTACCATTGCTTGTTTTCCCATAGCATCCTTTTCAATCATATTTTAGTATACCTGAGTGATTTAGTGCACAAGATTGAAGGAACAAGAAATCTTTGACAACATTACAGAAAATGTATTGAATTTTCAGAAAACGTAAATACTCATAGCAGGGATAAGTTTCTTTTTTTTTTCTTCCTTCTCAGAACTTAGCAAGTATTCAGTCGAATAATATAAAAAAAATTCCATAAACATTCACAATTGAACAACCCAAAATAAATAAAAACGAAAAGAGGAATGGCAATCTCATTCGAAAAGAAACAATTTTAAAAAATAACTTTCAAATATTCAGAAATCAAGGCTCAATTTGCATTCAGCAATACCTAAAACCTTATTAGCACTGGTTAGAGAAATAAAAGAAAATGCTAGATAAGATTTAATCATTCTTTCTGACCATGACTTTGATGGAAATCAATATATATTGGATTAAACACTTACAATATAGAGTCACAATAGTACCTTTGCCGGTAACCGTTCATCCGATGAGGGTTTTGCTATCTCCACAATTATAGAAGGCATTGTTATGGATACCGAGAGATTTAATACTGCAGAGGATAAATTCTTGAGATTCTGGCAAGAAAATGGAAAATAAAATAAAAATAAATTAATAGTGTGAGGCCTGTAATAACTATTTTCAAGAATGCATTTGCTGCGAGGGAATTTGCTAAGAAATTTTATCTAGATCACAGGTGAAACAGTTACGTAAAATTTTTGTTTTAAAGGGGATTTCAGCTCGGTTAAGCATAGTAGTTATTTTTGTTAACCCGAAAAATAAGTAATTACTTTTTTAACATAAGCTCAATAATTTTTAAGATTTTAACTATTAGTTGAAAGTAACTATTCTATTTTTACTTTTAATATATTTGATAATTTTTTGTTTATTATAAAATATTGTTTTTATATTATTAATTAATATTATAATATTTAATTTAGTTATTAAATATTTTATTTAAATTATTTATAATAAAATATTTAAATTTAGTTTTAAAAAATGTAAGTATAAAATACACACTATTTTATAGATATATTATTTAAAAAATATTTATAAAATTGAAAATAAATATTTTCAAATAAAAAATATTTATTTAAACATATATTTTTATTTAAAAATATTATAAATAATAAAATAAATAAATAAAATCATCAAACTCTTTTTTATAATATATAATCATTAAAATAATTAAAAATTTATTTACATAATATTTTTAATAGAATATGTATAAATAAAAATATATTAAAAAATTCAAATTTAATTTTATTATAATATATATATATTAAAATTAATAATTAATCAAAAATTATAATACTTAAATTTAAATCAAATAATTATATTCTAATTTTTTATTTTATTTTTATTCATTAATTTAACAGTTAATTTCATTAAATATTTTTTATTTTAATTTTTAATTTTTATCTATTTTTTAATTTTAAACTAATTTATTATTAGTTTTATCAAATATACCCTTAATATAATATCATGACTCAACCGTGTGAAATGAATACAGGATCAGAAAATATATTAAGTTAATCCAATATTATCAAGAATGAGAAGAGAGGAGTAAGAAGAAATAATATTGGAAAAAAAGAGAGGAAGAAAACATATGCCACCCCCACCCGGTGACAATAAGTAGAATTCATCGAAGCACAAGGGGTTGGTTATGTTCCTATATATTGTATATGTAGGTCCTTCTATACATTAATTACACATTGGAGGTCATTTGTAACCTAATATGCCAACTCAGCAATGTTATTAACATTAATTGGCTCTGCTTACTAATAGGGACCAACATGTGACATTTGTTAATGTTAGGAACTAATATGACATTTTTAATAATTTAGAAACAAATAAGTGACAATACTATTAAATGTTCGAAATAATTTTGGTGATTTACTCTAAACCTTTGGCTATGCTAAGATTTTTTTTAACACATTATGGATATCTATTTGTAAAAATACCTCATTGTCTTTTTATATGTGAACTAATTTGTAAAACTTAAAAGAAACATGCAACCGATTCTTGCTATTTTTTCCAACTAATCTTAACAGTTCAATTAAAGAACAATATATCTTATGCCTAACATTCAATTTGGACCGTCATGGTGTCCTTTATCATTAGTTCATGTTAAACTCATCATAGATTCCCTAACCCCAAATATTAAATGCAGTAATATTTTTCATGATTGGAATCCAGTTCACTAGCATAACCCTTAAAATTTTTAATTTATTGTGTAAAACATTATAAACGTAATGTTTAAACATAAAGAATAGTCAAAATTTTACTGTTAAAAAATCTATACTTAGGTCGCACACAAGTTTTCTTTTTCTTTGCTTTCTGTGGTCGATCACATAGTAGGAAAGTTAATATTTTTTTCATTTTTTTCTTATTTGTTATTTTTTCCCTGTTCTTATCATTTATGTAATATATATATATATATATATATATATAAAATAAATTATATAATATTTTTTTAGTATATTTTCTATCATGTCATATGATCTAATAGAAATAAAAAGTTCAATGTATTAGATTAAGATGCACAAAAATAGAAACTATTATTTTGCTAGAAAATTGAAGAAATAGGTTTATAACTTTACGTGTGCTGTGAGTCCTTTATATAGATAATATAGAAGTATAAATAACATCATTGTATAAAGAGGGTAATCCCCTCGCATATTTCTTTTTTGTGGGATTTCCTAATTGATAATACCTATGAAATATTCTAATATTTTTAAATGTAAAAGATGTGAGTCATGCAAGTTTTACTTGCAGTGATGGTACATGGGTTTTACTTTGTTGGTTAGGATGTATTTGAGACTCCATCCAAGAAGGCCCAACTAGCTTAACACTCATTCTGCAAATTCTGCAATTAAGTGAATGTTTTGGGCTTGACCCAATGTATCTTTGACCTAGAATACGAGTCTAATGCATTAAGTGTTAGGAGAGGTTTAAATAGTATTGAGTTTTCTGTGCACCCTATTGAAATGTATTGCTCAACTTAGTTTAGCTAGAAAGTTTTGAGAATGATTATGTAACCTATTTGTTACGGATGATTAATGTTGCATCCATTTATGTTTAGTTTAAAAATATTTTCATCAACTTATTTAAAGATTTAAACACTTTATCAAATTTTACTCAAGTTGAAAAAAGTATTTTTATTAATACACTACATATCAATCATTCTATAAAGATTTTTTAAAAGAATATCAAAATCTTTTAAAGAAAGTAATAATAATTCTTTTAGATGATCTTACTTTCTATGTATATATAAGGTTAAAAAGATTTAAATATTTATTTTTATCTTGACATTTTTAGAATTTTTTCATGTTATTTTCTTCTCTTAAGCAATACTCTTTTACCAAAGTTAACTTCCGTAGAGTTTTTTCAAACATAGGTATCGTCAATAAAATAATTAAAGGTGAAAAACGATTTTTTATGAAACATTTATCTTCTCATACATGTTGTCAAGAATCCAAATATGATGAGAATCATATAAGAAAGTAACCTCTTAATAAGTCAAACCACACTTTCAGTTTAAGGATACATTCTCCAATTATCATCACTAAATATCGATCAAGAAAAATGGAAATTAAATTCAAAGTTGATGGTTAATCTTATTGTTAAGATTAGTGGCAATATAAAGATTAATATTATTTTTTTAACCTCATCTATTTCACCAAAAAGATTGTTGGGTTTATATTTTTTAACTTAAAATATGTTATATAAATTTTTCCTTTAAGATTTTATGTTTTTAAAATTTTCAAGTACAATTGGTAATTTAATTTTTTTTAATAAATATCATTTATGCCAATTATAATTATATTCTTTTTATTAGTAACAAAATAGTTTTGCTAATAAAAAAAAGTTATAATTTTAATATCAATAAATATTCATTAAGTAAAATAATAAATTGACCATGTTGTAATTTTATAATCATAAGTTTACTTAACATGTAAATGCAAGTAAATATATGTAACTTTACTATTTTTAGATCCTTTGAATTTATATTTGTTATTATTGTCATCAGACAATTTTTAAGATGAACTTATTTTCAACTTTCACATTTTAATTTTCACCTTTGTCTTGATGGGATGTTGCCTAAGGAATGAGTTATTTATTGGTCCAAATAATTTTCTTCATTATTTTATTGTTTAAAGTTGAACCAATTTAATTAGTTTTAAGATTTTTTCTTTTTTTACGATCACAGATAATGATCCAACTTTATTGATCCCAAATCCTTATTTTTTTTACATTAGATTATGTATATAATAATATTATGATGTATGTGATAATAAGATAGATTAATTTTAAAAAATTAACTAAATAAACACATCCATTTGAAATATCAGAATTTGTTGTTTGAAGATGCATTACAAATTGGTTGTGCAAATTTAAATTATTTATAAATTTATTTTAAATAAACTAATTTAAAAAAATAATTGTTAATAATATCAACAAATATTAAAAATATATAATTGTCTTCAAAAATATAATTTTATTATTTAATTATTATTAAAATAATAATATAATTTTATATTAAATTATATTTTATCATTTAGGTTATAAATCAGTTGGTAAGAAAAATTATCTTGACTAATAATTTTAGAGCTGAGTTGTGTTAAAAGACTTAAAAAGAGAGTTTTATCGTCTATAACAATATTACTCATTCCAAAAAAAAATATGTTTTCAATTAAAAACACATGTAATGTCGTACTAAACACAAAAATTAAAGTGTACTTTTACAAATAAAAATATAACTATAAAAAATAATAAAAATTACTTTTATAGTTGGAGGGTTAAATTTAATTTAGATTTTTAGAGTTAATTTTGTCTTAATAATAAAAAAAACATGTTTTACTAAACATTTGCGACATAATAATTTTGTCTCACCCTTCGTTCCAAATTAAGAGATAATTATTTATTGTTAATTTTTTCAATCCCTAGCTTATGAGTTTGAGGAAACATTGATGTTATTTTATTATATTTTAGAATAATGATATTAAAAATTTATATTTAAAAAATTATTATCATTAATTTAACATTTGAAATTTTAAATATTTTTAAAAAAAGTTTAATATTTTTTATTTTTCTTACTAAATGATCATTCAAAAATCTTAAATTATCATTTAAGATTAATTTAATATTTAAAATTTTGAATGATTTTTTTAGTAAAAATACTTATATTTTTATGGTTTTCTTTTACTAAAAATTATTTAAATTTTAAAATTATCCTTTAAAATTTAAATGAAATTTTAAGTAAAAAATTTAAATATTTATATTTTATGTTTCAAATATTTTTATTAATAATTTTTTTATTTTATAAAATATCATTTAAAATTTTAAATTATTCTTTAGGATCAATTTAATATTTTAAAATTTAAAAT
Source organism: Canavalia gladiata (assembly GCA_037954105.1). NCBI lineage: Eukaryota > Viridiplantae > Streptophyta > Magnoliopsida > Fabales > Fabaceae > Canavalia > Canavalia gladiata. Next base: position 70,676,509 of record CM075658.1, read on the forward strand.
ATTTTTTAATAAAAATTTATATACTTATATTTTAATGTTTTAAGTATTTTTATTAACAATTTTTATATTTTCTTTTTAATAAAAGACCATTCAAAAATTTAAAATACTAAATTGGGCTGGTTTTACAAATATAGCTTGTTAATGTCATTATCCTATAATATAATAGCAATATCACACCGCACCAAAAAAAGCACCTTAGAAGAAACAGAATAACAAGGTTCTTCCAACAAATTCATAAATGTAAAATCAAATTTAAAATAAGAATTTTTAATTTATTAATAAAATTATTTTAATTTTATTTAAAAATAATTTCCAAAATGTTTTAAATAAAAAATAATTTATTAAATGGATATATTATTCTTTTGTAATTAATATATATAAAAAGTAATTATATTAAAACCGCGGCTACCTTATATTAAATATTACATATTATATTTATTTTATTTTAATAGTTTTTTATTTAGTTATTTTTAAAATTTTATAGCAAGGACAATTTATTTGAGAGTCCTAAAACAGTTTTTTTGGTCAAGATAGGACTGGCCTTGAGCAATACTTTACTTGTATTATAAACACAAAATACTTCGCCAGTTGTTATTAAGTTATTTACGCGGGTTAAAAACTATTTAATACTCTTAATAAAATATTTTAATTATAATTAAAAAATTTAATGTTTCTAATTTATAAACATATTATAAATATTTTTATTTAATATATTTTAGTTTTAAACTCATTCTGACAAGTGTTAAAATACTGATTAGAGTATATAATTAAATATTTTTAATTAATTGAAAATATTAAATTTTTTAAGCTTCTAACTTCATTTTTATTTAATAAATTATACTTTTTATTTTTTATAAAATAATATATTTAATTATTTATAAATCCTTTAAATTCCGGACAAATGTTACGGAATATGATTAAATAATACCAAATTCTCTCCCAATATATCTTTCTAATTATTATTTTTACCCGAGGATCTTAAGTATCTAGTTTCTCATGCTATGCTTTTTATTAAACAGATATGAGGATTACTGTAAAGATTAGCATAAAATACAATCAAAATTTATCAGTTGATCTAGTTGATAAAAATTAAATGTTACTTTATAAGATAATAAGTTTAAATTTTATTTTCCATAAAAAATTCATTGTTGGATGTGCTGACCCTGATAAGTCCATAAAATCTCCTTAAACTTTTTATTATCAATATATTATATATATATATATATATATATATATATAATATTTTTAAAATATTATATATTATATTTTATTTAATATTTTTAGTTCTTTAAACTTATCCTGAGTTAACAAAAATTCAATTCGCTAACGAATATTCAAAGTCAAATTACATAAAGAAAATGAACTTTTCTTTAAGTGTTTCTCAATTCTAAGGATACATCTTAAAATAAAATATAAAACTGTTAAATAAAATATGTTTAATATATCTTAAATCATTTACTATGTTTAATAATGAAATAAAAACAATTAACTCTATTATAATCTTTAGCGTGTGTTATAGGGAAAAAAAAGACGAAAAATAATAAAGTATAAGTCTTGTTAACGAAAAAATTTAGCATGACTAGTATATATATTTTTTCTTGTTAATTAAGTAAAGATAGAATGCAAATTTTGAAGAAATATTTTTTTTTCAATTTTATTCATTTATTTAGCCTTCTCATATTATGTGAGGCTCACTTTTTTTTTCAAAGATAAAAAAGATATTATATCCATTATTTATTATTTTTTTATAATTAGTGTTCTATCCGACCAAACAAAGAAAAGAAAATTCTACTTTTTTCTTCAAATTTTTACTTATCTTTTTTTTCAGTTCAAACATTTTAAAAATTTACTCATTTTCTCTTCTCTTTTACTTAAGCTTACCTTAGTTTTTCCTTACTTTCTTCTCGCATCCAAATATAATAATACGTGTTAAGGTCCAATAAAAAATATTAAATATTTTTTTATATTTTAAAATATTAAATATAGTTATCATAAGATTAATCTATCTAGTAAGAAAAATATAGCTAGCATTCCTCCAATAAAAAATAATAATAACTATAGGAGCCCGTGATAGAGTATAATAAAATAATATTCTCCTTTAATATCTTACCAAGATCAATTTTCATAATATTTTATAAAAAATATATATTTAATATCTTAAAAGGGAGAAACATTTAATACCTTATTCAAATTGAACAACTAGTTAATTATCAAAAAAAAAAATCAGCATACTATTTCAACATTCTCTTTAATAATTAATTATTTTTACATTCTCTTTAATAATTAATTATTTTTAAAAAATTAAAGTAATTTAAAAAAAATAATTTTCTGTACAAATATTTTGACTTTTTAATAAATTAAGCAATAAAAAAACTTGTTCAAATGTTAGAAAAATGCTGCATTAATATGATCTATGAGAGGGAAATTGCTCCATCTCTCACTATAAAAATCGTCATCTCATCCTTTCACATTCACAGCAAAGAGAGTGAGTGAGTGTTATTCATTTATCGTTACAGTTATATTGATCTCAAGTGGTTAGATATGGCGCACACAGAGACAAAGAAGGGTAAAGAGAAACATTATCGAGGAGTTATTAGAAGGCCATGGGGCAGATACGCCGCGGAGATCAGAGATCCCAGCCAGAGGCGGCGCGTGTGGCTAGGCACCTTCGACACCGCCGTCGAGGCCGCCATTGCCTACGACGCCGCCGCCATCAGGTTGCGCGGCTACAAGGCCAGAACCAACTTCCCTGTCTCTAATTCCTACAATTACAACAATAATAATAATGCCACGCGCGTCATGCAAGCCCCACCCTTCACTCTCAATTCCTCAACAACTCACCCTATCGCGAATCATCTTCATGATTCTCGAAGCTTCTCTGCTTCGTCTTACGTGTTCGGTGTTGAGGCTGGAACCAGGAAGTTTGTGTTTGATGTGGATCTTAACTACCCTCCTCCTCCAGAATTTGTTTGAGTTGGGAACAAATAAAATTTCAGTATTAATTATATACCTTGACTTTTTTTTTTTTAATTTTCTCTTAGAATTGTTTTATGTTCGAGGTTGAAGTGTGTGTAACGGAAAAGTGTTTGGAGGTTTCGGTCCATGACACTTCGAGTGGGTTGACTGTATTGTGTAGAAGACGGAGCTAAGAGAGGAATTAGTCTCCTAATAATAAAAAACATGACCCTTTTTATCCTCTTTCTTCCTTCATGCTTCTTTCAAAAATGGTTTGAATAGATTTCAAATGAATATTTTTTTTTTCCCACACATTTGAACCGTAACATACATTTATTTATATATAGGTTATTGAATCTATTTTACTTTGTCAGCTTTTATTTTTAATTTATCAATCATTAAAAAAAATTATAGATGAATGAATAAAATTGATTGTACAAAAGAGAATTATTACTAATTTAAAATAGGATGTATAAGGAAGAAAGAAAAAAATAATATGATAAAAAAATATTAAAATAAAATAAGAATTGTTTTTCTTTTGTTCAAAGTCTTAGTATACGTTTTTTCTTTTCATTAATTTTGTCCATGAATAACGATATTCGCATAAGGAAACGAGGAAAAAGAAAACAGAAATGAGTTTATAATATTTGATGATATTAAATAACTTTAGGAGAGTAAATTTCATTTTTAGTCCTTACAGCTTATGCTTATAAGAAGACAAAAGAAAAGTCCTTACAATTATGTGTGGCATGTTATTAGTCTTTTATAGATTCTACCTTCTGTTTGTAATCTTATAAGAAAAATATTTAATGGAGTGAAATATATTTTAAGAAAAGAGTAAAATAATAAAAAAAAAGTGACAGATGTAATAGATGATATAATAGAGAAAAAAAAAAGAAAAACAAAGTGAAAAGAAAGATAAAAGAGAAAGTAAATAAATAATAATCATTTTTTATTTTATAATATGTTATTTATTTTGATTTTTTGATTAAAATGATAACAAAAATTAATTTAAATTATTAGAATAAATGAATTTGTACAAATTAAAATATTAAAATAAAATTTTGTAAAAACAAATAATAAATATAATGTTTGAAAGTGAGATCGTCGAGAAAAGAATAAAGACGATAAACTTTTTATTTTTAATTCAAAGAAGTTATATAATATTTTATAAAATTAAATAAATATTAAAATATTAAGTAGTTTATATTAATTTGTGATTTTTTATTTTAAAATTATCAGATTAAAAATATTTATTAAATTTACAACATTTTACCATCTATTCTATTTCTTTTAAAACTCGATTTTTAAATATACCCTAAAATAGTCAATACTTATAAGTTTAGGAACTAACATTAGAGTTTATATTCTTGACTTTGGAATCTTAGAGCATTTACAGTGAAGAATTCTTACCTGGGTTGCTTATATATACTTTTATGAGTCTCACTATTATACATAATTTTTTATTTTATATAATTTTAACCACTTCATTTCTCAATAAGACAATCTAACAAATCCACCAAATGAACACTACAAAATATCTTATACTGTTTATTTTATTTAAAAAAATAAAAAGTTACTTATTTAAGCAATTCTTAATTAAATGTTCCTTCATATCAACCCTTCTCTGATAATAAAATAAGTTAAACATCAATTTCTTAACTTAAAAATTTGCTTAAGCGTATCCATTGATGCTCTCATAAACTTAAAAATCCTCCTTAACTTAAGTATCCCTAAGAACATTTGTTGTCACGATTTTATTATTTTGTAAACAAAACATTTTTAAATTAAAGAAACATTTGGATTTTTTTTCGATGTTAAAAATTGTTTTAAAGTTAAAATAAAAATTAAGAGTTTTAAATTTATCTTTAAATTATTTTTTAAGTTAAATATTTAATAGTGCGTGCTCTTCGACTTTTGATATTTCAAATAGAGAAAGAGAAGGAAAAGTGAAAATAAAATTAACTTGTCTAAACAGTTTTTTTTTTTTTGTATTTTCATTAAAAAAAAGCTTCTTTCAGAACTTTTGTAAAATTGTATTTAGTTCATTTTGATCTCTTCTAAAAAAGAGAAACATAAAATGATAAAATTGATTTGAGTCAAAGACTACCTAATATAAATGACACCTCTACTGCTGAAATTAAAAAAAAAAACAATTTTTTATATATTTAAAATAATGAATCCCAGAACTTTGTTTTTAAAACAGATCGACTCATATTATATACTCAATATTCTATTTTTTTTAACTCAATAATTTTATAGATATAATGTTCTTCTTATTTTGATCTTAACCTAATTATATTTTTTAAATACAATTATCATTCTAAATGTCTTTTTAAGTAGTGTTTGGTTTGAAAAAAATATTTTTATTTATAAAAATATCACATTATTTTAATTTTTTTTAAAATTTATATTAAAACTAATAAAAACAGAAAATAATTTTTTCACAAAATATTTTTATATTTTTATTTTACAAAAACATCATATTAGTTTCATTTTATTATCTATTTTTAAAATTTTATATTAAAAACAATAAAAATAAAAAATAATTTTTTCATTATTTCTTGTATAAAATATTAAAGATAAAAAACAAAATAATATTTTTATTAGTAAAATAAAAATAAAAAATATTTTTCTAAATTGAACGTCCCCACAAGTATCTTTAAAAAAATATCAATAAGATCATGCGAGACTTAGTGTAAATAATACACGCACTAAATTTCACATTTTATATCACTTTAATTTATGTATCGACAATTTTAGTAAAATTTTTTTTATAATAAATAAATGTGTTATTTATATTTTTTATTTTGTTAACATATTTTATTTTTATTTTTAATTTAAAAAATTAGATAGTTAATATTTTATTTTATCATTTATGTTTTAAGTTAGTTTTTAGAATAATTTTCATAAATGATAAATTGATTTCTGTTATTAAATGTGACGTTAAATGTTTAAATATATCTAAATAATATTATATAATATATTAATTTTTTTAATTTATTCATTTTATTATATTTATTATTATCTTATTTTTTTTCATATTTATCATGGTAACTTTTTTTATTCTTTTAATTAATTTTTAAAATATATTTAAACTGACATCATGATATTTAATATTATATATCAATATTTCATTTATTCAAATTAATATAAAATATAAATAATAAAATAAAGAATTAACGATCTAATTTTATTAAATTAAAAATAAAAATAAAATATATTAATATAACAATTCAACTATTTTACTACTTTATAATTATAAACATTTAACATGTTGAACTCTTATATGCACAAACTATACGTTTCATCGGTAAATTAAGGTTTTTTTTATGATTTAATATATATAATGTACATTTATTTTAAATTGAGTAAAGTTAATTTTAAAATATATATGTATAAATTAATTTTAATTATATATTTTTATTAAAATATATATTTTATATTAGAAAATATAAAAGTTGAATTTTCAACTTCAGAAACAAATAAACATATATAGCAATCTCTTTATATATAGTTCTACAATTTTTAGTTCCACATATACTTTCATTATGCTAGCTAGCAAAAACAATGGGTATGGTATAATACTAACTCAAAGCATTATTGTTTTTGTGGGAATATTAAATTTTTAAAATTATTATTTTAAAAATTAAATTAAACCTACCGATTGAACCGGTTAAATTGAAAATCTGTTTTTTTTTTATCTAATTAAATATAAAACTGTTTTAAAAATGATAATGAATCAATAAAATTGATAAAATAATATTGAATCGATCGAAAATTAATTTATATATAAAATAATATTATTTTAATATATTTTTTAAAAAATAAAATAAATAATATTATATTTTATTTAATTTTATATATATATAATTTAAATTTTAAAAAATAAAATATATATACTTTAATTATATAAAATTATTGTATTAATATATTTTATTATTATATATAATTTTTTTAATTTTTTAATATAATATATTATAAATATTTTAAAAATAATATTCAATTAATATCTGTTCAACTACGATTAAATCTTTAAATTACTATTTTAACCAGTTTAATAATAGGTTTCATTTTAAAAATCTTATTTTAAAACGGTATAGTACGTGCAACAAACTTAATTCTTTTTTATTAACACAACATAAATCTGCAAGTGTACTCCTTTTGAAATTAACCTCAAAACTTAAGGAAAATAGCGAAATAAGATTGAAAAAAAAAAATGGTAAGACCAACTTTCCACCAAGAGATAGCATACTTTATGAGAGTAAATTGTAAGAGGTAGATGGGACACAGAACCAATGAAGAGTGTGTTGGGTTGGATAACGTTCTTTTGTCATCAACAGTAATACTAGAAGGAGGGTAACCATTTAGCACGTGACGTACCCAACAAGATCATCGTTAACGAGAAGAGTTAATTCGCTTGCATGGTATACATTTGAGTCCCATTTTTAAATATAGAAACGGTGAATCCATTCTACTACACTCCTCATTAATGGTTAGAAATTTTCAAAAAATAAATAAATATCGCACATTTATATAACTGAATGCAAGTTACTGTACCATATCTTTGGAATTGAATTGAGGAGTTGAATTGAAATGAACCATATCTTTGAAAAAATAAACAGGTGTGACTGCCTTAGGTATACTGTGGGCAGTAATCGATGGTGTTCATTAAGCAAAAAGGTAGATACCAAGAAGAGTTAGTGAAAGTGTGAGTTCTATATATTCTTGAATGTATGTATATATATAATTATTTAATTTATAATATATATTTAAAAATATAAATTATAGTATATATAATTTTAAAGGGATAAATAAGAATGCATCTATCTCTCGTTGGATTGAGATCTATATTTTTGTATGTTTTTCTAAGCATGCTGATAGAATGAAAAAACTGTAGAAAGAACTATTGTTATTTTTTATGATTTATTTTAGAATTATGTGTTTTTGTTACCAGAGATTCACATATATATATATATATATATATATATATATACATATATATATATATATATATATATATATATATAAACTGCGTAATGAAAACAGTTTATTAAACGATGAACACATTAGGAATGCACTAATTTAAATAGTTTAAATTTATAACTAAGTATTTATATTAAAGTTAATTATTGTTATCCTCAATTAAAATATTAATATTATAAATAAATTAAATAATTTATATTAATAATTAATTAATATTAATCTAATAATTAAATAAAAATTTATTATAAAAGTGGTTTAGTATAATAAATTTTTATTTAGATAGAATTTCTTTTAAATAGTTCAATATTTTCTATAAAATTTGATGTTGGATGATCATCCAATCATTCTTTTAAGAATTTTTCTATCAATTTTAAAAATAGTAGATTAGATTATGTTTAATTCCATATTTAAAGTTGATAAAGTTTCTGAAACTGTAAATAGAAAAATGTCTAATTTTCTTTTCATTCTAACGATAGTTGTTTTGCCTACTTTTACAAAAACATTTGAATGTAACTAATTATGAGGATCGAAAAAATTATCTGAAATTTGGTTGTTGCTAATATAGATTTAATTATGAAGGAAGAAGAGCCACTCATTCTTACTATTGAGTTTACCTATGCTCAAAAGATTACTCAACAAAAATAGGAACACTTAAGTAGATTGTGTCTAACAATGATCACATACATCATGGAGAAATTTATTAGACAGAACATCCTAAAGAGCATCAATATTTTTTTTTAAATTTGTTGGAGAGAAATTTAATACTTTTGATAAGAATCAGAAAAGTTACTACTTCTCTTTGATTAACAACATCAACTATGATGGTATTAGTGATGTTCGCAAACACATGTTGAAAATGGTGCATTGTTGTAACAAGCTAAAAGTCATAAAATTGGATATTGATGATAGCTACTTAATTTGGAAGATAAGATTCTTAAATCATTCCCTTCTTAATTTGATATTCTAAGGACCTTTTACAATACTCAAAATCAAGAGTGAACTCTTAATGATATGATTGTTATAGTTTCTCAAGAGAAAGAGTCTGTGAAAAAGAGTAATTCATGTATTGTTCAGTTTGCTATTAAGTCATTTTGTTATAAATGTGCAACTTCTACTTTTAGTACTAAAGACAGGAAGAAATGTCATAGAAATAAGATCAAAAATTATAAGAAGAAAGTAGGAAAAACATCGTCGCAATTGGAGTTTAAAAAGAAAAATTTTATAAAAATTACTGTAAGAAAAATAACCATTAAGTGAAAAATTCTTTTTCTCTTAAGAAAAGGTAAAAGAGATCATGTATACTCTTAGTTTAAATATATTTTAAATCTAACGTGGTTGATATTCCTCCTAATCCTTAATGGTCAGAAGCATGTGCAATCATTCATGTTGTAGATTCTTTGTAAAGGTTCACAAGTTTGAGAAAATCAAGTGACGTTAAGTTTAGGATCATTATGGAAACTAGAGCTATAGTAACTATGGAAGACATAGAAGTAGTGTCTTTCTTTTGAATCTAATGTGATTGATATTCCTCCTAATCTTTGGTGGTTAGACTCAAATGCAACCACTCATGTTATAAATTTTTTATAAGGGTTCACAAGTTTGAGAAAGTTAAGTAATATTGAATTTAGGATCATTATGAAAAATGAAGTTAGAGCAATTATGAAAAACATAAAAGTAGTAGTATCTATATTTTGATTTTAAATAATGTTGCTAATATACCTTCTATGAGAAGGAATTTAATTTTAATTTTAATTTTAAATAAATGTAATTACACTTTTAAGTTTAAAAATAAAAAATTTGTAATTTTTTATAATTTTTATAATTAATTTTTAATTTAAGATTATAAAATGTATCTACAACATATTTTAATATCAATTATTAAATATATGAATATATATAATTAATTAATTAATAATATATATTTAAAGATACAGATTATAATAAAGGAACGCATATTTATTATTAAATTAGGATCTATATCTTTAAATATATTATAAGCATACTACTAAAATATAAGAAGATTCGAGAAAAAGTTGTTATTTTTTTTATAATAATTTGCTTTAAAATAATAAATTTTTTACAAGAGATTTATAAATATATAAACTATTTAATATAAAACAGTTTATTAAATCATCAACATAAAAGAAAGATCTCTCTTTAATTATTATTTTAAATAATTTAAATTTATAATTAACCATTTATATTAAAAATAAATTATTATATTCATTAGTTAAAATATTAACATTATAATTAAATTAAAATAGTTTATATTAATAATTAATTAATATTGATCTAATAATTAAATAAAAATTATTATAAAAATATAAAATATATTAAAAAATTATTATAAAAATATAACATATATTATTCAATATATGTCTGTTCGAGAGAATTTAGCTATTCTAAAAAGGAGAAGTTGCACTTTAACTTAAAATAAAATATTAATACTTAATATTATGATAAAAATTAAATATATAATAAATCTTAAAATTAATTTATAATTATAATTATTTATTTTTAATCGATAAATATTAATATACTTTTATAAGAACAATTATATTTTAGATGAGTGCAATTAAAAATTAAAAAAATTACTTTTTAACTCCATCAATATTTCATCAGGAGTTTACCCTTTTACGAACCTTGATTTTCATGGTACCAACCAAAACCCTTCATTTGTCATTCTTATTTATGAAAGAGTCATGTTATTCCTATAATATTTATTATTATATTATTATTTTTTCTCTTTGCTATATTAATTATTTTATTTTATATTTTTCTCTTTGTATATATAATTTTTAATTAATGTAATATATATATATATATATATATATATATATATATATAAACTAATTGTAAAAATCATTAAGTCCTTGATAAGCATAGATTTCATAAATAATTATCTCTCACTTTTATCTCATTAAGACTTCTTATATGTTCAATTAAGTGATCTTTGTCATATTTTATGAGTTTGGGTTCATATGAAGTTTAATTGAATTTCTTTGCTTACCCGATTAAAATGACACTATTATAGTATTTTGAGCATAATAGGAGTTGTAGACATCCAAAAATCATAAAATCTATCTTGAATGAAAGCTTAAAGAAGTGTCCATAGTTACAAAGCAAGATCAGATTCTAAATGGGATGTTTAGGACTCCGAAATTATCTCAAAAGATGAGATAGTGTTGCTGACGTGGAATTTGAACAGTGTGCAAAGATCCAGCCATATCTTGAGATATAGAAGTCATATTGAGATGAAATCAACTTTGTTGGACAGCTAAGATCCAGGGCTACAACTTTTGTTCAGAATTCAAGCTCTAATTCGGACATGTGAACATCCGAAATGGCGGTGCAAGAAAGTCAAAATTGTTGTGCTCATTGGTGGCAAAAATTCAAAAGTGTTTTGCAATTTCAACAAAGCCCATGTGAAAGCAAGAAAAGGGTAGAAAAGTAATATCCTAGTTGGTGACTTTCTGAAGATGATGCCTCAAAAATCCTCTATAAATAGAAGGGTTTGCAAGAGGAGACACACACCAATTTTGGAGATCAACTCCAATACCATCTTCTTTCTTTCTTTCTTTCTTCCTTTCTTTCTTGTTAGTTTTGCCTCCTTCATGGAAGGCTTATGTTTTCTTTCTTGTTAGTTTGCCTCCTACATGGAAGGCTTAGCTTTTCTTTATTGTTAGTTGCCTCCTACATGGAAGGCTTAGGATTTATTTCTTGTTAGTTTTGCCTCCTACATGGAAGGCTTAGGATTTATTTGTTGTTAATTTGCCTCTTTCTTTGTTGTTAATTTGCCTCCTTCATGGAAGGCTAGGTTTGTAGTTTCAATTCGAGGATTCAAGCTATTTTCATTTTAACTTTGAGGTCTTGATCTTTATTTACATGCTTATTAAGTGGTTTCTACTCTACTTCACTATATTCTTCAATTTTATTCTTTAATCAAAGTTTGATCGGTTGACGTATTTTGATTAATGCATGATTGATTTATAATTGGTTTTTGATTGGTAAATCACTTTCCAAAAGTTTGAAGAGTAGAAATTAAGTAATTTAATTGAAGGTTTTCATTTTATTACTTACTTCAACTGAATTCTGATTGTGAAATTGGTTTAGATAAAAGATTAAGTGGTTACTAAATCTTGTTGATTATAATCAATTAAATTCTGAGAGGTTTCTCAGTAGAGAATTCAAGGATCATTGTAGGGGTTCCAGATGATCCTAGGTTGATAAACACAATGCATGATTTTAGTGATCAATGATTAGTTAAGAAAATAGCCTCTGAATTCCTTGAGTTGATTATTGTTAAGTCAAATTTCATTCTGTATTTTGCATTTATAACTTCATATCAAATCTTTCCAAAATCCCCTTGTTCTAACCTTCTCCTTATTTGCTTAAGAATCTGAAATGGTCTTTGGGAGATGACCTAGGTTGCACCTTATACTATACCAATAGTTTGGGGGAAATCTGGAAATTATTTTTGCGCGTTTGCGACGAGCGTGTCAAAATTTGGCGCCGTTGCCGGGGACCATTTTAATTTCCTAGGCTCATTTAGGAGTTTGTATAAAAATTTTAATCTTTCTAACAATTGTTTTTACTTTAGGTATATCATTCTTGGATTTTTTGTATGAATTCACCTTTTTGTGTATGACCCGATCCAATCCTGAAAATTTATATGCATATGATCCTGAGATTGATAGAACATTCCACCATTTGAAAAGAGCACATAGAAGACATTCATCCAGTAATAACCAAGAAAGTAACAGTAGTGATTTTTCATCTTTAAATTTTGATAGTTTTAAATATTTTGCTAAGAACATGGCTGATAGAACCTTAAAAGAATTAGCTGCACCTGATGTTGCTTATCAACCATTGTGCATTCAATACCCTGATGTTGATGCACCATTTGAACTGAAGTCTGGACTAATACATTTGCTACCTAAGTTTCATGGCCTTGCAGGTGAGGACCCTCATAAACATTTGAAGGAATTTCACATTGTGTGTTCCACAATGCGGCCACAAGGAATTCCAGAAGATCATATCAAGTTGAAGGCATTTCCTTTCTCCTTAAATGATGGAGCTAAGGACTGGTTGTACTATCTACATCCAACATCTGTTACAAGCTGGAATGATATGAAAAGATTATTCTTGGAGAAATTCTTCCCTGCATCCAGAACAGCAGCTATCAGGAAAGAGATTTGCGGCATCAGACAGAACTCCCAAGAAACTCTCTATGAGTATTGGGAGAGATTCAAGAAACTATGCGCCACTTGTCCACACCATCAAATCAGTGATCAATTACTGATTCAGTATTTCTATGAAGGACTCATGCCAATGGACAGAAGCATGGTTGATGCAGCTAGTGGTGGAGCACTTATGGACAAAACTCCTACAGCAGCTCGAGATTTGATTGCCAACATGGCAGAAAATTCTCAGCAATTCAATTCTCGAACTAATTCCTTGTCTAAAGGAGTCCATGAAATGACCACCAAGACAGACCATACACGATTGGAGAACAGAATTGAAGAACTAACCTCCATCGTAAGACAGTTGGCCATCGGACAACAACAGCAACTTAATGTTGTTGACAAAACCAAAACATGTGGCATCTGCACTTCTGCAGATCATCCTACTGATGCATGCCCAACATTGCAAGAAAGTGAGACACCTGAGGCTGCAGTAAATGGTATTTTTGGCACAGGACAACAATACAGGCCTCCTCAACATTATCAGCAACAGAAGTTTGAACCACCTTCTGGAACATACAATCCTAGTTGGAGAAACCATCCTAACTTGAGATATGGCCCTCCACAACAACAAAGGATTCAAACATCTGACTCCCAAAATAAATACCAACCACCGCCATTCAGACAACAACAACAGCATATGCAGCAATCTGTACCCTCTAATGCTTCTGAACCCTCTCTTGATGATTTGATGAAGCAATTAGCAACCAACAATCTTCAATTTCAACAAAATGTAAGTTCTACCATTCAGGATTTACAAACTCAAATTGGGCAGTTGGCTACCACTGTCAACCAATTGAAATCTCAAGGTTCTGGTCAACTACCTTCTCAACCTGTCATAAATCCCAAAAGTGTGAATGCCATGACCTTGAGAAGTGGGAAGAAAGTGCAGACAGACCCTACAATTTTAAAGCAACAAAGCTTCAATCAGACTAATCCACACCAAAAAGAAGCATTTATCTCCACACCTGGAGATATCTCTGATGAGTCATCTGAATCAGAAGGAAAGTCTGATGAAAAAAGTACACCAGCCTTCGATAAGACATCGAATGATCAACAAAAAGAAGCTTGCCATAAACGATCTGCACTTGAAGCATCTGATGAGAAGAAAACCCCAAATTGTGCTGATCAGAAGGTATCTTTACCTTTTCCAAATAGAATGGTTCAATCCAAGCCCAATGTTCATGCAGAATTGGATAAGGAGCTTCTAGATACTTTCAGGAAAGTGGAAGTCAACATACCACTTCTAGATGCTATCAAGCAAATTCCCAAATATGCCAAATTTCTAAAGGATTTGTGCACGCATAAGAGAAGACTCAAAGGGGATGAAAAGATTAGTGTGGGACGCAATGTTTCAGCCTTAATTCAACCCAGCCTCCCTCAGAAATGTAAAGATCCAGGAACTTTCACCATTCCTTGCACAATAGGAAACTCTACATTTGGTGATGCATTGCTGGATCTAGGTGCTTCCATTAATGTTATGCCCTCATCAGTTTATAAATCTTTGAATTTGGGAGAACTGAAGCCAACTGGTGTGGTGATTCAATTAGCCAACAGAAGTACAGCACATCCAGCCGGAGTACTTGAAGATGTGCTAGTTCAAGTGAATAAGCTGATCTTTCCAGCTGACTTCTACATTTTGGATATGGAAGATGAGTCATCCATCAATAGAGCAACCTTGATCCTAGGGAGACCTTTCCTCAAAACTGCAAAAACAAAGATAGATGTGCATACGGGGACTCTCTCTATGGAATTTGGAGATGATATCATCCAATTCAACATATTTGAAGCCATGAAGCATCCCATAGAGAATCATTCACTCTTTCAACTTGATGCCATAGACCTTCTTGCGGATGATTATTCTATTGACAATCTACTTTTTAAATTTTTTGATTTTGATTTAGATTACTTAGATAATTTTACTTGCACATGTGATGAATTTGATTCATGTATTGTGTGTTCCAGGATTAATGCTGCAGACCAACCTTCGTTGAAAGATGACATGTTAGATGCAAGTGTTGCAGACATTTCAATCTCAGATAGATCTCTTCCTTCCATAATACAACCACCTCCTTTAGAGTTGAAGCCTTTGCCTGAACATCTAAAGTATGCTTATTTGGGGGAAAATGAGAAGCTTCCTGTCATTGTAGCAAAGAACCTTCTACCACAACAGGAAGAAAGGTTACTGCAAACCTTAAAAAGCCATAAACAAGCAATTGGATGGACTTTGGCTGATATTCCAGGTATTAGCCCATCTACTTGTATGCATAGGATACTGCTGGAGGAAAACACCAGACCTGTTAGACAACCACAAAGGCGTTTGAATCCAACCATCCTAGATGTGGTAAAGAAGGAAGTAGGTAAGCTTTTGGCAGCTGGTATCATCTATCCCATCTCAGACAGTGATTGGGTAAGCCCGGTGCAAGTAGTTCCTAAGAAGACTGGCATGACTGTAGTCAAAAATCACAATGATGAACTAATCCCTACCAGAATAGAAAACAGTTGGAGAGTGTGCATAGATTATAGGAAGCTTAACCAAGCTACTCGCAAGGATCACTTCCCTTTGCCCTTCATAGACCAAATTTTGGAAAGATTAGCAGGAAAATCTCACTATTGCTTTCTGGATGGTTTTTCAGGTTATTTTCAAATACATATAGCCCCAGAAGACCAGCATAAGACCACCTTCACTTGTCCTTTTGGTACTTTTGCCTATCGAAGGATGCCCTTTGGTCTATGCAATGCCCCTGGAACCTTTCAAAGATGCATGGTAAGCATTTTCTCTGATCTCTTAGAAAGTTGCATGGAAGTGTTTATGGATGACTTCACTGTATATGGTTCTTCTTTTGATGCATGCTTAGAAAGCCTTTCTAAAGTTTTGGACAGATGCATTGAGACTAACCTGGTTTTGAATTTTGAAAAATGTCATTTCATGGTAACAGAAGGTATAGTCTTAGGACACTTAGTATCTAGCAAAGGTTTAGAGGTTGATAAGGCCAAGATAGACATTATTTCTTCTCTACCTTACCCCACTTCTGTGCGAGAAGTACGTTCTTTACTTGGTCATGCAGGTTTTTACAGAAGATTCATCAAGGATTTTAGCAAGATTGCACAACCTCTTTCTAAACTACTACAAAAAGATACCAAATTTGTGTTTGATCAAGCATGCAAGGATTCATTTGATGAACTAAAGAAGCGGTTGACAACCACTCCCATCATTCAACCACCTAATTGGACGCTTCCATTTGAATTAATGTGTGATGCATCTAATTATGCCCTTGGTGCTGTACTGTCTCAAAGAGTTAGCAAGAGATCTCATGTCATTGCATATGCCTCTCGCACACTTGATGCAACCCAATCAAATTACACAACTACTGAGAAGGAGCTTTTGGCAATTGTGTTTGCATTAGATAAATTTCGCTCCTATTTGCTTGGATCTAAAGTTATTGTCTTCTCTGACCATGCAGCTTTGAAATACTTGCTGAAGAAGACAGATGCTAAGCCAAGACTGATTCGTTGGATGCTTCTGTTGCAAGAATTTGATTTAGAGATTAAAGACAAGAGTGGTGTAGAGAACCTTGTAGCAGATCATTTAAGTCGGATCCAGCAACCTTGTGAAGAAACTTCAATTGCAGATTCATTCCCAGAAGAGCATCTCTATCATTTGCACGGGAAGGATCCTTGGTATGCAGATTTGGTAAACTATCTGGTTGCTAAAGAAATACCCAAACACTTCACCAAATCGCAACTTGCCAAGTTGAAAAGTGATGCCAAACACTACATATGGGATGAACCATACCTTTGGAAGACATGTAGTGATCAAATCATTAGAAGATGTGTTCCAGATCATGAAGTTCAGTCTATACTTACCTTTTGCCATTCCCTAGCTTGTGGTGGACACTTTGGGCCACAACGGACAGCTAGAAAAGTACTAGACTCAGGCTTTTATTGGCCTACAATATTTCGTGATGCACATAGATTATGCATAACTTGTGAGCAATGCCAAAGAATAGGGAGTATTTCGCGCAGAAATGAGATGCCCCAACAACCACTTCTCTTTTGTGAGGTATTTGATGTTTGGGGTATAGACTTTATGGGTCCATTCCCTGTCTCTTTTGGCTTTGTTTACATTCTGCTAGCTGTTGATTATGTTTCAAAATGGGTAGAGGCAAAAGCCACCCGTACTGATGATGCTCGAGTTGTTGCAGATTTTATCAGGTCTAACATTTTTAGCAGGTTTGGCATTCCTAGAGCTCTAATTAGTGACCAAGGTACTCATTTTTGCAACCGCACAATGGAAGCCCTACTCCGCAAATATGGAGTCATGCATAAAGTCTCCACCCCATATCATCCTCAAACAAATGGTCAAGCTGAAGTTTCTAATCGAGAGATCAAGAAAATCTTAGAGAAAACAGTTCAGCCTAACAGGAAGGATTGGAGCTTGCGCCTTGTTGATGCATTATGGGCATATAGGACAGCTTACAAGTCACCCATTGGCATGTCTCCCTACAGGATTGTCTTTGGTAAAGCATGTCATCTTCCAGTTGAATTAGAGCATAGAGCATTTTGGGCAGTAAAGAAATGCAACATGGATCTAGACCAAGCAGGAATCCATAGAAAGCTTCAATTGCAGGAACTTGAAGAAATTCGATTAGAAGCATACGAAAACTCCAAAATTTACAAAGAAAAGGTCAAAGCTCTTCATGACAAAAAGTTGGCAAGAAAGGAGTTTTCCGTTGGACAAAAAGTTCTCCTTTTCAATTCTCGGCTAAAGCTTATGCCTGGTAAGCTACGCTCTAGATGGTTAGGACCATTTGTAGTTACTAATGTTTTTCCTTATGGTGCAGTGGAAATAAAAAATGAGGTAACTGAAAAAATCTTCAAGGTGAATGGACATCGTCTTAAACCATTTTTCGAAGGTTTTCAAAAGCACACGGTAGAAGAAGTGCATTTGCACAATGCCACATACCTGCAATAAATTCAAGAGAAGTCTCTCTCTCTCCCTCTCTCTCTCTTTCTCTCCCTCTCTCTCTCTTTCTCTCTTTCTCTCTCTCTCTTTCTCCCTCTCCCTCTCTCACATTCCTCGCTTATAAGTTTCAACTAATCTCTCAACTTCCTTCTTCACCTCTTAAATCATCCCAACTATTACACCACATTGAGCTTGCAGGAATAATAACTTGAGTGTTTTAAGAAAAAAAATGGAGAAAGCTCTCACCAGGATCAAAATTTTGTTCCCTACTCTCCCCAGAAATTTTCTTAAAGACATTTACAATTGCAGACTTGAACGATTGAGAGCATTAACACTCTTAGGCCTTCCAGAAGATGTCCGTTGGATCATTGAAGCTAAGGT
Organism: Canavalia gladiata; assembly: GCA_037954105.1. NCBI lineage: Eukaryota > Viridiplantae > Streptophyta > Magnoliopsida > Fabales > Fabaceae > Canavalia > Canavalia gladiata. Next base: position 70,695,040 of record CM075658.1, read on the forward strand.
ACGTTTAGCAGGTGAATTCCAAGAATCATTTGTTAAAAATATGCCAGGTATGGGAAGAAGTTCCTATGCAAAGAAGAGAAGGGCAAAAAGAATTGGAGTTTGCTACAGGTGTGCAAGATGGACCTGTAACACAAGATGCAAGAACCCTGGAATGGTTTCAAGAAATCGAGAGGACAAAATTCAATTCATAAAGGATGGACTGAGTAAGGAGTCATTGGATGATATCATTCAGACTCTTGAGACGCATCCTAGTGGGCATGTACAAGGAGTCCTTCTTGATTTGTTTGAACTGTTCCGTAAGGAAAAAGCACGTTATAGTCTTGGGAATCTGACTTTAAAAGACCCTGTTGTCAGTTTACAAGAAAACTGAATGGGAAGCACATCCTCGACTCTTAGAAGGCGTTTCAGCCGTTACTGGACGTAAAACCAGAGGAAGATGTGAGCCACAATCACAACTACTGTTCATTCTCATGCGTGTATGTTTGTCATTTACATTGTCTTTTCAATTTATTGGGCCACCGTTTTTTTTTGAAATTTTCACCCCTGCTTAAAGTCTTTCCCCTCTGACATTCACCTTTTCCTTGAACCCAAAATTCAAACTTTTGCAACCAAAATTCAAACTTTTGCAACAAAAATTCAAACTTTTGTAGCAAAAATTCAAACTTTTGCTACCAAATCCTGATCCCGCACTATTCAAGCGATCTCCTTGTCTGATATTGAGTCCCTATAAATTATCCACCTCTATGACATATTTTTTCAAAAAAAAAAAAAAAAAGACAGAAACACCGTATATGGATAAGATCAATACTATCTGTGTTTTTGGTGGGTCTAACCTTGGAAAGGATGGAGAATTTCAACATGCAGCTTCTACCCTTGGTAAGGCATTAGCTGCAAGAAAAATCAATCTTGTTTATGGGGGAGGGATTCAGGGTTTAAAAGGATGTGTTGCAGGATCTGCACTCACAAAGGGGTGTAACGTCTTAGGTGTTGGCTTAAAAAATGGGAGCACCTCCTACTTCACCCTGGGTACTGAATTGAAGGTTGCAACCATGCATGACCGTATGAGACACATGTTGGTTAATTCTAATGCATTTATTGCATTACCTGGTGGTCTTGGAACAATGGAAGAAATTTTTACCATTATATTTTGGGCCTATCGGAATTTTCATAAAAAACCTTTGGGCTTATTGAATATTAATGGCTTTTATAATGGTTTGATATCCTTTTTAGATCATGCAGTAGAGCAGGAGTTCATGCCACAATCCATGCGCAACATCATAGTATCTGCTTCAACTGTTGAACACCTACTTGAGATTTTGCAAAATCCTACATCTGAGCTCAGTCAAGCAATGCAGCTGGTGAACCAACCAAATCAGGATGGCAGAGATAAAAGAGAACCAGATACCACTCTTCGGTTATAACTTTTCCTTACTTTGATGGTTTTCTTACATTTCTTTTCCTGTTATATGAAATTCCATCTAAGACATTGGGGACAATGTCTTGGATAGGTTGGGGGGAAGATGATCCGATATCTAAAAAAAAAAAAAAAAAAAAAAAAAAAAAAAAAACCCAAAAAAAAAAAAAAAAAAAAAAAAAAAAAATTAGGTTAGATTCATAAACTTGCTTTGAGTAAGATGGCTGAGTAAGGAGTTACACTTGACTCTTGATACGCATCTTATGATTTAAAAAAAAAAAAAAAAATTTGAATGTGGAAGTATGTTTTTCTTTAGATTTCATAAAATAATTGAAGCAAAATGATTTACATTTCGAGATTAATTAGTTTGGCAACACATATTTGAACTGGATAGATTAGATTTGATAAATATATTACCTGTGAGATTTTGAGCCTTATTATTATTTTCTTTCTTGTGTGATTTTCATCCATGGAATATGTTACTTCAGAACTTGCATTGATTCTTTTTGAAACTACATTTTCACATGATTTGTACAAAAATGATTGAGGCACTGTTTTTCTTGAACAAACCACTTGGCCAAATAACCAAACCATAAAATTTTATCCTTTGATCAGCCCTTTGAGCCGATTAGCCTTTTCTTCTTTTTAGCTCACCACAAATAAAAAAAAAAAAAAAAAATAACTTTGTCTGACCATAGAAGGTGAGGAATACTGGATTTATCATACCATAAGTGTTTCAATAAGTGTGGGAGAGATTATTGTTGTGTTCATCAATATCATGGTTGAAAAAAAAAAAACTGAAGCAATAAATTAATAAATAAACTATTATATTGAAAAAAAAATAATAATAATAAAAAAAAATTGAAGAAGTGATATCTGTTTCTCACACTTGCACTTACAATCAATTCTCAATCCTCACCATTTTCCTTGGTCTAACATTGTATCTCTTCAATATATCATTTCATCTTTCTAATCCCGTTAGAACCAAAATAAAGACCTCTTGATTTGTGCATTGCATGTGTACATAGTAGTAGAGAAGTAGAAGATATGCAAGCCTATGATAGTTCATCTTTCATGGATTGAATTTGAGAGAAACACTTACCAAATCAAACACTTGAGAGATTCAGAGTATATCATGTGAGGTTTTATCTTTCTCAATCTATGTTTTTCAAATTAAAGTTGCCTTTCTAAGTAATTTCAAAAATGTGATAAAAGGATGCTTCATGAAATTTTGTGAATTCTTGAGAAATCAACTCAAAACTTTGATGTTCTTTCAAAAAAAAAAAAAAAAAAAATAGTCACCAATCCATAACTTAAGTTTGCCCGAGACGTGCAAAAGATAAGTGTGGGGGAATTTGATAAGCATAGATTTCATAAATAATTATCTCTCACTTTTATCTCATTAAGACTTCTTATATGTTCAATTAAGTGATCTTTGTCATATTTTATGAGTTTGGGTTCATATGAAGTTTAATTGAATTTCTTTGCTTACCCGATTAAAATGACACTATTATAGTATTTTGAGCATAATAGGAGTTGTAGACATCCAAAAGTCATAAAATCTATCTTGAATGAAAGCTTAAAGAAGTGTCCATAGTTACAAAGCAAGATCAGATTCTAAATGGGATGTTTAGGACTCCGAAATTATCTCAAAAGATGAGATAGTGTTGCTGACGTGGAATTTGAACAGTGTGCAAAGATCCAGCCATATCTTGAGATATAGAAGTCATATTGAGATGAAATCAACTTTGTTGGACAGCTAAGATCCAGGGCTACAACTTTTGTTCAGAATTCAAGCTCTAATTCGGACATGTGAACATCCGAAATGGCGGTGCAAGAAAGTCAAAATTGTTGTGCTCATTGGTGGCAAAAATTCAAAAGTGTTTTGCAATTTCAACAAAGCCCATGTGAAAGCAAGAAAAGGGTAGAAAAGTAATATCCTAGTTGGTGACTTTCTGAAGATGATGCCTCAAAAATCCTCTATAAATAGAAGGGTTTGCAAGAGGAGACACACACCAATTTTGGAGATCAACTCCAATACCATCTTCTTTCTTTCTTTCTTTCTTCCTTTCTTTCTTGTTAGTTTTGCCTCCTTCATGGAAGGCTTATGTTTTCTTTCTTGTTAGTTTGCCTCCTACATGGAAGGCTTAGCTTTTCTTTATTGTTAGTTGCCTCCTACATGGAAGGCTTAGGATTTATTTCTTGTTAGTTTTGCCTCCTACATGGAAGGCTTAGGATTTATTTGTTGTTAATTTGCCTCTTTCTTTGTTGTTAATTTGCCTCCTTCATGGAAGGCTAGGTTTGTAGTTTCAATTCGAGGATTCAAGCTATTTTCATTTTAACTTTGAGGTCTTGATCTTTATTTACATGCTTATTAAGTGGTTTCTACTCTACTTCACTATATTCTTCAATTTTATTCTTTAATCAAAGTTTGATCGGTTGACGTATTTTGATTAATGCATGATTGATTTATAATTGGTTTTTGATTGGTAAATCACTTTCCAAAAGTTTGAAGAGTAGAAATTAAGTAATTTAATTGAAGGTTTTCATTTTATTACTTACTTCAACTGAATTCTGATTGTGAAATTGGTTTAGATAAAAGATTAAGTGGTTACTAAATCTTGTTGATCATAATCAATTAAATTCTGAGAGGTTTCTCAGTAGAGAATTCAAGGATCATTGTAGGGGTTCCAGATGATCCTAGGTTGATAAACACAATGCATGATTTTAGTGATCAATGATTAGTTAAGAAAATAGCCTCTGAATTCCTTGAGTTGATTATTGTTAAGTCAAATTTCATTCTGTATTTTGCATTTATAACTTCATATCAAATCTTTCCAAAATCCCCTTGTTCTAACCTTCTCCTTATTTGCTTAAGAATCTGAAATGGTCTTTGGGAGATGACCTAGGTTGCACCTTATACTATACCAATAGTTTGGGGGAAATCTGGAAATTATTTTTGCGCGTTTGCGACGAGCGTGTCAGTCCTCTATATCCTTTTGTTGATGTGAAAAAAATTATATAAATTAAGTGTACAAATACAATATGTTAGTGTCAAATTGCTGAAACCAATTATGCAGTTTTTCAGTGGTTGGTAGTTGATAAATTTTTTAACCGTGATTTTTATTGGTTAAATTAGGAGTTGTGGCTTCAGACCTAAGTTCTAAGCTTATAATTATGTACATAAATTTGGTGATCATTGGCTATTTTATACGATTTTATACAATTAAGGAGACGTTAGCGGAGCATATTTATGTAATGGGTGCTTTCTTTGTCAATGATTTGGTTTTGTATGCATAGTATTATAAGTTAAAGAGAAACTGCATATGCATCCACTTTTGGATTACCATGAGATGTATGCTAATTTATAGCCCTTTATATATATATAATGAGTTACTGTTTGTCTTTATTTGCATCCAAAGAAATTTTGTCGTAGACAAAAGTTTAATAATATTTTAAAGAAAAATGTATTACGAACAAAAGACATGTTGATGTAGGTGTCTTTCCGAACCATACGTGGCACAAGAAAAAGATAAAAAAAAAAAAGAAAGAAGCAATATTTTCATATTTATATTATTAAAATGGAAAGAACTGACTTTTGTCAATTTCGATCAGGGAATATGCATTCCCACTTTTTATTGTCTATTGTCTCCTTTTCAAATTAATTATATATTTGTTTTTTAAAATATTTTCACTAAAACTTATATAAAATATTAATTATAAAGAGTGACAATAAACAAAGAGAAGTGACCATTCTTACTCTTAGGATGTTAACGTAACAACAGATTCTCTGTAAAAAGTATTATTTTGAAGATAGGAATAAATCAACTAATTTAGATGATTAAATTGAAAATCGATTTTTTTAAAATTAATTAAATTATAAAATTATTTTAATAAAAAATTACTAATAAATTGATTCATTTAAAAAATATATTACTTAATATTTAAAATAAAAAATATATATTATATTTTATTTAATTTTGTATGTATAATTTAAATTTAAAAAAATTAAAATATATAATTTTTAATTATATAAAATTATAATATTAATATATTTTATTATTATATATATCTTATATTTTTAATATAATATATTATAAATATTTTAAAAATAATAAATAATTAATATCCATTAAATTAGCATTAAATCATTAAATCTTGAATCAGCAACTTTACTTGCTAAAAAATAGATCCAATTTTAAAATCCAGATAAAAAGTTTTACGTTTAGGAGTTTTGGATGTAATAAAACATCTACAAATGAATATACAGAGGGTTTATTTTATAAAACTTTTTACTTTTATATTCAGTAATAATTATATAAATTTTAATTTTTCTAAATCAAATTATTAAATAATAAGAATTTAACTAAATATATTAAAAATTTTATACTACTGTTCAATTATATATTATAAAAAATATTAATTTTTATAATAATTATTTTAAAATAAAAATTTACCATGATTTTCAATTAATCAATATAAAAGTTTTGAATTAATAGTATATCAAATTTTAAAATAATGATAATAATATATTATATTTAATTAATTATGTCAAATTTAAAACTAAATAAATAACAATGAAAATATAATCATATAATTATCACTTTCTTATATTTCAAAAATATATTATATTAATTTTAAAATATATCAATAAGACATTAAATAATTTAAAATTAATTTAATATTTTAAATATAAAACATATTATAATTTTTTAATTTAATAATAAATTCTAAGATATTAAAGAGTGTAAATAGAATGAATTTAACTTGGGCTAGTATAAGATTCTATTTAACCCTTCTATCTTTTATTTTTATAAAAAAATTTAAAATTTTATATAAATTATTTTAATTTTTAATTTTTTATTATTAAACCGATCTGAGTAGCTTAACTTGTGCACCATTTAATATGTTAAAATATTAATTTTAATTTGTTAATATAATGTATATATATCAAACTAAAAATATGAATCTTAAAAATATTTATTTTTTAATTTATTTTAAAAAATAAAATATATTTATCCACCCCTTTTATAACTAAAATACTTTTAAAAATTTGATTTAAATTAACTGTTTACATTTTTATCATATTATTCATTTTATATTTTAACATTTACAAATACTTTTACATAATATATACTAACTATAAATGAACTATGTCTATATTTATTAAATAAGTAAAATAGAAAGGTATGACATCACTATTCAACTTTTTACTTTTTGGTGATGTTTTAGAAAGATTTTGTGAAATTTAATTTTCCTTAGTTTATAATTTTATATTTTTTATAATTTATTTTAATAAATTTACTGATGAATTTAATATTTTTAAATTATTTCAATAGACTTTATGATTAAATTTATAAAATAAATTTTCACATAATAAAAATTTATTGAATAAATGAGTAATTGAATATTTTGTCTAAACACATTTATTATGATGAATTAATTAAGGAAATAAATTTTTATTTTTACACTGATTAAAGACCCCAACCGGTATTCAGTTTGATAAATAAAATATTTGTAATAACTAAAGCAATGTAAGATATACATGATTTATTTTAATAAATAAATATTATTAAAATATTTTTCTATTATAATTGAATATCTTAATTATTTACTATTGTAAAGTTAATTTAAAAAAAAAAGAAAATTAACAGTTGTGTAATTTTGGCTTGAAATAGCTGTCCAGCATATATGGTAAATTTTGCCTCAAGTTAAAAATATTTAATTGATATATGTTGAATATATAGTCTTTAGTAAATTACCATTTAAGAATTTTTTTTCAAATAAAACAAAATAAAGAAGAAGAAGAAGAAGAAGAAAGGAAGGAAGAATTTTCTTCTATACGTGAGGTGACAACAGGACACTGTACGATTGGGCGTGTGGTGTTGAGTTTGTGGTGCATAGGTTGTTGTTGATTGTGTTGTGTGGGTTATGAGAGAGTGAGGTTCACATGGGAAGGGTCTTTGTTCTTGATTTGGATGGCAGATCCTACAGATGCAGATTCTGCTATACCCCTCTTGCCCTCGCTGATCATGTTCTCTCTCGGGTATGTTCCCCTCTTCTCTTTCAAATTCACCCTTTATTTTTTATGTCCTGTTATTTTATTTTATTATTTTATTATTTGAATGCTTGCAAATAAATAAATAAATAAAAATTCACTTTTTCTGCTGCTTTATGTTTGTTATGGGCCTGGACTCTGTCTAAAATGATGAATTTGATTCGTGAAAGATTGAATTTTGACTGCTTATTTTAAAAATCTATGAGAACCTGGAGTGGCCCGTTAATTGATTGTGTGGAAGTTATTGCTTTTGTTGATTATTTATTGGACGTAATAACTTGGTTGTAATAATCAGTTTCTGGAAACATAGAATCCATTGTGCAGCGTCTGCTGTCGATTTTCCATGCATGCTTCTGATGAATTAGGGTGTTTGTAATTAGCTGATTTTTTTTTGTTTTCGTCAAAATGATGAGTCGGATTTGATATTGATGTTTGGAGAAGGATGATTTGAGATGATGCCAGGTTGGAAACTGAGGCGCATGTTTATATCATGAGTTCAATGAATTAACGGTTTTGGCATCAAAGTAATAAGTTTTTGGATGAAAATTTCAATGAAGGATTGTGGCTCTATGAATTAATTTTAATCATATGTGGAGCTAACGTTGGTAACTATGAAACTGCGGGCTTTTGTCATAGGTAAATCAATAAATGTTTTAGCCTTTTAGGGTCAAATTGAGGTTGATGAAGAACTTGCTTTTTGAAGCTGGAACAACTTTAATGAGAGAACAATAAAAGTTTACTTTTGGAAAAAAATTTAAATTTGGCTGTAGATTATGTTGCAGTCTGCAACTCTGCAGCAAATTCTTCTAATGTTGGGAATGTGCGGATTTGGAAAATGATTGAATGAATAAGTATACTGTGATGAACACTTTTCTGTAAGACACGTGTCCCTTCTTTTAGAGTCTGTGCTCCATGCAAGGATGAACATGGAGCTGTGTAGGGCTTTTTTCCACATATTTCAATGCTAGGGAACAAAGAAATGACTTGGAGGAAGAGTTTTATTTTTTAAATATTCAAACCACAATGAAAGTTGTTAGTGTGAAATAGAAGACAGCTTTTGAGTCACTTGCCTCTCACTTAAAATGAAAGTTCTCTCCTAATATCGATTATCAACTTGCCTTTTAGGAGTGAGATAATGTTGGTTAGAATTTGTTTATTTTGCCAACAGCCCAACACTTTATTTGCTATTGTTATTGCTATACATGATATATAGATTATATTTTTGCATTATTTTGTAACCAAAGGTGCATAACATTGTAAATTTACTTTTTTGCTTGAACTTATACATAAAGAGTAGGCAGTGGACCAATATCTGTGATTGCTATTGCTTTGAAAAGGAAATTGACTTACTTCCTATCTTGATACTTTTGGTACTTTTAGTCTCTTTCTGCATACATTCTTGTAATATAATTTGACTGCTTAATGAATGCTTGTTACTGCTAATTTTTTTACACCTATGTTGTAAGCTAACTTTATGCTCGCTGTATTTATAATTGTGTAGAACAAGTTATAAATATCCAAGAATGTAAAATAAGTTCAACAGTCAAATTTAGTCATATCCTAGATAATTATTACAAATTGCTATTGCATATTCCACTTTGAAAAGGTACCTAGTTCCTTGTGTACTACAATTTGACTCTGGTTTGTTTCCCTGTTATGATCAGTCCTTCAACTGCAGTCAAGGGAGGGCATACCTTTTCAGCAATGTGTAAGTTGTTTGAAACTTTGTTTCTATTCCCTGCCCCCCTTTCCTATCCCCTATTTCTTCCTTGTTTTTTCTTGTTATTTTCATACTTTCATATCAATCTACTTGAGATTTATTCAGTTTTTTTGCTACAGAGAAATTTAGTAGTCCCACCCTGCCAGGGCACCCCTACCCTCAGGGCCCCTCCCCCAGTACCTAAAGCATCTATTCCTCAATCAGTTTGGGAAAACGGATTGAAATATTTTGGGTTCATTGATGATATAAAAAATAATGATTTTCTTTGGATTCACAGGATTAGCACCTTTCTTTTCCAATCAACACCTTACCTTTTTGACTAACTATTTCCATTGTGATCACTTGTTAATCTTTGGCCTCTGATAGGGTGAATATAACCCTTGGGTCTCCCGTGGAGAAATTGATGATATCTGGATTGCATACAGTTGAAGACATATTTTGTTGCTGCTGTGGGCAACTTCTTGGATGGAAATATGTGAGCTTTTCCTTTGCAGTTCTAGTTTCCTTTCTTGTCATACTTTTAGTCACTTTAAGGAATAAGTATCATACAGTATGTTGTCTATATGGAATTTTGTGGAGATTAATCAATAAATAACAGTTTTTAGGAAAGTTTTATGTGCTTGAGGAATTTATTTTGTTGAGTTTGTTAAGTGTGATATGTTTTGTTTTAGAAGTGACATGTCTGAAGATATGAAACTTCTTTCCAAAAGAGTTTATAATATGAGAATAATCTATTGAGGAATGACGCAAATCATGAAATCAGTCCTCAATTTTAGAAATTCTATAATTTTTATAATTGTTGTTCTTCAATTGTTAAATGAAATTAGAATTCTATATCTGAGGGTTCCATTAAGTATTTTATAAACAAGGGAATTTGTTGTTGGGTGTCAGTCCTGAAAGTTAAAATTAGCAATCAATTTGATTAAATATGTGGGTAAATCAGAAGTTTAAAATCTGATATTTGTAGATATATCTTACCCCAAATATACTATGAATCTTATCCATAAAACAATTTAAACACTTAATTTACCCTATTTCAAGTGCCCAACAATTTTATTGCTAATAAAATGAAAAACAGGTGAGAAATTTCTTGTTTCCCAACTTGTTGTGTATTTGTGTATATATAATCGGTTTATGATCTACCATGAAGAAAGTAAGCTGCATTTAGAGTACTCGTCTTTTATAACACTACGAATTAATAGGAAGAGATTGTTTTCTATCCCTCAAGAAGGTAATTGATACTGATATATTCCCATTAAACTCTGCATTTGTTTGATGTAGTCCTGTTTGGACAAATTAAATAAGATGATCATGAAAAATTATTCAGTTAAAAAAGAATTGCAGTGTATTTAAACATTTGATGCCATTAGGAAAGACATGGCTGCTGGATTCATTTAGAAGGATTATCTATTGAAGCACACATAGTAACATCATGCAAGCACTTGGTTGAGTCTTTCTCTGCGTTCCTGCCTCAATCTAATTTGATCCTATCATATATCTGCATAGCCTTTTTTATGAGCTCAAAGCAGTTTTAAATAATGACTGAGTTTGGATTCATTCAGGTTGTGGCACATGACAAAAATGAAACATACAAAGAAGGGAAATTTGTGCTTGAGAGGTATATAGCAAAAAAATATGTTTTTTGACTTTGATCATGTCAAGCTAAGCTAAAATTTAATTACTGTTGACGCATCTAACAGGTGGAGGATAGTTGATGATGTTGCGGAGGAATTAAATTTGGATGCTCGTGCTGGTTCAAGTGACACAGAAAACGCTTAGCAAGTTGCTTCTTTTCGTGAATTTTAAGTATTGTAGCTAGCAAGTATATAGTATATAAGTTATTGTAGCTAGCAAATATATTATACCCGTAGTATTCATTAAGGTACAATTTTACATAAACTCCTTAGAGAAACTTAAGCTTAGATCGTTTCCAGCGTTTATAAATCTTGTCATAGTGCACTGAATCTTGCTATATATTTATGAAGGGCATATAATAGGCATGTCCTTTTAAACATCCTGCGGGTTGAAAGAACAATTCATCTTATTTTATGAGTTGAAGTAAAGATTTTTCTCCTTGTTGTATGATAAATCTCAACTTGTAAATGTCTTAGAGATTTGCATGGAAAAAGTTGAAATATAATTAGATAGAAAAGTAAACATTTTCATATTTATTTGAGGTGGTAAGTATTATAGGCAATGTGATGAAAATGGACAATATGTCAATATCTAGGTTTATTGGCCAAATTCTATGAAAAGTGTCACATAAGCGCACAAGCCATAATGTTAGGTACACCGTGTAACAAAATGATGTATTAGAAAAATTATGAATAAAATTCATATTTAGAAATTAAATTATATAAATTGATATTTTTTAAAAATCAAATAGCCTTTTAAAGTCAAAATGTGAATACATAAACTAATCCAGAAATTAAATTGAACAAACTAACACTTGAGAATTAAAAATATAAAAAATTATGGGTAATAATTAAAACTAATAACTTTTATAAAATGAGAAATTAAAATTATAAAAAGATACAATAAGAATTAAAACAAAAATTGAATGTAAAATAAAAGATTAAAAAACTTGATTAAGCTTAAAAATAATCATACATGGTATCAAATATAGTATTAACAGTACACAAAATAATACAATATTAATTATTTGCTGTTCAAATAATAGAAGTGTTAGATATATGATTTCTATACGCATTCCAACTTTGAAGCATTACTACTTAGGTATGGACATAATAATTTCCATAAGAAGACCATATATCTTAACACGTATATAAAAACTTTTCCTTCCATCGCATAATTTCTTAATAGTCTCAGAATGGACATGAAAAATAAAATAAAATTAAACACATAATGAACAAACTTTTCTGATTTAGGAATTTCTGAAGAGTTTTCTGCTCGTAAGTTCAATGGTCTCAAGAAACTCAGGATTTGCTATTTGGAGAAAACACGGTATGGAGGACAACCGTGAGAAGATCGATCAGATTACGCTGCTATTCATCTACGACATTAGTATGGCGATTCTCCAATATAAAAATAAGAACCACTTAGAGGAAACAGAAGAATACTAACTTGCTTTTTTTATTTTTTTGGTCAATGAATACTAACTTACTAAGACTCAAAAGGTATCAGAATAATTGGATGTCATCACGAAAGCAGAATAGGCCCATTCTCCGCTGCGGTGCAGGTATTGCCATTATTATGATGCCTTGTCATCAGTATGTCACGTGAAAAATGGGTCCTCGCTTTTGCATATGGAGCTGCCCTTGCTGCAAGAGAAAATCAGCATAAATTTTCATTCAATATGATTTCTTAATTCTTCAGAGGGCCATCCAGTGGGAGTGACAACACTTTCCCTAATTCAACAAACTAAACAATCCGTACTTACAAATTGAGTCCGTTTACAAATCAAGCTGCCGGTGAGCTTATAAGCTGGCTTATATCAGTTACAACCTTGTAGTTACAAATTTCCAGACATGATAGTTCAAATTCAAATTTATTAGAGTTAAACGCCAAAATTTTTACATAACTTGAGGAAATTTTGAGGGACTTGATATGCAGAATGCCATTATTTAGCGATTTCAACTTCAAAAATACATCCACATGTAACAACATAAATCTTAAAATTCACTAACACAAGAAACGCATTTTTTAATTGGTTTATTTTGAAGTTGATTTTGCTTGCACTTCCTAAGAGAGTTTTTTTTTTAAAAGAATGATTATTTTATTAGCAATAAACCAAACAAAGACTAAGTGGAAGTGGAACAAGCATATAATGTTTTGTTAGTGCAACTGTTATCCACACCTGACGAATGTCCCTCACCTGCAATTTTCTGAGTTCGGAGGATATTCTGCCGTCTTTTCCACCAACAAACTGAAAAGGTAACGAGAAGGAGAAATGCAAAAGAAGCCCCTAATCCAATGGTAATTTTAGCACCAGCAGAAAGGTGAAGTCCACATGTTGGTAATCCAGGTATACCACACAGACCTGCATTATCAGTAAAACTGAGGCATCCACAAGTTAGAAATATTTGTTACTTACCAAATCATAGTGAAAAAGCATGTATATGTCATGTGGAATATCCTGTAGTTGCATTTGTGTATTCTATAATTAGTCTAAAGTTTAATCTTTGACAACATACTTGAAGCTAGCTCTGTACAGTAATCTTCCAACTAGAGTTGCTGGGACCCTTCCAGACAGGATATTGCCGTTAAGATTCCTGCATGAAGACATTCTGATACAGATTTGTTGCCTCATATTTGTCTTATGGGTTAGTTAAACACTGGAGAATCTTACAGTCTTTGTAATGATGTCAACTGTCCAAGGCTTTCTGGAATTGATCCATTGAAAACGTTGTAGGACAGGTCACTGCATGATTACATGGCATTCGTAAATGACAATAACATGATAGCCAAAGCCAAGACACATGGAGCATGTTCTCACCTCTCACAAACTTAAAATAATGGAAACAATATCGTAAGAAAAATAAAGAGGAAGAGATCACTTACAGCTCTTGTAGGCTAGTTATTGCACCAATTGAGGATGGAATGGCTCCATGGATGCTGTTCCCACTCAAGTTTCTGCAATGCGTAAACTAATAAGCACAGGGAATGGGAAAATGAACTTGCTGGTTGTTTCTGTATGTTACGGAATAATGAATTAAAAGTAGAAAAACATATAAAGTTTGGACAAATTACTCAAATATTTGTCACTATTTATTCGAGCATGGCCTTCATAAGTAGGGTTTTATTATTATAGATAAATCAAGCATAATGCATATATCCATGCATTGACATAAATATGTAGACATACAGCATGTTTATCCAAAATACTTAAGCAACAGACTTGGAACTCACAGGATTTGTAGATTAAGTAGTCTGGATACGTCATTTGGCAAGAAACCTTTCAGACCCTGATTGTCAAGACCTCTGTTCATCAATAAACCAAGCATTGATTAGGCAAGATATTCAGATTGGATATTCAACATGATTAAATATTCAAAACAGTTTTCAACACAAAACACAAAGTCTTTGTATCCAGTGGAACAAATCTCTTAGTTAAGTGAAAGCGTAGTTCTACATTTTTGGGGGTTAAAAACATTGTATGATCCATGTATGCTCTGTTTAGAGGGGTGGAATAAGGAAAGAAGAAATGAGAGGGTAAATAAGAGGAATGTAAATAAAAGAAAAATGGAATAAAAAGAATGTAATTATGTAATACTCATTTTAATTTGAAGTCTACACTAGAAAAATTCAATTTAATCCTCATACATACAATTCTTTTCAACTTAATTCATACTTTTTATTTTTTGCCATTATAATGCAGTGAGATTGACATTGTATTACTGGGATGTATAGCTAGGGGTTAAATTGAAAATAACTGTCAAATGTAGTATCCAAAATATAAGATTTCTAGTTCTTATACGTAACACTTAGTTTCAATTTTGCTTTCAATATATTCCCTCTGTTATAAGTCCTAAACAAACGAGAACTAAATTGAAAACGATTGCACATAGTAGGGATTAAATTGAGAAATATTTTCATAAATAAGTGTCATATTTAAGAATTAACATTGTATTTTAACCTTTAGAATAAAATTGGCCCAAAGGAATTTATGACTGGGGAGGATCAATGCAAGGGTTTCTCCCCCCAATGAGGAACATAGTAATAAGGTTGATATCATAAAGTAAAAATTAAGTTAAACTTCCTAAACTGAGTTAAAAGAAACATATCTAGAAAAAGAAACATTAACTAGTATTTACATGTAAGCTGCCATTGTGCACAGAAGGAATGCATACAGGCAAATCACAAAATCTTCCCCTTTTTTCCCTAATAGAAGGTTTTATCTACTTCCTTCCTCTGGAAGCTTTGATGCTCCGGAGAAAACAATGGTAAATTATTCTTCCCATCCTTGAAAGATGACTAAATTACATTCTTCTTCCTTCTTATTTTAAAATATACACTCTCCTCTGTTAAAAGATAAATTTGAGTTGCATTTTAATCCTTTTTTATATAAATAAATTTCTTAACCGTGGTAAATAATTATTAATATATCTTTTAATGATATTTTATCTTTTTCTACAACTATTAGTATTACTAACAACTAATTTTGAATATTTTATTATAAATTTAGTATTTTAAAAAGTATAAGAAAATTTTAGACATATTATCATTTGTAAAATTTTATCTAAAATTTTTTATTTTATTTTCTAAAGCATAAAATGAATAATACGTGTTCAAAACTATTGTTAATCATGTTGAAATTTTTTAAACTAATTTTATTTTTTGAAAATTCATTTGTATTAAAATGAACTTAAATGCAACATATATCCATTTTTCAAGAAAAGAAGTACATAATTTAAAATATAAAAAATGAAATTCTAATATAAATATATTTTAAAGGAGGGGAATGCAATTTACTTAAAAAAAAATATTCTTGCTTTTGGTATAACTAGAGAGAAAGAATTGATAAAGTGAAAAGGAATAAAATAAATTAAAAAGATGAAAACAAAAATAAATGCTACCACAATCAAACGTGCAGAAAAAGCTTTACATAAGGATAACAAGAAATTACAGTCCATCAATGACCCAGCTGCCACTACTTCTGTCTATTTGGCAATCTACTCCACTCCATGGATGTTGCTGAGGAACACATGGATCACCATTCCACCCAAACCTAGGTGGAAGCCCCAATGCCTTCTTCAATGTTTGTAATGCCCAAACTAAAGTAAAAAACAATAATAAACTTGCAGAAGATTACATGCATTCGGATTGCCAAAAACAGCATGCTACTATTAATAGTTCTTGAATCATAGAACAAGTAAAGGAAACAAGTATTATAAAGTAAGTGATTAATAAATATCATCTCTAACATGAGTAAGGAAGAACTCCAAAAGCGGTCAATAAAGGAAAAGCACAAGGAGACAGAGATCTAACAAGTACGACATTCCATCTGAACGTAAATCAGCATAGCGCATAAATTACATGGTGTACTCTTGATAAGCTATTGACCTATAAGTTAAAAGTTTCTTGAGATGTGTTGATTGACTAGATATAAAAAGAAGCCACAAACTGCCTGGCTCAACATCACCAATACAGTTCCTAAGAACATGCACTTAATGTCATCCCAAATCCTGATTGTGGATCTTTTAAAGTCATTCATGGTTTCCGTCAAATTCAATGCATGTTGTCATTAATTATACTATAAATAGCATATACCATTAGTATGAACACTCATGTTGAAAAAACTAACTATAGTGGGGATCAGCACATGTACCTTCCTCTGGTAAAGTTTTTGACTCAGCCATTATAACTTCAAATATCTCAATGGCACTGATTATGGCGAGATTACGTTCCTTTGGGCTCAATGTTATTGTCAGAGTCCTCCCATTAACAGTAACAGTCTTATTAAGCACAAGGGCAGTATAGAGATCACCACTCAATTTCACAATGTCAATATCCTTGAAAGCAAGATCACCGTTTATCATGATATCAAAGACCCTTTGCCCCACAGCAGTCACTGAATTATCAATCTCTGCAAAATGTAACCAAATAGAATAGTTTCTGTTGGGATCCACCTCCAATGTATATGTTAAATCAGGCTGACTATTAGAACTAACAAGAGCTGACTGATAAAGAGTTTCTGGATAGAAGTTTGGTGGTTGTGAAGCATGTTTGATTCTAGTTTCAACAGATCTAGGTTGATCAGAATCCTCCCCGAAAGCTTTAATCCGTTGCCAAAATCTGTCCCCTCCCCTGGGATCCCCATCATAATCTACGTCAAACTTTGACTGCCCAAAACCACAACTCAGTCTTTTAACTGTTCTAAGTATTGTCCTTTGACTCCATACGGGGGAGAAATAATATGCCTTATCACCAATTTGAAGAATCTCAATAGATAGGATTGCCGGATCTCCATGACCAGTGCTATGGAAACAGATAGAGACAGAGCCATTTGTAAGAAACACCAAGGCCTCAGCAAACACTTGATCGTCGAGTTTTGTCCAACCTGGTTTCAAAGAATATATTTGCGTGCCTTCAATAGAAATGTCAAATACAGGGTCACCAGTATCTCTAGACCGATCAACAAGTCCGAAGAAGATCCTGACCGAATAGTGACCCTTTGGCACTTTACTAATGCTGTAACAATTTTGAGGACCTTCAGATAAGGGGAAATAACGAAGAGTTTTGAGTGGTGGGGTAATGTTGCTTGGACGAGTTGCATTAGAAGCAATGCCTCCAGTATATCCAAAATCTTTATACCAAAGGGTACTAGTTGGTCTTGTTTCAACATTTTGACTAGCCCCGCAGCTTAACCGCATGGCAAATGGTTCTGCAGCCATTTGAACCAAATCAAAATGGGGGGTTTAAACACAACATTCATACAAAAATTTTGAAAATCGTAATCCTCTATGGTATGTGCAAGCAATCAAGCTTCATTGACTAAGAAACAGCCACAGCCAAGTAGAAACAGTCTCTTCAGTTATAACTCAATGAGTCGGTCATTGCCAATAGACTCCAAAAATGAATTTTGATCACTTACCTCAGATATTGGTGAATTATGTGGAATGGTACTGCTAGTTTAAAGCTTAAAACACACCCATACACACGCAAAACCGACAAATTTCAATGCAGGATAATGGTGTTTAACCAACTTTATTAGCTGGAAAAAATTTATAAGAATGTAAAAGTGTGTTAAAATTAATTTGTTGCAAAGTTTGGAGAACCTGACAAGTTTTAATAAGATTCTCAAGATCAACGTATTCAAAGAGTCAGAAAATTCTACCATAGTAAGCAAAATAGTAAGCTTTGAATGCACATAAATAAGGAACACGCGAATTGAAGCTCACCTTGCCGTGCTGCACAGGAAACACAAGCAAAGCAGAGCATCCATAGCTGAAGAAATCGAAGAAGCATTGCGGTCAATTTGCCTTTGCTTCTCTCTCTCTCTCTTTCTCTCCACAACTTCTTCTTTCTCTCTCTCACTCATGACGTCCCCATTTTTGTTGAATGCTTTTCTAGAGAGAGAGAATGTGGGGTGTGCACTTTTGCAAGCCACGCTTGGAAAATCTTCTTCGTTTAACTTCACTCGCGAGCGCCAAGGAAAGGAGGGAACACGCAGTTGCGTCAGTGCTGCCGAGCCTTATCATGTCCCATGCAGTTTCAATCCCACGGTGTAGATCTACTCTAAGTGCCAACTCATCACCCGTATCTATATTATAGACTCTTCTTTATTCATGATTAGGTGAACAAGGTAGAAGTGAAGTGGATATAATTATCTATTATCTATTGGAAGTCAAAGAGTCGTTAAAAATGTTATAGTAAGAAAAAAATAATCTTATGAACAAGAAATATCTAAATATAGTTACTTCTTTATTGTTACAGGAAGTGGTGAAAGTAGTTCAGGGCTGTGTAAGTTCCGTCTGTTTAAATTTGTTAGATCTAAATGTCAATTTACGTCGGTGTATTTGTTATTGATTTTATATTTTATCAAAAGTCGGATATGGTTAAGATTTATTATATTTATAAGTTTATTTAAAAGTTTATAATATAAAAAGTTTAATAAATAAATTTAAATTTTATATATATATAAAGAATTAAAATGTTTATAAATTTAATATATTAAAATAAATTATATATATACTTATATCTTATATATTAATATTTTATATATTATATTATATAAATATATATTACATAGTTTATATAATTATATATCATATATTTTATATATTATATATTATAATATATATTAAAATAGAGAGATTAATTAATTTTAAAAATAATTAAATTTTATCAATTTAATAGTTAGATTAATAAATTAGAATGAGAAAAATCAAGTTTTTATAAATCTAAATCAATTAATTAATTTTAAATAAATCACATTGTAAATTCTTATTAGCCTGTGCGATTTATTCAGCTATATTTACCAATACTTTTTTGTGTAATAGAATGCTGGTGGGGTTTCTTGTTAAGCATGTAAGTAAAAAAGATCTAAGGCTGTTTAAATTACACCGCATGATTAACCTTTAGAAGTGAAGTTGATTATGATGCAACTTTTAGATCTGACGGTGGAGAATGGTCATGAGATGGGTTTATTGAAATTTTTGACTTTAGACCTACACCGTATAGTAGTGGGGACGGATTGGTGCGCAATCATCGGAGGGTATATGGGTTTTCAGTTTGGTTGGATGTGAATGGGAGGAAGAAAGACATCGGAAGAAAATGGAAAGACAGGACTTTGGACAATTGGACCTATATCTACTTTCTTCCTAAAATTATCTAAAAAAATAAACTATTTTCTTATAACACAAAAATAACAAAATAAAAATTTTATATTATGAAAAATAATGTCATAAAAAGTTTAAAATTTTCAAGTTAAATTAAATAAATTTTTATATCATATGTTTATTTTACTCATTTAAATAGTAAAAATTTATTTTTTTATCTATATAAAAGTATTAACATGGACAACACTCTCTGATGTACAGATTTTATTATTTTTTGGTTTATTAAACAAGAGTTTTATTTCTACATAAATTTTTTTAGTGGAACTGACTAAAATTATGAGTTATCTAATTAAATCTTGAAAATTTAATTTTTAATTAGTTAATAATTAATTTAAAATAACTACGTTTCAAAAGGATGTGTTTCATATTTTCTCTTCAAAAATATTTTTTAATTAATTATTAATTAAGTTAATTTTTCAAGACCTAATTAAATAAGTCAAAATTTTACAGGATAAACGTCTGACATTCAAAATTTTCTCTATCTATATGAATATAAAGTATTAAATGCATCTTAATTGTGCATTCGATGGAGTTGAAAATTTGAGCCAACAAGATTGACAAGACGATAGCAAACCTAAATAGTCCAGCAGGTTAAATATAGTTAAATTGAATTGAATTCATGTAGAAAAAGAGAACAATATCCATATCTTAGTCTTTATTATTTAGAAGATATTGATTGATACAGTAATGGAGATCGATTGAAACATTGGCGCATCATCATGTTTTGGTTAAACACTACTACTCGTTAGAAATGCATAAAATAGATCTAGCTAGAGAATTGCATAAACATAGGTTTAACTATGTCAATATATTTTGAACCTTTCTTCTGGAATACTAGTTTGTCCTTTAGCAGACCCTGGCTGAATGGCCTTGCATTTCCTGCATGGTGATAGAACAGACCTGAACACTTTACGACCAAACCATGTTGTTGTGAAACTTGTTTCCTTGCTTCTATGGTTTCTTGCTTTGACAAGTTGTTCATGATATTTCCTTGAGCTACTTGACATATGATCAATTGCTAGTAATGACCTTAAGGAAATGGGAGGATATGTGGTGAAAGATGAATTTGGTTGAAATGCAATTGCATGTGGTTTAATTTGTCCATTGGAAATGAGCACATCAGCAGGTGTGATCTTGAATGCATTGGCACCAGAATTTAATATGGTGGAAAACTCAAAATCAGGGTCCTCATCTTGGTTAGGATCAGGGACCTCTGGTTTCTGGTCTTCAATTGAAACAAGGCCAGCAAAAGAGAGTGAGTCACCTGAAATGCTATCTTTTGCGGTATGAGAGGCAAGTTTGTTTCCTTGATGTGTGCCCATTGATTTATGAACAAATTGGTCATCTATGTCCAAAACTTATATATAGGTCACAGAATGTTGTGGAGGGAGAACTAATCTTCATTATATGATTATAAATTAATGATCAAGATGAAATCTAAGTAGATAAGGTGGTGAAAAAAGTTGTTCATACAAACTTCAATAAAGCTACCTGTTGCAGTTCTATTGGAAAATAGTTTTTATGCTCTCTTATGGGTGATTAATTAGCCTAAATCTTAATTATTTGTTGAATTTGAATTTTTCTTTTGTCTAATAGTTTATTTCATAGTGTTAAGCATTACTAAATTTAAATAAAATTAATTTAGAGAGTGTAACCAATGTCAATAAAAAATGAAAAATATTTCTAAAAAATATAACCTTAAATACTACAGATACATTCTAATCATGATTTTAAATAATTTTTTATTAATTAATCTATCAACTAATACTTTTAAGACTATAGTTATTAGATTCAGTAAACTTTGATCGTTCATACACGATTAAAATAATATGACTGCAACCACTTTTTCATATGAATGGCGTTTTGTCAACATAATTTTTTTATATAAATAATCTTTTCTTCCATGTACGTACGGCATATTTTAAGGAGAAATTTTCGTAAAGTAAAATCAAATTAAGTGAAATTATTTGTTTTTTGGTCGAATCACAGTTTGTTTGTGTCTGAAGGTTTCTCATTATCTTAGTAGGGCCTTCATATGTATGTCGTTTGAGCCATTGATAGACATGAAAAAAAAAATCATATCTACAAATAATATTATACATTTACTTACATTTAAATATAAATTGTTAAATTTTTTTTATATTTTTAAAATCATCTATCAATTATTGAATAAAATATATAAATGAGTATGTAGAAAAATTATTAGTAATACACATAAAAACCATCCCAAACATAACAATCGACTTTAGCCGGACATGTTATGATATGATATATATATTAATAAGTTTTTTTTTTCAACAATCAATGGAATCTTGAAATCCTAAACCATATGATATCAATTGGATCTTCATTACAATGGTGGCATGATATATGACAACATAACCTTTTTTGTATGTCGTTTTCAAATCATAATCAGTTTATATGTATGATATTTACTATATTCTTATAATTTTGTGTTCGTTGTGGATGTGCCCCTTAAACAGTTGCATGATGCACCCGAAACTATAGATTCATTCAGAGGCTCATCCCTCGAGGATGCTTTGTGTTGGATAATTTGTTATTTTTGTTGCTATGAGATTATTATAACAGTGTGAAAGAGTACGTTTTACTGTTGGGCTCCTCTACCTAATTAATCTTGAATCTTGATTTTGATGAAAAGTGAACAGCGCCATGGCCTGCATTTTTTATGTTCGGTGAGGATTGGGGCCTGCATTGAAGTGACCTTTTTATTTTTGTTCAACGCTTTGAAGTAACTTCTAAAAGGTGTAATTATAACTTGACTAAAATATTGTTATTTGACATGTATTTAGTTAAGGTTACTTTAGTAATTATCTTGAGATAGTATATACATATTTAAATGTATGGTAGAAAAAAAATAATGATAATAAAAATATTTTTAAAAAATTTAAATTTATAAAAATAAAAATTAATAAGAAATACTTAAGAATTAAAATTACAATGAAATTTATACAACTTTTCCTAACCTTTGAAGGGAAAATGTTGCTTGTATATTTTGTTTATGATGTGTTAGATTGGAAAAAATATATATATAAGAAGAAAACAAATGATATAATAGAAAACATAAATAAAAAATAAAATATATTAAAATAAATAATATTATAATATATAATAATTAAAATTATTTTAAAAAATATTCAATTCAATTTTCTAATTATGATTTTTTTTTGGAACTATGCTTATTGAGTTATTGAGTCACCGAATAAAAAGTATGCATATTTTTTCAAAAGGTTCAAAATAGATGAAACGGTCCAATGTGAACCAAAATGTATCTAATGTGCAAGATCTATCACTTTCTCTTTCTATGAATGTGTTTGCCTTAATTTTATTTTTATAAAAAATAAAATAATTAATTAATTTTTTAAAAACAACTTTAATTTTATTTAATAGGATAGTTGTTTGACAATTAAATAAAATAAATAATATTTTTTAACGTTATTTTCTTTAATTTTTAAAATTTTAATTATTAGTTAAAAATTATCATTTTATTTTTATTTTTCGTATATTTGGTAATATCTCATTTGGTATAAAATATTATTTTTTAATATTATTATTTAATGTTATATTATTGAATTTAGTTATTAAATATTTTATTTAAATCATTTATTATAAAAATATTTTTTGATAAAAATTAAAAATAAATAATTTTTATGAAAAAATTATTTAAAATATATTTAAAAATATTTTTAATTTTAAAAAATTATTTATTTAAAAAATATATCATAAATAATAAAATAAATAAATAAAATCATCAATTTTTTATTTTATATTATTATCATTAAAGTAATTATAAATTTATTTATATAATATTTCTAATAAAATATATAAATAAAAATAAATTTAAAATATTATTATTATTATTATTTTAATATAATAATTTAATATAAATTAATTAATAATTAATACAAATTATAATATTTAAAATTGAATTTAATAATATATTTTTATTTATTATTTTATTTTTATTGACTAATTTAATCACTAGTTTTACCAGGTTTTTTTATTTTAATTAAAAAAAATTAACTTTTAATTATTAACTTTTTTATTTTTTAACTATTTTTTTAATTTTTAATAATTTATTCGATAATTTTATCAAATACGTTCTATATATATATATTTATTAAAAAATTATTTTTACTTAAAAATAAAAATTCAATTATAAAATATAAATTTATAAAAATACTAAAAATTTATTCGTTATCTAAGTTATTAATGATCAAAGTTGTAAAATGGTTATTAATTATAATATAAAAAATTAAAATATAATTAAGCCCAGGCTGTTAAGCAATGAACAATGGGTTTTCTTTATAATATAAAAAATTATGAAATTTGAATCCAAAATTTTTATCTAAAATTATTCTAACCCCAATTAGATTAATTATAATAATTTCAACAATAATTTGTTTACATGAAAAGGTTAACAATGTATCTGAAGTAGCCTAATAGCTGCACTTGTCGATTCAGTTAACAATGTATTTAAAAATATGATATTAAATGAGGAAAGAAATATAATTTAGATTTAAATATATTTTCAGATCTTATATTTTTATAATTTTTAGTTTTTATCCATTTCAACTTTTATTTATAGATTTAATTTTTATATTTAACTTAATATTTTCATTTTTATTAATAAAATGATTACACAAATAATTAACATGTACTAATTTTTCTGATAACCATGTTATCATTTAATTATAAAAAATTAAAACCAAAAAAACCCGTAAAAATATATTGAAGCATATAATTAATTTAGTTTCTCTTATTGATTTTTCTCTAAACTGGTCCCTCACTCCCTCTTATTCAAGAGTATATATACAAACAGTTTATTTTTTTTTTTATCAATATAGGTAAAGTTATGTTAAATTTTATTTTAAATAGGTAGAATTATTTTTAATTTGTAAAATTTGAGTTCACCTATGCTGATAAAAAAGATATTTATAAAATTTGATATATATTTTTCGGAAATTTAATCTAACATAGAAGTATATTTAAAAGTCAAGTAAATTCTTTTAAATATATTAAAAGGTTTATATTTGAATAAACCAACAATCCAAATCCTTTATAGTAAAATATATATTTTCATGATTTTAATAAATTTTAAACAATAGTAATATGTAGAATTAAAAAAATGTGTCAGAATATATTTTTAAGAGAAAATATATAAAAAGAATGTTGAAAAATATATTACTTACTAAACTTGATTATTTAAATATATGTGTTACTTTCTAAAAGATATTGTATCAAATATTAATAATTTGCAAATAACTTGTATATGCATGTATAACAAGCAGATTTCATATTTCACAGCTCTTTATCCTATTTCCCGCTATCTCTAATTTGTTGAAAAATTAAATTTCATCTCCATTCTTATTAAGGCCGAGGAAACTCATCCCAAGTCCCATTTCTGGTTTTTTTATAAATTTATTTTAATTATTTTATAATTTATTATATTTATATTTCATTATTCTTTTATCCTAATTAATTTTAAAGAATTTTTCTATAATAATTAAGATAATTTTATAATTTAATAATTAGTACTGGATGGATGGAGGACAGATGAATATCATTATCCTCATGTCTGTCCCACTCTTTCTTCAAAAATTCAATTTTTTCCAAATTCATTTCCAACTTCAATCCACTCAGATCTTATTGGTCAAGATTGGGATAGGATGCTGAAAACAGAACAACACTATAAGTGTTTATTTGTCATGCCTTATTTATCCTCTAATTTAAAATTATTATTATTATTATTATTATTATTATTATTATTATTATTATTATTAGGGAATACTAACTAGAGACACTAATTTTCTGTGTAAAAATAGAAATCTTATTGATACAGTTTATCATAATTCCTAATGTACCGTCACCATAATTTTCAGTAAAACATTCTCTTAAAGTTAATAAGAAATATAGATACAGCATAGCCTCTGGCTCCTCCTATGAGAAACAGAGCCAGGGGAAGATACGAATGCAAAGCTTCATCATTCTAAGGTGCTTTGGTTGCATTTCGCATGAATAGAAAAAGGGAAAATAGTATTAATTATTTCGAAAAATATTATGCGACTTAAAAAAATGACTTACACCAAATACATGCAAGTATAAACTGTTGAAATTATTATTATTATTATTTTGAAAAAATGGAAACCGTGAAATGGGGTGTAGATGATGGAAAAGGGAATTTGAGGTGTAAGAATATTGGAGCTCTAATCATTTATACAACTTTTCAATCAATTTTATCTAATCGTTTGAATTTTCAAAAGAATTAATTCCTGACATATGGTATAGAGCATCTTTTATGGAGTAGTCAAGAATCCAAATATCCAATTATTGCATTCCTTATTTCCTTAAAAAGGAAAAAAAAGAATTAGGACGAGCTTAAGCTTTTAGCAAACTTTAGTCTTAACAAATTGTGCACAAATTTCACAAAATAACTTCACTATGAGCTTAGAAGATGAAATCTGTGTAAGAATAAGCTCTGATGCTGTTTGATTCTTTGTCAATAATTGTGGCATTCGCAAGCAATGGCAATATCTACACGAAGAACACTGGGCACACTTTTTTTATGCACCAAGTTCCTTAGTTTAGCACGATTCCTTTTATGAGTTAAGAAACTTTAAACACCATGTTAAACAATAAAATAACAATAATTTCTAAAAAATGCAACTTAGGATATCAAACTTGTATATATATAATAGGGTAATGACATCAACAAAAATAAGAACGTTATTGTGTATGTACAAGAGCAAAAGAAAACTGAAACAGGGCAAAATCAATAAAATTAAGATGAAACTTGTGTCATTATTAGCCTTATGAGGCATTACTTGCATCTGCATAACTTGAAATAGAATAAAAAAGCTTAGTAGATTAGCAAGTTCCAAAATATACTAGTAATTCTAAACATATCTCCGGGGTTGCCAATTTGCAGGACCCCCTGCAAGAGTTTGTAGAGTAACCGGTTTCATAACACAATATCCATTTTTAGAGCAACAACCAAACTTGTGTCTTCTAATATCATGCATCTCCATTGCCACTCTTCTCTCCAAGTCATGCCTCTCAAACCTTCTCCTTAGATTCTGCCTCCTAACAATAGCACTTAACTTTTCTTTATTGTCACATCTTTTGCTACTTATTACAGGCACTGGCATAGCCTCCAAACCCATTAACTTTGCCACAACCCCTGGTTTGCGCCACACCACACTCTCACCAGCTAGTGTTGAAGGCAAACACATCATACCCTTATTATCTATATCATCATTCTCTTCTAGTAACCTCCCTCCGAAGCTTCTCTCACTGCAAACTGATCTTCTTCCTTCAATGTTCCCAAAAGAAGAACGGTACATAGCATCCCTACCATCAAGTGAAAATCTAGGGTACTGATTCAAGGCATTTCTTGCAGATCTCAATATGTCAGAGTTGTTCACACATGACATCCTACCCCTTATTCCTTTATACTCATTATTAATCTTAGCCTTTCTAGCCATTTCTTCCTCCAATTCCAATTGTAGTATTAGATCTTCTAATGTTGGTGAGTTTTGCTTTGAAGGAGAAGAGCTTACCTTGCTTGTGAAGTCACCTTGGCTGTGGCTATTGTTGTTGTTGCTAATGGTACTGTTTTGTTGGTTTAGAGTGGAGGTTGAGCCATTGTTGTTGCAGAAAGTTTTGATTCCTTTCTTCATCTTGGCTCCTAAGGAGTTCTTGAGGAGAAAGAAGGGCATGTCCTTCATGAATGTGTGAGTAGTGTTGACAAAGGTGCATGTGCACATGCATATGCATCAGCATTTGCATGATGATTTTCAAAATGAGGTTGTGAGTTTTCTTTAGTACTATAGAGGGGAGATTACTAGACAAATGCATTGAAACGTGAATGGATTGAATGGGAGCGGTGTGGTACTGAATGGAGCATTTTAGTCAAGTGAAATTAGATGAGACTTAATAGCGGTCACGTGATTGATGAGGGAACCTTTCACAGGTTTTTCATTTCTTTGCTGCAAAGTTGTTTTCGGGGTTTATAGCACAGGATGTAAAAAGACACGTAATGGACACTTTAAATTGGTTGAGAGAAATCAAGATATCATTTATTAAAGTCGCGGTGGTAGAATGCGTGAAACATATTTCAGAGCTTTCAATCTTTGAATACATTAGGTACCACTTAGTAATTACTACTTTGAAATTTCTTGAAGCCGTTGCCATTATTCAGATTAGCAAATCTTAATTTTGTTAAACTACATTTTCTTGGCAACATCATCATCCCCAATTGCTAAGACAATTATTATATCAAGTAATAATAAAGCAGTTTCCGTCTTTCAGATTGGCAAACCATAATTTTGTTAAACTCCATTTTTTTACAAGTCTTAATACCTCCAAGTTTTAATAGCATTTTTTTTTTCCAAATACATGAATTTAGGCTTAACTTAAGATCATATAATATGCTTAAAAACACCCGGGGGACCCTTTCAGACATATTAACATATGTTGACAGTGCGACACAAGACTCGTGATAGCATTTGTTCTGTCCTTTTAATATAATATTGTGTACAGGTTACTCCATTTTACCTAAAAGTAGCATATTATTTGTGCATTATAGGGATATTTTAAATTAAAATAAAATTTATAAATAATAAATATTTTATTATTAGTAATAAATATAATATTATATTAATAAAAACTTAAATTGAAAATAAAACTAAGAAAATGTTATTAAAATAATAATATATAATATTTATCAATTTTAATTTAAAATTTAGAAAACAAGTTTAAATTAAGATCGATTAAAACTATATTAATCTTAAATTTTAGTTTAAAAATGTATTTCAAATTTTATAAAATATATTAATATTCCAAAATTAAATCAAATTAATATTTAAAAAATTATAAATAAAATTAAATACTTATCAAATGTTCTTATCTTGAAGACTCTAATTTAATAGATTGAGAAAGATATTTTGATTTAATTATACTTTGATCCACTATAGTTAATATGCAGTTTTGGTCCCTAATTTTTCTTTTAGAAAATGCAGTCTTGTAATATTTTTAGTTGTTATAAGCAAATTATTTTGTCAATTTTTATTATGTTAAGTTGCAATGCCTGCATCAAAAGTTTTTCCACCAAAACGCACATCCAATGTGGTCCAATGGTTGTATTGTAATAGGGATATTTAGGTAATTAAAACTATAACTTATGTTAATAATAAATTTATAGACATAGTTTTGCATTTCACTTCATCTCACGCAAAGGAGTAATTCTTTTATGCAACTCAAACATCTGGGCGGAATAATGGTCGACCTCTTTCCTCTTCCTAAAATTCTTTCTGAAATTGAAATATATATCATAAACGACTATTACATTCAACACTACCTTGCATATTTAATAGATTATCCGCACCAATTCTTTTAATATCCGCCGTAAAACTTACTAACACTTCCATCGTCTGGATTGCATTTGTTCCATTCCTTAAAGGTTTGTATTTTGGTTTTCTGCATGTCGATGTTTTAAGCATTTTTAAATGTTAGGTTGTTAACGTTCATTTTTACGTTATCATTTTTTTTTTGTATTATCTATTTGTAGACCGTTTTTTATCATCATTTTTTCCGATGTTAAAGGTTTGCATCATGTTCCTCTTTTGACGGTCCTTTTTTCTCAACGTTAAAAGTTTGCATTCTTATTGATATTTGAACATTTATTTAAAGATGAGTAATTCTTTGATTTCTATTCGTCCATTGCTCTTTATCCACCTACTAATTTGTTGTTGAATGTCAAGATTCTATTTTTTTTTCTACCAAAAATATCAAACCTTATTGGTTGTGTTACTTTGTAATGCTAACACCATAATTTTTGTGTTATTCCTATGAAAAGAATATCAAGTAACATTCAATAACGATGACTTTCAATTTGGTGGTATTATAATCCTGGAATAGTAAGTTAAAAGTTATATATATATATATATATATATATATATATATATATATATATTAGTTTAACATGATCATGTAGTAGTAATGGGCATGACTCTGCTACATGTACTTCTAAATCTTTATGAACTTGCACGATCGTGTTAAGTATCACAAAATGAATATGCACAATCATGTAAAGTTTGAACATTATTATGCTAAACATGAAATTCATCAAGATAAAGATTGATATGATTGTGCAAATTAGGAGCATGATCTTGTATATACCATAAATTTAGAAAATGATAAATTTGTATGATCATGTAAACAATAATAAAGTTGTGCTAAACTCATGTCATATCCTAATTATGAATGGGCATTATCACAATCATATGATATGGCTATGCTGATAAGGACTTTATCAAATTATTTAACTAGTTTAAATTTGTCATTTAGCTTAGGATTCAATCAAAACATGTTGGACATGCAAATCATTGAACATATCCGTGCAGAAATTCAAAATTGAAAAATGCTAGAATTAAGACACTGACATATCTAAAGAGAAGAGAGAGAAATTGAGTTAGAGAAGAAGAGTTGGAGAAGATAATGAGAGTTAGAGTAAAGTGACAAGTGAGAAATATTGATTGAGTGATGTGAAAAATTACTTAGGCTCCTATTTAAAGTTACTCAAGGGTTAGCATGGTTGTGTTGAAATATGGCACATCTATGCAATATAGTCAAGCATGTCCATGTTAAAAGTGGTACAACCTTGCAACAGAGCTGCAATTAACGACATGACCATGCTCTACATACGACATGATTGTGCCAAGGATGAGTACAACCTTGCAGCAAAATTTACTTTCAGTATGATCATGCAAATGAAGGCACAACCATGCTCTTCTCCCTCCCCCACTCTCTCTTTCTTAATTTAATTATTTCCTAATCAAAATACCTATAGCATTGAAAATAGACTACCACTTATAAGTGTTTGCTTTACGTTAAAGGCCTACAACCAGTGGCTAAGCAGAATCTTGAACAGTTACTTTAAGTTCTTCTAATAACATAATGGTGTACTTCTCGAACACACCTTCCTCGTAATATTTGATCTTTTATCCATTTATCTTAGAAGTATTTATTAGGGTTAAATAAAAAAACATCAAAGGAAATATAAAGATCTATTTATAGATACATGATGGAAGGTCATGAAAAATCTTGTTGAAGAATTTAAGCACAAAAGATAGAGGGATGCTATTGAAAATTGCCTTAACTACTGCAAATCTACTTTGCTGATATTTCTCATTCTTTATTCTAGTATTATTAGTCTTGTTGTTGATTTTTATAAGTTAATTGGAATTTTTCCAAGATAATGCAGATCATAGAATCATGTTCAGAGTAGTTGCTTAATTCTAGGAGGTAGTTGCTAATTTTTACCTTATTTAAACCCCATTTTAGATCAATAAGAATCATCTTTTCTCATTCAGAAAATTTATTCTTCTTACCTTTATTGCTATTTTCTAAAAGTTAGAGAAATAAAACAAAATAAATCTAATATAATGGTATGAAGAGCTCTCTTCTTAAAGGATCTGTGAGTGAAGGAAAACACATTTTTTTCTCTTCTTTTACGGATTTGAAACCCCGAACACTACACTTGCACCACCTTTTTTGAATGGTGAAAACTATCATGTGTGGGCAGCAAGGATGGAGGCACATATGAAGGCAAATGATCTTTGGGAAGCTGTTGAGGAGGATTATGAAATTTCTCCCTTTCTTGCAAATCCAACCATGGCACAGATAAAGAATCACAAAGAGAAGAAAACAAGAAAATTCAATGATAAAGCTATATTATTAATTGTAGTTTCACAAGAAATATTTCTCAGGATTTCGACAATGAAATTAACATTTAAGGTTTGGAATTTTATGAAGGTAGAATATGAAGGAGAAGAAAGGATCAAGGAAATACATATTCTCAACCTGATCAGAGAATTTGAACTTCAAAAGATGAAGGATTCAAAAACAGTCAAAGAGTATTATAATAAATTACTCCAAATTGCTAACAAAGTAAGATTACTTGGCTCTAAATTTCCTGATTCAAGATTGGTTCAAAAAATTCTTGTAACAATTCCTAAAAGGTTTGATGAAGCAACCATTTCCTCACTAGAAAATACTAAGAATTTGTCAAAAATTATTTTGGAAAAAATATTGAAAGCTTTAAGGGCACAAGAAAAGAGAAGACATATGAGGTATGAAGGGTTTGTTAAGGGTGCACTACCTGTAAAAATTTAATCATATCAGGGAAAGAAAAAGAATAACAAGAAGGAAAACTCAATTTTTAATTCCCTTAAGTTCAATAGGAAAATAAAATATGAGTTTCCTACTTACAAACATTGTGGAAAGAAAGACCATCCACCGTTCAAATGTTCGAGGAGGCTAAATCAGCAGTATGAGAAATGTCGAAAGATAGGACACCATCAAAAGATTTGCAAAAGTAACATCCAACAAAAAAATGGTTCACAAGTAGCCGATGAGGAAGAGAAGTAGTAACTCTTTGTAACAACCTGTTTGCAATTAACACTCAAGTGACAGGTGGCTTATTGACAATGGTTGTACAAACCACATGACATTTAATCGTAATCTCTTCATGAAGTTGGACACTTCAATAACTTCTAAGGTGAAAATTGGAAATAGAGACTACATTACTGTTAAAGGCAAAGGCACAATGGCAATTATAAGCTCTTCAGGTACAAAGTTAATCAAAGACATATTGTTTGTACCTAACATAAATCAAAATCTATTAAGTGTTAGCAAGCTGCTTGAGGAAGGTTTCAAAGTTGACTTTGAAAGTAATCAGTGTCAAATCAAGGATGTTGAAGGAAAAGATGTATTTAAAGTAATGATGAAAAGAAAGAGATTTACACTAGTTCCTTTACAGCATGAGCAAAAGGCTTATCCAACAACTATGATCAATGCTGAAGTTTGGCATAAAAGGCTAGGACATTTCAATCATATTGTTGTAATGAACCTACAAAAGAAAAATATGGTTCGAGGGCTACCTCAGCTTGAAGCTAATATACTATATTGCAAAACATGTCAAGTAAACAAACAAGTAAGGTTGTCGTTCAAGAAACTAACCTAAAGAGCTATTGAAAAACTAAGATTAATCCACACAGATCTGGTTGGACCTCACAGAACTCCATCATTAAAAGGGAGTAAGTTCTACATAATCATTGATGACTATACTAGAATGTGCTGGATTTATTTTCTTAGGTTCAAATCAGATGTTGCTGGAATCTTTTAGAAATTTAAGCACTAGATTGAAAATCAAAGTGGTTGTATGATTCAGGCTTTAAGGTATGACAATGGGAATGAGTACACATTAGATCAATTTAATTTGTTTTGTGAAGAAGCTGACATTGAACACCAACTCACTCCTCCATATACTCCTTAACAAAATGGAGTTAGTGAGAGAAAAAATCGAACCATAATGAAGATGGTTAGGTGTTTGTTATATGAGAAGGGCCTGCAAAAAGAGTATTGGATAGAAGTTGCACATACTTCAGTTTTTCTACTCAATAGACTTTCGACAAAAACAATGGAAGGAAGGACATCATTTGAATTATGGTATGGTTATAAACCTTATTTAAAAAATATCAAAGTATTTGGATGCTTATATTTCACTTATGTGCCACAAACTAAGAGAGATAAGTTGGATAAAAAGAAAAAAAAATGGAATCTTTGTTGGTTATAACACAATTTCCAAGGCTTATAGAGTTTTTCAACCTCATACAAGGAAAATTTTGATAAGTAGAGATGTACATTTTATGAAGGATGACCAATGGAATTGGAAAGAAGCACAATCAACTTCAATTCTAGAATTCCAACTGAAAAAAGATGAATTGATGGATGATGTCCAATAAGAGGCATAAGATCTCTTTCTAATGGCTATCAGAGATGCAATGTGGTAGTTCTTAAACCAAAATTTTTTTGTAAAGTTAAAGAAGATCCAAAATAGAAAGCTACAATGAAGGAAGAACTCACAATGATTGAGAAAAATGAGACCTGGAAACTTGTCAATAGATCGAAAGATAGAAAAGTCATAGGAGTCAAGTGGATTTTTGTGAACACTCAATTATATCCGAGGCCCCAATTGTTAAAATTAATCAAGAAACCAATACTAATTTAAGTAATAATTAAATAGAACAAAAAACAAAAAAATAAGAGAAATAAGAAAAGAAGAAAAAAGAAAAGAAGAGAAAAAAGAAAAAGATGAAAAAATAAGAAAAGAGAAAGAGGAATCTTACACCAAATAAAATAAATTCCAAAAAAGGAAAGAGAAAGAAAATTCTCCTATGTGGGAAAGAAGTCCCACATTGGACAAGGAGGACCTCTTTAATCCCTTCTCCTTCTATATAAGAAGAGGTCCTTCACCAAAATGAAAGGAGGAAGAGGAGCACTTGGAGTCTTAAGGAGGATTTTCAGAATTTCCGAAGGGAGGACCTAGGAAACTCTCTACCTCTACCTCCAATTCAGCCCTTGGCCTCTATGGAACCATTTCTTCATCACCTTCCAATGGAGGTTAGATCCGACTCTTATTCCTCTTAAGTTTCTTGTTTCTTCTCGGATTTCCGAGTTCATTTTCGTCTCTGTTTTTCATTTTCATTTTTTATCGGCCAAATGATCTTTGATTTTGGTGATTTTTGTTGCGTTTTCTTCATATTTCTCTCTAGTTTCTGTAATGATATTGTTTGTCCAATTTGGATTTGAAATGAAATTTATATCGTCTGATTACCGAAGCATGTTCATCCTGGTGCGCAAATTAACCTAGTTTGTTTGATTTGTGCATAACTTACTCATTTCTTATTGGATTTATGTCAAACTTGTTTTTTTATTCCTATAATCCATATATTTCAATTGATTGGTTTTTATTTTTCAGATCTACCAAAAAATATTTTCTTAAAATTCTGAGATTTGAATTCAAATTTTGGCGCCAAAATCTTGTGTGTTCTTGAGGTTGATCTTCGTCTCTGTTTTTCGTTTTTGTTTTTAATAGGTCAAATGATCTCCGATTTCCGTGATTTTTGTTTCGTTTTATTTTTATTTCTCTCTAGTTTCTAGAATGATACTATTTGTCCAATTTTGATCTGAAATGAAATTTTTATCACCGGATTATCGAAGTATGTTCATCGTGGTGTGCAAATTAACCTAACTTGTTTGATTTGTGCATATCTTGCTCATTTCTGATTGGATTTATGTCAAACTTGTTTTGTTTGATGCCTATAATCCATATATTTAAATTGATTGGTTTTAATTTTTCAGATCTACCAAAAATATTTTCTAAAAATTCTGAGATTTGAATTCAAATTTTGGCGCCAAAAACTCTTCTGTTCTTGTGGTTCATCTTCGTTTCTGTTTTTCATTTTCGTTTTTAATTGAAAAATGATCTCTAATTTCTATGATTTTTGTTGTGTTCTCTTTTTATTTCTCTCTAGTTTCTGCAATGATATTATTTGTCTAATTTGGATCTGAAATGAAATTTCTATCTCTTGATTACTGAAGTATGTTCGCAATTCTTTTCCTTAATTTCAAATCAAGCCAAGTTTATTTCAAATGAAGCCCAATTCAAGCCCAAAATTCAAATCAAGTTTATTTTATTTTAAATCAAGTCCAATTTTATTTCATCAAATTCAAATCAAGTTCATTTTGTTTTAAATAAAAATCATTTTTCATTCCTTAATATCACGCAATGGACCCTAAAAACGAACTGGTAGTTTTTTCTGTTGTTCGTTGTTTAGAGGTCCGTATGGGTCCAAGTGCAGCCGTAGTTGTCTTGGGCCCTGTGCATATGTGGATTGGGGATTGACTTTCCTTTTTTCAATTAAATAAAAATAATTTTGTATTCTTCAATCTCACGCAACGAGCCCTAAAACAAACTGATAGTTTTTTCTGCTATTCGTTGTTTAGAGGTCCGTATGGGTCCAAGTACAACCGTAGTTGTCTCGGGCCCCGTGCATATGTGGATTGTGGATTTCCTTTCCTCTTTTTTTCAATCAAATAAAAATCATTTCGCATTCCTTAATCTTACGCAGCGAGCACTAAAAACGAACTGGTAGCTTTTTCTGTTGTTCGTTGTTTAGAGGTCCGTATGGGTCCAAGTGCAGCCGTAGTTGTCTTGAGCCTTGTGCATATGTGGATTGGGTATTGCCTTTCCTTTTTTTCAATCAAATAAAAATCATTTCGCATTCCTTAATCTCACGTAATGGGCCCTAAAAGCGAATTGGTAGCTTTTTCTGTTGTTCGCTGTTTAGAGGTCTGTATGGGTCCAAGTGCAGCCGTAGTTGTCTTGGGCCCTGTGCACGGGTGGATTGAGATTGCACCCTCAAAATATTTTCTAAAAAGGACAACAATGCTTTCTCTTTTCAATTTAAACTCTGTTCGAAGGTCAAGCCTTCAAATCAAACCAGAACTACGTAAGCCTTGAGTTTCTCATTACACCGGGGAATACGTAAGAGCAGGATCAAGTCCTGTCAGGCTAACCTCCATTAAGCTATTTATTTTCATGTTAACTAAGGGATCAAACAATTTTCAGAAATCACACACTCGGTTTAAGGGTACCGTTCTTCAGAACGGGCGAGTGGGGTGCCTAACACCTTCTCTACTCGTAACCGACTCCCGAACTTAGAATCTCATCCTCAAGTTAGGATTTTTCCAAATCTTTTTCCCTTAAATAAAAATTTGGTGGCGACTCCACACAAATCAAATAAATCCATTTCAAATTTTAGCGAGTTCGTCGTCTCGTCGAAATTACGGTTGCGACAGATGGCGACTACACTGGGGAATTTAGAGAGTTAAGCCCTGTTTTCAATTGAGTGTGTATTATATTGATCCTTTCCCATTTATTTGCATGATTTACTTACGTGTTTATTTATCTGTTGTTGTTTGTTTATTCTCTGTATAATCCTAGGATAGACAAACAATAAATTGCTATATATATATATATATATATATATATATATGTGCAATTTCCCCAATTGCAGGTATCCCAAATATTTGTGTGCCCTCCACACACCATGCTTACATTCATCTCATGAGTGGGGCCCTATACCCGGGTTTGAGTCTAACCTTGGACTAGAGGATCTAGTGGTGTCACTTTGGGGCTTACGTCCTCTTTGACTATCATGAAAATCTCAGCTAGAGTGTGTCCTATTTGTAATGCCCTACAACTAGTAGCTTTTTCTACTGTTGTGGCAAGCATGACAGACTGAAACTTGACTCTAGTAACATTTTATACCTTAGGATTACAAACCATCCTATAAGAGGAGGTTCATGCATAAAAGGCCATAGACCCTTAGGACAGGTAACCCACGTAAAAGGCAAGGAGGGCACACATACCCTTTTCAAGATACAAGACTCACATGATGTTCACAGGCATTCGAACTGAAGTGGTGAAAGGAAGTTAAAAGCTAAAATTGGGGAGATACAAAACCAAAAAAAAAAAATCAAGCAAAAAAGAAAAAGTCAAATAAAATAAAAATCAAGAAAAATAGAAACTTCTAGGAAAAATTAGAAAAAAATAATTTATGAAAATACTGAAAATATAAAAAGATTCAATAGGAGAGAAAATGAAATTTCGAAAACCTAAAGAATGCTTTCTAGAAAAATTTTAGTAAAACTAAAAATATTTTCAAACAAAACTAAAGGTTTTTCTAGCATAATAAATATACCAAAATTCATAAAAAACACAAAATTGTTAAGAAATCAAGGACAAATAAATTAAATCACTCAATTCTTCTCAAAATGTTCAAATCTTCAGTTATTTGTGCATAGCATGCATGCATTATATAAATTTATCATTGAAAAAAAATATTTCAAAAAATCACTCCACACATTTTTCATCTTCACTCATTTTATATCAACATTTATCATTCATGATTTTTGCATCCAAATTGTTTCTAAAAAAAATTAATTTTAATTTTAATTGTAACAAAAATTAGAGAAAGAGAGCTTCCTCGACATCCTTATAGGACCCAAGCACAATCAATAATCATGGATGAGCTGGAAAGGCAAAATGAGGAGTTAAGAAATGAGGTCAAGACTCTAAAGGATCAAGTGGCCAGACTGATGGAGGCTATCCAACTGTTGAAACAGAAGGACGTTCCAAGAGAACCAGCTAACCCATTATATCCTCCTAGCTTCAATCCTCAAAACCCTTCACCGTTAACCATGCCGCCACAAACCGAAGGAGTTCATTATGGGTATCCTCATGGGCATGCACCCTCATTGACCCAAACACATAACCTACCTCCAAACACCACCTCACAAGCTTACCAAACAACCGTGGGGGGAATGCATCCTATGTTCACCCAAGGGCCTCACCCTATATACATACCATCTTCTCAACCTCACCACACGCCCGAGGAACACCCAAGCTATCCTTCGAATGAGGATATTAAAAAGTGGAATGTTCTAGAGGAAAGAATCAAGGTAATTAAGGGAAATGCTTACGAAGCCAAAGACGCATCAGATTTGCGCCTAGTTCCAGATGTGGTAATCCCTCCTAAATTCAAGGTTCCTAAATTCGAGAAGTATCAAGGAAATAACTATCCGAGGAACCACCTGGCCATGTACTGCAGGAAGATGTCCCCCTGTATGCATGACGATAAGCTGCTTGTCGGACCCACATCCATTCATGGAAGGACCTAGTTGAGGCCTTTCTAAAACAATACCAGTACAACGTAGAGATGGCTCCGGACAGAACTCAGCTCTAAAATATGGCCAAGAAAGGAGACGAGACCTTCAGCAGTACGCTCAACGGTGGCGAGAGTTAGCTGCTCAAGTACGACCTCCTCTCTCCGAGAAAGAATTGGTCAGCACGTTCATCGACACACTCTAGGATCCTTTCTATGACAAGATGATAGGCAGTGTGACTGCTAGCTTCTCCGATGTCGTCATCATTGGAGAAAGGATCAAAGGTGGCACGTGCCGTGGAAAGATCGTGCATAAGCCTACAGGGGAAGTCAATGCTTCCAATGGATCCGGGAAGAAGAAGACAGGCGAGACCTGCAACATGGCTTCTGGTCAAGACCAATACCCTCCTCAAGTGGCACCTTACGGTCCAATTGGCTTCCAACCACCACTATACACACCCTATACACCATATCCCCCCATCACCACCTCATACCAAACACCATACCCTCCTACTTACAAGCCCAAACACAAATCTGACACCCACACCATACATGGTCCAAACACAAGCTATGAGCCCAAATCCTAGTCAAAGCCAAAAATAGGGAGAAAAATCTTGTCCAATTTGATCCCATTCCAATGACCTACACTGAGCTGCTACCTTAGCTAATCCAGAATTCCCCGGTGGTCCCCTATCCTCTGAAACCTCAAGAACCACCATACCCTAAATGGTATGATGCAAATGTCAAATGTGACTACCATGCGAGGTACATTGGTCATTTTACTGAAAACTGCCAAGTTCTAAAGCGTAAGGTGCAAAGCCTGATTGATGCTAAATGGCTAGATTTTGGGAAGATTGCTTCTAATATGGGAAATAATCCAGTGCCAAATCATGGAAGTACATCTACTGGCTAAAAAATAGGAGCAGCACAATGAGTTGCCTTGCACAAATCGAGCTATTAAGGAAAATCATCCAGGATTTGTAATACTTTTCAAAATCAATCTTTTGTAAACAAATTTCAATGAATAATGCAAAAATTACATTTTTCATGTTTCTTAAGCATGTGCCTCACATTGTTGGTTTTACTTTTTAAAATTTACCACTCCTTTTCATCATTCAAACCCGCTCCTTATTTTTACACCCAAACAATAAATATCTGTTGGTGACAATGCCAGTGCTGTAATAAATAATCTTGAACGTCTAATCAATCAAACTAAAAGAAAAACCAAATGAGGAAGCAAAATAAGCAACCAGGGATTCCAAATAAACTGTCCATTATGATCCTAAAATCAAGAAAATATCTTGTCAAATAAAAATATCCCGCTGGAACAAAGTTCGAATCCAGGAAAAAATTAGGGATGCAAGATAAGATCCGCTGAATTGAAAGCCAAAATAATCCAAGCAAGATCAATATCTGACCATGAAAAATTCAAGAAAAAGAAAAAGAAACCCCGCTGGATTAAAATCAAGAATAATCTAGGAAAAATCAAGGTTAAAATCCAAAATTCAAGAAGAAGTGAAACCCGCTAGATTAAAACCCATAAACAATCCAGGCAAAAACAGAGTTCAAGTTCAAAAGATTAAATCAACAAAGGCATGATCCGAAAAGGTCTTGAGGGATTCCAAAAACAATTCAGGCAAAATCAGGATCAAAACAGACCCCGCTAGGTCGACAAGCCTAAAACATGACCTAGGCAAAAGTTAGGGCACAATCAAACAGAGGCCTGCTAGGTCAAAAACCCTCAAAGGGAGGCCTAGGCAAAAGTTAGGCCACACAATCAAGAACTTGCTAGGTTGGAAACCCGTAAGGGCAATCTAGGAAAATGTTAGGGCAAAACGAAAGGCCTGCTGGGTTGAAAACTCAAAAGAACAACCCAAGCAAAATATAAGGTCAATCTAGGAATCCCAGGACAACATGACATTCTGCACCTCGTATCTTCCTAAAACCGGGGCAAAATTTTTCCATTTCTCAAGTTTGATTATTTTGACAATCAAGATTATGAAAAGTAGCATTGACATTTTTCATCAAAAGATGCCATTTGGGCAATCGAACCCACATCTTTTGTCATCCTTTCCTTTCAAGTACACTACCTCAAATATCTTTTGCAAACCTTCCCTATTTCTTTCCTTTAACCATCCAAAATCACTTCGCATTCAATAGTGCACATGCTAAAAAGAAATGTGAAAAATATAAAAAAAAATAATATAAAAAAAGATTGATTTTGAAAAGTCATGAAAATCGGATGAGTCCTTAACCGTCGCAACACAACATGATTGTTTCCCAAAAGGTCATATTCCCACTAGCTACAATGCCACTTGGACAGAAGGAGTATGTCTTATTCCATCATGCTGACCACTGTCAGGTCCCAAAGATCCGGGAAAAAAAGGTCCAAAGTTGACCAAGAAGCCAAGAGATTGAGTCAATCCAGC
Source organism: Canavalia gladiata (assembly GCA_037954105.1). Lineage (NCBI taxonomy): Eukaryota > Viridiplantae > Streptophyta > Magnoliopsida > Fabales > Fabaceae > Canavalia > Canavalia gladiata. Next base: position 70,735,552 of record CM075658.1, read on the forward strand.
TCATCCTGATTTCTAGTTCCTTTCACACCAACTATGAGGTTGTTCAGGGAGGACATGTTAAAAATCAAAAAAATCAAGAAAAACAAAATGTTTTTACACCATCTCATGGTTTACATTCATCCCATAGCATCCATTTCATCAAATAAATTATTTCAAGCATAAAAAAGCAGTCAATAAGATTAAAACATCGCATCCTCTTTATTCAAGCATCACAAACATCACATTCTTTCTATTCAAACACCACAAGCATTGCATCTTTTTCATTCATTCAAACATCGCAATAAGTGTCTTGTCATTCAAGCATCTCATAATTCGTTTTTCAAAGCTAATTAAGACCTGGGTAAAACTGCCCGAGTCAATGATAATTAAAAAGGACTCAAGTTCAAACTGGGGCAAACTCTTGCCCATACAAAAATTCAATTTAAGGTCACCCTCAAATTCTGGATCAAGTCCAAACTGGGGCAAACGCTTTTCCCCAAAAATTTAATTTGAGGTCATCCACGAATTCTAAAACAAGTTCAAACTGGGGCAAATGCTTGCCCACACAAAAATCCAATTTGAGGTCATCCTCAAATTTTGAATCAAGCTCAAACTGGGGCAAATGTTTGCCCACAAAACTTCAATTTGAGGTCACCCTCAAATTCTGAGTCAAGCTCAAACAGGAGCAAATGTTTGCCCACAAGAATTCAATTTGAGGTCACCCTCAAATTCTGAGTCAAGCTCAAACTGGGGCAAATGCTCACCCACAAAAATTCAATTTGAGGTCACCCTCAAATTCTGAGTCAAGCTCAAACTGGGGCAAATGCTCGCCCACAAAAATTCAATTGAGGTCACCCTCAAATTCTGAGTCAAGCTCAAACTGGGGCAAATACTCGCCCACAAAAATTCAATTTTGAAATTATAATTTTCTAAAATTTATGTGTTTACAGAATTCAAATCAACGTAAGTCGTGCTTAAATCTATACAAATTAAAATATAAAATGGTAGAGAACGCTACCTGTTCGCATTAAAATTCTTCACGCGAATTTTAGACAATAAAAAAAATGAATGTTTTAGGTGGAATTATTAAAAGAATAATTTTTTGAAATCACGTGCACGTAGAGTTCAAGCTGACATAAATCGCACTTGAATATGTACGAATTAAAATACAGAACGGTAGAAAACGATACGCGTTTGCATTAAAATCTGTCACGTGAATTTCAGACAATAAAAAAACGGATGTTTTAGGCAGAATTATTAAAACGGTAAATTTTTGAAATCACGTGCACCCAGGGTTTAAACTGATGTAAACCGCATTTGAATCTGTACGAATTAAATTAAAGAACGACAGAGAATGCTACCCATTTGTATTAGAATTCGTCACGCAAATTGAAATTGTAATTTTCTAAAATTTACATGTTTACAGAATTCAAACCGATGTAAGTCACGCTTGAATCTGTACGAATTAAAATACAGAATAATAGATAACTCTACTTGTTCACATCATAATTCGTCACGCAAATCTTAGACAAAAGAAAATGGATGTTTTAGGAGGAATTATTAAAACAGTAATTTTCTAAAATCACATGCACGCAGAGTTCAAGCCGACATAAGCTGCACTTGAACCTGTATGAGTTAAAATAAAGAATAGTAGAGAATGCTACCCATTTGGATTAAAATTTACTATGCGAATTTCAGAAAATTAAAAAATAGATGTTTTGGAACGAAATTAATTAAGAATGTACTTTTCTGATATTATGTGCACACAAAGTTCAAGTTGACGTAAGCCGCACTTGAATTTATACAAATTAAAATATAAAACAGTAAAAAACATTACTCGTTTGCATTAAAATTTGTCACATAAATTAAAACAAAGTACTTAAAAAAAAAGTGTACCAAATAACTACAAAACTAGTAATAATCTATTGTAAAAAATAATTAAATATTGGTTAATAAGGTACCAACATGAGTAAAAAATATGTAAATATTGCAAGGTTAATATAAATGAGCAATCACTTAAAAAAGTTGAATTATCTTTTATTACAGATAATCGTATGGAAAAAAATTAATAGATTTCTTGACAAAGAAAATAGAAAATTTAAAATATCGAGAAGTCAAAATTATTGAAAGAAATAATTGTATAAATATTTTTTATTATTTTGTTGAAAATTAGTTTTAATAAAACTTAATGCCATTCATTAATACCTATAACTGTAGTAAGATAAACGGATCAATTCGACCTATTTAAATTTCATCCGCATTGGCTCATAATAAATGAGACAGGTTAAGTTGACTGCAAAATAAATGATTAAAAAAATGATAATTTACGTTTGATCCACTTTAATCTATAAGTTAATAAATTAATCCATTTAATTTATTTAATTATCAAAACATATTAAAATGATTAAAAAAATATAAAAATTTAATTTTTTATTTTAAAAAAATTGAACCGTAGACTAATCCGTTAACATGCGGATCTAACCTACAAAATTCACATTTAAATAACTTAACCTAAATCACAAATTTGTAAAAATATTTAATCTGTATATCCAACTTTTCATGTAACTAATCTCAATCAATAATTGATGATTATTTGGATAAACTTCAATGTACTGCTACTTCTGCCATATCACTCTCTTTGCACGGTTGAGTGAAAAAGATGAAGGTAGAAAAATAAACTTGTGCAAAAGATAAATATATCTCTTTATACAAAAAATATTGTTTAACTCAAATTAAGGAATTTTGTCTTCATTATGCCTTTTTACACCCTTCACCTATTCTCTTCCCAAAATAGAGACATGAGTCTCACATTGTACTTTTATATTCCTTCTATTTTCTCCCCTGACATTGAAACTTTGCATGTTTTCTCTTCTCTCATTTTCTTTCCCCTTCAATTTTCTCGTTTCACGCGTGGCATAAGACTTTTGATTGCATCATCCAATTCGTGGCATGATTGAACACAAGGACCGGATTTAGTTACGTAAAAATTGATTCGAGTCCAAATTTGATTTCAAAAGCATGTAATACCAGATTTATGACTGAAATAAAGCAAAATCTTTTGCGGTAAAAGCAACATTCAAACATCACTGTACACAACTTCATGAGATATATATGCTTGACCCAAAATATTTATGAATATTGATGTTTGTAAAATTATTCAGGTCAGGAGACTTGATTATTCAGCTCAAACCAACCGTGTCTTGAGTTCCGCTACTTCATCTTATAAGCCAAAAGCTGTAAATAACCAAAAAAAAAAAAAAAAGATAACAAGAGAGCGAATATTTACACTATAACAATGGTATTAAGTAACTAAAAGGAAAATAAATAGGGATTTAATTATGTATGCACCATAAATAGTCAACTGAGAGTTTACCAGATAACCACAGCTCACATTATGATCAGTATTTAGTTCAGCCAAAGTTTCTTGATCTCCCAGAACACGCAATTTATCTTTTTCTGCTTCAACGGTTCTTTCAGATCTTATAATGTTGGCTTGTGGCTCTTCTACCAAGCATAATTCAACTTCATCAGCCAGCAACGCAGTTTTAAATGCAACATACTGTAGATAGAAAACCAATTAGATTGATACAAAAAATACTATTTAGAAATGTCTTAAGATGGAGAGAGAATAACCTGGCACAGTCCCTTGACTGACGAGGTAGGCCTGCAGCGAAGATATGGCCGCTGCAAACTTGGTATTCTTTGCTCATCCAAAGTGACAAGCATGAGGTGGATGTCCAACTAAAATAGAGGGAGACCAAATCACCAATTGTATCATTGTGGTAGTATCGATGCTCAAGCAAAGAAAGATAATTAGAAAAGAAAACCAAACTATAAAAGCTTGAACTTAGCAACCTTTCAGCTGAATCTAAAGCTCTGGTCTAATGTAAGCACAGAATATCAATTCTCAAACAGGTTGAGCCGTTAAATTGTCCCAGCTCAAAAGAGGAGAACTGTCCAAGCCCTAAAGAATATTCTAACTCTATTTTTAGTCAATACAAGACATATTAACACACCCTCCTCATGCTTAGACTGAATAGGATTTAATATCATATTAAAAAACTGGGTCTAACTAACTTACAAAAACTAATTTAAGAGAGGAACTGTCCAAAACTTATAAAAAGTATTCTAGCTCTACTACTAATCAATGTAGACCACCTTAACATGAGCAACCTTGGAGGACAAAGCTCCTGATAGTGGTTCTGATAGTTTATACTCCAGCAGTATACTAGTATTTAAACAATCACTACTGAAAAGAAAAAAACTACCTCATCAGCATTGTTTTCTTCTGAGTTGCAACACTGACCAACCAATTTGGCTCGGGTGTGGCTGTTCCTGGCAATCTTACCATTGGCTCGGGTGTGACTCCGGTGACCATTCCTTCCCCAGGCAAGTGTACCGGGTGGACTATTGATTTCTCTACTAACTTCTGGAATATTTTCATCACCAGTTCCATCTGCATCAATAGTGGCAGAATGCTGAGGAATTTGTGTTTCTCGTTCTCCACCTCTTCTGCCTCTTGGCCTGGTTTCTGTCTGCTCATCACCAGAAGATGAGTCCTTTCCCGCATCACTGTCATTCATATCCTCATTTTCATTGGATACCTCAATTTCACCTGCATTTCTGAAGTTTCTTCGTCTCCTCATATGTGAAGCTCGATAGTTACCTTTTGATCTCACAAAAGCAACAGCTGTAGCTTTGGCATTCCGTTTTTTACCCAATGCTTCTGTTTGACGTCGAAGAGTCTGGGCCATGGAAGCTTGGATCTTTTTAGCAAAGATAAAAACCCTTTAATTATTAATATTACAAGCCGACGCGAATCTTGCAGACAAAAAATAACAGTAAGCAATGATCAACAACTTTCTTCATTTATTAGATTATACTATTCACACCAGGACAAAACTCTATCCACTATACAAAAGTATTTAATTCTTTTGAAAGTTGAACCTCTTGCAACTGGAGCCAACTAAGGCACAATCATAAATATAAGGAGAACTGGAGTTTGATTGTTTTCTCAATGGATTTAATGTCACGGGTAAATAATATTTCAAAAAATTTGATTTTTGACCAAGTCCAATATTATTGTGTGATTTATGTAGCTGACTTCATCTAGTAGGATAAGGTTTATGTTGTGTTGTTGATTATATGTCATGGGTCTCATCTGCCTACTGCCTGTTTTATAGAGCTGTTTATAGAAGTTACAACTTGGGCAAAATTAGCACCCTACTGTAGATAATCTTTACACGTGATACAGCTCATCTACATCAATAGTCCTAATCCCAAGTAATATGTGGACTTTCGGAGATCTAAGTTGCATAAAACACTTCCTTGTAGCATGTGAAATAGAAGCTTTCAAGGCATCTGAAAGAACATGACGGAAAGTGTACATGAAATGAAAGGATTTTCTCATCGTATAAGAGGCAACTAGTAAGTTTCCTGTCCATTTCACATGTACTTTAAATTTAGATTAAATATTAAATATAAATTAAAAATATAAAAGAAAATATTTATCACCATTATTAAATAATGATAAAATTACTTGCCTTAATAAGGATGATTAGGAGATGTCTTCAATGATGATGATTTTATTTTATTATATAAAAATAAATTACAAAATAAAACATTTAAAATTGGCATATAGGAACATACTAAGGAGATAATGTTATCGAAATTGAGGAGTAAATGATGAATATAAATTGTGTTAATCAACTATTAATTTGATACAATGTGTTATTTTAAATTTATAAATTTCAAATTCTAATATAAAGAAAAAATTTATATAAACAATAAAATAAATTGAAAATGACTAAATTTAAGTAATTATATTTGATAAAAAGAAAATTCTAGTTTTAAAAATATTTCTTAACTAAAATTTAAATTAAATTAAAATTAATTAAATTTAAGCAATGGTCTTTAATATAATAATTTTATTATGTAGATTATATTTATAAAATTTTGTAGCCATAATAAAATCTATTAATTTAACGGTTAAATTAATAAAATTTAATTATTTAAAGATGTTTAAGTAGAGGGTACACTTTATGCTAAAATTATTTTTGAAGTAATTATATATATATATATATATATATATATATAATATTGAATCTAAAATAATTTTTATAACTTAATATGAAGGACTATCAATTAAAAGTTCTGATTCAAGAAATAGCATTCAAATTTTTAATATAAGGGTGGATAGTTAGTCAAAAACAAGACTAGTTTGGCAATCAAGGCATTAGCTTTCTCTGATAGAACGTCAAAATTTTTATTGTAATGCAACTTGAACAATCAATAGAATTTTATTTTAATAAACATCAACATTCCAAAAGTGTTTGAGTGAAATCACACCTGCTTATTGTGAATCATCTCATCTTCATGCAAAGCCGATTCCTAGGCCAGAACCTTGTTAATGAGTTTTTCATTCAGATAAATACATTTTTCAACCCAATATGCAATACGTCCATCTTACCTCTTCCTCATACTTGTCAATATCTGGATAGAGAGAAGCAATCAAAGCATCATAGTTTGGGTCATCTCTGAGTGAGCGTCGGCTAGCACAATGAGTACGGCAAGCAGGACATTCATTGTTACTGCAGTAAATCCAGTCCAGACATGTTAGAAAATGAAATTGCGAAAATTTGCAGCAAATAAACCAAGACTATCCCAACTATAAATCTGTGATATAATAATGCAGACGACAGTTTGAGGACAAACCCAAGGCGCATGGATTTGTCTATGCACTCTCTGCAAAAGCGATGCAGGCATTCCATAACAGTTCTTGTTTTCCGAATGATGCCTACACATAGATGAAATCAACCATTTTTAACTATATCATCTGTTAATTAGAAAAGCAAATTAAAAAAACTTATGATGCTGCATCTGACATATCTTGCACAATGTCATAAAAAGTTCATCCATGTGGACATAATAACGACAAAATCCATGTAGACAATCCCTGCACCAAGCAATAACTGTAGGCAATGCAAAATCTGAAATAGGAAAAACGAGATGGTTTTCTTTTTTCTATATTTAGCTCTTTTATTTTCTTTCATATTCAGAATGTCATTGAAGTTGTGAAATAATTCCCAATTAGCACACAACACTGTTAAAACTATACCAAGTAGGAAATAGGTGATGGTTCTTTTTCTATATTTAGCTCTCTTTTTCTTTCATATTCAGGATGTCATTGAAGTCGTGAATTAATTCCCAATTAGCAAACAGCACTGTTAAAACTACACCAATAGGAAATAGGTGATGATATTTTTCTATATTTAGCTATTTTTTCCCTTTCATATTCAGGATGTCATTGAAGTCGTTAATGAATTCCCAATTAGGACACAGCATTGTTAAAATTACACCATATTGGGAATTTTGCACATGTTACTATATGCACCATGCATCTAAAAAGACAATAGCAAGAGACAATTAAGGACACATACTTGTATAAGCTTTTGCCAGAGATTAAAAAGATTCCTGGCACCTTTCACAGTAAATCCAGAAAGAAATAAAGTGGCATGTTTTGTTATCTAAATCTTACTTTAGATTTTTGCCAACATGGAACCTGTCCAACATTTTATTAATTTGAAATTAAGCAGGAAGACAGTTGCCTAGAATTGAATAGGTTATCACAACTTACAAGTATTTTAATTTTCTATTTAATACTGTACGAATAATGCATGTTGAACACATACTATAAAATTAAATATAGGTTAATGATCTGGTTCTTTACATTATTACTAGCATAATACATCTTTTATGTCCATTTATGAATATGGCATTTATATTGACAAGCTAGTTAATGACAGACGCAGTTAATGAACCTATTTAATGTAATACACTTTCTACAAAAGAAACCAATGAATAACTAAAACTATAATGGAAGTTAGATGCATCATAACTTCTTCTGATAATGTAACAGGTAAATGGTATGTTTATATTTATGTTAAACAAATGTCCCTATGAAGCTTGTGAGATGCCTTGACCTTTGAAATTAGAATGAGGCAACCTCCACTCTTAGTAAATATTTATAGAATTATAGTACCAAAAATAAAAAACAAAGTTCACAGACTTTAAAGAATGAGATACTGTGTCAGATACTCTCACCCAGAAATTGTGCTAATAAGCAGAGTAATATCAATAATACAAATCAAGATCACACTATTTCCATAGTCACCACGACATAACAGGCGGATTTAGATCCCCCTTATTTTCCTTTTATTTCATTCCCCTAAATTCAATCTTTACTAGTACCTGAGCTTAAGGAGGTTACACAAACTTTCAAATCTTTATGTGCATCATGGGGGGCGGGGCGAATACGAGACACATTAAAAGAAGCTTATGAATGCAGAACTTTAAAGTGATTATCTTTCCACTGCTGGAACTATAACCAATATTGCGCCCGGCCAAACAATGTTGCCTTATCTTGATAAAACAAAAATTTCAGCAAAACTATCATACTTGCAGCAAAGCAAGTTCGTGGAACAGCGGTAACTTTTTAGCAAGGAAAATGCTATATGCTATGCAATTAAAGAATCTAGCATCAGTTATAAATTACTCACCAAGACAGATAGGACACTGAACTTCCTTGCGTATTTCAAGCAGTTTTACAGCCACATATCTGTAAACAAACACCAACACAGTGATATTAGCAGATATAACATCTAATATCGTATGGAGATAGATCATTGTCATACAGTCCATCTTAATTTTATTGATTCAATAAAAATGATCATCCGAGGAATGGGGAAAAAAAGATGTCAGAAAAGAATTATCAGAAAATGACTTTCAGATGATTTGCTAAATTCTGATATATATATATATACACACACACAAACCTTTCTGCATAACTCATATGAAGGATAAGAGGAATTCTAAGTAGTTTCATCTTAAAGTCAAGAGCTTTCGTCCAGGTATATCAGAGTTCAAAAAACATTATATTATGCAAGCCTACAAGTGTTTTAACATTCTTAGCTTAGCAAAATAGCATGCCCACGAAAATTTCATTAGACTCTAATGTGAATAAATATGTAATCCAAAAAAATCCAGTGTCAAAATTGATGTAATTTACAGCCTAGACAAAATGCTTCTCAAAGAATAAGTTCATGCCAACGGAAAATAACATCTACATTAAAAAAGTTTTACATGATTTCAGTAAAAGTAAAGCATATTATCTTATCTTAGAAGGAAAAAAATGCTTTTGTTTTTCCCTCATAGCGCCATGATGTAATCTCATTAAACAAGATAAGAATAATTGAGAACGTTTCCACATCACAATTTTCTTTAGGTGAAACAAAGTTAGATCGTACTGTAATTTCAGATCCCAAACTGTTATCTTAAGAAATTTTCCTTTTCGAGGCAAGACATAATGCTATCAGATACATTCCTTCCCGAGCAACCACAACCAAATTTTGTTCACGTAAAAGAATGCATAAATGCAGCAACTATCAATGCAGCAGCATGCAAAAATAGTAATACGAACTCATGCTAAAGTCACCAAAACTAACCATCCTTCGTCGAAAGATTCAACACCGAACTTCACCAACCATCCACAACCAGAAAAGCACATGAGAGAGAGAGAGAGAGAGAGAGAGAGAACGCATCATTTATAAAAAAGCGAAAACCACAGCAACACTCTCGAATGCTTCCGAAACGCAACACGTGTAAAAACCGTAGACACAAAAATAAACCACGCCAGAAAGAATCAAAACTTGAAAAGTGAAAATTCAAACAGCAGCATAAGCGATTAAAAAATAAAACAGAAAATCGCAAAGTAAACGACTAAAGAAAAGTGAAACGACGAAGCAGCTTGACGTACTCATCCTGATCCTCGTCGCTCATCGAACGGCTTCGATCGAACTCTGAAGAAAGCAAATAAGCAAGAAATGAAAAACATTGATCACAAACGGCACACACGACTCATTGAAATTCAGATGAAAAAACGGAGGAAGCAGTTACGCAATTCCTAACGCAGAAATTATGAGAAAAACGACGCGTACCAACTTCATCTTCGGGTTGCTCATGGTTGTTTATCAGAGCAACCTCCTCTGAAGCCTCGTTCGAGTGCTTCTGTGCTGGCATTGCTTTTGCTCCAACCAAAGGAAAACGACGAAGTAAACAATGAAAACGCTTCACAGCTCGCGGTGGAAAGGAAGGGAAATGACGGCAAGGAGGTGAAGTGTGACTTCAACAAGAGAGACAGACGGTGAAGCTCTTATTTTGCTGAAGGTACTTTATAAACAGTATGATTCAAAACGTAGTGTTAGTCGAGCGAATGAGAATGTGACACGTAAGAATCAGGGACAGTTTCGTACTTGAGGTGGTAAAATCTGTGTTTATCCAAGCATGAGCGCACTTGATAATCGCTCTTTATTTTTTATTATTTATTTGGCTCGGTTGGCAGGGTGAACTTTGTGATTTGGCTTCCCAGAAAATTTGATCCATGGCATTTTCCGTCGACGTGTCAAATTGAGGGCCCCATCACATTCATTTTTGGGTAATGCCAATTTGCATCATATATCATTATCGCTTATCTGACAAATAAAACTTGTCTCCCATTCAGATAATGTAATTGCGATAAAAATTTTGGCTTTTTTGTCGTTCAACTTGCTTCGAATTAATCAAATGTGTAATATAATGTTCAGATGTGATTAATCTTAATTAGATAAATAATTGATCAAGTGTGTGTTTAATTGTTTTTTTATTGTAAATATGCATATTTTCGCACCAGGAGAAGTAAAATTAAAAAATATATAAAATGATTTCGTGGTCTGTATCAAACAAAAATATTTAATACGTATATAAAAAAAATTGAGTTTGATTTATCCTTGTTTATTTTATTAAAAAAATTATCTGTAAACATTTCTTGAATTTGTGACATACTTTGATGTTAACCTTGTTTTTGTTTTAAAAAACTTCAACAATTATAATATGAGTGAACATTCTGATACACGAATGTCTCTCCACATTATACAAATTTAATCTCCTTTAATTTAACACTACCAATTTGGCAATGAATTGAACCAAATTCAAGCTAAACCAAATTGTATATTAATATATACCTTTTGGAATTGAATTTAAAAAAACATTACGAAAATTGGAAAATAGGAGCCTGGGCTATTATTGTGTACTATATAAAATTATTGATAGTTTAAGATAAATGTCAAAGGAGAAAATATTAAAGCAATAATTATTACTTAAATTAATACCACAAAATCAAATAAAAGAGGAAATTTATAATTATAGAAGATTTTCTGTATATTATTATTTAAATAAAAATAACATTTCTTATTTATTGATATTGATATTATGTAAATAAATCTACTTTAGTAAATCCTTATATTTGGTAATTAAATCATATTGTTTACTAAAATAGTATTAATAAAAAAATAGTACAAAGTTATTAAAACATAAAGGGTTAAATATGTTTTTAGTTCCTCTAAAATACTTAAATTTTGGTTTTGGTCCTTTAATTTTAAAATCTTTGGTTTAAGTCTCTTATTTTTCAAATCTTTGGTTTAGATCTCTTATTTTCTAAAATATCATAATTATAAGTCTTGATATTAATTTAAGTTACATTAAATCAAGTTAAATCAATCATTATTAGAAAAAAATTTGATCATTTATAAAATATTTTGATTATAATCCTCAAATCATGATTAATCTATTTTGATTTAATATAACTTAAGTTAATATAGGAATTATAATCAATGTATTTTAAAAAATGATGGATCTAAATCAAAGGTTTTAAATTTAAGGAACCAAAACCAAAATTTGAATATTTTAGAGGGACTAAAAACATATTTAACCTAAACATAAATTACCATTATAAAATTGTTTAGACCATGTTAATGTAAACAAACTGACGTGACATAAATGGATTGGCATTATTTTATATCAAAAAATTAATTTTGTATTTTATAATATTTTTAATAATCTGATTAGTCTTTAACCAAAACAAAATATTCTTTTTAGTATTTTACAAAGATTATATTAATTGAAAAAATAAATATATTTAATATATTAAAAATATAAAAAATTGAATAATATTTTTAATTGATAAATAAAAAATTTAATTGAAAGATATAAACAATTTTAAAATTATTTTTTAAAAAATTACATGTAAACTAACTGACGTGATATAAATGGATTGGCATTATCTTATATCAAAAAGTTAATTTTGTATCTTATAATATTTTTAATAATCTGTTTAGTCTTTAACCAAAACAAAATATTCTTTTCAGTATTTTATAAATATTATATTAATTGAAAAAATAAATATATTTAATATATTAAAAATATAAAAAATTGAATAATATCTTTAATTGATAAATAAAAAATTTAATTAAAAAATATAAACAAATTTAAAATTATTTTTTAAAAAATTACATGTAAACAAACTGACGTGGCATAAATGAATTGACATTATCTTATATAAAAAATTAATTTTGTATCTTATAATATTTTTAATAATCTGTTTAGTCTTTAACCAAAACAAAATATTCTTTTCAGTATTTTATAAATATTATATTAATTGAAAAATAAATATATTTAATATATTAAAAATATAAAAAATTAAATAATATTTTTAATTGATAAATAAAAAATTTAATTGAAAAATATAAACAAATTTAAAATTATTTTTTAAAAAATTACATGTAAACAAACTGACATAGCATAAATGGATTGGCATTATCTTATATCAAAAAATTAATTTTTTATCTTATAATATTTTTAATAATCTGTTTAGTCTTTAACTAAAACAAAATATTCTTTTCAGTATTTTATAAATATTATATTAATTGAAAAATAAATATATTTAATATATTAAAAATATAAAAAATTAAATAATATTTTTAATTGATAAATAAAAAATTTAATTGAAAAATATAAACAAATTTAAAATTATTTTTTAAAAAATTACATATAAACAAACTGACGTGACATAAATGGATTGACATTATCTTATATCAAAAAAATTCATTTTGTATCTTATAATATTTTTAATAATCTATTTAGTCTTTAACCAAAACAAAATATTCTTTTTAATATTTTATAAATATTATATTAATTAAAAAAATAAATATATTTAATATATTAAAAATATAAAAAATTTGAATAATATTTTTAATTGATAAAAAAAATCTAACTGAAAGATATAAATAAATTTAAAATTATTTTTTAAAAAATTACATGTATAACACTTTGTAAATTCTTGCACATCTTACGCGATGTAACAAGAAATTTTATTTTTTTATTTTTTTTTTATTTATTTTTTAAATAATTGTGCATATCTCGTTCTCATAGGAACATGACATGCCATATCTTTTGTAGATAAACTTTGAATTCAAATTTTAATCTATTGCATATTCATTTTCAAAATAAGTTCAATTATTCAGTATTTTTATTTTTCTTTTATATTTAACGACTTATTTTTTTTTTCCTCCTCCTTTTTCACTTGCTTTTTTTTCCTTCCTCATTTATCCGCTTATTCATGTCTAATTTATTTGCTTTTTACATTGGTGCTATCCATTGGATTTCAACTTATGGTAATCAATTTTTTAATTATTTGTATATGTATTTAAGTTATATTATCGTAATTAATGTATATTATTTATATTAAGATATATATATATATATATATTAATTGATTATGTGACATAAATTAATTGTGGTAACATTATTATGCATGGTAATATATATTTTTATTTAATAATAATATATATTATTAGAATAAATTAAAAATATTTATTTATATTAGTTATTATCATTACTTTCAAGGTTTTTTTTATTAAAATTAGTATTTTTGTTTGTATAATTTGCGGGAGATGCATGGTATAAAATATAATTTATTAATTTATATATGGTTAAAAACTCTTTTAATAAAGTTGTTTTGTAAAAAAATTTAACATTGTTTTTAATTTTTTTCAGTATATTAAAAATAATTTTTTTAACTATGAGCTTAAAAATCTAAATGTTATTTAGAGTAGCATTTTTAAAAATATTAAAAATTATTTAAAAAATACTAGTAGTTAAATATAATTAAAATATTTTAACAAATTTTTTAACTATTAAATTTAGCTTTCAGTTACTAGCTAAAATGCATTATTAAATACACTTTTAAAATAAACTAAAAGACTCTTATTTATTTTATATATTGATAACTATTTTTATGCTTTATTTCACTTCACATAATGATTTGTTGAAAATTTAAACTTGCTTAAGTGAACATACGAGATTTTATAAATAAGTGTCAAAGGAATCCTCCCTCTCACCCCAAAATGACCACGCACACATCCATTGCCCATTGATAAAATACTAAGAGAGAAGTTGGATTATGTTCATGCAAATATCTATATATTTGATCAACAAACTTTCCACCAATCCCTTATGTTTTGTTTTTGTGAACACTTGAAATATTTTAGAATTAAGGAAAAATCCTTAATTCTTACCGTTAGTAAATCTTAATTTTAGAATCACACAGCAGGAGTGAGCTATTTTCACCTTAAAAAATTAAAGTAATATTTAAAATCTATAAAATATTAAAATATAAATTTTAAGAAAAATTGATTAAATAAAATTATTATATAATTAAAATTAACTTTTGTATAAAATAATTTTATTACAAGTGAGCTATCGGTTCAATTTCTCATTTTGTTATCATTTTTCATATAGTTTTTAGGGTAAATTTTCATTAACGACGTGCTAATATATTACATTAAATATCACGTTAGAAAGCCATTGTAACAAAACAATATTGTATGATATGGTATAATAGATTTTAGTATTTGCATGTATACGTCGTCATCTTCATTAGTGAAAAAATTTGGATGTCAAATAGTATGTTTTACCTGTAATTATAATTTTGCAATAGAGAAATTAAGGAGAATTAAGGAAACATAAGTGGAAACCTACATTGTTAGAGGGAAATCAAGAATGTCTATAAGAAATGGAGACTCAAGAATGTCATAAACAATTCAAAAGTGAAATGAGCATGTGAGATGCTTATGCAAGTAGAGTTATGATAAGGGTTTTGGGTTCTAAAAGGAATTCTGGAAGGATTTTCTATAGATATCCAAACTAAAGGTAATGTGGCTTGATATGCTTGAAGTTTTGTATTTGTGTAATTTTATAGAGTTGTTTTAACAATGGTGATGGTGTATGTAGGTGGAAGATAAATGTGATTTTTTTTCATTTGGTACAATCACACTATTGGAGAGGGGTATGAAGTTACATCATTATGAATTGTGCTGAATGTAATGATGAAGAATGGATGAAGAGTATGTCAAAGAAGCTGGATGATTTGGATATGGAAGTTAAGAAATTAAATGTAATAGTATCTTTGTGGTTAGGGTTGGGGTTAGCGTTGATGGTGGTTGTGCTTGCATTTTTTTTTATGGGATTTAGTTTAAATAAATAAAGTTAGATCTTATCTTATGTAATTTTAGTGTGATCTTTTTGTGTTCAAATATTAATGTATTATGTATTGAACTAGAAATTTATAAATTTAAGGACCCTTTTGAGTACAATTATTTTTATGTGATTCAAATTATTCTGTATATTTTGTGGGAAATTATGTCCAAATAGCTTAAGTTTTGAAATAGTTTTGTTGAGGTTCAATTTAGAAACCTCATATAATCTGTACAGGGATTGAACAACAACCAAAATCAAGTATGAATACTTGTAAACTAAGAACTGGTATATAGCCATATAATTGCATAGATAAAAGTTGATGATTTGAACATACATTTATTTGACACAGTAATCCAAAAAAATAACCACCATAATTGTAAACAAAATACATCACATAGAAGGTTCAAATTGACCAAATAGGTTCCAATATTATCTCACAAGAAACATGTACAAATATATTAAGTAGTTGCCTTTCTTAAAGTACGAGTTGGCATAAAATTTGATGATTTGATGGAGTCAACAATTTCTACATGTGGAGAACTTGGTGGTGGACTTCGTTGGGTGGGTTGTTCAATAGGAATTGGTCTCAGGTCTACTATAGATGATGACTGTTGTTTGATTGTGGGGTTTGGTATGTTGCGAATCTTCCTAATAGCTAATTTAGGTCTTGATTGTTTGTTAGGTGATTATTCATCTCCAGTTGGGGGTTGTGAGTTAGAGTGCAATATTTCATCTTGCACTCCAGCAGTAGAGATTTGTGGTCTACTAGAACCTTATGATGTAGCAGAAAGAGGTTATGGACCACCAAAAGGACCTTTAATCCAGGAACATGTTGTGGTGCACCAACAACAACCCTTGACCCACTTCCATCACCTCCTGGCCTAGCAGCAGGTTGTGCTTGGGCTTGTAAATTTTCCACCATTTGCCTATTAGCCGCTAGGCAGGTTTGTTTGTTATGGTTGACCTCACCACAAACTTTATACGTGAATTCTTTTAACTTTCTCTTAAATTTAGTGAAGTTAACAACTTCTTCATAAATGTCTTTTCTTCTTTGTTTCTTTGACCTGCCAACCTTATTCTTGCTTTTGGATGGAATAGGTGGAATTTGATTTATGTGATCCCAAAACTCTTGCCCAAGCAAGGTCTTGATGTGGTTGGCATAAGTAGCTTGGTATGAGGCCATTATCAGCCATGCATGACAATGGTCTTCAAAAATCATTCTTGTAAGTTATGGTTGTTATGGCATGCATGCAACACATACTTGTAGCATAGTATGGACCAGAATTAAAACTTAATGCACTTAAAAAATGAGTGACAAGTTTAGACACTAACCTATTAGCTCCCAAAAACTACATGTGGCTTTGGATACCAAAATTGAAAACAACTTTTATTAGCCAGGATTGGACTTCAAACTTATGTCCATCATCATCTTCTAGATTGTAAATAAGTCATGTAACAACGGATGTATCCAACATAAATAATGTAGAACAAATATATGAAAGACACCCTGAATCCTAAACCTCCTTACCTGACCATGTAGTAGTCCATTTATTTGATTTTTTTAAAGTTTTCAAGTCTGCTCTGTTGAATTGGTGGTAAATGACCAAGGTGGCGAACCAATTTAAGCTTATTTATGGTTATGATGTTGAGGATTAGCATCCTATTTCCTCTAACATACTTATGATTAGATTCTTCCTAGCTGAAACAATCTTGGCAGTGAACACTTCACAATTGTTATTGCATATGTTGTCCACTTTTGATCATGGTGAGAAATAAGCTTTAGTCTAAGGCTCTTTTGGCTTTTTAGACAAATAATCATGAGCTTATAGATTTGTTATCTTCATTAAATTTATATTCTTATGGAACTAGTGATGCTTAGTTGATCTAGCATATTCCCACTGTAACATCCTCAACTCCTTATCCTTCTATTGTTAGGAGAAATTTTGTCACACATATCATACACAAAATCTATGTGGAGCTCCAAACATTACTTCTTGTATAGCCTTTCAAATACTGTAATATAAATTCAAATAAGTCTCTAAGATATTAAATTTTTTCCAATGAAGCAACAATTTCATATTAGTCCCTCTTTAATTTAAAATGTTACATGCAATATTTGCATGCAACATATGTACCTTCTGCATATCAGAAATGATGTTTCATTTATATTGAACATGATCTCCTAGGTCTTCATGTAATAGATCCAAGAACCATCTCCAATTTTTCTTGGTCTCAATATCAAAGGCAATGACCCATATGTGATTGTTTGCATCCTGACCAACAACAGATAACAACTATCCACCATAATGTCCTTTCAGAAAGGCTCCATCAAGCCCAATCAATGGCTTACAATTAAACACTTTATTGCATACAACAAGGCATATATACAGTCTATGAAATTGTGAAGGACCCTTTGGTTGAGGAATTGTTTCCATCTTCACAGTGGAACCTGAGTTCTATTTTAATAATTCTACACAATAATCTCACAATCTTGCATAATGCTCTTCCTCATTTCCTTGCAAGATACGTCTAGCTTTCTTTACACACCTACATTTTTTTTTTCTATCAACATGAACTCCAAATTTTTGCTTAAAATAGTCAATGATGTCACCAACTTCATGTCCATGTCCTTTTTTAGGTTTTTTTTACCAATTTTTCAATCACCCAACTTTGTGATGCTTGTTTATTTTTAAATGCTCTCCTGTAAGTATGTTCAGGTTGAAGTATTTTTATCTAAAAATAATGGAAGGCATTAGTATAGCTGCACAAAATTTCCCACTTGCACATGTTCTCAGTATACTTTGCCCTTACTCTTATTTTTTCATTTTTTTTACCCAAGAGACCACTCTACCCAATTGAATGACGTAGTCCTTTACAACCTTCTTAAATGATTCAATTGTTGGAAATTCCATTCCAAGTTCTAACTGAATATGATCAAAAGTTGAATCTTCATTCCATTGTGGATAAATGTCATTTTCTCCGTATTCATCATCATCATCATTATTGGAAGTCTTGATTTCCTTTGATCTCCATGAACATCCACAATCACTCTCATAAGATGTATTATCAGGCAAAAAATTAAGATCTTCATCACTTAATTTCTCTTCTTCGAGTATAACTTTACCCTTTCCCTTATTAAGAATATTACTACTATTTTCACCTGCCTATTTCTTTTTAGGTGTCCCTTTGGCTTTTTGATTTGGTTTTGGGTTCGTTGTTGGGTTTGACTTTGGTGTTAGTTTTGGCTTTGGTGTTGCCTTCTTAGTAGGATTTGTACCCACACATTCTACAACTTTCTTTGTTTGCCCCTAGTCATGTAGGTCTTTCTTTCATTCAAAACACCAACACCTCCATGGTCACTTTCACTCTTAGGACCAACCTCATTTGCAGCAACAACTTTTTCTTCATCCTCTCATTCTACCTCTACCATCAATCTACACACTTGGTTCATCATGACCAAATCCGTGAACTTCTTCACATCCACTTTTAACCTACCCATCCTGAATACCATCACCTTGTCTAACCTCTAGCTGTCTACCTTCACCATAATCCAAGTCAACATTGAACTCAAAATCAGCAACATTATCTACTTATATAAATTCAGCACCATGTCCACCTTCATCATCACCATCATGGTGGACCAACACCAACTTGAACACCACCTTCAACACCATTTTTAACACTACCTTCAACATCATCAAATTGACCAAGAACTATGCACTCATCTTGCACAGTACCACCCTCTCCAACTTCAAAATCAACACACTTTTCATCTTCTAATTTAGCACCTTCTTCACCTTCCTTTGAATTTTTTAACAAAACTTTCATATCTATAACTTCATTAACAAAATGTTCAATATATATATATATATATATATATATATATATATTATATTCTTTCACCATTTCTCTTGGTTACCTGTATTATATCTAGCAAATCAACATCACAGTCCTCCCAACCAATATACATTTTTAACATTTAGGTATCCTAATGTAGCACCAAACTTTTTAAAATTGAATACATCCAATTTGTCTTTATCACAGTCCTCCTATATTTCAACATTTTTCCAGTTATACTTCATCATTCCACCATCATTAATAAAATTCCTACAATGATGAATAAATAATGTCAAGTACTACCCTAAGTAAAAAAAAATCACTTCACAATGAAGAACCACTATAATAAATGTATTATTTTAAAACACTAACATTTAAGGATCACATGTATTAAATTTAAAATTCCTCTTACCCAATATACAACCACATGTACAGGTCCCAAATTTGTCACACTCCAAAACCACATTTGAATTGAACAATGTTAGAAGGTCAAAAGTGTCCCACCATTCTTAATATTCTTACAAAAAATGCTCAAAACAAACCTCATTTTCAATAAAAACCTAATTTCAATTTATCCAATAATAATAATAATTAGAATAAAACACATTTAATAGTAGAATAATAGGGCAAATACCTGGTCCATTGCTGCAAAATAACACCAAACCTCCTTTTGAATAATCATTACTTGTTTTCACTGTAAAACATAGACAATGACAATTACAAAAAAGATAAACTATTTTTCCTCCAACTAATCCTAAAAAGATATATCCAAATTCCATATTTAATCATATAACTTTATTACCTTTCCAACATAACATTTAATAACACATATTAGCACGTCGTTAATGAAAATTACTCCCAAAAATTACGTAATAGATAGATAATAAAATGAGAGATTAACAACTTTTTTTTTTAATTTAGAGACTAAAATAAAACTCAAACAAAATTTAGGAGTAAAATGACATTTTATTCATTTCGTTACACATGCAATTATAATGAAACTGAAATGAGATGTATTTAAAATTTTAAAAAATAAATACTAATGTTTTAAGCCTATTATTAAAAATAAAATAAAAACATTTATCAAATTTTTTAGCTTAATTTTAATTAATTATTATAAAAAATTATAATTAATATAATTTTTAAAATATTTTTTATAAAAATCAAAGATGTATAATTATTTGATAATTTATAATTAAATGATAGATTATAATATCAATATATTTTAATTAAATTATTTTTATTATTATAATATAAAAATATTTTTTATTTTTTAAATAATTAAAAATATGTAATAAAATATATAAAATGTAGTGCGCTATAAAAATTTTTGTGCATTATAAAATAGCAAGGATAAGATTTCAAAATAATAAAAAATTAAATAACAATACATAGTTCATACTTATCTTTTGCTTCTTCTTTTTTTTTTTTTCATAAAAAAAAAAATTGTACCCTGGGTCTTATCTCATCTTCAATAGTCAAATTTTACTTTTGCCAGTGGCCTTGCGACGGCCACCATAGATATTTCTTTTGAGACATTAATCTCAGTAACCTTAACATTTACGTGTTTCCTTGGGCGACCGTGGCATTACCGCTGACACACTTTGGCCGTCAACGATTCGAATGTGGAGGCACTTGTTAGGGACAGTAACAACTTAGTTCCTATGTAGCTGACTTCTATTCTATTGTTTTAGCGAGTGAGAGACATGGCTGAGATTTCAACTTCAGCGTACAAGGAATATGTGGCTGGCTTGCTCGCTGGTATTGCTGCTGTAGCCACTGGCCACCCCTTTGACACTGTAAAGGTTCAATTTTTATCAACTTTTGTGGATCCCTTTGGTTGTAATTTGATAATTGTTTCTATATGTTACCCTTTTGCTGGGTGTTTTCGCTCTTCTGCCCAATGCTTTTTAGGGCACTTGAAAAGACAGTGTTTGATAATTTGTTAGACGGGGTTGAAAATTAAAATGGGGTGCTCTGATTTGAAAGTGTAAGATAATTTTAATCCCGATTTTCAACCGGGTTATTTTTCATTTCTATTTTTACCATACTGACAGTTAATGTGGTTAGTGTTATATATAGAGTTTTGTCTTTGTTCGTGGTTGATTGAGCAGTTAAAGATTTATTGATTCCACTGTGTGTAACTTTTAAGTGGGTATCTTATGTGGGGTTGTATTAAGCTTGTCAGTATTGCTAAACTAGCATCATGCCATCATGACCGAGTCTATTCTCCTAGTACTTGTAAGTGACAGTTGCTGGTTTTTGCATAAGATGATATAAATTGTAAGTTATGTGCTGGGATGAAATGGGTGATTTAGAGCTATTACTGATTTGCTTGTTTAATTCATGTCAGTCTTTATGGTTAACCTTTCCAAACAATTCGAGCATATGTTAGTAGTTTGATAACAAATAATGAAGAAAAATATGGCAGCCTGTTACTCAAGGTTCCCACCTAATGGAGTTTGGGAGGGTAGATGTACATAGCTTTACTCCTGCAAGCAAAGAAGCTGTGCTTTTAGGTTTTGAATCTGTCACCTCCAGGTCACAGGGTAATAACCTAACCACTACACGAAGACTCACCCTCATAACAAATAATGGAGAAAATAATAAGACATTTTAGAATTTTATTTTTTGAATTGATCCAGAAAGAGCACAATAATCATTTTCTCTGACCTTGGCATTTGCAATGTTGTTGCACTGCTTTCCCTTTTCAAATTGTTCACATTTGGTGATAGAAAATGGTGTAAGACTCCTGATGAGGGGCATGCATGAACTCAGATAAGATCATCAATCCAAAGCCTCGGAGAGAAACTTAAGAAAACCTCAGGCCAGGAATCAAGCTTTTCTAAATGCAATTATGATAAAAGTCTATCTCCATCTCTGCCTGTCTGTTTGTCTCTCTCTTCGATTTGGGTCTTAGGACAAAGTGGTAAACAAAAAGAGCAGAATTGAATTTAATGTCATCCATACACAACTATCATGGTTAAATGATATGTGGGATATGAGTAGGAATGGGATTATAGGATCGCAATATGGCTTGTAGCTGGATAGAGAATGATACTAACCATATTGTGAGCTGGAAAATATAATCTGGATTTAGAGAAATTTAAGTTCCTTAATTTTTTAAGGCTACACATATATTGCATTTTGGAAGAGGTAACAAACTATGAAAAAGCTTTAGAAACTTCTGAAATTTTAAATGTATTCACCAGAGCACACTAGCATACCTTGTTTTGAGTTTTGAACATTTTCCGAGATCATGGTTTTCCGGTTGAAGTGAGAAACGGGTGTTCTTTTGTCATTTTCTTTTGGTATTATACAATGTTTTTATGCATCATACTTTTATTTATATCTATTTTTGAGGTTCTTGAATGTTTGCTGGTGACTTCAGGATGATTTTATTGTGTTTAACTATATATTTACTTATTATCTACTTTTAAATTTTAGCCTATCTGCAAACTATTCTTTTCCCCATGTATCAGGTGAAGCTGCAAAAATACAACACAGTGGCACATATGATTCAGTATAGAAGTGGATTGCATTGCACTGCTAGGATATTGAAGACTGAAGGAGTATGGCTATTTGACCTTTAACTTTCAAAGGATAAAAATGTGTTATTTATTCAAAGTCTTCATTGGACTATAGATAGCTGTTAATTTGTAGCAATGCTGGTTGATGTGCTTTCTTGTGTACAAAAGCAGGAAGTCTGGTCAATTGTAGTTTATCATAATATAGGTGTTAGTGGGGCCTTCACTTGATTTTGTTTGGTAATTTAGATTGAACATTCTATTAATTATGACTCCATCACACCATTTAATAAGTAATAATAAAGTTAATTTGGACATCTAGTATTTGTTTTATTTCTGAACTCTGGAGTGATTGTGGTGGCACACTATGCTGTTTTCAGAGCTATCTTCCTAGAGAAGAAAGGATGTCATGTCTGAACTGGAGATTATATTTCATAGAACCTAGTGATAGTATGTTTTCTTAATTATTTGTAAAACCCTGACTATGCTTAACTTCACTTATTCTGTAAAGTCAGAAGACAAATATGTCCAAGTGCCACGTTTTCTTTTGTATCCAGTTCTGATGCTTTCCTCTCAAGTGAAAGTGTTTTCCTCTCCCTAGAACCTACATATTAACTTTTGATTTTTGATTGGTAAAATAAAATACAAAAATGGTGATGCTAAACTTTCACTTTTTCTACTTCGAATTTTCAACGTTTTTCTTTTATGATAAATTGTCCCTCCAAAATTGCATAAGAGAATCAAGGTTGATGATCTCCAAGCCAAATTTTGAAAAGTGGGTTTTAACTCAAAAATATATCTTTTAAAACTGAAGTCAAGAAGGTATGAGTTAGGTGATAGGTGAAGTGTGATTAAATGTACTTTATTTTGTCTGATATTCATTATTGCTAATATTATCTATATTCAATGGATATGAGTCAAAGACTAGTTCTTGTAAAAGCTCAAGCTGTTAGTTGGAGACCCATGAATGATTTTAATACCTATGACACACACCCTCACCCAAGAGTCTATTGACTTTAGGTGTTGATCTTATATAATACGTGGACTCATTTTACCTTGTGATGAGTTTCAATTTAATTATGAAGAATGGGGGAACCCTTGAGCTCTTAGTCACTCAGGCTATGATACCATGTCAAAGGCTAACTCTCCCATAAGCACAAGTCATTAACTGGAGGTCTATAATTGATTTTTACATCTCTAACAATATGATATGTAATACTTTGTTTTTCTGTTTAATTTTTTAAGTAGAGATTTTGATCAAATTGATTTGGGACTTCCAAGTGTAATTTTGTACTAACTCTGTTTCAGATCAAAGGACTTTATAGAGGGGCAACACCATCTTTTGTTGGGATGGCAGTTGAAGGATCACTTTTTTTTGGCATTTATTCCCAGACAAAAATGTACCTTCAGGTGTGCATGAAAATGAGTTAAATGTGGTTTATCTTGATTTGATGTTGCACTATTCCGCACAAGTTGTTATGGGATATAGTGTTATAATCTTTTAGTGGTTTTGTGAGTGCATCAGTTGTGAGGCATTCTGTATTATAATCTCAGTGGTTTCACAAGTGCATATAGTCTTAGTTGCTTCAGTTCATGCCCTCTACTTCTGTTTCTACACTTATCTAGGGTGGAGTTCAAAGTGGGGAGCCACAGCCTCAAGTGATAATACCATCTGCATTTTTTAGTGGTGCCCTCAACAGTTTTGTGTTAGGTCCAACAGAGCTAATAAAGGTAAAGTGAGCCTAAGGTTTGTACTGCAGTGTGATTGGTAGTTTTATTGTCTCCAACAGCCATGCCAATTTACATTTGAACTTCTCCAGTGTAGGATGCAGATACAAGGCACCGACTCTTTGGTTCCTAAGTCAAGTAGATACAGTAGTCCCCTTGATTGTGCCCTTAAAACTGTAAAAACTGATGGGGTGAGGAAATTCTGCAACATTCTGCAACACCATGATTAATGTGTTATAGCTGACGGCATTCCTTTCAGGTGAAAGGAATTTTTCGTGGAGGTTGTACAACATTGCTTAGAGAATCTATAGGGAATGCTGTATTTTTCAGTGTATATGAATATGTGCGTTATCACATGCATTCACATATGAAAGCTGATTCATCCAATTACAGTAACCTGATTGATATTGGCATTGGGATCGTTACTGGTGGCCTTGGTGGTGTGGCTGTAAGCATGTTGATAACTAAACATGTTCTTTTCTGCTGCGGTTCACGACAAAATATTGAACCTTTGTTGTTGTGATTTTTCTCTGTTGCTCTGCCAGTTTTGGTTGACGGTTTTACCCCTTGATGTGGCAAAGACTTTAATTCAGACAAACCCTGATAAAAACTGTCCAAGAAACCCTCTTCGAATCTTGAGTTCAGTAAGCACTCTCAAATCTTTCTACATTGTTTGTTCAATTGTCAATCACTTATTAAAAAAAGAAGATATACCAAATAGAGAGGCCAAACGTGGTTTTATTTGTAGGTTTACCAGAGGGCTGGATTGAAGGGTTGCTATGCAGGCTTGGGTCCTACTCTAAGTCGAGCGTTTCCTGCTAATGCCGCAACAATCGTTGCGTGGGAGCTAGCACTGAAAATATTAGGTATTAAGCATGATTGAGGTCAGTTCCTTTCAATTGCAATATGGTGTCTTTTTATAATCTGACTTGTATCAAGTGGTGATTATTTTTGTAGGTATTAAGTTTTTGTATTATTTTTGTAGAGTCTACTTAATTGCGGATTATTCAACAAAGCTCAGGTAAGCTTTCATGAAGCCAATGTTACACGGTAGATAAGAGTTGGAGAGGAGAATAATGCTTTTGGTAGAAATATTTTTCCCCAGGAAGAGTTTCTAATTTTCAATTTTTTGTGTCTTTTTCTAGGACAGCATTCAGCATTGCATTTGAAGCTGCTTGTTTAATTCTTTAATGAGAGCTTGATTAACAAACTTGGAACAAGGGGCCTTGATTTTAGCTGCCCTTTACATGCTTTTTCCCCTTCCAATTTTTTGGATAGGACATTTCTTTCACTGGCATGAAATTATATTGTTTTTGTTTTTTGGTTCTTTTGGTCAAGAAATTATATTGTTTTTGTTTTTTGGTTCTTTTGGTCAAGAAATTATATTGTTAATGTCCATTAAAGTTAATATTTTGGAAATATATGGCCAAGTTAGAAAAGCACATTCTTTTGGACAATTAAAGTATTAAACTGCCAAGTGCTATTGCTGTTGGGAAAATAAATAAGGTAGAGAGAAAATATATATACAAGAAAGGGGTTGTAATGATTACAATTTTGCATTCTTGCCATGCTTTTTTTTTTTTTTTTTTTTTTTTTTTTTTAAATTTTGGTTGTGTATACGACATTAATCTGTTATAATACTTTGACTTATGGGAGGACTATCCATGAAAAAGAAAAGATCTGGGTTCATCGGATTAGAACTCAGTTTTTCTCTGATGTGTGAATGGTACGGGTGGGTTATGGGATGTAAATATTTGTTCTAAATCAAATTTCATCTTGATGGTGATGATAATAATAATAATAATAATAAATTTAAGTTTTCAAGTTTCTACTAATATAATTTAGTTCTTCAATTTTTACTGAAGATTTTTATTTTTTTATATTATTATAATATGCACGATATATGATTTGTTTAAAGAAAAAGATATAGAATTGTAAAAAAGTATGAAAATGAACTAGAGAAAGGACTAGGCAGGTTACCGATTTTTCATTTCTAACACAGGCGAGTTGGGAGGTGGGTCATCCCTAATGCTTCTTTTGGATGATGAGATAAATAAATAAATAAAAAAAGACCGAAAAATTAGGAAGAAAAAAATAAGAAAAAAAAATAGGAAAGTGGAAAATGGAAAATGGATGAGAAATGATAGAAAAAATAAGTTTGAAATAATAGAAATAGAAAAGATTTTTTTTTTCTTTTTTGGATAGGTAAAAGAAAAGGTAAAAGAAATAATTTGGCTATAAATTTTGTTTTATATTAGTTAAAAAATAAAATTAATTTTAAAAAGTTTAACTTTTGTTACACAATTTTTTATTTTTATTTTTATTTTTAAAATATTTAATAATTTAAAAATAACAAAATTGAGCAGGTTTTTCTCTGTTATCTTTTCCTGGCTTGATGAAAGAAAGCTTTAAAATTTTAATGTTAGTCCTTTATTTAAAAGAAAATCTTTGATTTTGTTCTCTGTTAAAATAGATTGATTTTAATTTTTTATTATCGAGTAAATGTAATGTGTTAAATGAGTTATTTCAGAAACTAAAATTAGTCTATTTTAAAATATAAGAAATCAAAATTAAAGGTTTTAAAAATAAGAGATTAAAATCAAAATTTTAAATTTTTAAAAAAATTAAAAATATATTTAACCTACTATTTTTATGTAGGTTTAGGGTTCTATATAAAAACAAAATTCCTCTTTTTTTCATAGCTATGCAAATAATAGAAATATTTTTATATTATTAATTTCTTTTTCTCTATTTTCATCAAAACGGACAAAGCATAAGGCTATCATCATCTCATACAGTAACTCGTGGAATAACTCGTGGAAATTCAAGTCTAGAATAAATTAACATTTCAATTTTTGAAAGATTTTGTTATATTAATTTTTAAGATGAAAATTATAATTTTCATTTTCTAAAGATAAAAAAGTTGATGAAATTTATTTTTGAAAAAATTAACTTGAATATGTTTTAGAAATAAAAATTGTTTTTATTTTGTAAGAATTAATATAATTTATTCTAATTTTTTAAAGTATGAAAATGATGTTTTACTTTTCTGTCTGGCTCATTGACGTTTCAATTCTAGTACCTTTTGTCTAGTTCCTTAACATTTGAGGTGCATTTTTGCATTGATAGGTTTCCAAGGAGCCCTTATCTTAGTTCGTTTTCATGTTCAATGTTGAATGTTTTAATCATCTAGTTGAGTGAGGCTATTAGGTCGATTTTCTGGTTCAAATTGGGTGCTGTAGAGCCTCCAATGGTGGGTGAAGTTGCACCTCCATTTATATGAGCTTTTAAAATAGACATATAACATTATTCAATTGGGAGATAGTGAGCAAATAATGATTGGGAAAGACCTTAGTGGCGATTTTGACTATAAACAAAATGAAATTGAGGGTGGGGGGTGGCAAGGTGCAAATAGCTGGACAAGGAAATATCTTCATGGGCGAGAAGGTTAACATTATATTTAGATGGAGTATTTTACTATTTTAAGAAATTTAAAATACTTAAAATTTAAATATTTTTATTTTAAAAATATTTTATTGGATAAAAGGAATTTAAATTTTCACCTTTAAAATTCTTTATTAGATGGGAGATTTTAAATTTATTGCATTTTAAATTTTTATTTAAATTAAATAATTTAATTTTTACTACATAAAAAATTTTATATTTAAATATTTGTAAATTTTTCTTCTATTTTTTTCATTAAATAATTTAAACATGCAAATATTTTTACTTTAAAATATATTTAAATAAAATATTATTTCAATATATATATATATATAATTAAAAGAATAGTAAAATATAATTATATCATTTGATATTAAAAATAATGTCTATAGATAAAAGAAAAAAATAGAAAGAATTATGAAAAAGAAAGTAACACAGAAAGTAGAGAGAAAAGTTGTTCATGAAACTATTGAAAGATTTTGAAAAATTTTAAATTTTACCTATTTTAAAAAGAATTCTAAATTCTTTTAATTTATTTTATTAAAATATTTTTTTAAAATTTATGAAATTTTAAATTTTTTATAAAAATATTTAAATAAAATATTTTAATTTTTAAAATTTTAAATCTGTAGAATCTGTATATTTCACAATCATGTGTCACATGTGTGTGACATTTCAATTGACACACAATGCAACTTTTAATCTCACTATTTAGGATGACGATCCTCTGCACTTGTGAAAATAACTGTATTTTGAATAAATATTCTATAGCCTTAAGTATGGGAGGGATAAAAATGAAACAAAAGGATGGAGAGAAAAATTTATCAACTACTTCTCCTTTTTGTCGGGAACGGAAAAGGGTTTGATTTGTCATTTAATATGATTATGTTTATATAATGTGTATCTTAATTTTCTCTTGTAACATAATTTTTTTAAGGGTGAGTCATATTGCTTATATGATGAGAATAAGTCATCGTTTTTTGGAGATTTATGGCACAGTCCACATTGGACTTAAGTTAGACCAATTTATAAAATGGGTTAAGTTAATGTTTTTAATTAATTTATTGTTAAAAAATTATATTTTGAACTATTAAAAAATCTCTTTAATTATTAATATTAAGATGATGGTGGGTATGCAAATACTAACTATATAATTATTAATGTACTAAATTTATATTATGATATTTAAGATTATATATTTGTTAGTTTATTTAAAAATTTAAATTTGTTGATTTACTTACAAGTTTAGGTTTATTAATATATTTAGGGATAGTTTTTTAACATACTTAAGAGGCTTTGCTATTAAATAGGCTTTTACATAGACTTTCATACTGAAAAACTAATCAGAAAAAAATATATTTATATATAGTAAATAGGTTAAATTTAAGTTTTACATTTGAGAAGCAACCTAAGCTCAAGCCTTATAAAGTATAACCTAATCAAACCTATTTCGCTCATGCGATTCTAAGAGTCGCAAAGGATCCTCTTCCTTACCCCCACATACAAAGGATCCTCCTCCTTACCCCACATACACATATACTCACAACTGAGGGAGATTAATCGTTAGGTGTGCTTTTATGGTGGAGATTTTGTTCTTACAAAACAAAATTGTTAGTATAGATATTATAAATGTATATTAACAGTATGTTATATCATACTTAAATAATTTTTAGCATAATAAAGTTATATTTTATATATATATATATATATATATATATATATATATAGGTATCATATTGTTAATATTCAACAATATTTATATTAAGAGATTGAATTTTGTTAGTCTATATTAAGTTGCAATTTAAATAAATACTATGTAGTTAGGATTTTTTGAAAAATATTTTTATTTTTTTACATTTTAATTCTTCACATTAAATATATCTTTCTTTGTATCCATCATATCATACTTGCACATCACTTTCATCATTTTAATTTTTTATTAACTTTTCTTTAATTTTAATTTTTTTCTAATTTAAGAAATTTAAACATCTATATAAGAGGAATAAAACTTGTTACTTAAGTTCCTATACTTTTCTCTTCCATCGATCCTTTTCATTTTTCATTTCTTCTCATCATCTTCCTTTTACCTTCTAAATAAAAAATTAATTCATATAAAATTAAAAAATATATAAAAAAAATGAAAACTACCAATAATTTAAATTAAACATCTTATAAACACTGCCCAATTTAAATTTTCTTCCCATATATATATATATATATATATATATATAATATAATATAATATAATATAATATAATATGGTGGTTGACATCTCTACTTAGATCGGCAACTTAATAGTAAAACTTAAACCTATCATATAATAACTACTCTATCCTTCTCAAAAAATTTCAAAAGTAAATTTTTATTAAAAAATAATTAATCACAATCTTAAAGCTTAAAGCCAAAAACAAAGTTTTACAAGAGGGCAAAGAGAGTAACTCCATTCCATAACTTTTTTTAATAATAAAATACTATTACTTTCTAGATAATTTATTAATTTACTTTTTTTTTACATCTCAAATTTGACATTTTTTTCTTTTTATTATTCTTTTTTTTCTTATTACATCATTTATCCATTTTAAAATTTTTTTCTATCATTTTACTATTTTTTATGTATATATCCACCCACTTTTAAATATATATTACCAGTTTTTTTTTATGTGACTAAGGAATGTAACTACAAAAATTTCATCAATTTTAAAGAAAATTCAATACAATTCTAAAATATTAACATATTATTACCACATATTCATGCTGGTTTGATATGCATACCTACATACATATTTACTTTTTTATCCCCTCACACATACGGTTGATAATATAGTAATTTCAATTGTATAAAATTTATTAAGTAAAACTTGAATGATTAAAATACTTATATTTTGAAAAATATGTTAAGATAACAGAAAATACTCACTAAAAATGTAAAACATCTTTTTTATTTTTTATCTTTGAAAATATTTATAAAAAAATTATAAAAGAAATAATATGAGTTTAACATAATTCAACATCATTTTTCTATATTAACAAAAAAACCTTGCAAATCATCTTTTACAAATTTTAACACATAATTATCTAACTTTTAGATACATCCAAAAAGTTAAATTATTTAATGTAAAATTTGAATGAATAGAATTTTAATAGAATGATTTATTATATTAATAAGTAATTATGTTGATATATAAAATTAACGTAAATAAATATATTTTATAGAATTAAATTTTTTTATTTATTCATAATTGATTTTTTTAATGACGTTGTGTAATTTTAATTCCATCTCTAGAGAACTTGATTTTATTTAATAATTTGTTTTAGGTCTAATAGCAATCCTAGCATGATAAAATTAAATTAAAAGTTTTCTTTAAACATAAATTGTATTTGAACCAAGTATTTTTGCCTTTCTCTGATTAGTTCTCGAAAAGCTTTACTTTTAGAAGAATTTAATTTTAGGAAAACTATTTTTTTTTTAAGAACTCTTTTAAATTGTGTTTGGTCTAACTTTTTTCTTTTAAGAAAAGAAGTAAAAATGAACCCACAGATTATGCACCAAAATAGATCAGCCTTAAAGCCACATTTAATCCATTACTCAAAGATAAACATTCTAATTAAGCTTAACAGGCATCCATCCCTTGTAAAGCACACTTTCCAGATTACCAAAGGGCGGGTACACATTCCCGATTACCATGCATCCCATGATTAGTAATATTAACACATTATTAGTCTATTACAACAAATGTCTCCCTTATGTGAAACGAATGGGTGCATGGGGTGATCGGTGATGTATGTACATCTACAAGTTTAGTTTGGGAGCAAGGATCTGTATGCAGTGTTTTAATTACGTCAACACAAGCAAACAAAAAATGAAATTCAAAAGTAGAAATGAATAAAATTAAGTGACACTTCTACCTAACAATGCACTTATGCACACTTATGTTTTGGTAACAGTCATTTTTTTTTGTCTATTTTCATTTTAATAATTAGGCACTAGTTTTATTCCTTAACTTCTCATTGGAAAAATTCAGGGCAAGTTTTGTCAACGAAGATAAATGCACCAAGATGAAATAGAAACGTACTTTCACTGTAAAAAATTGTCATTTACTATATAATATTTTGATATTTATTAATTTTTGTTAATAAATATTTTTAATAAAAATAAATCATTGGTATAAAGATCATTAGTTTAAACTATTAGTAAAACATCTTATATTAACAAATAATTAATTAAAAATAGTATTATATATTAATACATAAATGTTAGTGTGATATATTATTTATTATAGATTTTTAAAGTCTATATTAATAATTTAATCTTCATAAGATGAATTTATATTAATAGAAATTATTTGAATAAATTTTTATTTGTTAGTAAATGATTTTTTTGTAATGTTTCTAGGTTGGAGAAAAAATTAATACACACTAGTATTTATGATATGAAAGAGTGCTGATATATGCTACTTAATTATACCAGAATTGTCTGTCCCAAACGATGTGAGAATCTAAGTCCGTGTTGTTGATCAAAGTTAATTATATTCTTATAAACTACAGTTATGTTGCTTTTTTTTTCTTTCGTTTAAAAGAAAGGATATATATCAAATTGTTTTTTTTATTAGAATAGTTTTTTTAATACATTTTCACGATAACAATTTTTATTTTTTGAATTTGATTAATTATGTGATGGTGCTAATTCGAATTGCCACATCATCTGGACAAAATTTAAAACAATTAAGTTTTGGGAATTTAGCAATACTATTGGAAAAGCTTATAAAAAAAACAAGGCAATACTACTGGAAAATTATTCTTCCAAGATATTAAAGAAGTTATAATACTAATAAATTGAAGTAGGAAAACGAAACAAATAATTGCAAAAGTCATGCTCAAAAGTGTTTGGTTCAAAGGGAAGAGGACAAGGTAGAGAAAAAAATATTTAATAAAAAGGAGGGAGTTCCAAATCCCCTTTTTTGGGAATAAAAATAATGGAGGAATGGTTTTAATTTATAGTTTTTCTTTTCCCTTCTAAATTTTTGATCAAATGAGAAAAACGATTGAAATCCCTCTCTTGCTTTTCTTTATTTTTGAATTAAATGAGAGAATCTCAAAATCTCTCTTTTTCCCAACCCTTCATTATTTTTGAAGGAAACAAGGAAACTCAATTAAAGTCTCTTCTCTTCATTTCTCTCCAACCATACAATAAAGATTTTAGGTGAAAGTAGTCTTTCATAGCTGTAACTAACAGCAACAATTTTTGCATAAGAAATTTTTGACAGAAGATAGAGAGCATCCTTAATTAGAGACCAGCAACATTAACTTGAATATGAAAATTTCAATGGGAAATTTTATTTCAATCATATGTTTGCCTCGATGTTCATTAGCATGTCCGTCTCGTCAAGAAATCATTCTCCATGTCAGTCAAGTGGGTTCTTCCGACGCCTCACATTATGCCCAGCCAAACGACTTCTACAACTCCTTTTTGTGTCATCAAATTCTGATAGCTCATGGAACCTGAAAACCAAAATTTTTGAGTAGTTGACGCGGAAAATTTTCTAGAGGATTGAATTAATTTTGATCCAATGGAGAACAATGTACATTTTTCGGTTGAATTAGCTTACACATGGACAGGTTCAAAATTCCCACCAATCATGTAACTATAATGTATCAATGTACTAAATCAAATAGAAAGGTGATGATCAATGGGTGGTATTGCCCTAAATGATGGATCAATGTTGTCAATAATGTATTGGATTATAGTTGTTAAAGTTAACCAATAAACCCAGTGGGTTTTGTTAATCTAATGGATCAAAATAGTCCAAATCTAAATGCTCAAAAGTAAAAGTTGGATCCATATTTGGTGAATTGGTAAATGCCATTCAGAATAAATCTATCAAACTATTAAGATTTTGACTTTAGATCATCAGCTCATAGCACAAATAACTGGTCATCTATGATTCATACATAGTAAAGAATGTTTTATATAGATAGGATGAAGAATGCTACATATAGTAAGAGGAATGGTTTTGAGTCCCTCTATGATTTGTATCTTTCTATATATGCTGTTATAATAGATGTGCAATAGATAATCAGGGTAATTTCGAGAATTCCCTATACCCAAGATTTTCCATTTTTGGAATTGCCTAATCTCTCTTGAAAATAAAGCAATACAAGTCACAATCAGTATAATAGTTTATTACAAGTCCAAGTGTGCTTGGTGGAAGTGAAAATTCAGATATGAAAAACTGTAGGAATAAACAAAACAATTGGAACCAATAGAAGCAGAGAATGAGCCTTGGCGCAAGACACAAGATAAGTCTAACACATGTCTCATAGAAGGGTTTTCTCCTTTCCTAAAACAAACTAGGGCTGTTTGAAAAGAGAATAAAGAATTATGTAAATAACAAAATTCTAATCAAACTTCTTCCCTCAGCCAGTTCACAGCAAAGATTAACCTATATGTAAACAAACACAGACATTTATATAATAAGATTCACAAAATTCCATTAATTTACTTCAAATAGATTAGGGTTTCACAACCTGCTACATTGCTGGCAAAACCTTTGTTGCAGCCCTGCAATGTGTACGGAAGGAGCTTTAGCATGGTACTCACAAACCTTATGTCTTCTATGATACTGCTTAGCTTCACTTAAATCAGCATCACAATTATCCACTTGACAAGAAGGTGGCAATGAGCTTCCACCTTTGGACCCTCTCTTATTGCCACCATAGAGATCTGTCATTACTCTCTTATTCCTTCTACCATCATCTCCAAAACCAATCTCATTCATCTCTTCCTCTTCCTCTTCTTCCTCCTCCCCTTCCTCTTTATACCTCAAGCTCCTCTTTCCCTCAGACCTGCCTATGTCCATAAGGCCAACAGAGAGAGATCCAGAAGCAGGTTATGGGAAAAAAGACTCAGAGAAGTTATGTAAGGAGGACAAGACCATAAAAGTTTGATATAAATAGTAAAAACTAGAAGGGTAAGTGAATAGAATGAGAGAAAATGTGTGAGGACCACACAGGAGGGTCTTGGTCTCCATTTCTTTGTTGACAACTTAAAGGGTAACAGTAAAAGGTCGCAAACAAAAAGAGTAGCTAAGTCTATGTTTTGATAGGTATGTACAATTCAAAAAGACCTAGAGAAGACTACAAACGAGACAAATTACCCTTGTCCTTCACACTTCTGAATTAACTTGGACTTTTCTTAGACAAGAATTAATTTTGTAAAAGATAATGATAGCTAAGTAAGTGGATCAACACTCGTTCCTTTTGGTGAAAAAAAAAAAGAAAAGAACATATGTTACCGTATGTAGTGGACTAGTGGCTCTCAATGATCCATGTCAGCCTTTTAAAGACTAATTTTCTTCCATGGCGGCTAGCTCTCATCAGTATGAAAAAAAGAAAAGGAAAAATGAAAAAAGGAAAAAAAGGGTTTCCTTCCACTAATAAAGTTTTTTTCTAATCATGTTTTAAAGACCTAATTCTGATTACTAACTGAAGAAGCAAAAATTGAACTCAACAAGCCTTCCTTTCCTGGATAACTATTATTTTGACTGAACTTTTTTAAGTCTTTGTAGTTTCTTGGCGTCTCTTGCTGTCAATTTTAGATAAAATTTCTTGCACCTTTAGTTAAACTGGTGTAAAAACAAGCAAAAGTGCTGTTATAAATGTGATTTTGAATGAATATATCTAGAAAATTAATAAAATAATATAAATGCAAAAAAATATGGTAAATAATATGATGAAAAGAAATAAAAATAAAAATTATAACTATAATAACTATCTTGATAATAATAATATTAAAAAAGTAACATGTGATAATAATTATTTTTTTAAAGAGTTCAATCATGTTGAAATAAATAAAAAGATTGATAGTACATAAAAATAAAAATAAAAAGTTTAATTGTGATACGATGTTAATATAAAAACGTTTATATAAATTATTATAAACATAATTTTTGAACTAATTATTATAAAAATTAATAATTTGCAAATAATATAAAAATATATAATTAAATATGATTGAATGTTGAAATTTCATTTAAATTCAAAAATAAAACTCCCACATTATTAAAAGTTTTTCTTAGTGTGGTAAAATATTTCTCACATTTACCAAACATGGGAATTAATTAAGTAATTATTAGGAAGAACAAAAGTTTGAGATCAGAGTGACAGTCCTTTTTCTTTTGGGTCAATGATGATATAGTCCTTCGGTTGATGAGAGGAAGGTAGAGGTATGAAGTGTAGTGTGGGTATGATTTTCCATCCTCAACTAGACTTACCATTTGCATTATTGAAAGGAAAGAAGATACGGTGATTGGTGAATTGATTTAACAAGCTTTGGCCCTATATGCCTACTCCACGTGTTACGCTACGTACGAATGCCTAACACCATTGATATTCTACCCTTTCTTCCAAAATTTTATTACAGGTAATGTCAGTCATAATCACTTTATTACACATACAAGTCATTGTACAATGATTTTAATTTTAATATATTATATAATAATTTGTAATTAAACTATTATCAATATATTTTAATTAAATTTTATAAATTATATATATATATATATATAGTAAAGAATTTGTTACAACATTTGTCACCACATAACCAATTACACCGTACGGCAAAATGGCCAGCTAGCTCCTATTGTACACACTTGGCTTACCGTCCTATACTCCTGTCTAACTTGCACTATCTGCTGTTTTGCTAGGACCACCTTTACTCATCAATATTGATCCCAAGTTGCACAAGGGAAATTGGGAACATGAAATTCAATTTTATTATATAGTGGATTTGAAGTTTCAACATAAGATTACAGTAACAAAAGTTGGACCAGTAAGAATTACTTTTAATGTGAAAATTTTATTGATAAATAATCTGTAAACATTTTTTAAACTTTAAACTCTAATTTTAATGAATTTCTGCAATGTAACCTATTTAAAAATTTCTAAACCCAAACATATAGTTGTGAATCTAACTGGTGCGGGTGGAGATTGAACTGACAGTTTGAAAAAAACAAAAGAGAAGTAACGTTTCTGTTGTCTCATACTCTCCTCCAATGCTTCCCCTCTCCCAATTTTATTTCAAAATAATAATACAACAATCTTTGAATACAAGTTATGTTCAAACATTCCTTCAACCAATATATAAAATGTGATCAATCATTTTTGTTCTCCAACTATTAATACGCCTCCAATCACAACATATTTTTCTATTAACTTTTTTAATACTTTGTCAGCTACCAAAGAGTATCTCCTTTTCAAATTAACTTGTGCTAGAGTGCTGCAAGCAACCAATCATAATAATCTCCACCCGACACTGCTTTAAAAATCGCTAAGGCTGTTTTAAAAAACAATGCATCTTAGCCAGCCATTTTGGATTACCACGTGAAATACCTTTTTTTCCAATTTATTATAAAACAAGTTGATTAATTTTATTTTATTTTTCTTTGGATTCTTTTAATGAGTGTCCAAAAAATACTTGTTGAGAAATTAATAAATAATTTATTAAAAAGCATGACATAAATAGGATTTATCTTTTTTAATAGATCATTAAAATGAGTTATAGCATTTAGATGTGTTCAGAACTAAATAATTTGATTAAAATACAATACAAATTGAAAAATTAAAATATAAATAACTAGAAAATGAATACAAAATTTAGTTGAATTAAATAAATTTTTAATTTTAAAAATCAATTTCCCAATATAACTTGAGAATTCATATTTTTTTTAAAATAATATTTTATATCACTCTTACTTATAGGATCTTTATCATTATCATGTATTTAAATATACTATTCTCTTTAGTTTCATAGTTTTGGACATTGAATTTGAATATGTTTTGTATGATTGACAATTAATTTGGACTTAAATTTCATATTTTGATTATTTATTTATTGTATTTTGAATATTTGAATTTGTATATTTTGATGAAAAATAATGAATCTGTATATTTTTAAGAAACTAACAAAAACAGAAAAATAATGTAATTCATTGAAAAAGTCATATTTACCAATGCATTACTAAATATCAAACGTTAAAATTGCTTCCATTAATATAACTTTTGCTTTACAAAAATTAAATTATTAATATAGATCTTTTGGGTCTACAAAATTAGTATATAATAATATATATTAATTTTTATACTAATCAAATTGCATATTAATATAATATATTATAGGGTTAAATATGTTTTTAATTCCTCTAAAATATTTAAATTTTAGTTTTGGTCCCTAATATTTAAAATCTTTGGTTTAGGTCCTTCATTTTTTAAAATACATTGATTATAGTCCCTATATTAACTTAAGTTATGTTAAATCAAAGTATATTAATCATGATTTGAGAATTATAATCAAAACATTCCATATATTATACGGTTCAATATATTTATGTTAAGTATCATATTTGTAATTAATGTTTTCAAATATAATTAATATAATAAGAATATTTCATATTTTGATATATTTATTTTTAAGAATCTTTTAAAATTATAATTTATAAATTTATTTTCTAATAATTATTATTATCTAAATAATTATTTATAAATTTTAAATAATATCAATTTTAGAATGATTCTTTTATTATTTTAGTAACAAAAATTTATTCTATTATTTTCAATTTAAAATTAACACCATAATCTTAATTATATGAGATATAAAATTTAAATATTTTAACATTATTGTATAATTAATTTTAGGTTTTTAAAATTTTTAATATTAAATTATGTATATCATAAATTTTAATTAGTGGAAATAATTTTTTATATAAAAACATTACATATTTTCTAAATTCTAATAATTTCCAATTATTTTATGTTAAATTAAATGTTAAATAAATCAAGAGAATTCATAAAAGTATATTATTAGATATTAAATTTAATATATAAAAATTTTTAAGCTTTATTATAAATTTAAATTAGTTAGAATTAAACTGAATTATTAAATTTTATAATCAATTTAAATATAAATTAGCTTTAAAAATAATAAAAACAAATTAATACTAAATTATGTTAGTATTCTAAATTATTTATATTGCAATCTTTCATATATATATATATATATATATATATTTTATATAATAAAATAAAGGATTAAATATATTTTTAGTCCCTTTAAAATATTTAAATTTTGGTTTAATATAACTTAAGTTAATATAGGAATTATAATCAATGTATTTTAAAAAATGAATGACCTAAACTAAATGTTTTAAATTTAAGGGAAAAAAATCAGAATTTGAATATTTTAGAGGGACTAAAAACATATTTAACCCTATATTATATTATCAATAAAAATCAACAAAATTTATTTAAAAAAATTATTTTGTTAGATAATATTATATTGATAAAAATGGATTAATGTGAAATCATTGTAATATGACTTGTTGCAGTACCTCGTGTGAGCCTGAAGTAATTGAGGAATGTAAGGGTGTTGTATATCTATTATCTATATTAACTCTCTTTCTTTTTAACGTGTAACGTTAGAACACCTTTTATTTATGTTAAAATGTTCATATATACCATGAATGATGTGATTTGCGACCGAGTATTTAGTTGCTCAACATATATTATCCTATATAACATCTTTTCCTTAATTTTTTTTATCTCTATATTAAAGTATGAACATGCAAACAATGCTTTCTTTAGAATTCAATTATACATTCTTAACAAAAATAAAATGGATAGTCTAAAAAATTAGTATTCAAAAGAGCATATTATTAATTGTCGACTTTAAAATAGAAAAAAATGACAACTATTTTCTTGCATATAAAGGTTAAAATATTTTCTTTCCACAAATAAACCATGAGATGATCAAATTTAATTTTGAAAGCTTCATATAAGATGTTTGGTCGATCATTTATTCAAAAAAATTTATTTGAAACAAATGACATCATTTTTTTTAATTAAAATTATATATAATGGTAATAAAAAATTAAGATAGCCTAATATTTTATATATTATCATGAAATCATGATAATTATTAAACATATTCCTCAAGCCTCTTATAAAAAAATGCAATAATATAATTTTTTTTTATAAAATATATATTATTATCTCTTCCAATGATTAGTTCTTATAAATCACTCATGAGTTTATATACAATGACTCCCTAGTTATTATGAAAAAAATAATATTGTAATAATAAATCAACAGGAACAATAAGTGTACAATAAATATAATGAAAATAAAATTTTTTAAACTTACATGAACTTATAAGAAATAATAATAAATATTAAATAATAATTATAATAATATAAATAAATAATAAAGACAAAAATTTTAACATAAATTTTTTTCTCAAAAATGATAAATAAACTATCCATTATAATTAAATAAAGAGTAAAAGAGATTCTTTAACAAGTTGTTGGTACAAATAAATCAAACTAACTAATATACAGTATTTAAAAAAAGAACTAAAAAAATAAAAAATATTTAAAAAAAAAATATTTTCTTTCTTTCTAATAAGATGGCTTATTTCACTCTTTTCATTTAACATATATCTACTAGCATCTCAACCAATATTTTACATTAAGGAAACATAAAATAAGTTAGTACATTTCAACTTATCTCCATGTATGAAAAGGAGTCTAATATCTTATCATTGTTTCTTATATATAAAAATTTCAAGATTCTAACTTAAGTAATTATAAAATAATCTTATAGCATTCATTGTATAAAGATATTCAATATTTTTTGAATGTTAAAAGTAATGAACTCTTTTTAAATAATTTGAAGTATTTTTTTATTTTTATGAAACATTTTGTTAAGAATATTAACGATTCATATAACACAAAATATGTATAATAATTAATCATAATTTGTATCTAAATGAATTCATAACTTGTTTTATAAATGATTAATATTTTTAAATAGTTTGATGATAAAACCATGGTTATTTATTTTAATGACGGTTATTACCTCTTGTAAAGATATACTGTAATTTTTTATTTAACACTTCTAGGATTAGAAAAATAACTAACATCAACATATCACACTAATTTTAATTTTACTTTATTTAACTAAAATAAATTCAAATTAGACTAACAACAGATATGCAAATGACATGTTTCACTCCATTGTAATGCTATGAGCTGATGTAGAACTAAATATTGCAAATAAATTGGCTCCATAACCTACACAATCCAGTGTTGTTTAAAAGATATAAAATTGATCCAATAACCCTAAGATATGGCATTCAAGATAAAAAAGAAAAAAAAAATATTTTTTACATTAAGTGAATGAACAACCAATAAAAAGCTTAATAGATATTATTTATCTATATCAAATTTCTTTAAAATTTTCTCTATATACTTAAGTTGTGATTGTTGTATATATAGAAATAATATTTAAGAAGTGTTCAACTTAACATTCAAGACAAAATTTTGTCTTTCTAAAATCATTCTGTTGACATTTTTTTAGTACTCTATAAGTTTTTTTTTGTTAGTTTTCATTATGTTCAAATTATAAATAAAAATACGATTGCAAATTCAAAAAAAATTTTTCATTAATGTATAAGGAAAAATTAGTTTGTTTACAACTTCATTTTTGATAAATATTTATTTTAAAAATTATACCATAAGCTATTATGATTTCTTTAATCCATACATCTTTTCAGTTCACAAAATATATTTGCTAATGTTTAAAATTATATACTTCTAACATTTTAAAAAAATTCTTCAAAATTTTTTGTGTATATGTCATTGTTCAAAAAAAATTCGTGTATATGTCATTGTTTAAAAGTCTATATGGGTATATTGTTACAACATGCATAAGTTATATTTTAAAAGTAATTGTAGAGAATATGTTTATTTAAAAAAATTTATTAGCTAATGTGAAAATTCTTGCCATACAAGTTGTCTTGTATCTCACAATTTCATAGTTGTGTCTTATATCTCACAATTTTATTTGATTATTTTTTCATATAAAAACCTAATTAGATTAGTAGATTTGAGATTACATTGTATTTTTTTATGTCTATTAAAAAAAAGTATGTTGTTTGCACCTATAAGTCCATTGATTTCTACTCTTGCACGGTGTCCTTTTAGGTACATTAACCCTGTAGGAATATTTGCAGCCAATACATGTGCTTTGGTGATTTTTTGGGTGTCTGTAGAAATATCTAGTAATTGGATTGTTACATTATGTAAATTAATTATTGTTTGAACTTTCAGTTTACGACAACATTGACGTGTTTCAATTAATTTCTTGTACTTTTTTCTATTTTTTTTTCTTTTCTCAAGGATAGAAAATCAATTCATCAAATTGATAATATAAAACTTTTACTTAAAAAGATTAGCTACTAACTGTACAAGATATCTAACAACAGATGGTTAAAAGCTATTTGAGTCTAAATTCTAATTTTAATAAAGAATGCAAAGAATTTGTTACAAAAATTATCATGTGTTATAAAATAATGCTATTGATTGAAGACTGTAGTAGTTATCTCGAAAACGAAAATGACTCGAATCAAATGATTCTTTGGACCACTTACATACTTTCAGGAAGAGCTTTCACCTGCACAAGCACTGGTGTTTAAATAAATAAACAAATAATAAAACAGTAGCTTGGTAGGATTATGTACAATTTTAACTTTGAATATTTTAGATCTCAAATATTAGAAATAGAAATAAAAGGACATCTGTAGAATTAAAGGAAAGGAAAGAGGCAAATATAAAGAAACAGTGTTCTCAAAGCTTCTTTTACGTCATATGTGCCATGGGTGTTTATCCCACGTTCCCACTGATTATTTTGGTTTAACTTTTGGTGACGAACATATTCGGTGTCAATCATGGATGTGATAAAGCAAAAGTGAGACACAATAATAGTCGTAAAGCAACAACAGGAAAAGACCTGATGGAGCTCCAATTAACCGTGTGCTGAATTTGATTTGCCAAAAAACAACTGCTGCAAATACTCACTACAATCCTACTTAATTTTGTCACCTACGAATGCTAATAACTGGTAGCAAATTAGTTCAATTTAACTACACATCGAAGATATGCTATTTTGAATATAGAATTTTAAAAATTTATAAAATAAAATAATATTTATAAATAATAATAAAATAAAAATTTTCTCTAAATAAAGATTATTTAAAAATTTTCTCATTTAATATAAAAATTATTTAAATAAAAAAATTTAATATTTATAAAATTATTTTTTTATCATTTAAAAATATAAAATTTAATAATTTTATATTACTCTATCTAAACATAAGACAATAGAATTTTTTTTTTAAAAAAAAACCTTCTTTATGTTTAATTGTGTTGGGCTAAAAACAAAAATTACTGAAGTAAAATTTATTTTTTACTATTAACAAAAAATATATGTTTGAAACTATCCCTTAAATGAAAAAAAAAAATCAAAGTGGAAAAGGCCCAAATTTCTTTTCCTTAAGTGATTCATGAGACTATGTATATATTGCTTATATATTTGTATTTTGTAATTAAAAAATTACTTTTACCTAAAAGTATGTCTGAAAAGTTTTAAGATAATTAGATAGCTAGTTTGAAAAATTTAAAAATATCATTTTTTTCTTAAATTAAAAAGCATAATTTCAAAAAAATTAAAAGTATTATACTTAAAAAAAAACACTTATTCAAAACCTAGGTACGTCTAGAACTACACAATTGCTTCCTATGAAAAGAAAGAAAAACAATATCCCCTGCACGAACTTTAAAACTTTGATTAATTTATTTTAAACTAAATACTTCTAAATTTATTGAGCGAATATTTAAAAAAAACTGTTTTTATAAAATTATTTTCTAAACATGCACAAAACCAAAATGTGCATTATCTTCCTTGAAACCACTTAGATTATTATTATTAAAAAAAAATTATTGCATGTTTTCTAAAGAATTATTTATCATGCATGCATATCTGTAGAAAATAATTATTTTATAAACATGCACTAAACCAAAATGTGCATTCTTTTGAATGACAAAAATTCTTATAAACATACTTTAATATACCATGCTATCTTTTTTTTTTTAATTAATTATACTTTTCTTCCTTTTAAATTATTTTGTTATTTTAGATTTTTTAATTTAAATTATATTATTTTAAAATTAAATAAATTAGTTTTGATGTTAATTATCTTTTAATTAAAATATTTAAAACATTATTTTTATCTAATTGTTTAAAAATTTAAGATACATTTTAAATATGAAATAATTAAAAAATTTAGAAGTAAAAAATTGTGTACAATATTGATCAAATTTGATAGATTTTCACAATATAAGATTAGAATTTGAAAAAAAAGTCAAGAATTTTCTTTATATAAATAAAAATTGGTATATTAGTAAATTTTAAATAACAAAAGATTTTAAACAAGAAAATTTTATGATGATTTTAAATATAAAATAAGAATTTAAATAAAAAATTGACAACATGATCAAAATTGTTTAATTTAAAAATAAAAAAAATTTAAAAATATTAATTTAAAAATTAAAATATCAAATTAAGTATATTATTTAAATCTTATAAATTTTAGAGTATATAATGAATAGGTAGATTCATTACCTGTAACATCAAGAAAAATTATCTCAAGTTTAAGTTTTCTTGTTGATTATTAATTTATTAATTATATCTGTCTTAATTAAAATAAATTTGATAACTAAAATTTTGTTTAAGGTGATTTTTAATTTTTAATTTTTAAAAGTTGTTGAAAAAAAATTAAGTCTTTATTATATCATTTTATTATGAATTTATTAAATAAATAAATAAATAAAAATATTAATTTAAAAAATTAAAATATAATAAAATAATATAAATTTAAAATTTTAAAAAATAATAAAATTAAATATTATTATGATAATAATAGTTATAATAGTCATAATAGGAAGAAAACAAATAATATTTATAAGATAATGATAATGGTATGATAGTTATAACATAATATTATATAAATATATAAAATTATATTTTACATATTATTTAATTATTAGTATTTAAAATAAATAATTTTATATATATTATTATTATAAT
This sequence comes from Canavalia gladiata, assembly GCA_037954105.1. Classification (NCBI taxonomy): domain Eukaryota; kingdom Viridiplantae; phylum Streptophyta; class Magnoliopsida; order Fabales; family Fabaceae; genus Canavalia; species Canavalia gladiata. Next base: position 70,780,449 of record CM075658.1, read on the forward strand.
ATTTTATATTATTTAATATATATTTTATATAAAAATAATATATATTATAAAGTTATAAATTAAATATAATTTATATATTAAGTAATATTATTTATTTTTAATATGTAATAAATTGGATAATAAAAAATTAAAAATAAACTCTTAAAATAATAAAAATTAAAATATTATTATTATTATTATAGTAATGGTAATTATGTTGATTATATTATTTAATATTATGTTGATTTTGACAATGATGATGATTATAATATATAAAATATTATATAATTATGCATTTTTATATTTTATATATTATTTAATAATTAATATATAAAATAAATAATAAAATGTATCATTATTTTAATATTGTTTATATTATTTAATATTTATTATACATAAAATAATATATATTATATTATAAAAATTTATATAATATAAAATTATATTATAATACTATAAATTAAATATAATATTTATATATCAAATAATATTATTCATTTATGAATTTATAAATAGTAAATAAATACTTAAATTTTAGCACAAATTTATTATTATGATGATGATAGTGATAATGATAAAAATAAAAAAAAATATTCTTAAGATAGTATTAGCAGTATAGTAGTTATGATATAAAAAATATTATATAATAATAATAAAAATTTATATATTTTTTTATTAATAGTGAAGATAAATAATTTTATATTATTTTATATTTATTTTAAATAAAAATAATATATATTATAAATAATTATATAATATAAAATTATGTTATAACTATAATATTATATAAAAAAAAACAAATGGGAAGCAGCAAGCGCCAACGGCTTGCCGACTACACCACACCAATATATAAGGGGGAGGGGGTGCAATTGAATCTTAATTACAAGTTGATAAAAGGTAAAAGGGCCGAGTGCAATTGAGTTTGAATTGCAAATTGAAGAAATTGAAAGGAAGATTGTGGAATTGACGAAAGTGAGGCACAGTGCATAGTAGAGGTTTGAGATTTTGTCAGACAAGTTAAAGAAAATTACACTAGTTTTCAAGTTTCAGGCAAGGGAAGAAGACTCAGGTATACTATGGGAGTAGTTCTAGATATTCTTACTCTAGAATGAAAATTATTAATTGTATGATAAATTTAATTTTGGATGAAATTTAATTGTTATAAGGATAATTTTAGGATCCCTTATTGTAGAATAATATTTTATCAAGTATGTGATAGTTTAAATTTATTTGTTATTGTATTTAAATTTGAAATATCATATGATTATAAATTGGTGATTGGATTAGTTAGTAATTAAATTAATTTTAGGTAAGGAAGTGTGATATAATAATTTTAGGTGACAAAAAAAATATATACATATTTATTTATGAATTATATTAATAAATTTTGTAGGAAATATAAAATGAGATACCTTGAGATAAATTAATATAAATTATAGGAGTTATAATATTTACACGTGGAGTCGTACAGAAATATTTTTAAAATAGAACCCTAATAATAGATTTAAGTTATATACATATAATCCCACATAAAAAATATAAAGAGGTATCCAATTAATAAGTGTAATGGAAAAAAGAAACTATCTAGTATTTTATAAAAAATGTTTAAAAATATAATATCATGTTATAAGTAATATTTTCTCTCCAATACATATTTTTACAATATTTATAAAAATATAGTGAGTATTTAATTGACTCTATTTATATATAACTAAATCATTATATTTAAACTTTAGTATATGGAGATAAAATATATCACTATTGGAGAAGATTATATTAGTAGGTAACTTCCATAAAAATTATTGGTCTAATTTTTGAGGGATAGTTATTGGAGGTTGAGGAATTCTGTTTAATCTAATAGAAAATACATAATTAGACGTAGATGATAAATAGATATATGTCTAGAGTTGAACAATGAATGATTAAAGACTGTGAGATCCTAACCCTTGAAAAGAAGGCAAGACCTTCAATTGTGATAGAGATAAGAATTAGAATAATTAGCTGCCATGCATTATTTTCATAAAAGTGGTTTGTAAATTTAAAATGGGGAATAATCTGCAAGCCCTTCTGTGGAAGACCGAAGTTCATGACAGTAAGAACTTCCGAGACTAGGGGTACATGAGCTGAATTTGAGCCTCCCAATAACCTGGGGTTACTCTTTGTTAACGGGACTGCTTTGGTCAGACTTAAACCCTGATGATTATCATTACCGGTCGAGCAATTTCGGAATGTTGTGGAACGCGGATGATAATGATTTTAGTGTTGCTATAGACACACTGTGGTAGAAATTAGATCCCGATACCCCTATTATTTTGATAAAGCTGTGAAGAAGTTTGGGCCCACATGCATGTGCATACTGTAAGGATAACCGTAAATATAATGAGACGACGAACTCGCTAACATTTTAAAAATAATTTATTTTGGATAAGTGGAGTCGCCACCAAATTTTTTTATTTAAGGGAAAATACTTGGAAAAAACCATGACTCGAGGAAGAGATTTAGGTTCAGGAGTCAGTTACGAGTGGGGAAGGTATTAGACACCCCACTCCCCCGTTCCGAAGAACGGTACCCTTGAATTGAGTGTGTAATTTTTTAAAAATTCTTTGATCCCTTAATTATTGTGAAAATAAATAGATTGATGGAAGATAGCTTGACAGAACTTGATCCTGCTCCTACGTATTCCCCGGTGCAATGGGAAACTCAAGACTTACGTAGTTCTAGCTCTAAGGGACTTGATCTCTTGAAAAACGGAGAGGTGGCATTAGGAAAAGATTGTTTTGAATAGATTAAAGTCTCATGCTTGCATAACTCAAACCGTCGTAAGCCGCGAGTGAGTTTGCACGAATTAAAACGAGGAACAACAGAGAAGGCTGTCTGTTCATGTTATAATCCGTTGTACGAATTTTAGAAAGAAGACAAACGTTTTGGACGTAGACGTTTTTTAATGGAGTTAGTAAACAGTGATTTTCTAAAATTGTGTGCTTGCAAAATTCAAACCGTCGTAAGCTGCGTATGAATCCGCACAGATTAAAACATGGAACAGCAGAGAAGGCTGTCTGTTCATGTTAAAATTTCGTTGCACAAATTTTAGAAAATTAAAACAGACATTTTTACTGAGTTAGTAAACAATGACTTTCTAAAATTGTGTGCTTGCGAAATCCAAACCGTTGTAAGCTGCGTATGAATCCGCACGAACTAAAACACGGAACAACAGGAAAGGCTATCTGTTCGTATTAAAATCCGCGTGCACAAATTTTAGAAAATTAAAATAGATATTTTTTGAACAGACGTTTTTACCGAGTTAGTAAACAGTGATTTGGCAGTCAATTGGACTTGATTTAATAGTTAGAGAGCCAAAATTAGGCTTGACCCAAATTAACAAAAAGAATGAGAGAAAGGAAAGGCTTGGGCTAGACCCAAAACTTTGAATTTGGTTTCAAGAAAAGAAAGATTAGGCTTGACCCAAGTTAAGACGGAATTTGATTAAGAAAGTATACTTGATTACAATTTAAAGGAATTGGGCTTGACCCATTAGGAAAAATGAATTTTGAAAAAAGGGATAAAAAAAATCAAATGAATTTGATTACAAATTAAAAAAGATTGGGTTTGATTTCCAAATGGATTGGGCTTGGTTTCATTTTAAGAGAGGGAATTGATTTCAAAATTTAAAAAAAAATCAAATTTGATAAAAAAGGATTGGGCTTGACCCAAGTTAAAAATGGATTTGTTTTTAAATAATAAAAAGAATTGAGTTTGACCCAAATTAAAAGAAAAAAATTGATTTTTAAAAATAAAATAAAAAATAATTAATTTGGGCTTGACTGTACCATGTGACCGCATCTGGGCCTGGTCGTGCAAGGCACGCACAAACTGGGCTTGATTCAAATCGGTGCAAGTATAATTAAATAAGAAGGTTTAAAATTGATGTAAGGCTTAATAGCTATTTTATCAAAATGGTTCTTATGGGATTCGAACACATGACAAGGGGGTGTGCAACACACCAACCATTAGGCCAAGCGCTCCATATGTGATTAATCATGCGCTGAATATTATTAAATAAAAGAATTAGTGATATATGGGTTGCTTTAAATTAAAACTGTAGTGTACGGGAATCGAACCCAAGTCATGGGAGAAGACAGATAGCGCCTCAACCACTAGGCCAAGCGCCTGGTTGGGATTATAACGCTCAACACTAAATTTAAAGCAATGCTCCTAGAGCACGTATAATCCTAACTTTGCATACAAGCTGCATGGAGCTTGGAATGAACCACTGACGTTCTTGGATTAAGCCCCAACGAACTAGTTTAAGGCTCTTGTGTGTAGACAGTGAATTGATGAGCCTCACTTCCATATAGAAGGGTGAGTTTATGGCCCCGCAAGAAACAATTCGGGCCCCGCCAATGGGATTAATGATATGACAGATACGTCCAAAAGGGTGTTTGGCTTCAAAATGTGGTTTCCATTCAGTACTATCATCTGGACTCCAGGTCTAGCAGGACATCTCAACCTCCTTCTTGTTTGATGGGATCAGGAGCAACATGGTTGAATGGAGGAAGATCCAATCAAGGTGCAATTACGGGGCAACAGGATGTTGTCGCAATCGTAATCGCGACGAGACAACGAACTCGCTAAAATTTTATTGTGATTAATGTGGAGTCGCCACAAAATTTTATTTAAGGGAAAAGATTTGGAAAAACCTGACTCGAGGAAGAGATTTAGGTTCAGGAGTCGGTTACAAATGGGGAAGGTGTTAGGCACCCCACTCGCCCGTTTCGAAGAACGGTACCCTTAAACTGAGTGTGTGATTTTTGAAAATTGTTTGATCCCTTTAAGTAGCGTGGAGATAAATAACTTGATGGAGGTTAGCCTGACAAGACTTGATCCTGCTCCTATGTATTCCCCGGTGCAATGGGAAACTCAAGGCTTACGTAGTTTTGGTTTGTGAAGGTTGGACCCTCGAATTGCTTGAAAAGGAAAGGAATATATAAAAAAAGTTTTATTTTTTTGAGGAATTTTATTTTGAAAGGACTTTCGGTCCACTCACGCAGAAGGTCCGAGGCGGCTAAAGCAGCACAGAGGCCTATACGAACCACTAGACATCGAACAGCAGTGTAGACCGCCAGTTTCCCGTCTAAGGTTCGTTGCGTGAGACCGTAGATCCCAAAACATTTGAAAAGAATTTTATTTTTGAAAGGATTTTCGGTCCACTCATGCACAAGGTCTGAGGCGGCTAAGGCAGCACGGGGGCCTATACGAACCACTAGCCATTGAACAGCAGTGTAGACTGCCAGTTTCCCGTCTAGGGTTTGTTGCGTGAGACCGTAGATCCCAAAACATTTGAAAATAATTTTATTTTTGACAGGACAAAGATAAGAAATGACTTGATTTGAAAAAAGGAATTTGTTTTTGAAGTGAACTTGATTTTGAGTTTTGGAAAAAAGAATTTATTTTGAATTTTGGGAGAAAAGAATTTTAATTTGAATCTTGAGAAATTTTAGGGTTTAAGTGGAATTTTGGAAAGTGTGGGGCGGAATTTGAATTTTGAGGAGTCTAGGGGTCTGCATGCAATTTTGGGAAAATGGAGGGGTCAGTTTGTAATTTAGGGAAATGCAGGGGCCCGTTTGCAATTATGAAGAGTTTGTATGGGCCAGTTTGCAATTTTGGGAAAATTCAAGGGTTAGTTTTTAATTTGGGGAAATGTAGGGGCCAGTTTGCAAGCCATGCGCCTAACCATTTGGTCTGCTTAGCTTTTGACACAGATTCTGTAATTCAAAACTAATGATACAAGGTAATTAGGCCTATTCCCCCCATTCTGCATGAAAGTTATTGGTGGGCCCAACTCTCATATTGATTTTTGCTATTGCATAATACCGAAGGTCCTCGTGCATGCTTTTCCATGGGGTTGTGAAGACCTATATGCATGAATTTGGTTGGAGGGGACTTGCCTGGCCCATTGTGCATGAATCTTATTATTTTTCTGGGTAAGTCTGTCTGGCTTAGGTCTAAATACAACGCCTAAGGTGTTTCTTCGGACTCAATTTATATCAAACTGCCATCCAGACTTATGCACCCAACTAGTCTTGGCTTTGGTTGGAATTAATGCTCATCATTTCAGTTGACATGAGAGGGGACTGCCTCGCTTAACTCAAAGATGTTCATGCATGCGACGCCTTTCGACCATTTGCTCGAAGAACCCGTACGTCTGACGCCCTACCACTTCGATCTAAAGGAGTAAAGATCCTCCACATTGGGCCCCCTCAGTTGGCCATCCGCAGCGTCTATTTCCCCCACCAACATCCGTCCTTTTTAGCCCTTCCCAATGCAGTATGAATATAGAGCCTTTGGCATTGGTATCTGTTCTATCAGAACATTCCAATTCCTTGCTTGGTAGCCTGCTATAGCCTCCATGGACAGACGACGCATCCCTAGACTTTGCATATATTCTCTCGTAGAGCCAAACCGGTGTAACAGAGTAATAGTCAATTAAAGCCATGGTGTGAAGCGTCATAAATGCCAAGTGTAGGGAGGTATATTTTTTGAAGAACCCAAGCTCGACCAGTGGTCTTAGCGTGAACTTACGAGCATGCATGCATCGTAATTATCTGCCCATGCACACATGCAAAGCAACTAAATGGAATTCCCACTACCTATCATATTTATTAACATAATTTCGCAGGGTTGAACCTTGTGATGGTTGGGCTTAGATAAGCACCGGTTGACACTTCTACCTGGGCTAATGAAAGTCCTATCTTCATCTTAGGATTCGAGTTATCTCTCTTTACTTCATAGGATGTGCGACTACTCGCCTTCACATCGATTAGCCACGCATGTTGGCTTTTGGCGATCCATACACTTACTAGGTACGATCTACATTTCAGTTGACAATATGCATTCAACAGAATTCACTCTCACCATGACTGCCCCTGATAACTACCCAGGGTTGATTCCTACAGGCCTTTACTATAGGGAATGGAAGGGACATGAATGGCTTATGTCTATACTAATATGTTATGGTCCTTCCTTATATGCCTAATGGTCAAAAATGCTCAGCGGGTGAGCTCTTGACTTTCGCGCCTCTTCAAACTCTTTGAGATTTGGGGTGATAATCATAAAGGCAATTCGAGCGCAGTGTGTTAAAATGGTTGGCTCTGTTGAGGGAAAACAAGCTAAACATGATCACATTCTCGATGATGTTCTCTGTTTCATCCAGAATTAACACGAATGCATTCACAATGTAATTTTCAGATCGTAGGTAAATCCTTGCATAATCATATTAGCTTATTATAATCATGATTCAGATTTGGCTAAGAACCTTCAACTCAAGAAATCAAGATTTGCACTAACTTTCTCCATGGTATCGCATACTTATTTGTAAATATGGAACAGAGGTATAATCGATCAAAACAAATCTTGAACTATGGAGGCACACATGAAAGAAATGGAACCTGTTAAGAGTGTATGAGCTTGAGCAGAAATTTTCCAGGTGCTTCCCCGACGCTCCTTTATGAGGATGAGGATGAGGATCTTATCAAGAACTTGGACTCGACCCAAGGATTCCCTGAAGTTGAATCTGCACCTCCTTCTCGAAATATTTTTCAAAAAAAAAAATCGCAAAACCCCTCTCTTTTTGTCACAGATCCCTCCTTTTATATCTTGTTTTTCTTTGCCCTTTCGAGCTGCAAGAGCCCAGCTCTTCCCAGGGCCAAAAGCCAGACCCTTCAAGGGGCTCAGAGTCACCCCTTTTTATTTCAAAATTTTATATATTCCTCTGTATTTTCATTTTTCAGATGTTGATTTTTCTTTATCAATTTTCACTGTTATATTTTTTCTTTTCATTCATTTTTTTCTCTTTTTTTTTAAATTAGTTTCTCTTATTGCATTTTTTAAATTTCATTACTTTTTGTATTTTTTTATTTTGCTATTTTCTTGCATCTATTTCTTTTTCTATTTTCTATTTTTCTTTTTTTTTATTTATCATTTTTATTTGTTCTTTAATTTCCCCCTTTTTATTATTATTACTATTTTATTTTTTATTTTTCCAAATTTTAGCATTTTAGCATTTTTATTTATTATTGCTATTATTTTATTTATTATATTTTTTATTTTTAGATTTTATTTAGTTAATTCTTGTATATATTTATTTTTCGTTTTCTTTTATTTTTAGGTTTTTTATTTCTCTATTTTTCCTATTTTTTCATTTTGTTTTCTGTTTCCTGCTTTTTGCATTCTATTTTTTCTTTGTTGCTTTGTTTATTTAATTATTATTATATTTTATTAATTAATTTTAAAATGGGGTCTCAGACATAAATGAGTGTTTACAGATGTATATTGATGGCTAATTTTCCAGAGCAATCGTTGGGCCAAATGGATGTGCTACTGCATGTGCAGATTGCACACCAAGAAGACAAAGTCTTCATGCACGCCCCTTGGCAAACAACGTATCTCAGTTAAGATCACAGCAACAGTTTGAGGAGTCTTATGCGATTAATATGGCACTGAAACTGCATATCCCAAGTGACAGACGAATGGATCTGCTAAAGCTATTGTTGCTTCTGACAGATGCTGCACTAGAACTATTCATGCCATTGTCGACAGCAGGCATATCACTAATTGTAACTAGGTAGATACGCTCACCAAGAAATCCTTTGAAGCTACTATTCTTGAGATGCGGGTAAATGATCCTATGGCACTCAAACGGAATGTTGAATAAGATGTGGTGGTTGCTACAAAGCCAATAAACAAAGCTAGATACTAGCTAAAATTAAAACCCGAACCAAGAACCTCATGAAGACTTACAGACTTTCAGGTGATGAAAACCCTCAAAAACTAAAATATATGGAGGTTGATGGTCAATCTAGTTGGCCTATATCAGAGGGAAGTGCTTTCACTACAAGGTGAGGGATTGACATGCTCTCGAATCTATCTCAAGATCATTAGGAAGCTTTCGGTCATGGACTTAATCATCTGCTGAGCCTAAACTTATCTTTGCCATTAGCTAGGCTCGGGTAACTAACTCGTTGACATAGGCTCCTATTGATTGCTTTTACTTCCTGATGTTCTCCTACAGACTCTTATTTTGCATAGTGTTAGACCAAACGATTTCATATGAATCGCAAAACATGAATATACCTATACAGTGAAAAGCCGCCTTCCACTTCTATGCATAAGTTCATGCTAAATTTTACTTGACTCTAAGTGAACAGTGAGATGGCTATGGTTTAGTTTTACCAGGTCTTGCACAGCAAGTCTTAAAACTATTTCAATGCAGCAGGTTATGTGGAGAAGAGGTTACATGCAAAAGCCATCCATTATAATGCAAATTACAAGCAATAAGAGCCTTAAGGTCTAGTGAACTTACGGGGAGGTGCACCTAGAATCGCTCAACACAGACGCTAGAAACGACAAAATATTTCTTGAAGAATTCAAATCTTGTTAGAGAAATTTTTGCAAGTTATTTTCAGGAGCAATATCAGTGCAAGAACAGGAGCTATCATATGAAAATGAAAACGATGATCCTCTATCACTCCATTACAGTTTTACTCCTGAATCGCAAAAGCATAAAATGACAATTGATGATTGACGTGATTTTAGATTTACCTGGAGGTCCTACAGGGAACTTGTGAGATTTTGTGATCCCTGTTTCTCCTTCCTTGACTGGACCGTGTTAATTTACCATTCTGACTGATTCTTGGAGAAATCAAATCCCCTTCTTCTTGCACAGCCATGAGAGAGGTTTGAGCAAAAGAATTCAAGCAAGGAAAAGTCTCTGAACAATCCCTTGAAACCATAGAGAAGGCGTAGAGAAAAAAAAATATCGAGGCATCTCCCCCCTAATTTGAGAACTAAATTCATTTTATACCTCTTTTTTTTTTCAGTTTCCCGCAGGAATCCTCCCTCCGTTTTTCCCCTTTTTTGTATTTTGTAGTTTTAAAATATGTTTTTCTTTTCCTTTTATTTTTATTTTCATTTTTTTAATTCTATTTTTACTTATTCTTAACTAACTTTTAACTATCCTAAACTAACCTAACTAATATCCAACTAACTTTCTAATACAAATTTATTGTTTTTATTACTTTTGTTAGTTTTTTTGTTTTGGAAATTTTCATTTATTCCTATTTTTTATTGGCTTTTCTTTTTCTCATTTTTTCCTTCACTTTTTATTATTTTTTATTATTATTTGTGTTTTTAATATTACTTTTTTTTGCTAAATTTAAACATTAATTTAATCCCGGTTATAATTAGGTGTTCACAATGAACAACTTTAGAATAGGGAAGATTATTGTGGTATGAGACGCAATAATCTCAAGTTATTCTTGAGTCTGTCATCGTAGAAACCAGTGAAGCAGATAATAGAATAATTTCATTCATACATTGTATAAAATGATTGTTGTTGATAGTATGTTGAGAAGGTCAAAGAACTTATTCATTCTTTATGTTAAAATGTAAATGTACTACTTATTTTCTTTACTTTTACTTGAATGAAATGTCTCACTTCCTTATATTATATTTTATATGTATAACTATGACTCCTTAGTAAGTCGACAACGTGAATCACCTTCATTCCAACATTGAGGTGATCATCAACGTAGAGAATAGATAAGAAATTCTGACTCTATGACCAAGGGCGACGACTATAATGCCGAAGTACCAACTCGAAGAAAAGAAGCTGATCCTTCTAGATTTTATTTTAGATAGAAAATATATAATATTGTACGTATCTATCTTATCACCTCAGTCATAGTACCCTAAATTACTTATATTCTACTACATGTATGTAAGAAATGATATGTAGGTAATGTGAAAAGAATATAGATAACCTAGGGCTGTGACAATAACATTATAAATTTAATATAACTTTTATATTAAATAATATTATTTATTTATTTTAATATAAAATTTAGATAAAAATTAAATTATTTTGAAATAAAAAATAAATTATTATTATTATAGTCGTAGTAGTAGAGATGAAGTGATGATAGTTGTGAAAGTGAAGATAATGATGTTTATAATAAGGTGATGATTGTTGTGAGAGTAATAATTTGGTAGTGATTATGATGGTGACGGTGATGATTTAGTGGTGGTGGTGATTATGACAGTCATAAAATTCAGTAGATTTAAAAATAAAAATATTTTAAAATTAAAAATAATATTCAATAAATCTATTTTTTTGATTTTGAGATTTGAAAATGTATTAAAAACTATTTTTATTAAATAATTTTTATTTTTAAAACTAATTTAAAAATAAAAAACTGAAAACTTTCAATCAATTCGAATAAGATCTAATATTTTAAGATTTGATTAAAAAATTAAAATTTATTTGTTTTTATTAAAAACTATGTTAAAATGTAATGAAAGTTATGAAAAATATATTGATAATATTTTTAATAAAAATTATTAATTTATTAACTAATACTCTTAGAACACTTGCTAGTACTTTTATAATTAATATAGGTATTTAACATAGTTGTTAGCTAATTTTGTTCATTACATAATGTTTGGTTAACTAGAAAAAATGAAAGGAAAGAGAGAAAAAGAGAAAAAAAATTTATATTTATTTTAAAATTTTGGATAAAAAAAATAACATTTTTCTATTATATCTTTTTGTTGAAATTGATAAATTTGAAGAAAGAATATTTGTTAAACTAATTAAATAAAATATATTTTAAATTAATTTTTATTTCAGTATTTTATGTATATAATAATAATTTATTTATTTTAAACCAAATAAATTAGCTCTTCTCTCCATTAAAAATTTAAAATTTCTCCATTTTTTTGTTAATTGAAATATAACTACTTTATTAATTTAAGATATGTTAAGCATTTTGGTTAGGATTAATTGAAATATAACTATTTTATTAATTCGTATGTATTTAAAAATATTATTTTTAATTATAAATTAGAAATGAAGATTATTTTAACTCCATTTATTTAATAAATAGATATACACAGATTTGTTAAAAAAAAAATTTTAAATAAAAAAAAAATCAGACTCAAACTTATTAAAAATTCGTTTAATTTATTTATATTTATATATTATATACTTATATTTATTATATTATATTAATATATTTACATAATTTATTAAAAATTAAAATTTTTAATTTTTAATTTCAAATAAAAGAAAGTTTATATTTATAAAATTCTATAATATTTATTATAAGAGTTATGTATATATCTAAATTTATATATATATATATATATATATATATATGCTACGTTTGTGCTATTTTTTTTTTATATGTTATTGTATTTATACATAGTTAATGTTCAATATACATGCTAAAATTATATAGTTAAAGTTACAAATATTTTACCTACTTACCTTTAACGTTAAAATTTTTTAATCAATCATTTATATAGATTTTAAACTTATTTATTGATCTTTTATATTATAAATTTTTAAACAAATTTGAATGTTTTGTAAATTTTAAAACAAGTCAAACCAAAAATAAATTTAGATATCAAATTTTTAAACAAATTAAACTTATACCTTTAAAGATTAACTCAATTCGATTTTTTTCCACCTCTACTATCAACTAAGTTATATCTTTCGTTTGTGATCCAAATAAAAATACAAATATAAAATTATATATAAAATATAAACAAGTCGTTTGTGATCCAAATAAAAATACAAATATAAAATTATATGTAAAATATAAACAAGTCATGACAAATTAAACACTTAAGTAAACTTTGACTTATAAAAATTATTATAATTCTTATATTTAACATTTATTTAAAAAAAAATTTAAAATATAAAGTTTAAATTTTTTAAAAATATGGAATTTAATCTTAACTTATTTAATACATTTATAATGATTATTTCTTTCTATTTACCAAATTTACTCGTTAAAGTATTATTTTAAAATTTATTAATCTGGTATATGATAAAAAAAATTCATGCAGAAAGATGAGATAAAATGAGATTAAAAGTATATAAAAGGAGAAAAAATTCAACCTTAAACATATATGATGATGTTTTTTTAGATAAAATTTTAGTTTGAGTCATTTATAAATCATACTTAAACTAAAACACTTTCTTATTTGTTTAGTTTAATAAAACAATTAAGTATGTTAAATTATTAATGAAGTTTGAACAAGAGTAACAATTAACCCATTTAAACGATTGTGTGTGTGAATGTAAGCAACTAAGTTCTTGACAAGTATGCAACTAAATTGGTTGAAAATTTTAGGCTCACAACAAGTAGAATTTGTTACTGTAAATCAAAATTGCAAATGAAAGGAAATATACAAATAATAATCTCGATCTAATAAACATGTATTGGACAAAAGTTAAGGGCAGTAGGTTATACAGGTTGGTAGGTTTTCAAATATCAACCCATTCTATCAAAATAAACGGCTTATATAGATTGATTTGTTGAATCAAACTTAAGTTATATATATATATATATATATATAGATAGATAGGTATGATAAAACATTTAATTTATTAATTTTTATTTTATTATTATATTTATTATTTGGTTATTTTATTAAAATAATACCTACTTTCTATTTACTTGATCATTTGGAAATCACTAAGGTTCATAATATGCATTAACTCATTGATAAATTAGGCTTGTTTCTTATATATAATTAAGATCAATTTCTTATTTTACAATATTAGTCTTCATCCTTAATGAATCAAATAGTATAAATTTAATTCTTCTTAAATAAAATTATGTATTTGAATCTAGTATATAAAAAATATAAAAAAATTAATTTTATTATATCAATACTTTCAATTCAAAAAGAATTGTTTGATGTGAAAAAATACTTATCTTGAATACCCAAAACATTAAACTTCATATGTTAATCATTTACAAATAATACACTCTAAATGGCCATTAATATAACATAAATATCATGAACTAAGGAAATGATTAAAAAGTAGCAATCTTTCATAAACTAGGAGAGAAGGAATATGGGATTAAATTACAACATCGTTGATAAATTATTCCTTCAGTCTAAAAAATAAGGAAATTATTCACTTATGCTTGTAAGACAATCTAGGAAAGACAACAAAAAAGAAACTTCAAGTGATAGATATTAGAGAAGGAACTAAGTGAAGCCTATTGAATTTTCTTTTGCTATTGCTTGAATCCTCATGATTTTTGTCTTTTTCTCTTTACAAGTTTACATTCTTATCCTAGAGAGAGTATAACCTTACCGGTCTATGCATTTGAGAGTCTCTTCTATTTTTATGTGTACATTTAGCCTATTTTACTCTTTTTTGATTTTTTTTTCTTCAAGTCCTGTGTTTCAAAATGCCATTCTTGATTAGGGACTCTTATTCTTATTATAATTCAAATATGTTTGGGATTGAATTTTTATTTTAAGTTTTAATATTAAAACTTTACTAAATTGATTCTATGTCTTTAAGATTACACTTGAAAATAAATTACAAAAATCATAAAAAACATATAGACGTCAAAAACATAATGTTTAAATAATTAAATTAATTGAGATATAATAAAATAAAAGCAAATAAAAAATGTATACAATTTTACATCACACACTAAATTAATCAAACAATGCATATATAATTTTTGAAGAGGCATAATAATATATGTTGATTGTATCTTGCATGTGTAAAAGCTAGAATGTTCTTTACAGCAAGTCTATGTATGATTTATGAGTTTAAAAATTCAAGTTGGTGAATTTTAAGATTTGTTTGGTGATTAAATAAGAAGATACAATAATATAACTTATTTATATGATGATAACTTTCGTATCCTATAATTATTTTTTATCCTATTTTAACCATCCAACAAGCCTTAAAATACATAAGGTTTTCTATATATGATTCACAATTGGAGCCAAAAGAAAGTTCATTATATTTTATCCAAAAAGTGTAGAATCTCAATTTTCAGGTCGAAAAATGGCTTGAAGTATGAAGTAAAAAATGATAGTAACTTTTCCCTAAAAGAAAGAGATGTGGTAAAATGCATATGGTTATCTTATGCCGCTCTCCTGCTTACAATATTTCTAAAATAATGCTACTTTTAAGGGACTCTCCTCCCCTTTGAGGGTAGATGTTGCTCTTTAGGGGATTCTCTTCCCTTCTTTTTGTGGGATTTCCTTCTCATTTGCTAATTTTTCTACTGATTTTGGCCAAGTTTTTTTTTCCTTTGTGAGAGATTCTTTTTCTTCATTCCTTTTCTCCAACCATAACTTCTCTTCTTTACTTGGCCACCACCTTCATTCTCAACTATATTATTCCTATCATCACCTATTTTTTAATTTTGTTGTCACATTTCTCTCAATCAAACCCGCTAGAACCACAAACTCATCACTAGAGTTTTGTTGCTCAGAACTCGTCTCGGTTCAAACCATGTCAATCATGTTTGTTGTTGGGCTTTGTATTAATTCGAAAGGAGTAAGGGGAAAGAAGAAAAACTCGTTTTGGCTTGGAGATGATAGAAATTTGTCTTCCAGTACTTATCCTAGTTCAAATCATGTCAAACTGATTTGTTATTTGATTTTATGTTAATCCAGAAAGAGAAAACAAAATAGGAATAAAAAACCTTGTTTTGCTTATTGTGACTATATGATTTTCTTTGTATAGAAGAGGATGTTGTTAATATTGTTCTTGCTTTTAGATGTTTTCAAATTGATAAATTTTTGTTAATTTTGAGCATAAGTGCCTAAGTATCTTTTACTTATCTTTGTGCCCTGGTGTCCTACTCTTTTTAGTTATCAGTATTTGCTTTGTAAGTGTCAATAGGTATTTTTATTAGTCATCCTTGAAAAAAAATAAACAAAAGAAAGAGCTGTTAGCTTTTTGCTCACAAGCCAAACAATTTTGGGATGAAATGAAACATTTTTTAAAAAGACTCCTATTTATTAATTCTTATAGTATTGGTTAAATAGATCCAAAACTAATTACGAATTAAGAATAAGATTTAAAGTTTTTTTTTTGGGGGGAGAGTGGTAGAGGTCATAAAAGGGATTTGAACTTATATATAGTGAGCAGAATTCGGCCCATTAAAAGAAAAAGTTAAGGCAGCATGTTTGGGTTTGGCCCAATCTATTCCCAAAATGGTGAAGCAACATTGTTTATTTAATTTTTAACATTTAGATGTTAAAATACATTGAAAAGTCATAATCCCATCCCATTCTCCGTCCCACAAAATCTTATGATTCAGCCCTTCACCCAGAAAGAGGCACAAAGATAGAGATAGATAGATCACATGTGTTTATCTACCACCATCCCATCCCCAAAAAAAAAAGAAGAGGCAAAGAACATGTGTGGATTTTCAGTTCCACTGGTACCAGTGGTCCATACATTCCATATACATATTTTGATTATATGAGAGATTGAACCCTCCGGGATGAAACTTTTATGCAAAAACATAGAATTCTTTTTTTATTTTATTTGATAGGTTATGTTTACTCACCCAGATGAAAATTAACATATAAAATGAAAGTAAATTTTATTTTATAAATTAATTTTTGAAGTTAAATTAGTATGAATTTAAATTTTAATATAATTTTAGAATCTATTTTAAATTTGTTAATATACTATGTGTAAATATTTAATTTTATAAACTTTATAAGATATACAATTTTTAATAATATGAAAAATAGAAGTAACATATTATTTTAAATATATTTTTATGATTAACTAATTATAATATATATAATAAAAAATAATTGTTATCGCTTCTCGTATAATATTATATAGGCAATGTAAATAAATAAGGTTGTTTGGTAAGATTTATTGCTTTTGACTTATTTAAAATTTAATTTATTTTGTTTTATTTAATAAATAAATAGATTGATTCAGATTTATTTAAAAAATATATTTAGATAAATAAGATAGATTTAAATTTATTAAAAAGTCTATTTATTTTATTTAGAATCTATTTATTTTATTTAGAATCTATTTATTTTTATATATTTATATTTATTTTAATATATTATATTTATATAATATTAATATATTTATATAATTTATTTAAAATTAAAATTTTTAATTTTTAATTACAAATAAAATAAACTATATTTGTTAAATTTTTTAATATTTATTATAAAAATTACCTACGTTATTATAATTTTAAAATAAATATTTATATTTTATTTTAATTTTTATATGTATCTAAATTTATATATACATGCATCTACTTATGTTATATTTTTTTATATATTATTATATTTATATATAATTAGTATCTAATATACATGTTCTAAAATTATATAATTAAGATTATAAATATTTTATTTTATTAATTTTAAATTTTAAATTTTTTTAATTAACTATTTATTAGTTTTAAATTTTAAAATTTTTAATTAATTATTTATATAAATTTTAAATTTATTTATTAATTTTTTTAATTATATAAATAAATTTATAAATTTTAAAAAATATTAAATCTTAAAAAAAATTTCGGATCCATATCTAAAAAGGCCTTTTTCTATTTCTAATAGGCAAGTAGCTTGACATGGCTTAATTAGTGGCTTTCCCTTTATTAAAGAGATTTTTTTTTTACACTAATCAACTTTATATGAATATTCTGTAACAAATAAGATGTGTAGATTAAACTAATCAATAACTAAATATTGTTGTTAATGTAAATTAATTATTTAGTACATAAATTGTATAACTATTTTATAAAGAAAATGATAATATGCCCTTATCGTATTTGTACTAAATTAATCTACACTATTTGTGTATTATCTTTACAACAATTTATTCTATTAAATATAGAAGTTGGTCGCGTGATGATTGAGAAGTCAATCTCTGCTGTTTTATCTGCGCCAGAAGTTAGTAATCTCTTGACTCCTGGGATCAAAAAGGGAAATAAGTAGAGATTAAGAAGAGGAGTAATATTGTGTAAACATTTGCAAAATTTGGATTTAATTACATTTTCAGTTGTACATTTATGCCTTAATAATTTATCTTTTTAGAAAAATATGGAAAGTTTTCTCATTAATAAATTATATTATTCATGTATTTTTTATAATACTTTTTTTTACAAAAAATTATCAATTTTTAACATATTTTATAATGTTAACTTTTATCTCTTTCCATCCTATCAACAAACTTATCCACTTATTTTTTTTCTCTCTTTATTGTTAAAAAATTATGCAAGAAAGTGTCCAACTACAAGTTCTTTTAATGAAATTGGGGCTGAAAAAGTAATATAATACAGAAAAAATAGCTCTTGTCATCACAATGTGGTGGGAAGGCACTATAAAAGAAAGCAACTAAAATAATGAAAACAAATAGTTTGACGATTTTTATTAATTAGGAAAGTTTTAAAACATTTTTCTATTTTCAAAAATTTTTTAAAGTTGAGCTTGCATTTATAAATCTGATTATGCTTAGATAAGGATGAGAAATGATTCCACTATATTTCCGATACGTCCAAAATTTAAAAAAGAAACTATATCTAATAATTATTTATTTAATTATTAATAATTTCTAAAATATTTACTTTAAGAGAGATATAAAGGGTATCTTACTTTAAAATTTATTTTATGATTTTTTATAAAATGAGAATACATCAAATTAATTTTATTATATAATTTATAAAATTTTAAAAATACTTAATATTTTATTAAATAATATAACATATAATATATCTTTTAAAATACAAGTAAGATTTGTGAATTTCAAATTTTTTAAAAATTTAATATGCACAATGATTATTATATTAATATTTTATTAATGGTTAGATTTAATAAATTTTATAGAGTATAATAATTTGAAATCCCAAAATAAATTTAAAATTAAAATTAAAATTATTCAGAAGAAAACATTATGAAAAATATTTTGTTCAACAAGATTTTTTTTCCTACTCCTGTGTCTCACTTGGTGTTTTAAAAAAACTTGAGCCAAATAGTTATTTTAAAAATAACTGTGGGTTAGTTAATTTTAATTAAATTAAAATATTTTTAAAAAATATTTTTAGAAAAAAGAAATTTGTTTTTGAAATAAATCTTCCTTGAAGATAACACAACAATGTATTACGAATTACAATACATATAACACTTGAGCATTGTAAACCACACAATCAACTTTTTCAATTATTGCATAAAAAAATTTAAAATAGATTTGTTTAGTAATTAAGAAAAGATTCAAAGGAAATTCACATCGTCAATAATTTAAAATGTAAGTCAGATAGAAACTCTTGTAACAAATATATCATACAATTAACGCGGTAAATTATTTACATTTTTTTTATAAAATTGACAAGAGACTAGTTTTAGAATAAAAATAACTTTCTCTTTTATTTTACTTTTTTGTAATTTTAAAAAAAATTCACATTGCATAAGACTTAAAATAATATATCTATATATCTCTCATTACAATATATACAACATCTTTAAAAAAAATAGACCATATAACTAACTGTGGATTGTAATATAATTTTTGAATTTTATTATTTTGATATAGAAATACAAAGAATGAATGAGATTTTAATTTTAAACCTGTCTTATTTAAAAATTTTGAGGCTTGAGCTGATTTAAAGCCTACAAGGTCTGCAAACTTGTTTAAAAGCTTACCTAACAAAAAAGTTTAATGAATAATTGATTAAAAAACTTGCAAACTTAAAACCTACAAAATAAAAAAGATCGTTAAATAGACTTAAAAGATATGTATATATTAATATTATGTAAATAAATATAAAATAAATATTATATAAATATAATATATTAAAATAAATATAAATATATAATATATATATATATATATATATATATAAATATAAATAAGTCCCTGAATAGATTAAATAGATTTTTTACAGGTCTAAGTCTGACTTGTTTATCTAAAAAAACTTTTTAAGACGTTTGAACCTATCTATTTATTAAACCAAGTCAAGATAGGTTTTAAATAAGCCAAGTCGTAATCCTTTTTCGGAAAGTCTTGCTCACTTTCATCCCTAATTTTAATTATCACACATTGTTGATCGGTATTTTTTCATCCGCTATCCAGCATTGTAAAACGGCATGCATCTGCTAAAATTTCTCACCTCCATGCCCCTTCAATTAACCATTCAAACTCCTGTAGCCTTATCTTAGGTTTGAATAAATTAATTTTAAAATATCAGCTTATAAATTATTGAATGATAATTTTTTAAAAAAATAGCAAAACTTTAATTAAATAATTTTATGTAAAATTAAAAAGATAAATAACATTTTTTAAAAATATCTATTATAATTTTTTTAAAGTATTATTTATAAATTTTTTTATTCTTACTTTTATTTTGCATCACTCATCATTAATCTTATATCTTTTAAAATTCAATATCTAAAACATATAGTTAAATATATCTTTTATTATGATTCTTATTCTTTTTTAAAAAACATATGAAATGACTTTACACCAAAATTAGAGAACTTTAAAACAAAAATGAAATATAAAAAATGATATTATTAATAAAAAAAGAAATGAAAAAAATTAATTTATTAGTGTTAGTCTCAAAATTTTAAAATTATAATTTTGATTCTCGATCGAAATCAATATTTCGATGTTAGTTGAAGATATTATGTTCAATTATGGTTGAAGATTAAGAAAATATTATATACTAATAACGATATTTTGAATTTTAATAATTATGAAAAGTATAATTATGATGAGTAACAAAAATAATTATAAAATAATTGAAAATGCAAAAAAAATTATAAAAATGTATCAAGGTTACAAAAACAATTGACAATAGTTGAAAATTTTTACTATAAAATAAAATTAAATAGATGAAATAGAATTTACTTTTGTAAAATTTAGAATGTACAATAGACCAACTAAAAACGATGAAGTCTAGGCATAAAGAACTTAAAAATAATAATCAATTTATATTTTTTTTGCATTTTTTACATTTTGTATTGTAAGTTTTAATGTACGAATCAAGTTAAAATTATATTTAAACTTATTTAGTAATAAGATCATGAAGTTATAATCTCAATCTACTTCTTCTTATTTTTTTTTATCTTTTAAAATTAGTTGATATGAACTTGAATACTAACTGATCAAGTTTATGGACAGAATGATGTAATTAACTCTAAAAACATAATCATTGAAAATATGAAGGTTAAAAGAGATAAAAAAAAATAACTAGAATACATGTAAATGCATTTTTAAGAAAAAAAAAAGAAGATTATAACTTTCATTTATACAAATTTAGAAAGATCTCTATAAAAAGATTATCAGATTTAGAAAAATATATTATTTATTTTATTAGAAGTTTTAATTGATTTAGTTTTAATTTGTTAGGATTTAAATTATTTTTCTAAGATTTGTTAATTTAATTATGATTATGTTGAAAATTTAAATCATATTATAGATAAATTGTATTAGGATTGGTAATAATTTTTTAAAATCAGAGAGTGAAAATTTCTATTAAGATTTAGTTATAGTTTCTTTATATTAATAATTATACAAGTATAAACAATTCTCGTATAAGTAATGAAATACACATGGGAGTTTCTGTTCATCTAAATAAGAGTTTTTATTTATTGCGAAGATTATATATTTTTTTAGTCTTGTGAAACTTTGTCTTATTAATTTTTCCTGTAAGGTTAGTGATTCAAATTTATAGAAGCCTTTAGCTCTAGCTCGTACTTTAACTCAAGCACAATGTTGTTAGAGATGGAAGTGAACAATATTTATTTAAAATCTAACTTGACTCGACTTATTTAATAAATAGATAAGTTTGTACTTGTTAAAAAAAAGTTTAGATAAACAAGTCAAACTTATAAAAAAACCTATTTAGCCTAATCAGGAACTTATTTATCTTTATATTTATTATATTTAATTTTAATAATTATATTTGTATAGTATTTATTTTAATATATTATATTTATATAATATTAATATATTTACATAATTTGTTAAAAATTAAAATTTTAATTTTTAATTTCAAATAAAAGAAACCCTAGATGATTTTCTCTTATTCTCAAAATAGAACCTTCCTCCGTCGTTTTCTTCTACTTCTTCAAGATTATGACTCAACTCTTAATTCTAGAGTGATCTTGTGCAACAAAGGTATATCATATGTAACACATCACTTAATGTAATATTTCAAAATAAATGTACTTTGTTGTGTATGTGATATAAGTTATAATGTTATATGAATTTAAAATAATATACTTGATTTATTGTTTGTTAGATGATTTTGGTTTATATTATGTACAAGTACTACTAATAATGATTGTATTAATAGGTTCTATAACTTAAAAAATATTAAATACATTTTCATAAAATGCTTTAAGTTTATGAACTTTTTAATGGCCTAAAATATATGTTTTAGGTTTATTTTATGATCTTTTTATCTTATAAACTTTAAGTTTAACTTTTAAATAGGTTCGTAGACCTTGTAAAATTTAAATCAGGTTAGATCCTAAAAAAATAAAATAACTCTTTTAATAGATAATAATCTCGTGATCAAGTATCAAAATTTTTAAATAGATCAAACTTGAATACTCAAAGTCTAACTCTATTTGGCCTACTTCTATCTTTAGTTGCTATATAAACTGCTTACCTCATGTTCGTACTTAAACAAAAAATCTAAATAATAGATTGGTTGACTATTTACTTGTATTAAATCATTCCAACTTTTAATTATTTTTTATTTTTTATTTTTTATTTAACTTTTATTATAAAGATTAGATTATCTTATCAATTTATATCATTTGTACATTGCAAATAGTTGATTATAAAAAATGTGACAGAAGTTATTTTTAATTTTTAGATTAAAAGTTTTAAAACATACAAACTCAAGTCAATTGAGATTTTTATTCTCAACTATAATCATTAGATATTTAGAAGTTAGAATATTAAAATAAAATAAAATAAAACACTAAATAATAGAAATGATTAATTTGTTGGATATTTTAAAGTTTTAAGATTTTTGGATTCTTTTGTTTTAAGATTTTTTTCATGATTTTTTATAAACAAAATTACTTATTTCTTTTTTTTACTTATTTTTTAAAACTGTTGAAAAAAAATTAAAATATGAATAGAAAATCAAAATTTGAATTATTTTGAAAAAATATTTTAAATAAATTTTAAAAAAATCAAAACTACAACTATCTATCAAAATGAATATAAACAAATAAAATACAACTTTTATTTTTTATAAAATTTCTAACATATAAATCACCTTTTATATATTCTTAAAATCATTTTCTTAAAGCTTAAACACATGCTTTTTTATCTTAAAGAAAAAATTTTCAGCCTTTTACTAGCAACTCAAAAGAAACTGCTACTTTCACGCTCTATATCTTAGTGTTTAATTTGCAATATAATATACATATGTTAAGAAGGCCTTTTATTTTCTTTGTATAGTAATCAACCTCATTTGTTTTCCTTTTGTACATAACTAAAAATGAAATTAATTAATATAAAAATCAAACTCTGATAACTTGTATGAATGCATATATTAGATGTAATTGAAGATTTTTGGATCGCCTCCGGTTATTGGTTAATTACTCATAATTTAGCTTTTGGTACTCGAAGTTCATAACAGGAGATCCATATAATCTCTAAGCTCACTCCTTGTTATTTATTAATATGCTTCATATTCTAGAAAATAAAATAATATTTGATCTGATGAAGAAAAAATAAAATAAAAAAAATAAAAAGGTTGAACCAATCCAATATTTTATTGTCAAGATTCAGTTTGCCACATTTTGGAAAAATAATTAGGTTAGTTGGATCAAACTTTTTTGGCCCAGCAATCATCGTATTTTTGTTAGGATCATTTGGAAGAAAAGTTGTAACTTTAGCAAGAGAATTTCCTGTCACAATTCGAAAAATAAACTAATAAAATATCCTGAGTGATTGAGGGTAATTAACTACTGATTTTGATAGGATTACACTCGTCATCATGAGTGGTGGATTTTCTATGTGGAACCTTGCTGTTTAAGGCTTGTGGACCTAATTTAATTCACTTCCCTAAAAAATCCTAATGAGGCCCCATAGCAAGGTGAAGGTATAAAATTGATTATGCTCTCTCATCAATTGCCATCTGCCCATACACATATAATTCCGCCGTGTTTTTGTGTTATAAAATTAACTTATATATTTTTTAACTGAAAACAATTATTTTAAAATTAATTATTTTGAATACATAAAAATTAATTTTATTTTTTTCTCAATAAATTAATTTTATTAAAATCATTTTTATTTAATTTGCGTAAATAAACGGATGCATCGTATATATGCTTGTCAGCTACAGTTTATAACGGTACAAATAAAAGGAATGCAAGCACATAAAGGTATGATAATTAATAATCATTAGCTATTATTCATATAAATATAGTTGCTCTGGAATAAATTTTATATCTGCAAATGAGCGCGAACAGGTTGAGAGAATGCCACCATGAGTCTTTTCTAATTATTTTTTTCTCCTTTCATTTCATAATATAATAATAAACCAAATATTCTATAACTATTCTCAAAGAGGAAGAATCCCAAACCAAATTGAATTTTATTTTTTATCGTTAAAGCAAAAAAACAAAGTGATTTCAACCGCTCAGAGAGGAAAATATTTAAATATCATTATAAGGCATCTAAATGTATATAATACAGTAGAATAATCCCTCCCCAACATTCTCAAGGCCCCACAGGATTGAAGATACTTGAAACTTCCATAAGCAACAGTCCAAGCCAAAAGTGTTTGATTTAAATGGTAGATTCTGTTGTTAAAAGACGGTGTATGACCAGTTCCTTACTGGAATTTTCTATGCTTGCTGCTTATGGTCCAGCTCCCAGGTGTGACTGTTCATTGTTGCTTACTAATTTCTTTTCATTATTATCAAATCTTCAATTATATTATATTACCTCGTGCAACACCCAGATAAGGGGTTTAAATAATTAAAAATTTAGAAAAAAAACAAATGTCAATAAAAAACATTTTATACTAAGATGTTTAAGTCTCTAATGCATGTTATGATGAGATTTATATAAAAATACATGTTGTAAGAATTTTTTTCAATGAACAGTAACAAAGGACTTAAAGGAGAAAAGAAATAATGGATGCTAGGTGTGTACATTTCCAACCATTGTGTTTTGTTGTTATTGATGACAATAGAAAGTGGATAGCATCAATATTCTATATTATTGTGTCTTGGATAAGACTTTTTGTATATATTTAGTTCATAGGAATTGTTTCTGGGCAAGCTTAGAGGGATGACGTGCAATGCATCTATAGTCCTGGTGAATCACTTCAAAGTCATGCTGCGAACATGGAAGATATATTTTATGTGAGGCTCCAAAACTTTTTAAGGTTTGGAGTGCAATCATATGATTTTTGAATTATTCCCTTGATTTATAATCTACCTAGGTTGTCAATGATCAAGTTGAATTGAGGAGAGGTAATTGGCCTCAAAATCCCCCTTTTTTTTACCATCAAATTTCAAATTTGGCTGTTAAGTCATGATGAACCATGGCATGTGTTTTCCTCTTGCGCACTAACACTTTTTGGATTATTACAGGGCAGTCATCACCGTCTATTTGTAAGTACAGGAGGTACGTGATGTATGAGTCCCCAATATATATATATGGAATATGAAGCTCCGCAAAATTCTATTCATATTCTTTCCTAGACCGTCATCAAATTTATTAGGGATACTTAAAATCAAACTAAATCGTTTTCAAATAGTCATGTTCATCCAAAAAAAATTCTAAACTAATTAACCTTAAAAAATAAAAATGTAAAAAGTGTATTTTTTTTTATTACAATTTAGTTTAATTTTTAGATTTTATTATTAAAATTATATTGAACCAAATCAAATTTATAATATACTTATGTTACCTTTTTCATTATATCTTCATGTAATTTTTTTTCTTATTTATCTCTCTTTTTCAGTTTTATTTTTAAAAAAATTAATATTTTTTATAATTTCAACCTTCTAATTAATTTATCATTTTGTTATTATTTGTTTCTAACAAAATTATTTTTTTTATAATTTCAATTAAAGACATGTATAAAATAAAATAAAATAAAATAAAAATTGATCTAAATTAAACTGTAAAACATAAATTATTTTAATTTAATTTTAATATTATATTCAAATTACACTGTAAATTATATTTATGTTCAATTTGAATTATTTTTTTATAAAAAAAATTCAAACCAAACCGGAAATACCCCTAAAAATTTACATCCTTTTAATATAAAATATATACAGAGAGATAATTCAGAAAAAAAAAATTCTAATGAGTTTGGCCTGATTCAAATCGAACAGAATATTCATTTAAGAAAATAAACCTAATATTACACTTAACTTTTCCCGCTTATGTATAAGATTGAATTAAGACTTAATAAGGGGCCTGAAATGTAGAGGATTAACACAAAAATGGTGATTTGGGGAGGTTATATATAAGTAAAATTATGAGAAGGGAATAGTCGATATTGTAGAGGAGATAAGAAGGGAAAGAAAAGTGAAAGGAGGGCAAGATAGTCTTTTGATGTAGAGACATGAAAAATGGGGAGGAAGAAAGTGGGTGTGGGCATAATGAAAAAAGTGTAGGAAATGGAGAGTGAGATCTATGTCTGCACATTGTTTCGGGTGCATTGTGGTCACCTTTTGATGGGTACAGTTGGCCTGGATTTGATGCTTTGGTCCCCCAAAACGTCCACTCTCTCTCTTCTTCCTTTCTCTCTCCTTACACCCTTCCCTTTAACGTGCGCGTTGGGTTTCTTTCATTGGAATCTCTTGTCCACTGGTTATGGGGTCCTAAGTCACTCGGTGTGGGTACCTTGGACCCACCTCCACATCCACCTCCACATTCTACCTCTAAATTCACCAATGCCACTCCCTCTATCGCCTCGCGTGCTTCTTATTCTTACTTTACATTCTAACAATACTACTTCTCAATTTTCTTTTAACTTTTTCTTAACAACATTAAATCATTACTTTATTTTTTAAAATTTCTACTCTATTATATTAGTTTTATTTTTATCTACAAAATTATTTTATTTTTGCAGAATTGAAATAAATAACTAAAAGAATTAAAAAAATTGTCATTTTTATTTTATCTTTCATATATTAATATGATCAATTTTACATTTTTAAAAAATAAAATAATAAATTTTTATCTAAATCATATATATCTTCTAAAAAATAATATAATTCAAAACGGGTATTTTTTCTATAAATTTTTAATAAAACTATGTATATATGATTTAAATCGAAGATCTTTAATTAAGCTAAATTAACCTTATCATTTAATTACGTATTTAGTTATCTATCAATAATTTTTTTAAATATTAAATGAAAATATTAATTTTTTTTTATATTTGTAAGATATTAAATTTTTTATTTTTTATTAATATTCATGTATAAAATAATAGAAAGGTTATTTAAAAATATTATAGGGAGATTAACATTATTTTAGAATAAAAAATGCATCACCAATCACTTTCTGAGTGATACTGATTGTTCTGTAAGTTTTCAAACCTAAATTTAAGCAATTAATGAAGAGTCTAACACTAAGATGTCTCTCACTCTCTGTTGTGGTAGTAACCATTGATTAGGTCGGCTAAATTACTTTTCATTCATATGAAAATAATACTACTAATTAAATCATGACCCATGTTGACTGATCTCAATTAGTGAAGATAAGTTGTCAATATTACGATGTACAAATCCACATCACCATGTTTACAGAAAACTAAATTACTACTGTATAAATAATTTTTTATACGTAAACAATTTTGCATCTCTTGTACTTTATAGAGTCAGCAAAAAAGCGATTATCATTATATGAGTACAAGGGGCATCTCCTGTACTTAAAGAATCATGCTATAACTTTTATATAAAAAATACATGTACAATTAACAATTTATGGACTTATTATCTTTTATTTTGTTGGTAATTGTACATTGTGTCTTATGATGAATCCGTATAACGAATGTACAACCTTAAATAAAGTAACTAAGATAAAAAAAAAAATGATATATTTTATAGAGCAGGTACCAAGGTTTAAGGGAGAATTGAAGTGGTTTGAAGAATAAGGATGGGAAGTAGGGAGGAGTAGAGGATCCCTTGGAGGAATACAAAATCTGTTTATTTACCCATATCACTGATTTGCTTTATCTTTCTTTTATTTATTCTTTTTCATTCGAAGCTGAGCTGCCTACCACATGGTTATGCACATCAAGGTTCCATGCCACCATCTCATGACTCTCACCCCTCACTCTGACACATTCACACTCTATTAACGGTTTATTGTCCTTCATTAAAAAAGAAACCCACAACAAAATTCTCTTCATCAGTATGAACGAGAGAAGAAATAACACGCATATCAAGTGGCTTTCTAGTCTTAATTCCTAAGCGTGGTCTTCTATTCAAGTCTTGAGATGTAAGTAGCCACATGCTGCCTTTTTGTCCCTTTCATTTGGAACTTTTAGTCCGTAACACAAATTTATTGTTCCCATTTCCCTTGTTCGTTACCATGTTATACTTTCTTAATTTATTTATCCCTTTTATAAATCCCAGCAAAAGAGAGAGAGACAGCATCTTTATTGCCTAATATACTTGTATGTTTATGTATTTATTTATCTGTAAATGGTTCATGCAAATGCCATGTTTCTCTCATACTTCTGTTCAAGTTAAGAATTGATAATAAATTTCACCACCAACAAGGAAAAAAAATTGGACACTAAACTAAAGTATGTAATCGTTTAGAATTACCATATATACTAATTAATTAATAATTGGAGAAAATATAAGTGGGATTTGGTCTTATAGATGCTTTGGGCATTGGGCTCTTAGGGATTCCCTCTATGTGGTTATCTATATGATCTTCTCACTCTCTGCACAAAAGGAATGTAACATTGGAATATATAAATATGTCTCTCTCTCTTTTTTCTTTTTTTTTTCTTTTCTTGAAACACTCAAGATTCATCCCCAATTCTGCTTTACCTCTATGTCCCCTTCTTGGATTTCGAATGTTCTTTTTATATTCCTCCCCATTATTCCAACTCCATTATATTTAATCATCCAAATTGGATTTTAGACCGAACCCATCACGTGAAACTACACAATTGAGTTTTGACATATATTATTATTAAGGAATTAATTAATTAATATAATCAATCACGTTCATGATATCACGCCAGCCAACCCTTTCCCTACTCATTCTCTCACTCGCTCTGTTTATGCACAACACTTGACACACACACACACACACACAGAGTCACAACAATTTGAAGCGCGAGTCAAGGCGTCACCCTCTCTCTGTCCGTTCAATCCTGGTTTCAACGATTTCATTGTAGAGAGGAAAAAAGAAAAAGAAAAAAGGAAAAATGTTGGGTAACTGTGAGAAAATGGTAGTGATCCCTCCAACAACGTCTAACAAATGGACACAGGTTCATGTCTCTCTCTTAATTATTAGACAAATACATGTCCACACCAATTTTGTTGCTTTCCTTTTGGAAGAGAATATCCGCACTGTGTTGTTATTTTACCCTAGAACGCCAACTTAAAACACTTTCTCTTTCCTCCTCCTCCTCCTCCTCTTCTTCTTCAACTCATTTTTCTCTCTCAGTTATCTTCTTTTTTTCTGTAGGCTGAGATAGATGATCACGACGTCTCGATGGGTTCCTCAGGGAGGGTTATGGAAAAACCGAGCCAAGATCTTGTGCAGCAGCAACAACAAGCTCTCAAGTGCCCTCGCTGTGACTCATCAAACACCAAGTTTTGCTACTACAACAACTACAGTTTGTCACAGCCAAGGCACTTTTGCAAAGCCTGCAAGCGATATTGGACAAGAGGTGGAACTCTGAGGAATGTTCCTGTTGGTGGCGGTTGCAGAAAAAACAAGCGTGTTAAGCGTCCAAACCTTGATGCTTCTTCTGCTAATTCTCCTCCTCCTCCTATTACTACTACTTCTTCTTCCACTCCTTGTGCTAATTCAAACCCTCCTTCACAACCCCACATGGATAATAATATTGCTTCTAGTTCTACCTCTAACCGTGTCATCAACCCTTTGTTTTATGGGTTACCCGGTAATGATGCCATCAACCTTCCTTTCTCAAGGTTTAATTTTCAGCCTCAGATGCATGGGCTTGGGTTAGGATTTTCATCCGGGGCTATGTCTGGTGATAGTGGGTTTAATTCAAATAACAACTCCTTTCTTTCTGCTTATAATTCCATCTTTGGTTCTTCTTCAACTTCCACTCCTGTTATGGCTTCCTTGTTGAGTTCTACTTTGCTTCAACAGAAATTTAACGGTGGGGGGATGAAGGGTGACAACGGTTTTCAGGGATTGGCATCTCTAGAGGAGCTGCAAATGGAAGGGAATAATGGTGAGCGTGGTGCAGGGATGGTGGCTTCAAAAGAAGTGAAACTTGAAGGACAAAACAGGTTGGAGTGGAATAATAATAATAATAATAATAGTGGTGGTGGTGGTTGCCAGAACCAGATGGAGCATGTGGGTTTGTCTGATCCTAATTCGCTTTATTGGAGTGCTTGGAGTGATCAACCTAATATTGGTCCTTCAGTCACTTCTCTGATCTAGAAAGAAAAGATGATGCATCGTTTTCAAATACCTCTCTCCCTCGTTTAATTAAGTTCATCTTTTGTTCCTTTTCTTTAGCTCTATTAGGCTTAATTAGTTCTCTTTGTTACTGCTACTTTTTTTTTTTTCCTTTTTGGGTCAAAGTGGGTTGGGTTTACTTGAATTGAAAAAGAAAAAAAAGAAAAAGAGATAGTTAAAAGGTAAAGATGAGAGGAGTTTGGGATCGGAGTGATCATGTCAGCTGCAAGTATATTACTCTTCAACCTGTTAGTTTTATGGGTCAAGGTTGAGATCATTGGTTATATTGCGCTGAGAGGAACCTCGGATCCTCTTCTCTCATCGTCTCAGTCACTACTGCGGCTGCGCCACCAAAGTCTCTGCACAGTGTTGGTTCCTTGCTGTGGACATCAAAAGGAGATCCTTTGGTGCAAGTTCTCCATAGTTGTTGAGTAAGTTGATCTTTCATTAATTTTGTAATGTATATACGATGCAATGGCATGTTTTTTTTTTTGTTTTTCTACTTTCTGATGTATTGTGATTAGTTAGATGAGGTGGGTATTTATTTACTTTGGTATATGCTAGCTACTGTCCTTGGTGAAAGGAACTAATTAATATTGGTTTCATTTTAATTTGTTAACTTTGTTCTCAACATTTGTTTGGGAATTTGGCAAGTGGAGAAATAGGGAATTATTATTGGGGGTATAATAATGGTGTTGGGGAGAGGGAGATTAATTACTTGGATTCGGCTGATTAATGTATGTGGGGTTTGGTTTGGGTCATATGTTCCACTCTGGTTCTTCTCTATTGGTAATTCAAGAAACTTTGGTCCATGCAAAGAATTTTATTTATTTGTTTTTGAAAAAATTATCTATCAACTTTAGAGGACAAAATTCACGTTCAAGATTACCAACTATCCTGAAATAGTGTGTAACTGTAAGTGGGCTATGAGGTCTGGCTAAAAACTGTAGCACACAATAGGAATTAAAGCAGGATTCGGACTCATATGTTATTGTCCTTTAGTGACAGGGGACATTTCGTCTATTTATCATTTCAGGTGTGGTGTAGAACCAATAGCTAGTGAAGTTTCAAACTAGGTTCATTATTATGCATTTCACACAAGAATTTCTCAACTTCCTCCCTCCCAAGAATTTGCTCTTCTGCTTTATTGGTCACTTGCCTCCAAGTTGGAAGAGTAATTCAAAATCTTCTTACAAGTTACAACATAGCTTTCACTAATTTTCTTAGTTATTAAATATTATTTTTATATTTTTAAGATTTTAAATATATTTACTTTATTTAATATTTTTTTAAAAATATGACAAATGATTTTTTTATGAAAAGAGAAATTATTTATTATATTAGAAAGATAAAATGTAATATTTAATATTTCTAAATGAATGTTTTAAAAATATTAGTTCATAGGACCCATATAATGTTGGAAAGAAATTATTTTAAAATTATTAAAAAATTTATTCGTTGTTATTTTAAGCAAAAAGATATGACATTATTACAAGTAAAAAATACTAAAAAATATTGGTTAACAATTATGGTTATAAATATTATATATATATATATATATAAGGTTGTTTTTATTTAAAAATAAGAATAATGAATCTGAACCGTATAATTATGTATAAATAATTAAGATTAATTTTTTAAATCATATATGATCATTTAAATATAATTTTCATTATATCTTAAACTAAAACATTCTTATTTAACCTTCTCTTGTTTAATTTAGTTAGATGAGATAATTTTAAATTTATTCATATAATTATTAAATAAGAATATGACTGAAAATAAAATTTTGACCGAGGTCTAAATTTTTAAAATGAGAATATTTTTTGAAATAAAGAAAAAAGTCCAAACAGCTGTCTATAGTTTTGAAATATAGGAAATTGTTAAGGGAGTAATTCTTTACTTGTGCAACTGCCTTAAGTTCCACGTGTTTTAACATTTTCAAACTTTCAATTAAGGATGAAAATTGGATTTAAATTCAGAGGGTATTGCAAAAAATTATCTGCAACAGATAAGAAAATTATTCATTAAATGGGTATAAGTTTGGATCTAAATAATTATTTAAAAACTAAATAAAATGAAGATATAAATACCTTAGTACTTAACTCACTTCATATCATGCTTTAAAACATTTTAAATTAAAATTATATTTATTAAAAGTATTCATATCATCCTAATTATATATAGTCAGAATTAAAAAAATCAAACTTATTTTAATGATAACTTTGCAATCTCTTAATGTTGTTATATTGAATTTGAATTTCTTTAAATTATTTTAGTTGTTATGAACATTTGATGTATGTTATGTTATATAATTTAAATTTAGTTAAATATTTTGTTAGATATATTTATATTTAAAATGTAAAATATATAGTAATTTTGTCTTTGATTCAGATGCTGGAATATGGGTAATTAAAAACTCATTGAATATGAAGATAAGGATTAAAGTTGAATATGGAGATAGGGATTATAGTTGCTACCCATATAAGTAAAAATGCAAATAGGATTTCAAAAAACAGGTATAAAAGCCGAAAAGCGGGTTCTATAATATCATCGCCACGGTTTCACTTTATTATAATATTTCTTCAACTTCATCTGTGTATTGTTCTTCCATTTTACTTTCCTTCATATCTATACATATCTATACGCACTACATTTCACATTCATATATTGTATTATCTAACTAATGTGATCTTGTCTCCTATGCCACTCACACAGCATTTTCACCACCTTACACAAATTTGAATTGCTTAACGCTAATGTGCATGAAGTATTTTCTGTTTTAGTGTACCAAACCAAACAATCAGCATTTCATCTAGAATCTTGCCTCTATTCAAATTCACCATCTTCACCCACTGAAAAAGTTTAATGTGTGTTTGCCTTGGCGTTGAAAGTTATTCTTTCAAGCCGCAACATATGGCATTTTCGCTTTGGCTTATTGGCTAAAACTGTACCAGAAGTAAACAAGTAAACGGTGCCCTAAAAAATTTATGTTTTTCAATTTTGGTAATTCTCAATTTAATTTATTTAGGACTAAAGTTAGGCAACAGCTTAAATGTTCAAAGTGTCAAAATCAGAATACCCGTAAATATTTTATATGTATGCATGTAATAGATATTTCCATACTTGTAAAATGGGTGAAGATGGATTTATACTATATGCCTTGTAAATATTCACATTTATAAAATATATTTAAAATATTATGATATCATTTTATTATAATATAAAATTTATTTTATAATAATATTTTTAATATGTTAACCTATAATAACATCATATAATGTTTATTAATATAATGTAATATTATAATATATTAATAGTATTTTTCATAAATTTTAAATTTTAAAATATTTATGGATATTCATAACCCACTATTTATATGGATAATCTACTAATTTTAAAGGATAATAATATTCAACCATTCTCATTCTCATCATTCCTAGTCTCATATATAGTTACAACAAAGTAATTAAGAACCATGAGTACAATCACAAATTCAAATTATTTGTCTCCTTTAATGTTTTTTTTTATATTACTGTAAAAATATTCAAAATGTTTTTCCTTTGTTCAGTAACATAATTATGTTTCTTAATTATTAATTTAATCAAATTTAATTTTTATTTAAAAATAGAAAAAAAATTACATTATGTCATATTCGAGCATTTATAATACGTACATGAACTTACTGTGAATTCAAGCCCTGCATGTAAACTAGCGATATAAAAACTAGACCTAATGGAAGATATATTCTGACCATACTCATAAATAATATGAGACATCCTAACATACTTCCTCACATCCAAATTAGTTCAAGAGAAGATAATTGTAATAAAAATTATTCTAAACATATTCCTTATTAATATAGGACACTTTAATGTATTTCCACATTCAAGATTGAACATTTGATATATGTAAAATTTTTAAGTAATATAGCATTGATATGGAATAAATTTTAATACTATATTAAAAATAAATCAATCCTGGCTCATTTCTAAAATTTAAAAGATGAGGGTTATACGAACCTTATAAAAAAAAAATACTGTGATCAATATTTGTAGGTAATATAAAACATCTTAATAGACTAATATCCTCAACATGGCTTCATTTAGGAGCATGAATAACTAATATTCTTGCATGAATTATGAAATTGATGTTTAACAACATATTTAAAATCTGTCATGTTGAAAACCTGGCCAACGAAAAACATAATCTAACGCCAGCTGTAACCCAGAAAATAGATAAATTCCCAAAATGTTTAGTTAAATAAAAAAATATAATTTTATATATGAAATAAGTTAAATTTTTCGGTGTTAAAATTTTGAATTAAAAAGATAAAAAAATAAAACTAAAATAATAATATATGCTTGTGTAAATCTTATCAAAGTAAAATAGTTATTTAATAAAATTTAAGTTAAATAAATCTGTTGATTTTGTAGTTTCATTAAATTTTGAAATAAGTCTTCTTAATTTTAAATATAAATTTATAATATAATTTTTAATTACACCGTTAAATTTCTGTTAACCATAAATTATCATTAAATCCTTGTACTTTTTCGACGATGGTCCCTTTACTGCGGCAATCAGATTATATGGAATAATTTAACAGAAATTCAAAGCATGTTTCATGGAATAATTTTGTGATCAAATTATATGAATTTAATTTTTTCTTTCCTTTATATGTAACTAAATTTTACTGTTAAAGGAAAGTACCATGTTAGTCTTTATACCTGGAGTGACCAGCTCATGCTCCTTCAAGGAACCTAAAATTAGTTACTACTTGTGGCGTTAGCTTGAACCAAAGGAGGTGTGGTATGGGTGGATCATGATTGGCTAAGAGCTGGGTTTAAATTTGGTAAGAGAAAATGAAGCGTTAAAATGATAAGAAAACCTGAACAGGAAATACAATAAATAAATAACCATAAATGACCATATGACTCCTTTTCCAATCATAGAGATAATTGACATTAACGATCGTCTAGCAACATACTTTGGGATATCAAATCCCCTAATAGAACCACACCATTAATGCATGACTAAAATGAAGGGTCACATCCTCCTAAGGAATAAATAAGGATAGTCATAATTTTCTATAATTTGAGGTTGGGATAGTACATATGTTTGCTAAAATTCACATATAAATTAGCTTAAAAATTAAAAATTTAGTTAAAAATAATAAAATTGAATTAAAATATTTGTTAAACTAACATGTTCAACTAAGTAATAAATGAAAAAAGTGAAATAAAGATATAATTAAGTAATGGAATAAAATTTGATAAATATGATATTATTTTTTTAAAAAATATATATATGTATATTAAAATTTAATTAAATAATTTTTAAAAAACAAAATAATTTTTAATTTTGGTATAAATAAATTATAAATAATTTTTTTAAAAGAAAGTAATTATTTTTATAATTCAATTTTTATCAAATGAATAAAATGAATAATATAATAATTACAATAAATATCATATATTAAACTAACAATTTTAAATATATTATTTTATAATGGTATAAAAATAAATATATTAAAATTAATAATATTATGGAATAATTAAATGATATTAAACTTATGAAAATATATTAAAGATAAAAATTAAAAATTATTTAAGTTAAGAGGTGAAATATCTTAGAAGACTTTTCAAGTAATAATTTTAACTTTTACTTAGCTAAAATACATTTTCAAATATGATTGTAAATTGGGTAATAATAAATATGGTGAGAAAACTAATATTTTGATCTATTTAATTTTAATATTAGAAAAAATTACTTAAATAATGTTGTTGTAAAACTAATTACACAACAAGAATAGAAACAATAACTATAAGATATTTATGGAAAATTTAACTCTTGAGAAAAACCTTAATCTCTTTATCTCT
This sequence comes from Canavalia gladiata, assembly GCA_037954105.1. NCBI lineage: Eukaryota > Viridiplantae > Streptophyta > Magnoliopsida > Fabales > Fabaceae > Canavalia > Canavalia gladiata. The sequence continues at coordinate 70,816,800 of CM075658.1, forward strand.
TGGATCTTTAGAAATCATATTAGTTGTGATTCTTTTTCCAAAGATGTCATACAATGTATCTCCTAAAGATGTCTCATCTCACAAGTCGTATTAATCGTGACTTCTCTACCAAAAGTGCAAAGATGCAAAGATGACTCCTATTATAGAGGGGTCACAGCTCATGTCACTTGTGTTTCACAATGCAAAATGTCATAAATAATGGAATATTTCATGAAAAAAAAAGAAAGAAGAAAGTATTGAAAAAATGAAAACTACAAAAGAAAGATGCAATAATCAAGATAGATAGATGCTTAGAACAACTGAAATATCATCGAGATCCTTTATATCAAAATGTTGTTCAACATTAAACTTGTTTAAGTCAAAAGTTTAACATTACTGTTAATAAGAAAAATATTAAAAACTTATAAAATATGAATAATGAACTAATTTCCACTAATGTTTATGTAAATGGATTGATCTAAAATATTTTTTTTAAAATAAAAAAAATATGTAATCAAAATTTAAATAATATCATTGTTAAGAGGTGTATTTTAATTTATAAATAATGGATTTTTTATTTTATTAATCATATATTATTTATCTTCTTCAATAAAATTATTAGGCTAAACCAAGTAGACATTTTTAATTAAATATTCATTTAAAAAGGTTGTTTTAGCTTTTATCCAGTGATTCTAACGGAATAACAACTTGAAATTCATCTTTAACAGAAGTGATAAAAAAAAAAAAGTCTTCTAATATGCAATCTGTAATCCGAATGAAAAAATTAGTTTAGATTGGTCTAAATTTTGATAATTTCTTAACTGGAACTGGACCAAACTATTCAAATCAAGAAAATTCAGATAAATTTATATTGATTCATTATATAAATATCAATATATGTAAAAAAATAAATTTATTAAAAATAAAAAATTCAAAATAAAATAAAAACATAAAATATATATTTTTTTTATTCAAATACAAAAATATTATACATCATATTATTAATTTAAAACTTTCAAATATTTGTGACTCGACGAAACATAAACTTAAGGATGATAATTGGATATGGACTTGGTGTGTATTTATGTATAAAAAAAATCCGCAATAGAAAGCGAGCGATTCCATAAACTAGCACATCACATGTACTATACGGGGATTTTTAAATTTATATAAAAGTTAAAAATAAAAAATTATAAATATTCTTATCGTTAATAATGAACAATATTATATTAAAAAAATAAGAGATAAAGTTTTTAAAATTAAGAAAGAAAAATATTAAAATAATAATACATAATTTTTATTGATATGATATATAAAATTTTTAAATTAAAAATTAAATTTAAATGAAAATTAATTAAATTTATAAAAAATGAGTTATTTAAAAATATGTTTTTAAAATTATTGTAGTGTATAATATTTAAAATTAAACTAAATTATCATTTAAAAGAAATAAATTTTAAATAAAAAATAAATATTTAATATAAAAAAGTTACGTATCTTAATTAAAATAATAACTCCTAAAAAGAAATGATAGTAAATAAAAAATTATATAATTTCAACCTAAAAAATTGTTAAATATAATTAATCGTTGCTAATACAAGAATTTTTATAGGTATCTTGGAGAGTGTGTAAACACTGAGCTTACAAGTTTACAAATTTAATTATTTCACAAGTTTCTTGTGTTAGATTTATTTAATTTTTTTTTTCTTGTTGTTACTAATATTCAACATCAACTTATTTATATTCTTTTTTAAAATTTATAACAATTTTAATTATTATATCTTATTTATAACAATTACTTATACACATCTAAAATTGGATTTTCTGTTCTCACTTGAACCCGATCGCATGCATATCCTAGAAATTGAATCCTAGACCTATATTAGAAGATAGAAGACTGTTGGGTGCTCAAGTACACCCAAATGCCTACCGAATAGATTTTCAAAAATAAATGTCTTAATATTAAAATTGTAGGAATATTTGGTTCTCGTCTTCTTCCGGAGAGAAAGCAATTTTCAATTGAATTGAATTTAAAAACAAAAGTTGTTCAACGTGATTTTGTCTTGGCCCGTGCCGACATACCCAAGTCCTACGTACAAATAAGTGAAGTATAAATGAATCAATGAAGTTTTTGAAACTAAAATACAATTATAATTTAAAAATTAAGGGTTGCAATTTAATTAAATCAATGAATATATATATATTAAATTATAAAATTGTTAAAACCTTAATGAGTATAATTTATTTTTCAATAAATATAATTATGCTTTATCATCTAAATGTACTTTCCTTGATTTAGAGCTATATTCAAGGTATTATGATTTACATGTCATTTTATTAGAAGAAAAAACAAAAGTATTAGTTGAACAATGGGTACATGGGAATGATCAATTGACTACTTCCAAACCTAATCCAGTCTTTTCAATGAAAATCCAGAGAAAAAATAAGACCCGTGTCTGCCTTCAGATAAGAAGCAATCTTTGACGATATATAATGCTTTAACAAGTTACTAATTTATACAAAATTCAAAAATGCAAAATCTTATTGGGGACCTGAAGTGAGACAATAGTTGGTGAGATAAGAAAAAAGAGTATGGTCAAATCAGTTTGTCAAAGAATTTTGCCCCAGCAGACAAACAGAGATTTGTCGAGCGGCATAGAACATGAAGTGAAGTGGAGTTCTAATTCTAACCTGATGGGCAAATATTTAATCCAAGAGTGATGGACCCCCAATGGGATTCGAACAGAAGACGCGGGATAAGAAGAAAAAAGAAAATATACAATTTAGAGCATGTTTGTTTTTGTAAAACCTTCATTTAACTGCATCATGAAACGCAACGGCCATCAATGAAAAAAGTAAAATGAGGGAAGAGAGAGATAAAAAATAAACTTGTAATTCTGTGTGTGTGCATCATGGAACGTAACGGGCAATCCATGCAAAAAGTAAAATGAAAGAGAGAGATAAAAAAGAAACTTGTAATTCTCTCGCTCTGTGTGTGTTGTTGTTCAATATTATATATATAAAAGGCTGAGAATAGAAACAATTTAGGTATTTTTAACAACCTAACTGTAACGGTATAACTAAATTTTAATTGCTGGCTGTTAACATCTTCTCCAAGTTGTATATGAAGATCAAGTATGTCAAATTTGAAATGAAGATTATTAAGGATCGAGGAGTTAAAGATTTAATGAATATATCAATAATTTAAAAAGTAGAAGATGAATAAGATCATTTTAAATTTTGTTATAGATGAAATGATAATCAATTGTAACATGGTTGATTTGTATATGGATGATAAAATTGGTGATGATGGGTAAAATAAATTTGTTAGTATAAAAAAGAAGAAAAAAAAATTTGATGATAAAGATATTTTAAAAAAAAAAAATAATTATTGAATCTTACAAGTGGTTTGAGTTAAGGCTATGTATTTTATTTAAAAAAAAAATAGACATTGTTGTTTATTTTTTATTTTTTAGGATATAAGAGGAGATCGTAGAAAAAAAAATTTAAAATGGATTTTTTAAGTTTCAATGCAGGTTCAAATAAAAAATCTTCAATTCATTGTTAGCAAAAAAAGAAGATAACTTGGTTAAGATATTGATATATTTAAGAACTTAAATAACAACTTAATAATGAGTATTGGTGAAATAATCTAGAAATTAATTAAGTTGATTAATAATAAAATGTATGCTTGCACAAGTGAAAAAATAGTATTTTATAATAGAAGTTTACATCGGTTGGTCATCAACCGATGTAAATAAAAATACGGTAATATTTTTGTAAATAAATGTGAACCTTTTATATTGGTCCTCAAAACAACCGTTGTAGAAATTACTTTTTACATCAGTTACAAAATAACCGCCGCAAAAAATAATTTCTACACCGGTTGTTTTGAGAACTGATGTAGAAAGTCAATTTTTTTTAAACAATTTTTTATATCATTTCTTAGGGAACCGATGTAAAAAGTTGGCGATGATATTTTTGTAAATAAAATGGCAAAGATTCTACATCGGTCATTCATTTAACTGATGTAATAAGTAGTTTCTACATCGGTTTTGAGAAACAACCGATGTAGAAAGTCTTCTCCTTTCCTTTTTCTTTTTTACCCTGGTCGTTTTCAACCTCATTTTCTAAATCCTAATTTCTCGTCTCGGTCTTTTCTCTCTATTTTCGTTTACGTCTTAACCATTGTCGTCATCGCTGTTGCTCTTCGTTGCACTCCATCATTACGTTCGTGGTCGTCATCGTCGTTGTGAACATTGTTTTCGCTCGAAGTTGTCGTCGCGCACTCTAAGGTATGAACAACCTTCGTCGTCTTTGTCGTTATTTATTTATCTCCTTTTGTTATTATAGTTGAAGTTTACATTCATTTTGGTTGTTTTTTATAATTTGCAAGCTTTTTATTTCACTAGCGACGTGCCTCCGCTCGGACACCACCTAACCACCGCTCTACCATTGTTGTGTTGATTGTGAGGTATTTATGTGAAAGTTTGCTTGTGTTAACTTGAACAAAGAAGTCTCTGCACCTTTGTTTTATTAGGTGATATGTATGTTATAGTATTGATTTCATTTTAAATATAGATAATATTTGAGTACATGAGCTTGGTTTTGAAACATTGGACAATCATCATGACTTAAGAATATAACCTAAGTTCAGCCTCTGTAGATAAATTGTTAAGGGAATATTTTTAATTCATAAAAAATCTATAACTAAGTTTTTTAAGGTAATAATAGATATGAGATAGGTTACTTGCAGTTGATTACGATTTATTGTTAATTACTAAAATGATAATTACCATGATTATATGTCTAAATTGCATGTTGATCTTTATAAGTTAAGTTGGTTTCTTTTCTTGAGTTCAAATATGAGCATACCCTTAGTTTTTCGTTCAATGTTAAATACAATGAGTATATTATTGAATAAATAAACAATTCATTGTATTCAATCTTAAGTTGTCCAAGTTGGATAATTTGGAACTAAAGTTTTTTATTCAGTGGTTAACAATTTCTTCTTAAATCCTTATTTTAAAACTTTTAAAATTACAACACATTTGATGTAATTTTAAGTTATTTCATTTGTAAATTCAAATTTTATAATAAATAATTATGTATTTAGTTTAAATATATAAATTCTGTGATTTTTGTATTGTGTGTCTGATCATTCTGTTTGTATATGTAGGTATTATGAATAAATAATATAGTAATATTCCTAAACAAAATGAATATTAAAAAAAACTCGACTTTCTACATCGGTTAAGACTATAACCGATGTAAAACATGATTTTCTACATTTGTTGTAGGTAGAACTGATGTAAAAAGTCTTATTTTCTATATCGCTTACTTCAACACCGCTCAAATAACCGATGTAAAAAGTTCATAACAACCGATGTAAAAAACTCATTTTCCATTAGTGTTGGTTTGGTATGAGTTAAGTAAAAAAGTTTACCAATCAGTTTTCTATAAGGTGAAGAATCAAAAACAAGATTTTTTTGGTTTACAATAACTTGAGATTATAATATACAAGAGTAGAACAAGGTTTGCCAACTAATGATTCCATGCCTTGAAACAAGTCTTAGAGTATATTTTCTTTGGTAGAGATAATATTTTTATGAAATCAAGTAATTTTAATACCAAAATAATATTTTAGTTGACCAAAATATTTTATAATGAATGTTACATCTAGGAGATTTTTAATAGGACAAATTCCTTCTAAATCATTTTCTGATAGGATGAGATCATCTACATAGATAAAAGTTACTAGAATCATTTAGTAAACAAGAAGTAATATGTCCTGTGGATACTAATGTTGAATAAGAAGTTAACTTAGTATTTCATTATCTACTAATTTATTTTAAGTTTATATAGATTTCTGCAACTTACAAATCATATTAGGATATGGTATAAAGAGATTAAAAGGAACTTGCATGTACATTTCTTTTATTAAATCTCCATGTAAGAATGTTGTGTTGATATCAAGTTGGTGTAGATGTCAATTGTGTATAGAAGCAAGGATAAAAAAAGTCTAACAATTTTCATTTTTATCACTAGGATGAAAATTTTCAAATAGTTTATGACATCCTTGTTTAACAAGACACTTTCACTCCATTAATGAATTAGGTGGGTAAATTTTTTTTTATTATTCTAAATTAATTTAATTATCCAAGATATTCCTTTCAAAACATCCAACAAGAATGGAACATATTTTTCATAATCATCTAAATACATGATACATGAATAAAAAAGACCAAGACATCATTGTATTTTGTAAGCAATTGCATTAATCCATCACAGAAAAGTGTTTACAACATACATAGTTGTGATCCTATCTGTTCACCAAAATATACAAGATAGGATCCAAAGGAAACCAGCCCACACAAACCATTTACGTATAAGATGCTTACAAGAAGATATACAATGTCACTAGTTTCAGAGCTATGCACAAAAGATGCCTAATATAAATATACTAAGGCATGTTATACTTATTCCCATAATGAGTTACTCCTCCTATGTAGGTGTCATTGCAAGGCCAAATCCTTGTGGGGGAGAGTCTTATGCATCTCTGAAAGTGTATTTGCATGTCCAGACGATCCTTCGCCCATTATTGATCACCATACATAGAAAAAATATAGCATATACAAATGGTAAACAGGGGTAAGCAAACATCCATAAATCTTATTCAGAATAGACATAAGAAAGTTCAAGAATAATCCATTCATATAGACACAAGTCAAAACATATACATACAGATCATTCCACACCATCTATAATGATAAGACACGTAAATGTTGTCCTTATGAAATATGCAATGCATGTATGCACATTCAGTTATGATTCCAATTGTTTGTTCTTATTCATGGTCATGCATGCTATGCATGGGATCCCATCAACACCAATATCTCAACATATTGTATTTACCATTTGTTTAGGAAAACGATCGGGAACTCACATTCTATACTATGGACATGAAACCCTTAGTTCCAAAAACATACCAACCATGATTTTTAATCAATCATTCAGAAATGGGTTCCAATTGATCATGACAATACTTATCCTGGTCTAAGTAAGTTGGGTTTGCATGTAAGTTTCTCAACTACAGGGAGCCATCCGATGTTATTGAGACCTCTCAACCTCCAACATACTCTCAAGGCCTCCATTCAGGTCGTAAAACTAGTATCCCACAATTTACCAACTTTTACTTCCATCTCAGTCACATATATCATGATTCATGATTCAATCACATTATTAATTTCTTATCATCAAGGTATTCAATTGTCTCTCCATTTCCTCACACCATCTAGCATTTACCTTGCCCTCAAGATGGTTAGCCTAAGTCTGATGTAACTTGTCTAGCCTTACTATTTGTCATGTGGAGTATCTTCTGTTAGTTCTTTTCACCTCATTAATCTCATGCATCATATAAGACACAACAATCACACTTACAAAATATATATATATATATATATATATATTTATTGATCAGTCCATGTTTCAACAAAAAACAACTTTTTTAACACTTATAGTATAGGTATCTTACAACACAGTACTTAACAATACATGGGTTTGTTGTACAAGTGGCTTAAGGTACAACAATTTTTGTAAAAATTCCCATAGGTTACATAGAAGAAATTTGTGAATGAAAATTCATCTGGGTATAATAAATATTGAGTACTCCCAATATAAATATTTTCAAGACGAAACTCAACCAATTTCACTTTTCAACTCATCTAAAACCAAATAAAGAAATCACAGCACAACATAGAAAAATTTTAATTTTTTAGTGGATACTGTCACTTGCATAAATTATTGAAAATTCCACAAAATGAATTCGCCAACTAAATTTCACATGGATACATAAAGCAGGGAATAATAATACTACACAAAATTTCAATAAAAAATCCAACGTTTCATCGAAAAACACTCTCAAAATTGAAAGAGAAGTTTATTCACACGATAACAAAATTCTATTTTCCTAATAAGAAATAACAGCTTACAAAAATTTCTATAAATTGTACAAAATGAATCTATGGACGAAATTTTACAACTATACATTAAACATATAGAAATACTAACACACAAAATTTTATGGTGAAACTCAAATGTTTCCTCGATCAAATACCTAAATACCAAACATGATAACATCTTTATAAGATAACAGGATCAAATACCTAAATACCAAACATGATAACATCTTTATAAGATAACAGGATGGTGATTTTTCAATAGTTTAAATTGAACAAATTTGAATGTGAAATTTCGTAGAAAAAAAACTAGAGGAGTAATAAAATATTCACATCAAATTTTGAGGTAAAACTTTAACGTTTCCCTATTCAAACATGTAGATCAAAATTACGCATCTAAACCTAAAATAATGGGTCTTTGGACTCTTTCCCTCCAATATGCAACTAAAAAAACTCCAAAATTTTTCACTTATATGTTACATTCAAGGCTAGAAAGGGATGTAAACACATATAAGGAAAATATTCAACCATCATAACTTTTGTAGAGAAAGATAATTTTCATAGAAATGGATATTTTTAAAGATAAATATTTTCCATTTTAAAGATTTATCAGAATGTAACATTTAATTTGTGTTTGATTTCAACAAAGACATATTTTCTATACTTAGGATCAAGCTTTTTTTTTTATTACACATAAGTATGGAAGCAAAGGCTAGGAAACTAAACACTTTAAATAGATGCATTACTTAGTTTGGAGCTAGATTATTTATTGATCAAATAAACAACATGAAGGGCAATATAATTACAATAAATTTTACTTAAAAATTTGAAAAAAATATTAAATATGTTTTGAGTGTATCCAATAATTAAGTGAGATTAATTGAATGCTTGATCTATCTTTGATATTGCCTAGAACATAAAGATTTATTGAATAATCATTAACAAACTTGGAATCTATGCAAGGATAAACTTATTTATTTTAAAATTTAAAAATTTTAAAAATATTTTCTTTCTTAACAATTGAAAAAAATAAAAAAAAATTCTTTCAAAGTAAATTTAATATAATTAAAATTATCTTCATTTCTATGAAATAAAAGAATTTCAAAAATTATTTCTTTCCAATTTTTTAAATAATATCTTTATATTTCTAAAAATTTAAAAATTTCATATAAAACTTAAAGTTCATTTTTTTAACATTAAAAAATATTTATAAATCTTAAAACTAATTTCTCTCCAAATTTTAAAATTATAAAATACACATCTCTTTTCCTTTTCAAAAGTTAAATAATCTTTAATATTATTTTTTTCATTCGATGGTGAAACCAAAAAGTTGAATAGTTGATCAATCATTGGTGTTATCCGTATCAAACGAATTTATTAAATAGTTATTTGTTATTTTTTTTTTATTCACTCTTTAAGTATGCATGTATTTTTTAAAATTAAAATTTCAAAAAATATTTCAAAGTATTTTGTTTTAAAAATTTTAAAAATTCAATAACTATTATTCTAAATTTAAATTTAATATTTTAAAAATTTTCTAAATATTTTAAAATAATTTTTTTCAAATTTTGAAAATAAAACTTTTCTAAAAATTCAAAAAATATTTCATATCAAATAAAGTCAATTTTTTCAAAAATTTCAAAAAAAATTCTTCATTGCTCTTTAATTTTTTTTGTCAATGCATTAATTAATTGATGTTAATTAAATGGTTAATTCATTTTTAATATTATTTAATTTATAATAGTTTATTAAGTAATTATATACTAATTTAAATTTTATGTAATATAATCGTTTTTCAAAAATAAAAAAATATCTTTCCTCTCCAAAAGTTAAATTATAAATTTTATAAATACTTTTAAATATTATTAATTCAACATAATGATCAAACAAAATTAATTAAGCAATAAATTTATCTTTAATATTTCTTGGATTATAACGAATCAATGAATAGTTATTTGGTAAGTTAAATTTTGTGTAAGAGTAAATTTATTTTTTTAAAATTAATATAAAAAATTAAAATTTTTTTTTCTTCAAAGATTCTAAAATTAAAAAATAATAATTTTTCTCCAAATTTTAAAATAAAGTATCCTCAAAAAATAATATTAAAAATAATAAATAAATAAATAATTTTTAAAATTAAAATTATCTTTTCAAAAATAAAAATATTATCAAATCATTACTTCAAACTTAAATTTTTTAAAAACATTAAAAATTTCAAAACCCTTTGTCAAAAGTTAAAAATATATTAAATATTTTTTTTCATGTATTTATAATAAAAAATTAAACTTCTTACGAATAATTTTTTTCAATAATTTCGATTAAATAATAAAATATAAAAAATTAAATAAAATAAATATTTTTAAAGTTATCAATAATGTTACATAATTAATTAAAAAATAATCATTTTCTTAACGAATTTTGTAAAATTCTATTCATTCCTTATGCATAAACATTCTTTAAGTTATTTTTATTTTGATAAGATCTAATTTTTAAATTTTTTTAATTTATTTTTATAAATTTCGATAACAACTCTTTTATTTTATTTTATTTTCCCTTCATTATTTCATGATAATTTTGATTAAGACAATTCTTCTAAAATATTTTTTCAACTTTTTTTTTTATTTTTTCTTCTATTATTTATTTTTATTTTAAAATATATTCAATTATTTTAGACGGATAATTACAATTTTCTTTTTTAACGTGTTTTTGTAAGTTATTTTTAATTTAATTGATTAGTTTAATGTTTTTGTTTAATTAAATCTGGATTATTTAGTAAAGAAACCTATTTTAATAATTCGTAATATTTGGTAACCTTTTAAAGAATTAAAAGTTACTAATTATTTTATTATCTTCTTATAATTTCTTTTTCTATATCACATATATATGTAATAATTAATTTTTATATTTTTTAATTTCAAAAATTTAAAATTTTAAGCATAAAGTTTTTTTGTATTTTTTATGATTGGAGTATTTAATCTAAACCAACTTGTTATTGATCGGTCACGAATATAAAATTAACTACATTGAAACTATTACATGTTAATTAGTTCAAGTAGTTATTTTTTTCATAAACCAATCTAGGAAACTCGTATTTAGAAACTATATTACAACAGTTAACCACATGTAATTATGTTTCAAAAAATAAATGAAACTATAAAATAATAACTATAACTTATATATATATATATATCTAATAATATTAATACTTATTTAATATTTTTATTTTTTTCCAATTTTTTATAAAACTAATCTTTTTTCTTTTCTCATTCTGTCCTTCTTCAATTATAACTACTTCAAACATTTTTTATAAAGTAAAAGCCTTAAAATCCTCCATCTGTAAAAAAAAAAATTGTATTTTTAAAAACACATTTTTATTTTTTTATAAAAAAACCATGTTGATAAAATGGATGATATAATTAAAAATATTATTGCAAAAGTAATATACCAAAAATATCAGTCACCCTCGTATGCACAACTAATACAGAACCATCTTTTTCATCAACTTTCTAAACGAAGATTTCACCTCTTTTTATCATGGCTTTAGCATTATCCACGTCAATCAGCCATTCCACTTTCCTGTTTAGACCTCAGGTTAACACCGTCCAACAGATAATACAAAACTAGTTAGTTTGGCAATGTGAGAAAGGCGAGGATGGTATATAACAAACAAAAAACTTACGACTTCATCTTATTATAACTGTGTACATATAATCAAAATCTCTAACTGTCAATGACAGAAGAAACAAGATGGCGATGGTAGCTAATGCTCCGTTTACATTGAATACCCATATAATAAAATCCTCTTCCATACAATGTTAACACCTTCAATATGATATAATTAAATACATATCCTGCTACTTTATTATGATACTTGAAAGAAATCAAACATACAGAACTGGTGACAAGACAAATTAATTGCTCTCTGTATTTTAAGGGTGCAATTGCATTAGGAAGCTCAATAGGATTATTGAGGAGGCCCATAACGAAGTAGATCTTGCCAATCATTTGGATTAAAAGAAGAAGAACCACCACCGATATTGTTCTGACCAGAGTTACCATTAACGGAAGTAGCATTGATAGTACTCCACAAAGAGGCACCAGAACTGGCCCTATCGTTTGTAGCATTATTAATCAAGCTTTGTGGCCAATGATTAGAGCGAGAACTAGAAGCAGTGCTATTGTTACCCATGCTTGATGGAATACCCTGTTCTGCAGAATACACAGAATTTACCCTATCTCTGTTTCCCATCTCATAGAACCTTGGGGGAAATGAAGCAGCATTAAATCCAGATAGAAGAGGCGAATTAGAAGAATCCGTAACAGTTTTCAAAGACTCATGTTTCAAAAGCTGCGATGGATTTGGTGAAAGAAGTTGATAATAGGGGGTGGTTGAGTGAACCACAGTGGATTGAGAAGAGCTTGTGAAATTTGACTGAGGTTGTTGCGGATGTGAATTATTGGAAGATAAAGAAGAACAAGTTCTGGCACGCTTCGTCTTACGGGAACTACCACCAACGGGAATGTTCCGGAAGGTTCCACCTTGTGTCCAGTACCTTTTACACGCTTTGCAGAAGTGCCGAGGCTGTGACAGACTATAGTTGTTGAAATAGCAGAACTTGGTATTCAGTGAATCGCAGCGTGGACATCTATGATGCTGCTGCGGTTGTTGCGCTGCAAGTTGTGATCTTCTTTTCTCCCCTCTCCCTTCTCCTTCTTGTTCCATCTTTCTCTCTCTGATCTCTGATGTACTGTGCTGTGTGTTTTTCTTCTGGATGGGGTTAATTTGCTTGGTATTTATATATATATTAAGAAATGGTCGGTGGTTTGGATACGAATTAAAAGTGTGTGTGTGTTTCAGATTTCACGTGTCTGTGTAATGTTGTTGAGATTCTTCTACAGTGATTAAAACCACGGAGATCATTACTTTGTGCATGTTTACTAATACTTATCCACAATAACCCCAAAAAGCAAAACATCATATCTAGCATATGTAAAACTATGTGTTTGAATTAATTATCTAGTATTTAATTAAATCTGTGTGGATCTCTCAATCTACCCTCAATAAATGTCAGGGGACTCAGGTATTTAGTATAGCGAATGAAAAATATGAGAAATAGATACTTGCTGTTTCTGCTTCTATAAATTTGGGTGATGGGGGATTGATGGGAGACGTGTGTACAAAGTCCAAAAATGAACGGTCTCAATCTGGGGTCGAAGATAGAGAGAGTTTAAATGGGAAATTGGATTATGTGTTTGGTGAGAGAGATGTGATAAAAAGAAAAAGAAAATGAATGGGGTGAACTCTGGACTGTGGAGTCCCTTTTTCACCTACCCAGGGACATAAAAATGGAATGGAAATAATGCATAGAAAAAGTGCTGAGGTTTTTAAGATTCAGATGAAGGAAGCCTTGTTAAAGAAAAAGGGAACACACATCACCTGAAATTTAATTCACTGAGTTGATCATTCTCTATCAGTTCTGATTCAATACGAATCAGGGAGAGAAAATATCTATTGGAAAATGGAAATGTTTTGTGTTACATATGCATGTAACACATCTGAATCCACTCTACCAATGATCATGTGATCCGGGTTTACAATAAAGTTACAATCGTTAAAGATTATAAATATTGATTTTTATACTAATTAAGGAAAAATGTTATTGCATGTTTAAAAATAGATAAAATTAGATAAAAAGAAGAGAGAAGAAAAAAAGAAGAATATACTATTATATATAATATAATAGAAAGAAAGATATGAAAAAATAGAATTAAAAACAAAAGTAATATTGATCAACTAAGCACTGTTATATAGAAAAGGTCTCGAGCATACTGTTTGCCAACTAAACAATGTTACATAGGAAAGCTCTCGAGTCAGCAATACATGCAAGCCAACAAGAATTGCTTAATTACCAATCTTCCTTTCTCTCTTCTTTCATGAATTGTTGTTTAATGGTTTCTTTCCTTTGTCCTATCATTCCACGTGTTTCTTTGCTTGTTTTGCTTGTTCGTCAGAAAAAATTAACAAAGTTGTTTTAATTTTTAATGTAAGATTATATTAAAATAATGTTAGTCCTACCCTTAACATTATTTTTCGATTTAAGCTCACCATAAATTTTTTTAATATATTAAGCCCTGTCATGTATTAAACTTATATAGAGGTGTTAGTTCTTGTCTACAGGATCCAAAAAGGTGTATCATGGGCAAAGATTGAAATAGAGATCAAAGTTAAGTAAAATTTTATTTCGTACAGGACATCCTTGCAAACACTTTTCAAAATTTATTGGTCAAAATAAAGTTATTTAATAAAAAAATTATCGATTCAAAATATATTCAAAAAGTATTTCTGAATTGTTTATTTTTAAACTTTTAATTTATTTTTTATTTTTATTCATATTATCTTGTTAAAATTCTTCCATTATTTTTCTTGGTGCGAATCATTAAGAATAGTCCATTTTAGCTCATTCTCTTTCGCTTGTCAAATATTATTTCTTTATAATATATTTCTATTATTTTATTTATTAAATCATTTAAAAATAAGAATAAAGTTTAAAATTATTGCCTAAATATAAAAATAAAATATTATAAATTAAATTAAATAAAATAATTTTTTTATTATCAATATTTATCATATTAAATAGCAATAAATTAAAAATATAAGAATCATAAATTTGAAAAATAAATAATGAAAAATTATTAAAATGAGAATTTAATAAAATATATTAATATTGTAAACAAATTATATTATCATGCAATTAGAAATTACTATATTATTAAATATCATTCATTTTTATAATAATTATTTTAAAAATTGTATCTATGATAATTTTTAATTGATTAGTATGAACATTCAATTTTATCCAAAGTTAATTTTCCCTGTTTAGAATTTGTATTTTTATAAGGTTAAAAAGTAAAAATGACAATAATATACATATTTTAGCTCTTTATCCATAAATGAATGACAGGACCTGATCCTTAGATTAGTCTAAATATTTTTAATTACTTGATGAATTAAAAATATCCAACAAAAAATTTTGAGCTTCTAATTATCTAATGTATTTTTTAAGGGATTAAAAAGAAAAAATGGAAAATAACAACAAAATTAATGTATTAGTTTTAATTTTTTATATTGTTACTAAGAATTAAACAAAATAAAAATATTGTTTTTTTAGTTTAATCCTTTAATAAATTAGTTTCCTTATTTTTTTGTTTATGATTTAGTTAAAAAATCCAAAAATTCTAATGTTAATTTAAATTAAAACTATAAAGTTAAATAAATAAAATAAACCATAAAAAAATTTCAATCTTTTTCTCCTTTCTCTCACGGTAACAATATCATTTTCTCCCTCTAATTCGATACTTTTTCTGACTTCTAGCTTTTGTATTTAACAGTGTCATGTTACTCTTCTTCTTGACTTTTAGCTTTTGTATTTAGCAAGGTCATATTCTCCCTCTAATTTGATAATTTTTTATGACTTAGCTTTTGTATTTTCTCTCACTTCTTCACAATGTCATATTACTATTCATACATTTGTTAAAAAAAATATTCTTTCTCAATTCTATTCACAATATTATTTCTTCTCTATTCCAACCAAATAAAAAAATCATCTAAATACAAAAAAAAAAAGAAGTAAACTCACTCTCTTCACAACATCTTTCATTTGGGATTGAGCATTCTTTTTTTTTTAGAATTCAACATAACAACCTCATACTTTGCTCATACTTTGCTCTTCAATTTCAACTCTATTGTATTGCATATAATTGCATATCACTCACAACATCCATTTTCTCCCTTTTTCATTTAGAATTTCATTGTACTTGTATTTACACACTAGGTATCATACAGCATGTTTGCATCTCTTTTCCTTTACATTTTTTTAGACATCATGCCCATTTCCTTTAAATTTCTATGTAAGGCTAGTCCCTATTGGGTACCTTTTAATTTTATATTAAAATCTAATATATGTTTCTCATCTTTTATTTTTCTATCAAAACCTTAGTAATTATTTTTCATTTCTATTTTTCTATAAACATTTGATATCCACTTCACATCCTTTATATTTTCTTTTTTTTTATTTTTTTATTAGTTTAATATTTATTAGGCACATTTAAATTTTTTTATTAAATCTCAATACTTAGTAAACAACTTTTACTATTAATGACATTCCTATAAAGTTACTTTTACTTATGTTGTCAAAGCTCAGTACATGTTTGATGTTATTTACTTTTTTTCATCAGTCTATTAAGATATTTTTGTTGGTAAATGGTCATATTGTAAATAATACTTATTCTATTTTTTATTTTTATTTTTAATTTTAGATAATATTGTAAAATAATTATATATTAAAAACTAATAAAATTGGTTGTAAAATTAAAAAATTCAATTACTAATTAATTTTGCGATCAATTTTATAACCGTTTGTAGATGGTTATAAAGATTTTAATAGTAAATTGGTTTAGCAACCAAATTATATAGTCAGTCGTAAAATTTCATAAATTAATGACTGAATATTTGAGAGCTAAATTTGATCACAAAATTTGATTGCTATTAGCTTTAAACGGTGACTAGATTTATGATTGAATTGACGGCCACTAAATTCGATCGCTTATGCATATAGATTATGACCAATTTTACAATCGATATGGTGGTGGTAAATTTGGTTACTAAATTTAGTTGTTGTAACCTTTAAACGGTGACTAAGTTTGAGATTGAATATTCAGAGTCAAAAGTCGGTCACTAAATTATTTTATAGGTTCAATTTTTTTATTCACATAAATTTAACAAAATAAACCTATTTATATTAAATCTATACCGATAATTATTAAAAAGTTATAAATGATAAAATTACAAATCAATAAACAAACAAATTGATATAAATAACATAAAGTCTCCACATATTGAAGATTATATAACTATCAGTTTATTAAAAATAATAAAAATATAGATAAAAATTTCAACATAAAAGAAAAAATTAGATAAAATCTAAAAAAATATACATAAAGTAAATGAATTATCAGTTTTAGAAGATTTACTATCATCATCGTGATCGACAACAACATCATTAAAAGAGTTCATTATCAATAAAATTACTAATTTTAAAGTTAGGTGACAATCTTAATTGCACAATTTGCTGAAAATATTATTTTAGTATAGGCTAGCTTGATGGATTTTTTATCTAGTTTTAATTTTATCTCCTCCTCTTTAATAAAGTTAATGATGATATATTGATAATTAATTCTAATATTAATATTAAATTGAGTATATTTAACGAGTAAAGAAACAAACTCGTCATATTTCGTAGTCTAACAACATCCAAAAAATATTATTATGAGAGGTCGTTAAGTAAAATCATGTGAATCAATGTGAAGTGATTTAGCTTGATGACAAACAAATTTCTCTGTCTTTATTTTTTTTAGTCCTTTCTATAATATTAAATGTTGATGGATTTCGTTCAATTTTTTTACTTTGTATATATAATATTGAATTAAATTTTTAAATAATTAAAATTAATAAAAATAATTTAAATATTTATTTTTAAATTACCATTCTATTACGATGCATAATAATAAAAATAAAAATAGAATCACCATAGAAGCTTCACTATCACATTTTTTTTACATGTATATCAATGTAGGTAATTGATCATATTTAAATCACATATCATTAATTATGAATTGAAAAATTAAAAAAATAAAAAGTTAAAAAATCTAAAAAAGTTTCTCAATACCAATAGATTTAGCATAGAAATTAAATCTAAATATTTAATACAGAGGTTAGTAAAATTACAAATTAAAATTAATCAAACATATTTATAATATTTAATCAAAATTTAAAAAAATATATTTAAAATCTTAAATAGATAATAAAAATTTTAAATTAATCACTTAACCTGAAAAATGTGAAACTAAAAAAAACACTATTTAAAAAATGAAAACTATAAATTTTAAAAAGTACACATGCAAAATATTTTTCTTTTTTTTAGAGTTTAACATATTCTAAATATTAAATTGAAGTCAAGTGATCGTCATATAGCTTACATGTTATACACTTGCTATATATATATATATATATATATATATATATATATATATATATATATATATATATATATGATAATTTTTATATTAAATTATATTTATTTAAATTAATTTATATATTTATCTTCATAATTATAAAAATAATAATAAATACTAATATTAATTTATTTATTTCAAATATTATTAAATCAAATGATTAAGATCTTTAGTGAAAAATAAAAAAGAACAAAAACAATATCTTATATAAAGGATGTGTATACTAGGATGGATTAATTTAGCAGACTCTACGCGTACCTATTTAAGTACTATTTAAGAAAAGGTTGATTTAGCAAATTTATAGACTTAATTTATATTATTAATCATAATAATTAAATAAGCTTAAAGAAAGATGGAAAGCCACTTTAAATATAGACAAAGATTATGGAAAAATTACTTGTATGAAAATAATAAATAGTCAATAGAAATTTTAATAAAAATTTAATATTTTTTATTTTTAATAAGTGTTCTTAGGATTTGTTAGCAAGATCCTTAAATTTATTATTTTAAATATTAAAATCAATTTTAAAAGTTAAAATTAATAAAATTTTTAGTTTTATTATAATTAACTACTTTTTTGAAAGCTTAATATCATTTTAGTTAATTCTCATAAATTTTTTAACTTCAACATTAAAAAACTTCATATATTGACACTGGTTGCTTTCACTCCTTGTTATATAATCTAAAATCTAAAGATTACCTCTCTACAGTTTCAACCATTTTCATTCCCATCACGTGATTAGTAAAATTTTAAAAGTAGTGGCTGATAAATTATGACCATTTATTTTAGGATTAACCCCAAATAATAAAAAGTTAAAAATAAGTTGTATAGTATGTACAGTATATTATAAATGTTTGAAATTCTCTCTTTACCGATTATTGTTATGGAGATTTTACCTTATCTTATTCCTTGACTTGGCTTTGTCAATGAGAATGAATAAATAAACAAATTTTCCTTTCTCGTACAAGTTAATAATCACATTGAACTCGGTCTGTGATAAAATTATAAAATTTATATTTTATATGATATATTTTTTATTATATTATTTATTAAATAACATATTTATTTTATGTCTGGTATTTGTACTATTGGGTTAGTCCATCAAAACTAATTGTCAAACTCTAAAATTATACTTCATAGCATAATCTTGATGTTGTTTTAACATTCCACAAGTCAAAAATTGACACAAGGAATCCTCTATAAGGATATTTCCAACGTCAACAATGTATATTTAGTTAGCTAATTGGATGATTTAATGTCACATATTTAAAATTATAAAAAAATAATAATATTATCATTAAGTAGAAATAAAAGTATAAATTAAATATTACTCATATAGTTAAGATTGAATATGTTATTAAGTTATTTTAAAAATCAACAAAAACATAATATTTTTTTAGCAAATCAAACTTTTGGTTGATTCATCAAAAATATATTTTGCTTATGATAATATTTATTAACTAACAACATTGTTTCTCTAAGGATCCTATGACCATAAGTCAACTTTTCTATAATATCAAACTAATTGATGAGATATCATTGAGCTACTTAGAACCAGTGGCATGTCTAGGGAGCAAGACAGTCTAATGTTACAGAGTTAAACAGTTTACTGTTACAAAGTCGAGTCTTCAAAAATTTAATATCTCTTCAATATAAGGAGACACTCAAATTTTGTCCATTTAATTTTTTTCTCTAAAGCTACATCTTTCAATCTCAATTTAAGCCTTTAAACCTACAAGTAATCAATTTTTTTCTGCTAAATATTTTAATAATATATTTTGAGGAAAAACACATAAATAGTAGTAATACATAAGAACCAATTTTCAAATATACTTTTTTACAATTCAGGGATGCATTTTCAATCTTTTCTTGAGCAAAACTTCACTCCAATGGAGTTGTAATGAAAAGCATATTCTCTTGGGTTCATAACAAGATTAGAATATTTTATCATGGCATCAAATTGATGCTTTTTTTAATTTATGTAATCACTTAGTTTGATTTTAAAATAATTTAGATGACAAAGAAAAACATGTATTATTGATTTTAGAGGAAGGACAATTGGATTATCAATTTCTAGTGTGCTACCTTAAGTAGATTTTAAAGTGAACAAAAAGATCATTGAGGTAAAACTAGTGTACTAACTTATGTTTTGACTATAAGCTACCGCAGATGGCATAATATAAAAACATACAGGCTTCTTAAGGAAAGTTATACCTGATAAGACATTTTCACTGGTTTTATTAGTTTTAGAAGTTAGATTTGGAATCCCTTTTACTTTCTTCTTATGGCTAGTTTTTGTTTTTGTCCAATGTTTAAATTTGGTGTAAATTATGTTTGATATATATGTATATTATTGATATAAGATAAAGCTTAAAACAAATTTTATGGATAATTTTTTGTATCTTTATTATTAAATTATTTAATCATATAATGTGTATCCCTTGTCATCATAATATCGATTTAACAATAATGTGATGTTAACAAATTATTTTATGGTTTTTACTGTAATTAAACATGATAAAAGCAACATCTAAAACAAAGTAACTAGGTGCATACCAGAGAATAAGAAGTTAATATACAAAAGAAATTTTTTTATATAACTTACAACAATTTTATCACAAAATCAAGATATTATATTATACTTTCTACAATAGTGAATGATTTTTAGAAGAATATCAAATCATATATATAAACTCAAATAACAATGCTTATTACTACGCTCCTCTAATAATTTATTTAAGCAAACCATCAATCACTGTTAATGAAATTCTAAAACTTTATTATCTAACTACAACCAATTAGCAAATATAAATTAAGCACAAGAGAAGGTATTTAACAAATAAATTTGGGTATTTACCTGGTATATTCAAGGTGTAGAATGAATTTCTCAGCCATCACATTTTCATAATAACAACTTTTACTTAATCATAAGGTAATAGGTTATGGGTAATGATAATGTGAACGAGAGAAGAAGAGGATGTCATGATAATCATAAGGTAATAGGTTATGGGTAATGATAATGTGAACGAGAGAAGAAGAGGATGTCATGAAAGTTTAAGAGAGCAAAGAAGATTAGGGTTTAGAAGAGAAAAAAATGAAATGAAAAGGGACCTATGATTTTTTAAAATTTTTAATCTAGTAGCCATTGAATTTGCAATTGAAAGATATTTAAACTTTTTGCTACGCAACTATTTGATCTTAATTTCAGTCGATAGAAGTTATAGATTTTAAGTTTTTTTCAAAAGAAAGATTGGTTACAAATTCAGACACAATTTGAGACTGATTTAATGTAATGGTTAAATTGTTATTTTCTTGCAGGTTCTGAGTGCACGGTTCCTTACGTGTTGTTGTGTTAACCTTGATGAGCAATACCGAAATCATATTGCACCAAAGGTTTACTGGAATTTTGCTTTCAAGGCAGTGGTTTTTCAATGGTGTAGCGTCTACATTTTTCTAACAATTTGAAAACAAAATCTTTATGGCGTTACTATACAACAAGAACGCGTTGTCTAACATCTCTTGTCTTGAACCTTTGGACAGGACCAACTACAAACGGTGGTCACAAAAATTGCTCATCTTCTTTGAGCAACTTGAGATTGATCTTATGTTATTCATAAATCCTCCATAAATGCCAATTAAGGATGAAGCCCATGATGATATTATAGAAAAAGCTGTGAAGGATCAAGAAATCCATGAAAAAACATAATAAATTGCTACGTGGTCACTTTCTTAGTCATGCCTAACAGCAATCTCTTTGATTTATTTATGTCAAACAAGTCAGCAAAGTCCATTTAGAAAATCTTAGAAGTATGATGTTGATAACGTTGGAAAAAGGAAAAATATGATCGGAAAGTGAATGCAATTTCAAATGATAGATGATAAACCAATCCTAGAATAAGTTCACCTATGCGAGAACTTGGTTGCTAGCATACTAAATAAAGGAATGAAGATGTGTGAAATTCTACAATTCAATGTTCTACTAGAAAAATTCCTTTCTTCATGGAGCGATTTCAAAAATTTTCTCAAGTATAAGAAAAAAGACTTCAGCTTACTACATGAGAACTAAAGAAGCAAACCACATTAAACATAAATATTAAGATGACTCTCAAAACTTTTCAAATGCTAATTTAGTTAAGTCTGGTGGTGGTTCTTATAGAAACAGGTAAAAAGGCATTACCATGCTTTGTTTCTGGCAAGACTGGACATAAAGTCTATCAATGTAATCTCCATAAAGATGCACAAAACATTAAAAACACAATGGACAAAAATCTAAACCACAAGCTAACATGACTAAAGGTGAAGAAATCATTACTACAGTGATGGTGGAAGCAAATTTCGTAAACAACACAACTGAATAGATCCTTGACATAGGAGTAACTAGACACATCTATGCAACCAAGGAGATCTTTGAGGAAATTGAAGAAGTCACTAATGGAGACATAGTATACATGGGAAACTCTACAATTGCTGGAGTATACAGTAAAGGAAAAGTTATACTGAAATTAACTTCTGGAAAAACATTAGCTTTGACCAATATGTTGTATGTTCCTTTAATGCGTAAAAACTTGGTCTCTAAGGCAGTACTCAATAGAATAGATCTAAAAATTATGCTAGAAACAAACAAAATAGTCATTATCAAAAATGAGAAATATGTGGGAAAAGGTTATTTAAAAGGAGGTCTATTTGTTTTAAACATAATTGAGAAAACAAATAATGCTTCCACTTCTTCTGTTCATATCGTGAAGTCTATTGAGAAAACAAATAATGCTTCCACTTCTTCTGTTCATATCGTGAAGTCTATTGATATTTGACATGGTAGACTAGGATATCTTACTTTATCTTCAAGGAAAAAACTTAAACACATGAACTTGTTACCACTAGTTGATGAAAAGAACAACTCAGAATGTCTTATATGTGTGGAAGCTAAGTGTGCTAAAAAAAACCTTTGGAATTAGTGAATAGTAGACAAACTGGACTTTTAGAATGAGTGCATTCACACTTGACAGACTTTAAAAGTACAATTAGTAGAGGAGAAAAAAATTATTATATCACTTTAGTAGATGATTATTCCAGGTACACTAAGGTTTCTCTCCTAAAATCGAAAGATGAAACTAAAATGACCTTTTCAAAATATAAGGTTGAGGTAAAAAACCAGTTAAACCGTAAAATAAAAAGATTTAGATCAGATAGATGTAGTGAGTACAATACAACACGCCTTAAGGAATTTTGTGAGAAAAGTAGAATTGTACATAAGTTTATTGCATCTTATTCTCCTCAACAAAATGGTATAGCTCATAAAAAATAGAACATTGAAAGATATGATGAATGCCATGTTGCTTAGTTCTGGTATGCCAGATTACATATGGAGGAAAGCTATCTTGATTACATGTTATATTTTAAACAAAGTATCTCATAAACATCTAGAAAAAACATCTTATGAAGTATGGAAGGGTTATTCACCAAACTTACAACTTTTAAAAATATGAAGATGTTTGGCTAAAGTTGGAACACCGAATTTTAAAAGAACAAGTATTAGTACTAAGATTATTGATACTATTTTTATTGATTATGCTCATCATAGTGCTGCCTATAGATTTATGTGCTTGAATAATAATACAATTATTAAATCTAGAAATGCTATCTTTTTTTTTAAAAAAAATGTATCTCCCTATAAGAAAAATATAATTGCATTTATGGACACTTCTTCACCTATATCTAAGGATAATTTTGTTATTTATGTGCCTATATTTAAAAATATTTATAGTTCCAAAATAATTGAACTTAGGAGAAATAAAAGGAAACGAACTGAAACTAATTTTGGATTAGACTTTAAAACTACCTTTTTTAATTGAAATTGACATGTTGTATGAAGAACTAATTTTTTATTATTTATTAGAAAAAGATCCTAAAACTTGTGAGGAGGCAATAAAATCCCTAGATTCTTCCTTTTGGAAAGAAGCTACTATAAATGAATTAGATTTCATCAGGGATAACCACACTTGGGAACTAATAGACTTACTAAAGGTAGCAAGTAAACAGTAAGTGAATTTTTAAAAAGAAAATGAGACTTGATGGTTCTATTAAAAAGTTTAAGGTGAGACTCGTAATTAAAGGTTTTACTCAAAAACATGGTATAGACTTCTTTGATACCTATTCACCACTTACTAAAATATCCACGGGTAGAACATTCATTGCTCTAGCTATAATAAATAATACTTTAATACATCAAATGGACGTAAAAATTGTATTTTAAAATAGAGATTTAAATGAAAAAATTTACATGAAGCATCCAGAGGATTGTGTTATTTCTGTTCAGGAACATAAAGTTTGTAATGTAGGAAAAATTCAATAGTGTTTTAAGTGAGCATGGGTTTGTTGTGAACACCTCGGATACATGTGTATATATAAAATTGTTTGAAAATGATTGTGTTACGATATGTTGATATTTGGAATTAGTTTGAATGTTATAAATAAAATAAAATCTTTTTTAAGTTTCAAATTTGAAATGAAAGATATGGGTGAAGCTAATGTGATTCTGGAAATAAAATAAGACAAAATATGGATTTTCCCTAAATTAATCACACTATTTGAGTATGCGAAAATTATTGGTAGGGTTATGTTTCTAATAAATTATATTAGACCTGATATTGCATGTGTTGTGAACAGATTAAGTCTTTATACTCGTAATACCAGTGATGAACATTGAATTGTTTTGTATCATTAGAAAGATTTTGTGATACTAACTGGGTTATTAGATAATCATGAGTAATTGGATATTAGATGATGATGAGGTAAGCTGGTTGGTGGATATGTTTTCACCTTTGGAGGTCCCATCTCTCATACATATTCAAAATAAACTTGCATAATCCAACTAAATTTATTACTCTTTAAGTTAGCAAATTAATAAATAGAATGGATAAAAAATCTTTTAGCATAAATATCTTTATGAAAAAAAAAACCTACACCAACAGTATGATTTTAGTGCAGTTTATAATTGAAGTAATTATCAACAGTATTTATAATGGAAAGAAAAATATATACAAACACATATATGTTTAATATAATTTTGTTAAATAATTAATTAAGAATAATGTAATTTTTTTAAATATATAAAAAAAATAAAAAAAATAATTATTTTTTACTAAAAGATTAAATAAAAAAATATATATTCGATTCCTGATTCATCAAAGATGGATCTTATAGAAAAGATAGGGGTTGCAAATTTTAAAATTTGAATCTGTGCAAATTTTAAAATTGGAATCTTAATTTAAATTTAAATGTAAGTTCATATTGATAAATATAAAAGTTATGTGTTTAATTAAAATAAATTATTTTTATAATTTTATTCACAATTTCATAATTATATATTTTATTTAATCTTAAGAAATAAATTAAAATCCTAATATTTTTTTAAAAAAATTTAGACTATATTTTATTATTTTTAATAATAATGTTTGTTTTTATATATTTATATTGTAATTCTTTTATTTAAATTTAAACCTATCCGTATAATCGACAGATTTGCTAGTTTATTTGTTTTTGGTTGGACAGGTGCCACCAGGTGAAAAGTAAGATTATTTTAAAAAGATATTTTTAGAATAAAAATTATAAAAACATTGTGTAATAAGTAAAATGAAGCGGTGCAAATTGCAATCGCCAACCGCCAATATCATCAGGTTATATAAGCCCAAATCACACTAAACCCAAACCTTAAAAAATCCATAATATATCTCAGCCCATTTTTTAACAGATTAATAGATTATTTGTGGATCTCTTTTCAGAAAATTTGGTTCCGTCTCTGACAAATAAAATAGGGTTCATCCACAAATAGTCCAAAACCGGACTCGTATCTGCATTCGGCCTTGACAATCAATCGTGCTCTCTTTGTTCTCTCTGATTCTCGCCTTGAATCTGGAACCTTGATCCTTATAAACTATTAAAACACCCCCCAATCAATCGTGTTCTACCCACAGCATAAGAACCCTAATCCCAATTTTTTCTGATTTTGCATGCATAATTAGTCAATCTCGTAAAGTCACGAACTCCGCCGCGCTTGGTACTCATTCTATTTCTATTTCAGATTTACATTTTCCGATTCAATTTATGTTCTCTTCGAATTCGCTAGCTCAATGGAAAAATTACGTAGAGACATTCAATTTCCATTGTTTGATTCAATTTCTGTTGTTTCATTTTTTCAATTTTCTTGCAGGGACATTTGATTTTTGGCGCCGCCACATTGATTTAGTAGGTTCGTATTGTCTTCTGGGAGCGATTATAAACAAAGTTGTCTTCTAGTATTATTCAAGTATAAATGTTAAGCTGCTTCTATTTTTTTTTTTAGTAGTATATTCGGTGTTCTGTTCAATTGCTTACGGTTTGCCAATGAATTTACTCTCAGCAATTGTCAGTATCTATTTTCTGTTTATATTTGAGCTTAATCAGCGACATGAATTAACAAGATCAGCGAACTTTAGCTTCATTGACATTATTTAAGTGCTTTCTGTTAAGAGGTTTGAATATCTTTAGCTTCATTGTCGTGAATTGGGCGAAAGAGTGAGCATTAAACCCATGTAATTATATCAATTCAATTGATGTATATTTATATACAAGTGCTATTGGAAGAGCAATATGATTTGTGTGGTTTCAGGTATATCTGGAGAAAGCATGATACCAGCCAGGGATGTGGAGTTTGTGAAGTATTTTTTTGTGATATAAAAAATGGATGAAATGTTGAAGTAGTATCAGAGGGTTTAGGAATTAGGGCCAGTCAATGATCTAATATATATGAAGCAAGAACCAAAAATGATACTGCTCAAATTAGGGGAGTCAACATACTTAGTATTATTCTTGTGCTCTGCATCGCTGCCACTTTATAGACTGGGTATGGTTTTTCAGAAGTTTACACTAGAGCTTTATCAACCAGTTCAGTTATTTTACAATAAGGCTCTATGTCTTCTGTGTTTGAGGTGTGGCCAATATATATTATATAATGCTATTGTTTAACAGATGGAAAATAGCTCACCATATTGAAATTCCCTAGGACAATATGTTACAGAGAGTTTGTGCTCTTCTCTGTAGATCTGGAGCTACTCCTTAGGCAGAGGGATTTTTTTGTGGCTTCTTGGGTGAGTTGTTTTGTTGAAAATGGAATTACATTTGGTAGTATAGAATCTGTGGCCCAACAAAGCCATAAAAAGTTAGCATTTCTGTTCAGCCAAAACATTAGAGTTTGAAAAGTATGACCGGGTGAAAATCATTCTTTATTTTAATGGAAATGGAGCTTTGTGAAAATAGCATTTTTAATACATTATTTTCTATTGGCTCTTAAAAAAAACTTTCTGATATGTATATTTTAATCCTTGCTTTTGATTTTCTATCAAAACAAATATTGTCAAGTTGAAATCACACTTGAAAATTTCAAGGTCAAATACATGGTCTAAGTTAGAGGTTATAAATTAGATAATTGTTTTAAAGAACATTCATTCTAAAAAATGATTAAGTTACTTGAGTGTGACAATTGAATTTGGAATTTTATAATGGAAAGTTAGAATTGTCGATTTTAGGTTCTGTTGGAATTGACTTGTTCATTGAATTTTGATGAAGTTGCTTTATGAAGGATAATTGGATAGGAGAATTAGCAGAATAAAAAATGACTCATGCAAAGATAAATTTTTGTCTCTGGCTAATCAAACAAATAGGATTATTGTTGCCTATTGCAAAGTCTGATCTTATTGTTGATTTACAACTAATTAATTCAGTTGTCTATTACAACTTATTGTTGCCTATTGCAGAATCAACCTAAATCTTGATTAGTTTCATTGTAAAAAAGAACAGCACAGGCAATAAGTTCTAAAATAATCTTTTTCATAAGCAATGACACCTTGTGCCCCCTCAAAGCATGTTCTTGGGAGTTTTGTTCTGATATTATGTGTTTTTACTTATATTTATATGAACTCAAAGCTCATTATTGTTAAAATTAAAATAACATAATAACTTGAAAATGGGTTTTGTTTGACAAAATTGGCATTTGAAGGTAGATTAGTCCTGTGGATTATACATCCAAACTACCTAACAAACACACCGTACCAAATCAGCCATCACTGCCCTTTCCTTGATAATTATATTTTGCAATTTGATTTTATAATTGATCAGTTTAAAAAAACATCAACTAAGTACACATTTTTACTGTTAAAATTTCTCAGAATTTGAATTTGAGCATTCACTAGAAATTTCTCCATTTTGATTCAAATTCAATTTGTAATTTGCAATTGGTTTTTGGGTATATTTTAAGTATTATAGAAACTTCATACCTTCGAGAATCTTAGTGTTGTCATTCCATATCTTTTTACCAAGTGCTTTAGTTAAAGTCAATCAACTAATGTCACATAGCTTTATTTATTTCAATCTATTATTAGTCTTGGTGTTGACTTAGTAATTTGCTGCTTGGATCTAGCTTGCTATTATACACTCATCATGTGTTACTCATGCTCCTTTTTCACGCAGAAGCATGATTAATATTTCAACAGTACAAAAATTGGTGGCCCTTTAGCAGGATTAATATTTCAACGGTACAAAAATTGGTGGCCCTTTGGCTAGCAATTGGCAGAGTGGAGTGGCTGGGTGTGGGGACTTAATCCATGACTTTGATGGCAAGTAGATTAGAGGGTTTACCAAAAATTTAGCCTTCATTTCTGTGTATATGGCTGAACTATGGGGTGCACTTGAAGTTTTGCATTTAGCTTGGTCCTTGGGGCTAAGATAATTTGAATTGAGACTCTACTCTTCTGTTGTAGTTGCAAGCATCTCTGGTTCAAAAGTGGGAAGCTCAGGGAAAACATTAGTAGATTGTATTAGGCATTTGCTCAGTCATAATTGGGTGGTGTACAATCTTCATATTTATTGTGTGGCCAACAAGGTTTAGGGGTGTATGATTGCCTCTCAGTAGATATGTCTCAGGTGCTTCTTGCTGATTGTATGGAGGTTTCTACCCCAATGACTGTTCTGGTGTAATTGTCTTCTGTTTTGGGCTGAGGCCCTTTTATAAATAAAATAAAATAAATTGGTTTCCCTTTGCATAATTATCTTTAATTCCCCATAGTATCTGGACTGCTAGTTACCCTGCTAATTGGCAAAACAATGTGTGCTTGTAAGTTGAGAAGAGCCCACTTTGATGCATAATGCATGATTGGCTGCATCTTCCAGTCGATATGGACAGTTCATGAAGTGCTAGCCCCTAGGCTGATCTTAGCCTACTTGGCCATGGGCTTTTTAGCCCTATGATCTTTTTATATAGTGGGCCTTGACCCACAGGACTAGGGCTAAATAGATAAGGGTTGATCCATTTGAAGATAAGGGTTGATCCATTTGACAACTCTACTTAATGTGGCATTTTATAACAAGACATTAAACACAGTAAACATTAAACACAGTAATCCTAACCAAGATGGTATAATGTGATGAACAGAGGTGGCTATTTTTTGTGTTGGTTTATGTATCCAGGGAACGTGTACAGAGTTCACAATTACAATTTCTTTTTTGTGTTTTTCTTCATTTGCTGAGAATCCAATATATCCCCATCATCAGATGGCATAGCTCTCCTTAAAACTCTGCTTCTCTGTTTCAATTGTATATCTGCTGCCACAAAGCCTCACGAATATACAAATTTTTAGGGCTTTCTTCTGCTAGAGATTGCTCTATAATTCCACAGAATTTCAGTTGGCTGCTCTTTGATCAATTGAAATAAATTCTTGTTGATTTTTGTACTTTACTTTCTATATTTTTTAATGTTATTTTAACCCTTACTTCTAAAATTAGATATTTGCAGGTTCTAGTTTAGATTCTATGTTTTTTTTTCCTCTGTATTGTAGACCTTCATATGGCAGAAAATGTATTTCTCCATCCATTGCTCCTTCTTTATGAATATCCAAAATGAGAATCTAAAATCTGAAATTAAAAAATGTATTGCAGGCAGGACCTAGTAACTGTGGTTCCAACTCTTGAGCCAGCCCTTAATTTTCTTTCTTCAAGTACTGTTCTTTACATTTGTTGAACATTTCAGTTCTCACAAATGTTGTAACATGATATGCAGCTTTCTTTTTGCTCCAATGACAAAGAAGAATTCTAAAATGACACCAAATCAGTTGCAAGAAAATACAGCAGTGCAAGAGGAAAAACCCTCATCTACACAGAAAAGAACTGGTAATGAAATCGATGAAATATTTGCTGGAAAAAAGAGGAAGAAGTCTGAAGTGAAGAAGACTGGAAAACCTGATGAAGTAACTAAGAAAACCAACAAAACAAAGAAAAAGAAAAATGTAAAGAGGAAAACTGACGGGGCAGATGATGGTGATTTTGTAGACCCACCTTCTCGTCCAAGAAAGAAAACAGAGGATGGACTTTCCATCTACACTGAAGAGGAGTTAGGTATGACTAATGCGGATGCTGGTAATACCCCACTCTGCCCATTTGATTGCTCATGTTGCTTTTGACGGTAACTGTGTAACGTTGTGTACTCAATTCCTTGATCCCGTGATTAATGTTGTTGGGACTGTCACTTGCACCTATGAATTTGTAAGCTGGGGGCACCGCTTTTCCTTTATTATATTTAGTTGAGCCATAAATGGCTTTAGTTATGTAATGGGCTTGAAATCTTTAGATCTAAATATGATTCGGTAGGTGATTTTGGCAGCAGTTTGTTTTCCTCGCCTTTAACGTAATTGTTATGCATAATGTTTTTGCTAGTAGGTTTGAGAAATTCATTATAAATTGGCAATATTTTATGTAATAAAAATATTTAAAAATTAAAAAAAATTGTATCAAGAAAAGTATTATAATAAAAAAAATTATTGATCAAATTAATTTTTTATGAATATTATAAACAATTTTTTATATAATTTATTTGTTTCTTTTAATCAATTTTTTTATCTATTTAAATAAATAGATTATTTATTTATTTATTTAAATAACATTTTTTTATTTCATTTATTATTTAAAGCACTGTAGTCGATGCACTAAACCAATCCCTGTACCGCCTTTACTGTCTTTTTGAAATTAGACAAAATACCCCAATACTGCCTTTAATACCTATTTGAAATATCCAGTACTGCCTTGCCTTTATACTGCATTTCATGCCTTTATACTGCATTTCATCTCTTAACCGCCAACAGAATTGATGCTCGATATTCCAGGCGGCTCATATGGTTTTCGGAATAAACCACTTGTCATTAGTCATGGCCTGCCTTTGTTAACATTTTCTTACATTTTCTTGTAACAATATTAGAAAACCAAATAGTTTATCTATTAGATGCAATGTGTTATAAAATTGGTATGGTTAAATTTAATGATTTTTTTTTTCAAAAAATTAATGAATCAGTTAATTCAATCAGGATTTTAAAAAATTTTAAAAATATTTTAAAAGAATGTTTGATAAAATGTTTTAGTTAATTAGAAAAGTTTATTAAAATATTTTAACTTTATTTAATAAAGTATTTTATTTTAATTGTTGTTAATATTTTAAAAAAGTTACTTTAAATAGTTTTTATTTTTTTAAGTTGAAATATTTTGTCTATTTTTATTTTTAATATATTTTCATAATTTAATTAATTAATTAATTATTTATTTTTATGTTTAATATTATTTAATTTTTTATAATAATATTATTAGTTTTGATAAATTTATATTTATATTATCATAAAATATTATGTTACATTATTATTTTAATATATGTCATTTATTTTAATTATTATATTATTTATTTTATTTAATTAAAAATATTAAAGTTTTTGATAAAAAATAAATTATAAAAATAATTACTTTAAAACTTTTCATTTAAGATTTATTTTGTAAAAATTAAAAATAAAATATTTTATTTTAAAAAATAAAATTTAATTAATATATATTTATTAAAAAATATCATATAACTAAATTTATCAAACAATTTTAATTTAATCGATAATTTATTAAGATGTAAAAATGTTGAATGAAGTTAAACTTTAAGTGTTTAAGCTTGATATATTTAAAAGTTTTGAAATAGGAAAAATTTTAAAGTTTGAGTATGAACCTATCAACTATCATAGACTTTTTTGTTGTTGTTAACGTGCATCCTACAATATATAAAATATCAATAAACATGCTTGAATATCAATCATATACAAATACAATAATATATAAAAATAATATTGCATATGTACTTAACACGCACATATATAAATATATAAAAAAAATTTGTTTGAAATTAAAAATTAAATTTTTTATTTTTAATAAATTATGTACATATATTAATATTATATAAATACAATATATAAAAATAAATAATCTTAAGTCTGACTTGTTTTATTATGTAGGCTCCTCTACTATTTGTAGAGTAACAAGAAAGTAAAGAAAAGAAATTGCAAAAATAAAGAATTATGTATATCTTCTTTAATAATAGTTTTCAACACAGGAGACAAGTATACCCAAAGTGTCTCTATATCCAAAACTTAAGTCCCTTTAGTTGTGAATATATTTGTAAAGAAATGGACATCATGGGAGATAAAAAAAATCTCTCTCAAAGAATTTCCATCTTATATATGACAAACACATAGCTACAGTTGACAAATTTATCCCCATTTCTATTTAGCTGGTGAACATAACTAAAAACCTATATATAACCCACGTAACTTGTACTTGTACATAGACAACTTCATATAAGGATGGTGTGACGTTAACTAAATAGTTAGCATTTTCTTCAAAATTGAACAACAAGATTGTCTTTAACCGTAACAATCAAACAAACTTTGGAATACGTCGATGATTGCGTTCCATTCTTTCATCTTGTTAGTAGTAAGAAAGAGAGTAAGTTGCATTTTAATTTGGACACATAAAGAATATTTTTTAATCTAAATCCTCCTGTATAATTTTCTTTTTACATAAATTTTTCAAAATTTTGATGATGTGGTTGGAAGCATCACTCTCGATGATCCATAAATCTCAAATTCTTTACCAGTCATTTTCTTATATTCATTTAACTTTGGTGTGTTGATCATATGCAACAATACCTTCCATTGTTCGTTAGTAAATCTTGCCACCTAAAATTTTTTGTCGCACACCGTTGAGATTTCTTGGTTATGCATATCTTATCGTTCTGAACCTTTATCGCTGATTTAAAAGCATCCTTTGACATCGTATCCACTTTTGCTCATGTTGTTAATTTCTCTCCCCCTGATCACCTCATATTCTTTACTTGGTCCCTGTCTGCATGTTGCAAATCTCACAACCATCCATCTTTCTTCCGTCTATTTAGAAATCATTTTCACATTCTCTTTTTGCATCATCATCGCATACATATGATTTAATGATGACAATGTGTTTATTGCTAATTCTTTTCTAATATAGTATGCTTAACTTAGTATTAATCATCTGTTTATTGCGAATCAAAGATAAATATACTAAAAAAATAAATACAAAAAGATACATATAACGATCTCCTAATTGCATTACTGTTTATATCAAAATTTGATACTATCTATATTTAATTAAATTATCTAATAAAATTAATAAAATTCCATAACTTTTTTATTTACTTAACTTTCCTTATTAACTTCAACCTTCACTTCATTTTCATTGTAATTGATTTTCTCATTTAACAAACTTGTGTTGATTGTTTTATGATTCGATTAATCAGATCTGATTATCAATTAAATTTACAATCTTAATTAAAATATATTACCTACGAAATTTTTTAATTAATTGTTTATGGAAGGTCAAATACCAAGTTTATCTATTTTTGTTTACATCAGTTGTCAATCTATTTTTTTTTTTTTTTAACGACGGCTTCGGCTAACACTTTGTCACATGATCTAGTTCAGCAAACTTTTTATTATATGATTTAAGGTAATAAATTTTTAGCAATCTATCGTAAATGTAAAATTTTTAACTCCTCGTTTTTATAAAATATTATCTTTTCCTTAAATTTGAGGATGAAGATGGTTTCAGACTTGTTCTTTTGATTGTTTATTTCATATAAGTTGTGTTTTACATGTTATTTATATTTGAATGACAACCCAGGTTTAGATTAAAAAAAGGAATGACAGCCTAGACCTCTCTATTTTAAATTCAACATAATTGTGAAGAAGGGTGAATTAGTCAATGTAAAATTATAAATTTAATGAAGAAAGATAATAATGATTAAGAAAAGATGTTTTTTAAAGAAAGATAAAATAGTCTTAAGGCAAATGCATTATATTACCATGGACCTTTTAAAGAAATTACACAAATTAAGAAAAAATGTTAAAGTTAATTAATGTATTGATTTTTAAAATTTTATTATAATTATATTATTATATTAATATAAAAAAAGTTAAAAATATTTAATTACTAAAGGATAAATATGAAAAGTATTAATAAAATACTTTTAAAAATTTGTAAATAATTTTATATTAAAAAATTAAGAATCTTATAAAAAAAATTAAGAATCTTATAAAAAAACTAAAGGTAGTAACAAATATTTTTAATATTATTTTTAATCAAAATTAAAGTGTCATATTGATTTTATTTACAAAATAAAAATCAACGTATATTATTTAGGTAAAATTTAATTTTTATTAAAATATAATATAAAAAATATCCTTAATACTATGTACACTTAAAATTTTTCTCGTAATTTTAGTTAAAGAAATAGAATTTAACTTTGTCATCATTAATGGAGTTATCTATTGCATGTCCATGAATGCATAGTGTGAAAATATTAAATATAATTATTGTAAATGTCAATAATTATTAATAATATATCAATTTATAACTGGTTGATATATTTTCTATATTATTAATATATTTTAATTAAATTTTAAAGAACTAACGAATTAGTTTTTTATAATATTAATTTTCACATTTTAATAAAAAATATAATAATTTAAAATTAATTTCATGAAAATTTATTATACTAAGGAGCAGTATGAATATTATAAGTGTTTGAAAATTGCCATATTTGACACATTCAAATCCTTACAGTGTCATACAATATGGATCGCATTTCCTGTTGGCAGGTAAAATATGTTGACGAAACTCTCACCCAGTAAGCCCAGCAATTTTTTCACTTTCTGGCTACTGTGCGCACCTTACAAACACATGGAACATGCTCTATGTTTTGGCTTTATGTTCATAGATGAAGACAATAGCCACCTTATATACTCTCTGTACGTGATTCAGATGACAACTTCATCATATCAAAACGCTCCCTTCAACTTCATTCTTGTTCTCTTCTGCTCCCATGGCCTCTTACCACATTTACTTTTTGATTTTGAACGTGCATGTGTGTCTTTGCTCGGTGCATTGACTGCATTTACAACTCAGATGAGAGTCCCAATGCCATTACCCTCCTTCCACCTGTCACCCACTCTTCTCCTTCCCCTCCATTCTTCATTCCTTATCTATCTTTCTTTTTTTCCATTCACTGTTCTTTTTGACGCGTTTCTTATGCTTTTCCTACATTTGTTCTTCTTTCACTGGCTCTATGCCTGCACCTCAATATAAAAGCTTCATATACACACTCTCTCCCTTCACTCAACAATAATTCAATTATACAAAACCTCAAAGCCTGTTTCTTCCAAGAATGGAAAGCTTTTCTGCCCCATTTTCGGTAACAACAACCACCACCATGCCCACCACTACCACTGTCTCATCTTCCTCAAACCAAAGCCTTGTACAAGCACAACAAAACATGGGTCATCCCCAAAATGTTCACTTTCCTGATTATAGTGCACCACCTTGCTTTCCTGAACCTTATTTTGTACCATATGATAGGAACCTTCGCTTCCCACATATGGATACATTTCCCCAAGTCAATGAGCCTCTTGGGTATCCTTTGTATTCTCTTCCAATGGGGGAAAGTAGTGTCCTTTATAGAATGCCAAATTCTGAACTTCAAGGTTGGTCACAGCCAAGGGAAGAAGAGAGAAACATGAGCAGAGTTGCTAGGGACAGAAGGAAACAAGCAAGACAAAGGAATAGAAGTTCTTCTGCTCTTGGGGCCCCTATAGTACCAATAGGGACAATAAAGGGACAACAACCTGTTACTAGTGGAGGGTCAAATGTGAAGGTCACAGTTAACCAAAACAGAAATCCGCATGTTTTTTGCACCCCAGATGGGAAGGTGATTGATTGCCTTTTTTATTAGATAATGCTGCTGTACTATACATTATATGAAGTTCTCTTTTTGAAGTTTTTATTCATTTTATTTGATTTTTTTTTTATTTTCTCATACTATGTGTTTGAGAATAGAGGATAGAAGAAATTTTGACAAAGGAGTTAAAAAACAGTGATGTTGGCTGCCTAGGCCGCATTGTCCTCCCAAAGGTAAGGCTTTCTCTTTCAATTTTTGCTTTTCTGTTCTCTTCATATTCCTTCCAAGAAAAGATGAAACATTTGAAGTAAAGGTGACCGATCCAATTGACAAGCTCAAACGTGATTTGTGATTCAAGCTGCCCAATAACTAATTGCTTCCTGACATATCGATTTTAGCACAAAATTAATAAAAAAAAAAAACTGGTTCTCTTTTTAGTCATAATCATAATTGTGCCACTAATTTTGCAAAAGCTAACCATCATTGTTAAGGAGAGTTTTCGTTATATTGCAAGACAAAATCAGTTTTAATGTTCATTATATTTTACCTATAACCAAGAAAATACATTTATGTTAAATAGAGGGAGGCTGAGATGAAGCTTCCGGCACTGTGGGACAAGGAAGGAATCGATGTTGTGCTTAAGGATGTCTATTCTGAGCTTAGATGGAACTTGAAATACAAGTAAGGAATTGAAATTCTTTGTAATTTATAGATTTTTCTTTATTGGGCATTTTTTTTGTCGTCTTCTAGGATACTGAGTATATGCTGTTAATTTCACAGGTACTGGTCTAATAACAAAAGTAGAATGTATGTTCTTGAAAATGCAGGTAAAACTTCATTTCTTTTTTGTTGCCAACTACTACCATCATTTCACTTATTTTGATTTTGGCTTCATAAACAGTTGTTTCTTTATCCAATGTAACAGGGGATTTTGTGAACCATTATGAATTACAAAATGGAGATTCTATAACCCTTTACGAGGACGAATTTAAAAATCTGGTTAGTTATACTTCCTTGATACATAATTATTTAGCAAAACTAAATTGGGGGGGACCCGGGGGGATCATTCTCTTTTTTTCTTTTTCTTTTTTATGTTTTTACATAAAATCATTTTCTATCTGTTGTAGACAAGGACAGCATGCTCTTGAAATTCTCTACTAGTAATTAACACTGCATTTTACTATCTTTTAAAGCAGAATTAGAGAGAAACAAGGGACTTTTCTAGTAAGCACAAATTAAAGGAGAATTAATTAATATAGCTTGATCTTTGAACACTATTTTCTTCATACTATTTTATCATTTTGATTGATCTTGTTCAAACGAATTATGATCTATAGTAAATAACATGCAAAATGAAGAAAAAGAATACGCAATAATTGTTTTCCTCTCTTTTATTTAAGCACTGTTAGGTTATGGTCTGGTTTGAGTCCTTGAGGTGGGTTTAAAACAGTTTGGTGGGCCATCGGTAATATTTCCCATGCATATAAGACAGTTTAAAAGCAAGGAAATCCATCCAAAGACACGTGGTCCTTGCTTACACCATTTTGAATTGTCTTCTATCATGGCTGTTCCCCAAGTAAAACCACTCTTTCATTTAATGATTAATTTGAAATTACTAAGAAAAAAGAGTGCTGAACAAACCCTACACAATAGTGAAAGAGTTAAAACTTAAGCCCCGGGTTTGTTCTGCTTTAATCATCCTTCAGGCCTGTTTTTGGACTTATCTGAAGCCCATGCTCACATGCCTCGTGTAGTTCTTTGTCTATTCTCCCTTAAAATTTGCTTAAAAAAAGGGCATAAAAACAAGAAACGGCTTTAGTTTTAACTCTTTTGCCTCTCTGAATCATTTAGTTGCATGGTTCATTGATTATTGGATCCATTAGGAAAAGTTTCTAATTTAAGGGACTCTAGGTTCTTTCAAGGAGGATCATTTGAAATTTCGAAGTTGAACACTAGGGTTGTTATTGCATTTTAACCTCTCTTTCTCCCCTTACTAAATTTTAAGCCTTATTTTTAACCAAATAAGAAAAAGAAAAAAGCATGTGGGGCGGTATCTATGTTGGTATATGCTAGTTCCATTCACTATAGGGTGTACGGTAGAATTGACCCAATATTCTCAAATCCTAATTACTCACCAAATTAACCTTTTTTGATCATGTGGGGAAGCAGTATGTGTCGACAAAAAAGGAGCGAAATCCAGAAGTATCTGAGACTCCATCAAGCACGGAAAGGCTGCAATACATACATACACCTTATACACACCAAGCTAAAGATGAAGAAGAAGAAGCATATTTGGCTTTATTGATAAAAGAGCTTAACCATAAGAGGGAGGCAGAAGCTACTAACAGCCTTTTGACCCTCTGCAACGATGAAGGTTCTACAAGTGGAACAGAATACAATAAAATGGCGCAAGATTTATTACCCAACAATAGCACCACCCAAACATCAAGCCAAACTACCATAGAAGCCGCAAGATCGTCCTCTGAGGGCGACACCGTATTCATAAATGATGATCATCAGCACAACAACTTCGATGATGTTTATGGTAGCCTTGACAATATTTTCGAAGATGAGTATAATTATCATCTTTTTGATCACTTGACTCATTAATACATGGAGGGGGTCTTAATCAAATTGTCAGTGTAATATTTGAGATCGATGTTATATGCATTTTGTGATGCATGTGAACTTGTATTCGTCCATGCCATCCTTGTAATGCTCAAGAGAAGAAACATAACAGGATGATTTAAATTTTTGAGCAAAAAATTATTTAATATTATAAATGTGATTTTGACTTATACTCTCCTGGAGCCCTAGAGAATAGTGAATAAGGCATAATATTGATAGGTACATTACTTGAAAATATTATTTAAAGCATATATTTTTTTTTTATCAATTCAATCATCAAATTATAACTATTCATTATTTTTATTATTGGTGTAAAATCTGTAAATTTGAATAGCAATAATTTTAGTGTATATATAATAAAATAGAACTTTTAGTGTATGTCAATAATATAGAATAATTTTATATCAATAATAAAAATTTATAGATGTGATTTGTTTAA
Source organism: Canavalia gladiata (assembly GCA_037954105.1). Lineage (NCBI taxonomy): Eukaryota > Viridiplantae > Streptophyta > Magnoliopsida > Fabales > Fabaceae > Canavalia > Canavalia gladiata. Next base: position 70,855,973 of record CM075658.1, read on the forward strand.
CAAAAACTTTTAATATAGTCGTAAATTTTGGAACAAATTTTTTTTAATCAAATAATATAATAATGATCTAAATTTATATTGGTTTAAATCGATTTCTTTTCTTTTTATTATTTTTTTCAATCTTGTAGATTTCTTTTCTTCACTTTATTTCATAGCGTTGGACCATGCCGAGCCCATAAGTCAAGTTCCAAATACATCCATTCGTACACTAGCCCATTACACAGTCTCCTAATTTATATTCTAATGGGCCTAAGTTCATATCCAATCCATAGAGCTTGAGACGATGAATCCAGTTGACCCAAATTCATTTACTTCCCTCGAAATCGAAATTTTTAGTTAAGAATTAACTGTTGCTGGTTGATATTATAGAAAAAAGTAATAAATAATAATAATATTATAATAACTGAATATAAATTATAGATGGAAATTCTCTATATTTTTGGAAAAGGTGAGAAATTGTTAATTTTGTATTTATTTATTTAATTTAATTTGAGTTGATCCACTGGGCGGTGAGGTTTCACCGGTAACAAGGGAAGAGTGAAGCATCGAGGATCAAGATAAGGCTTCCCCTTCTCATTCCAATCTGTTCCATTCAATTTCATGGCTTCAACTTCATTTTATTCCCTCTCACTTCCACGTTTCTCTCTCTTCCCTAAACCATCCAACAAAATCCCTCTCTCACTCTCCTTCCTCACCACAACCCCAAACCCTTCCCTCGTCTCCGTCACCTTCCCCAAATGCAAGACCAAATCCTCCGAAAACGACGACATTGACACTTCATTCTCCGATAACGTCGAAGAAATTCCATATGTCCGCACTCCCTACTTCGACGATGTCCCCGCCGAGACCGAGGATGAAGTCGCCGCCGCCTACGAAGAGATCTACGGCCCCGCCTACAGCGGCGTCAGCGTTCTCGGCAATGACATCTACGTGATGGACTCCAAGTCCAAGAGAGAGACGGGGTTCGGTTCTGGAGGACCCAAGAAGGAGAAGATTAGGGACGGGTTCGAAGAGAGGGTGGTTCAGGTTCGAAGGGTCACCAAGGTCGTTAAGGGAGGTAAACAGTTAAACTTCAGAGCCATTGTTGTTGTTGGAAACAAGAAAGGCCAAGTTGGTGTTGGCGTTGGTAAGGCCAAAGAAGTTATTGCTGCCGTTCAGAAATCTGCCATCAATGCAAGGAGGAACATCATCACCGTCCCTATGACTAAGTACTCCACTTTTCCACATAGGTACCTTTCTCAACTTCATTCTCAATCCACTTCAAATTCTACCTGGAAAATTATTTAAATTTTGCATACAGATTGGGTGTTTGTTTGAGAATCTTCATTTGTGTGGCTCTTTCCGTTGATAGAGTAATTGGATTTGATTGAGTTCGGTTCTGGAATGCCAAAGGTATCTCATACTTTGGTGGTACTCTAAGAAACGTAGTATTATGATCACTTTTAACTAGTTTCCTGTCCTATTGTAACCAAAGAAACTTTTTTATGGAGGTTCCTTGACTGGGAACTCAGGAGCTGAGTTTGTTCCTGATGAGAGTTGGAAGTAAAAGTGTGTTGGTTACTCTGATATCTTGCATTCTGGATTGATTGCCCTCATGTTCTAAGAGTTATGTGTGAATTATGGGTTGAAAATCATACATTACTCTCTTTGTAGATAGCTGCAACTAATTTTTGTGCTGTATATTGTATAATGTTTTTCCAGAGCTGATGGAAGTTATGGAGCAGCCAAGGTGATGCTTAGACCTGCTTCTCCTGGTACCGGAGTTATTGCAGGTGGGTCTGTGAGAATTGTTCTTGAAATGGCAGGAGTTGACAATGCTTTGGGAAAGCAGCTGGGGAGTAATAATGCACTCAACAATGCCAGAGCCACCGTTGTTGCTGTGCAGAAAATGAGGCAGTTCCGTGAGGTTGCTGAGGAGCGTGGGCTTCCAATGGAAGAATTATGGAAGTGATGAAATTTGTGAAATCGGTGTAATTTTTAGATGTCATCTGTATGATATATAACTGATCATGGTTCTTGTTAAGGATGTGAAACAGTGTTCCATTTTTGTTGAAAGTTTTCTGAAAGTAAACAATTTCTTCCTAAACCTACTTGTTCAGCTTGAATCATATATATATATATATATATATATTCATCACCTCCCTGTTTGATTTGTATTTATGGTTGTCCAATTTACACTTGGCTGCATCATAGTTAAGGACTGATCAATTATTCTTCTCTTGTCTTAATTGTATTCAAGAGACTATTTTTAATTGCAGAAGGATTGTGCGAATCTTCCATCCATAGGGAGTGGGTTCCCATCGCCTTGGATTAAGGAACAATAGTGTTCTTCCAGGTGTTCCTGAAACGGACGCATGTTGCCAACCCTAACTGCTCGCCCTTTGTTTGCTTAGAGAATTGATATGGGTACACCTGTACACTAATTTACACCACCTGCATATATCTCAAATCTAACAGTTGTAATTTTTTCTGTTTTTTTTTTAAACAGGAATCAGGCGGCCATCATGAGATGCATGTGGGTGGAGACTTTCGGTCGGATGTAAACTTGATGGCTGCTAACCTTTCTTATCAAGGTTCAAAATTTGAAATGCTTATTTTAATGTTTCTAATTTTGATGTCAACTGACAACTGATAAGTGACTTTCAGCAGATGAGAAAATCCAAGTTAAGAAAAACCATTACTTACTGAGAAACAAAAAATATAGACGGTCCTTTATCTGCAAAATTACATTTACAAAAGTTTCAAAGGATGTAAATTTTCTAAGATATTATTTATTCACTCCCGTCATTTATCATTTAAAATAATGAATCTGTGAAATTAAGGCCACAACTCTAGAGACACATTTCAAAGTGGAAGAATAATCGTCACAATGTTAAAAGTCATTATAGAATAATCCATTTAGTGCTGTAGACCATTGTACAAATAAGAACATATTTAGACAACAGAAATGGTGAGGTATCTTCTCATCTCATTTAACTGTTGGAGATTTTTGAATTTTTTTTTTCAAATATATCCAACCTTTGGATGAGAGGATATAGGAAGGTCGAAGCTATTGTACAGTATCACCTTTCTTTAAACAAAGAAAGGAAAATAGTCATATTTTCTTTTCTATTGTTATCACCAATCCTATGTGTAACCTATTTATAATGTATACTCAGGCAGTTTTGGCTCACAAAGTATAGTGAATGCATTAGCCAAGGAATTAATTCACGGTGCACATCATGTATCTGAACTTGTTGGGTTTCTATTTCTCTGGATGTTGGTTGTTCGATTTTCAAAATTACGAAATGATTTCCCAATATTATGAAGTATTCTTGAGATTTGATTCTAAGAACATAATTGTTACTGTGACCTTGAACTGTAAGGTACACCAAAACTTGAAGCTGCTTTTTTTGGAAAATAATCAAAGCCTTGGAGTTGGACCTATTAGATTGGGTCTTGTGTGTCTCACAATGTTACACGGTTGCTTTGCTAGTTGGGGAATTGTATATTTAATAAGTAACTTCTCGCCAACTCTAAAAAAAAAACCTCGAAATTGAACATTCTTGGTTTGAGATGTTGGCATCGGTTTTCCTCTTGCCATACATATACATCATCGTATCATTTTTTTCCCCATTAGACTTAAACAAAACCTGTACTCTTATCTAAGAAATTTTTAGGCTTAATTGCACTTTCAATCTTCGAAATTTTGAATTTTGATCTTTCTAGCTAATTTTTGGCGGATTTAATTTTCTAAATTTTGATATTTTATGATTTTAATCCTTCTACTAATTTTTAATAAATAATTAATAGATGAATAAAGTTGAATAGTTTAAATTATTTTTAATTTTAAATTAAAATTAATAAAATTGAATTAGAATGACCAAAATCACGAAATCTTAAATCTAAAAGAACCAAAAATCGTCTAAAATAATCTAATGGATCAAAATTATCAAATTTTGGAATTAAAAGTACAATTAAATTTAATATCTAAGTAATCTTAAAAATTGTTGCCGGAAAGGAAATCCTACATTATAAATGTTTAAAAATTTACACCTAGAAACAAATACCTGCCCTCTAACTATACTTTCAAAATTTCATGCACTAATCAAAGCTAGCTAAAGCAATCGATTCATTTTGGTGAAAAGTATGGATATGCATGGATCATATTTAACTGAAGCAGTCAACATATATACACATTTCTCATTGAAATGAATCGATTACTTAAGTTAACCTTTTATCAGAATATATATATATATATATATATATATATATATATATATATATATATATATCTATACACACTTAAGTGTTATTTTAATATTTTAAAAAAATATTAATTATTCTTTTCTAGCTCTATCCTATTTTCTTCCAAGACATGATTAATAATAAGAATAAATTAATAGTTTTGTTCACTTTTAAGTTATTTATTACTTTTCTTGATCATTATGAAAAACCTTAAATGAAAATAATTTTGAAATGGAGGAAATATTGATTTTGAGTAGAAAAAGTTATATTTTGTGTCATATTAACCAGGTCTAACATTATGTATTTTTTTTAGTTTATACTGTTAAAATAATTATGTATTAGTAGTAATATGACATCTTAACTTAAATAATAATATTTTTCATAACATGAAATTATATTTATTTTAATATTATTTTTATGAAATATATATATATATATATATATGTGAAAAAGTATACTATAATTTTAATTGTATATTTCTTTTATTTTAGATTTAATTGTATTTTTGGTCATTCTAGTTTAACTTATATGCAATTTTATTCCTCTAATTTTTTTCAAGTAATTTTGATTCCTTTACTTTAAAATTTTAACAAATTTAACTCACCATTCATATTATTTAAATTAAGGCCTTTAAATTTTTGGAAGGATTTGTAATAATATTGGAGTATGAAATAATTTTAAAATTTTAAAAGTGTGAAATTTTATAAAAATTTAACAAAATTAGAAGTTTCCCTTCTTCAAATTGTAACTTGTCATTATAGAAATACAATAAGATTTAAACAATGGGTAAACCAAAATTTTTATCACAATGAAACTACCTTGATTCCAAATCTAGTACTTGGAACTCTTCTTAATCTTTCTTGCCCGATGAGAAATGGCAGGACAAAAACTTTGCTTTTGCTTGGACGGTGGCAAATAACTTTTTTTGGATTGAAAAACCTGTTTTGCAAAATAGAATAAACATTGAATCGATATAATTGCTAACATTCTTCTCTTGGTTCTCATTATAAATGGATTCGAAGGAAAAATCAAGGTCACATACATTTTTTTCCTACATGTTGAAAAAGAAAGTGCATATACATAAAGTAAAAAGTAATAACAGCATGGAAAAAATATTTAATGAAAGAAAATAACGAAGTTTTAGAATTAAAACATGTAAAGAATATTTAGTATTTTTTATTTGTTTTAAATTTAATTCTCCAAAATTTTAGTGTTAACATCTATTTATCTAATATGACTGAAATAGTCTATCCTCTTACGAGAGAAGAGAGCAAATCAATCTATCGATAATTTGAATGAGATTAATAATAAAAATTTAGATGATTAATTTAAAAATTCAGAGATTTTATTATTTTGGAAAAACACTCTAGTTTTGCATAATGAAGTATATTAGCATTGGTATTGATATTTTTAAATATTTTTTATTTTATTATTATTTTTTATCAAACACTTTTTGTTTTCTTTTCAAGAATCTTGTTGAAATTATTTGTGACCTTCTTAGAATTAAACTACCAATTTTTACCATAATATTGTCGAATGGTAGAGTTGAAGTGTGCGGAAATTAATTTGAAATAAAACAAGAAAATATCAATCTACAAGAGAATAGGCTTTGAAAGTTGTGAATATTAGATTCGGAGCACAGAAGATGATGACTTGCGAATTCTTATCATAGGTTAGTACTATTTATTAACTTCATTTTTTGTTAAGTTTATGTTTATGTTTTTATAATTTTGGTGTTGTATCTATTGTTATAAAGGACAAGTTATAGTATATATGTTTATGAACATATGAGGACTTTTGTTTTCTTGCATATACAATTGGTTCAATTCTTTACGAAAAGGAAAGTTTATTAATGTGAGTATTGCTTTGTGTTTATTGACTTAATAAAATATAAAAATTATCAATAAATATAATTAAAATAAATATATCTATCTGCATCTTAAGTTTACTTTGATTAATTAATTATACTAGAATGTATAATTAATTATAAAATTACTTATATAATTAAATTAATCATAATTTTATATAGAGTTTATTATGTGATTTTTTTAATCAATTATCAATGTGTAATTGATGATTGATGGCAAAACATGTCATACTTAATGATAATTAATTTAGTTATATAAATAATTTTGTAATTGATTATATATTTAGTATAATCGATAAATATTTCAATTTTTTTTTGTATAAATAGATGTAATTATAGTTATATTTAAATATAAAACTAAAAAATTATAGATTAATTAGAGGCAATTGGTTCAAAAGGTATACCAAATCATATTACTCTTCTTTGGGATTTAATAGGAGCTGACGAACAACTTCAACGCATGTCCAATATTTGGTCTTGTATAATTTTTGTTTCCATTATTCTTTAATAGAAAAGATTAAAAAAATATCTATTTCTTCTTTTCTTCAATCTATTTATCAAATGAAAGTAAAAAAATGCGCATTTTTTAAAGAACCTTAAATAAAATTTCATATATTAAATTGACAGTTTTATATATTAAGCATAATTTTATTAATTGATAAATTAGTGTGTTTTACTTTGATACTCCTAGTCTCTAAAAGTTATGAGAGAGAGCATCTTCAACAACGAAAATTGTTAAATTCAAAAAAAAAATTATTTCAGATAGTTTGATTGTTTACCGTAAAACTGATATTATATTATTAACATAACACAGTCAATTATTAATAAATTTGATTCCACAAAATTTTGTTAAACCCAAATTTTTGAAATGATAAAATTTTTCTTTATTATTTTATTGTTTTAATTTATATTTTATATAAATGGTAATTATTATGAATCTTTTAACTTTTGATTAAGTTAAAAATATATTAACTTTAGAAATATATTTTATTTTTAATCTATGTGTTTGCGCCCCTGAAAAGATAGGGACAACTCGATCCCTGGTCTCTAATATATCATTGCATGCATAAAGCTGCCTACTATAAAAGAATCAAGAACCTTGTTCATTTCCTAATTAACTTTCTTCACGAGTTGGATAATGATTCTTACTTAACTACATATTCCCGACTAATGGTACATTTACTGGTTTTGCCTTGTCGATTTTAAACTTCTTGAGGATTTTCTCAAAATATTCTTCTTGAAGGATCCCTTCTAATCTTCATTCCTATGTCTATCAACTTGAGCCAAATTATCCATCATAAATTATAATGCGGTTCCAAACTATGAATTTTGGGCACGTCAAGGTATTGCTCAGCACAACTCATGCAATGGTAATAAAGGGGTTGAAACATGCACGCACCGCTTTCATGAATTCATGCTCAGGCAGTGACGAGTGCTATGTTTTTATCTTCTTTGTTTGGTGGATATGGAGAGACAGAAATGGTGAGTGTATGGAAGGGAGAAAGATTCCAACACGTAGCCTGATTGCTCAAATAACTGTCTCTGCATGGACTGAGCCCTCTTCGGTTGGCAGATGCCATTAGTATTTAGTTCAATATTCTTTTTTTCTTTTTCTTCTTTTCTCTATTGTAACAGAAAATAACACTGTCAACAAATTACTTGTTCTATTTTTTTTTTTAATTAAAATGTTAAGCAACTTTGCTGATACATGAGAAGACCATACAGAAATGAATGCAATTATTCCTGTAGATTATCATTTATGACTTAGAATTCAATTAGGTTGCAGAAAATAAAAAAAAATGGTTCCTTTAATGAAAATGATTGATTTTATATCTAACAAAATCTTATTTAAATTTTAATGGTTTAAATATGATAAAAAAATAAAAAATTTATAAATTTAATTATATAACTTTAGAGCATAAATATTAAACACTAACTATATACAAATATAATAATATTTATAAAAATAATATAAAAATTATTTATTTTAAAATTAAAATAACGTGCATAACTTTTATAATGTAATATTAGAAAAGTTTATAAATATAAATTTTTTTTATTTAAAATTAAAAATTTTAATTTTTAATAAATTATATAAATATAATGTATTAAAAATAAATATTAATATTTAATATACAAAGATAAATAGATCCTTAAATAGTTTAAATAAATTTAAATCGGACTTGTTTATTTAAATTTTTTTAAAAAAATTTAAATCTAAAAGTTAAGTTAAACTTTAAATCTATGTCAAGTTAAGTTAAACTTTAAATAAATCAAATATCAAGTTATTAATTAAATTAGTCTTTATTTTATTTTAATTTATTTTGATTTATAAAAAATTAAAAATTTTATTATGTGACAAATCAAATATCATTACATATTTTAATATTTGGCCGATCAATTATTTGAAATTAGTAGATGGTATCTAATTTGATTCATTCTAATGTTTGACCGATCAATTATTTGAAATTAGTAGGTAATGTTTAATTTGATTTGATTTAACCAATATATATTCGCATTTCACTTTTATATTGCTTTGAATAATTGAGAATAAGTTGAAAATATTATTGTGACATGAATGGCTCGTTTCCGGTTAAAGTGTGCAATTTAAGAAAATATTTTTTATTATTTTAAAATTTTCACTTCTAAAAATATCACTTTTTCTGTTTCTAAGAAATTATATAAAATACAATGACATCAAATATGCAGTTTATTCTATTTGTTGTTAACACCGTTAAAACAAACACGGAGTTAAACGTTGAAATACAGTCTTCCATTTGAATTAGAACTTCGACATTGTTCGTACGAAGCCTTTTCATCAAGGTTCTGGCATAACAATAATCTATTTAATTCATCTTACAGTTTTCATCTTTTCTGTTTATCAATTTCTCAACTCAAATTAAGTTTTGATTTAGATTAATTCAATTAAAAACACTCTTACTCGGTATTGTTGATTCCTAACAGAACCATACTCCCACGTTTAAAAAATCAGAGTATGAGCAACCTCAATATATTACGTTTGGATAATGTCGAATCCAGAATAGAAATTATGCCAATATTGGTGCAGCTTACTTCCAACTAAGTCAAAGCCCTAAGGGTATAAAACATGGGAATCGAAAACCCCTGCCTCTTAAAATTACTATCAGCACAAACAAGCAACATCAATTGAGAAATCCTCCGCAAAACTGGAAAGTAACGAACAACTTAGGAGGGGCTTATACAAAAATGGGATTCATCCGGAATGACGATGATAATCACTCTAACTGTGAAAACGTTGGACACCAGAACAAACTATAATCTGACAACATCCTGGAGGCAATCATAGAAATGAGCGATGTTAATCTTCTCTTTGCCAGAATAGATAGCTTCTGCAGATCCACCTTGCTCCCCTTGCGCTGCCATCTCAATCAACATGTATAGCTTCCTGATAGGAATCTGAGAATAAAAATTGACGAGTCAGAATAAGTACCAATTACAACATGCAACTAATCTTCTTTGCCCACCACTGGTTTACAGTATAAAATGCTATGCAAATTGAGTAATAACCAAACAATTTAACTTCCTGCCAGCAAAATCATACAAGCTGGAAAATGCTTTTTAAGCTCCTCTCATTTTGAAAGCGATGGATGAAAGAAAAAATAAAATAAATAAAACCTCATTTATAACTAGAAATATCAATAGACAGAAGACCAACAACTATTCTACTAGTAATCTGTATATAGAACAAGCCGAAGTTAACATAAAAAAGAACGATTCCTTCAAGATAAAATTATTAGGGTTCCCTTGTTTGACAAGTTAGGCAAAACTACCACAAGAATTCAATGAATGAAGCACATAAAGAAATGATTATACGTACATCGTTCAATGCCTCTGCAGCAGAATCAATATCTTCATCCGAAAAAACATTCAACTGTGCAAGGACCTGTTATTTTAAAAATGAAAAGTTTAACATTTATTTTGAATTAAAATATTTACATGAGGCATGATTTGGCATATAAACTCAAGAAACAAATTAAATGGTTCATTCACATTTGATGTTAACAAGTGATACAATCTCAAAATTCAACAAGTGAACAACTGATTTGTTATCAACTATCAGAACAAAAAAGCATAAAAAATTAACAGTAAACATTCATAATGCACATGTCAACAGCATGTAATTAGCCAGTTAGCCAGATATGTACCAATATAAAAGAACAAATAAGTTTACCTTCTTTGCATCGTTCGTGTTCAAGGTAGGAACATGGTAAGTGACAGAGAAAGTATCACAGAATCCAATTGAGTCCAAGAAACCCAGTTCACTGGTCGTACCAATAACCATGAGTTTTTTTCCCTGACAACATGGGTAGAAATGCACATTAAAGTAAGACTTGGGCAGCAAATTGATCGTGTAGAGATGAACTCTCACGGACATTTCAAAGTTTTCATTGGTGATACTGATCATGTAGAGATGAATCAATTGTAGGAAAAAAAAAAAATACATTCGTTAGACATCCAAAAACCCAAGGTGTTGAAAGTCGAAAACCTGGTTCTCAGCCAACACAAACAATTTGACTTTGATGTTTGCTCCAGGAGGCAGGAGAGAAATTTGATGAGGAGATCAGCTATCATTATATTACATTAAGGAGTAAAAATAATTATCATTATTGTCCTCTGACAATTTGGAAACCAGATGACAGATTTTGGTTTAGCCCAATGGTACAGTAAAGTAGCATACTTCACCCACCCACCCACCTCTCCCCTCCCCCCTCCACAAGGAGAAGCATTGGGTTTTCAATAACAATCAGATATTAAACCAAGTTGAAACACTTGAATCTGGATCAATTCCTGTCAGTTTTGCTTTTGTACTTCTAACATATATGCTTCAGAAAGGATCTGAAAGAACAAGGATGAGCAGAAACCTTTGGAGGAAGCCGTTTGAGCAGAACCAGCAGTGTCTGAGAAATTAAGTTTGAAAAACGAGGACCGATGGCAATATACTCCAATAATCTGGATCAATGTACATGGAAACAATTAAATTAATATTATAAGTTAAGGAGGAATTAGGGGAAAGGATGATCAAATACAAATCAGAAATCTTACCTCTCAATATCATCAAGAACAATGACACTCAATGGTGACTTGTAGGCATCCTCAAAAACCTATTAGAAACCACAAGACCTTAGAATTTACATGATACAGCTAACCAGCTAGAGAAGACTACTATATCAAGCAATTGTTAATGCAATAAAGATAGTTGAAAGCCAAAAGCATGTACTTGATTGTTGACTTAATAGAGTTTATAAACAGATCTAATGCAATGCAAACACAAATACTGAATTGAAAAACAGACGAACTGAAAAACTGAAAATCGCAAAAACTGAAATTTATTATTGGAATGGATTATGTTTCAAATTCAATTTTGAAATCAAGACAATCCAAACCAAAGTTACAAATATAATTTTATTTTATAAGATTTTTTATTATCAACAATTTTATTTAGAAGATGAACATTAACTTCAAACTCTTCATTACATTATTATAAATTTATGAAATTGCAATACTTGGTAATTTTTTATGATTTTGTTCTCAGAATTACATCTTTTTTTTTTAGAGATACATCTTATTATTTCAATGTATTTATAAATTTATTAGTTTTGGTCTTGGATTAACTTAAAGTTGTTCTTGTGTTTCATTTTTTTATATAAATTTGGTGCTTCATATAAAAGTCACTTTTAATTAAAAAAGAGAAGGAGATAATAAAATAAAATTTACTGACCATCCTCTAACTAAAATAGAAACAAAAATATAAAAAACGATCATCCTGTCCAATTCAAACTGTTTTAATCGGATTGGATTGGATGTTATATTTAAATCAATCCAAACCAAACTGCAAACATCCCTACTTAGTAAAACCTCACTTGTAAGGCCAGTAACTGAGTCTTTGTTAACTATATACCCTCGGTACTCAATAGATTCAAAAGAAAAGCACAAAATGCTAGTTATGACAAACCTTAATAATCTGTGCACATTTGGTGCTCTCATGTAAACCAATCATTGATTCAGCTGAAACCTACCCAATTATAGAAGATCAGGATAACATGTAAGCCATAATTATGAAGTCAAAAGCAATGCACATTTGTGGAAAGTAATATTCAAGATATGGAGAGAACTTACAATCTTGACATATGGGAAGTCGCTGTCAATACCAACAGTAGCTGCGAGTGCAGTTTTACCACTATGACAACGAAGTAAGTTAGCAACATTCTATTAAAAAGCTCAAATTAAGACAAAAATTCATACAAAACATACCTGCCACTAGAACCTTCCAGAAGACAAGTAACAAGTGAGCTTCCTTTACTCACTTTAACTTGCTCCACAAGTAGCATTGCTCTTTGATAAATGTGCTTATGTCGATCACCACAGTCCACCATGCCATGGAGTCTATTGATATATAACAAAAAAATATATTAACAGTAACACAAAGCAATTTGCTGGTTTCCACAATACTTACAATGCAAGGGGAAACTTAATCACACAAAAATGTATACGCATGTGTTGCTTTTTGTCCCATCAAAGGTACTTCAATTCTTTTTTTTTTCTTTTTAATGCACTAACAGAAATATAAATTATTTCACATTTATAGAAGAAAAAGAAGCATTCAAATGTCCTGATGAATCAACTTATGTTTACTGGTCCCCCATCATAAGTAAACTGAGGCAACAGACCTTATGAACCTTGCAGCATCTTTTCATTCCATTCATATATTAGACATTTTAACTCTAAAAGCATAAATCAACAGCCCCAATATACCAGAGCAGAAATACATAGACTGTTAGGAGGCATCTGCAGCCTGGCAATTCAAAATTTTCTCTTTATCTTAGTCATATCTACAGGTTAAAAAATTATTTGTATATCAAGTACACATTTAGTTGCACCCTCAAAAGAGTTGTTCTCCCCTGCTAAAAGGATTAGAAATGATTACTATGGCTCTAGAGTTAAGAGTCCATTCCCATCTTTTTAACCATTTTCTCCCCAGCCAACTACATCTAAAACAGATACCACAGCCAAGAGGATAAAAGCAACTAGCAAAAAAACAATAGTAACATACCACTGGCTCATTATGTGATGCAGCAGGAGTATTCATCTTAGACTGCCTACTAACTTGGTTCTGGAATTTCTTCTATGGATTACATTTTATGTAAATATTTATATGATAATGAGGCAATAATAAATAAAATGAAATTGCTTAACACATTTTTCAGAATTCTAGAGCCTTGTGAATAAAAGCAGTACCTGCATCTTTGAAGATCATCAGTAGAAGCTCCAAATGCAGGAGTAACTTCTTGGAGTGCATTCAGAAAGTCATCCATTGTAACCTTGATGTTCTCTTCCTCCACTGGCTTAGTGAGATCATCTAGACTCAATTGTCTATTTAAAGCAAATGAGACTGCACTTTTCACAACACCTTCAAGTTCTGCACCACTGTAGTTTTTCGTTCGAGCAGCTGCACAAAACAAGAGGCAAATCCAAAATAAACATCCCATAACCTTCATAGCTCAATCAATTTGATTCAGATAATTTTATTTATTCCAATTTTTTGTTAAAATGAAAAATAATCTTCACATCAATAATTGCAAACTTTGCTTCATCTACATTTGCCTGATTGCTAATAAAGAATGAACTAGATCAAAATTACTGATTATATATGTTAGAAATTAGGTTTGGACCTAACTCAACTTCGAAAGTTAGCTCAAGAGGTGAGGATTGTCCTCACCTTATATATGCTTGTTTGGCCATATATTTAGACAATGTGAGATTCTAACACACCCCTTCATGTCCAGGACTAGACATCTAGAGCGTGGACATATTGTGGGTGGACCAATTGTAAGAATGAATATATGTGGATGTCCCAATAACGGATCTAAGATAGACTCTAATTGCATGTTAGAAATTAGGTTTAGTCCTAACTAAACCCCATAAGCTAGCTCAAAAGACGAGGATTGTCCTCAACTTATGTATACTTGGTTGGTCATAACTCTAGATAAGGTAAGATTCTAACGATATATAATATATTTTTCAGTATCTTATGCCTTACTTCAAACCATTAATCATATCATCATATTCATGTTACTAACTGAAACTGTTAATCAAAAGTAGATGTCGGCTAATATCAAATAGAACCATAATTTGTCAGTTTGTGGAGCAAAGAATGGTATTATCACAAAGAACAAGAATGCATTTATGTTTTGAGAATATATTTGTCTCTTGAGATGTTTGTCATACTCCTAAAACCAAATAGGTAGACACAATGGAACTGGTTCTAAGATATTTTAAGAATAATAATGATTCAAAATTTATAAAATCAATTTTGTTTTGACAAATATTTAACTCAAAACTATTTTAATAAAGGAAACAATTTATTCAGCTTGTACTTAACCGTTTATGCTTGAAAAAGAAGCTTCCTTCCACACTTTTTAAAATAAAATTCAAAAACATTTCACCACATTTTTGCAAACAATATGATAGGAACCTGGTATCTCTATTATGAAAATACAGGGAGTAACTCCCAAATTACAGAACACACTGCAGAACTTCGAGGATCTGCACCTCGCAATGCCAAAAGGCCCTAAACTCCTCTCAAATGACAAGTTCCCTCTCCCTTAACCTCTCCTATTATTTATATGCAATCCTCCTTGATTCTTCTCTATTGACAAACTAACTAACTGCCAACAACACTAACTAACTGCTAATTAACAAACTTAACTAAGGATATCTATCACAATATTGGTTATGAAGTAAAAACTAGTATCAAACAATTTTAGATAAACTAGTTGTGATTTCCACAAAGCACAGACACTTTGAGAAAGTCTAAATATGTAGAAAGTAATTGGACACCTCAAATCTGAGTCACAAATATGATGCTGAAGTTTGTGTCAGTTGTGTCCGGTGTGTCCATGCTTAGGCAGTTTCAAAACCAATTCAAGGTAAAATTTACACATTTATAAACTGCTTGGAACTAGAACAACTCTGAACCAATTTATAATTTGCCAGACACCCTTCAAATGTTGCATGTGACAAAACTACCAAATAAAAGAGCTTACAATAGATCATGAATAATATTCATTTGTAAGAAATATTTTGCTAATGCAAATAAGAACTGTACTATCAAACTTTAGAATCACTTAAACAAGACCAGGCATCACTGAACACATACCAAGTTCTTGAAGGTTCACATCAGGAGCTAGAAAAGAATTCTCTTTCATTTTGTTAGTATGAATCTGAAGAATTTGCAATCGACCATTTTCATCAGGAAGGCTTATCTCAACCTGGACTTCCAACCTCCCTGGTCTACAAAACATAAGTAAATGATAAATGACTAAAAGATAAGCACCATATGCAGAGATAGGCACTATACAAATCAATTACAGGTATCAGGATTACGCGTGGGTTGGGATTGGCTTATTTTTAGAGATTATCATCTAATTGATAGAAAAAAGCTGTCAGTGTTACTATTCAAATGTGTTTGGTAATTTGGATTATAATCAAAGATCCTAACCTCAAGAAAAGAAATGGGTTTTTTCAAGATAAACAAAATTTTGAACATTATGATTAAAAGCTAAAGGCTTATTTTTCAAATAAATTTTATTTTACCATTTTATCCCTAACAATTTGATTAAATTAAATACAAAACTAACTACTACAAATAATTTTGTGCCTTTTTTGCAATTTTACAATAAAAACTGACTTTTCTAGACAATCCAAACATAATAAATTATCTTAAACCTACTTTTCACCCGAACATATCCAACATAAAATTTATTTCATATAATGAATTATATCAATAATCGATTATTGATATAATTCATTTTTCACAACCAATTCAAATACACACTAATTATTAGAAGTAAGCCCATAATGAGTAGTATTTGATAGGCTTAAATAACTTTTTGGTCCCTCATTTTCTGTGCTTTTTTGGTTTTAGTCCATCTCTTACTTTGAGTCCCTAATCTTGTCACTTTTTTGTTTTCAGTACTTGTATTATAGAATAAAATGGACTAAAAACAAAAGGACAAGGACTATAAAAAATGGGGAAAAAGGAGACTAAAATCAAAAGATAGGGATTTAAAATGAAAATGCAAAAGAAGATAGGGACTGCAAGCAAGAGCCGGACTAAAATATAAAAATTTGAGGAACCAAAAAGTTACTTAAGCCTATTTGATATCAATAGCTCATAGTCACTATAAATAGAACAGAGTTGCTAGGTTAATACAAAAGACAAGTACCATGCTATGACAGTATCAATTGATGAACTTGTGTGGTTAAAGCAATTGCTTTAGCAGCTCAAGTTGTGAGATATTAAGGAAATGAAACTGATTTGTCACAAACCAACGGCATTACTTATAGCTTCTAACCCCCGATCTTTCATGAAAAGACTAAACACAAAGATTCACTACATTTTTGTCAAAGAAAAGTTTCTTTTTTTTAAGGCAAGCTCGTTACTGTTAGTAACCATAGAATATGAAAGAATCATAACGGTCCTTTAATCGTCATTATTTCTCGTTATTTGTAATCATGTGTAATTATTCATAAGACTCTATAAATACTCCCTGTGTGATCTGCTTTAGACACAACACATTCTAAAATCTCTTTCTCTTATAGTTACTAATATTAACTCCAACAATAGTTAGCTCTTAGCTGATATATTTACTAAATCACTTACTGGGCAGCAGGGCCTCCGGTTGACATTATTTATAACAGACTTAGTACATGTGACATATACTTCAACTTAAGTGGGAGAATTAGAATTATGTGTTTGAATTAATCACACGTATAAATATCAATATTAGTTAAGAGTGACTCAGGTTGTTAGTGATGATTAGCTTTAATTTAGGACATTATTCCTCTTGCAAGTAATATAAATATATACATGTGTAAACTAAATAACCAATCAATTTTCCTCAAATTCTCTCCAAATTCTATGACAAGCAATCAGAGTGGCAGTAGATTTGATGACAATTATAGCATATCCTTGTTGACCATTTAACATTTATACTTTCCATGAAAAGTATATTCAAAGATCTAGAACAGAAGGGATATAGAAACCTTAAGAGAGCTTCATCAAGCATGTCCTTTCTGTTAGTCATTCCAATAAGCAAAACATTATTTAGTGACTCCACACCATCTATCTGCAAACCAAGCAAACAGTCTTTTAGATTTACTGATATGGCCACTATAGGAACATTATAAAAAAAAGCGTTCAACACCTTTACTGACCTTAGTAAGAAGCTGGTTAACAATGCTATCATGAACTCCAGTACCATCTCGAGTTGAACCTCTTGACTGTACAAGACATTAAGAGGAACACTGTGTTATTATATATGGTACCAGGCAATACAATCACAATATTCAATGCTTGAGAATACTCAAAGAACTACATGCAGCATTTTCAAGGTGACATATTTAAATGTCATCATGCTCCCATTGATCATACTTATGCACCTTAGATAAAACCAAGATGAGAACAAATTTTCCACTAGTGAGTACATCAAAACAAAAATAGAATATAAAAGGTTAATATTGACCAGTGACCATAATAAAAAAGTTTAAGCTACAGGTAAAATATAAAGATTCCACCAGTTAAGAATTGTTGCTTATTAACTGTAATCAACAAATTGACAATAGCAACACAATAGAAGATTTATGTTGAGCTATAGTTGAGAAACCCTATACCTTGCAAATAGCATCAATTTCATCAAAGATTATTACATGCAAATCACTTTCATCCCCTGGAAAACAGTGAACAATAAAAGTGAATTATATGAAATTTTAACTTGAGGAATATGCAATGTGTATATGTACATCACCCCGGGTCCTCTGATCCTGTTCGGCATCAGCGAAAAGGTCTCTCACATTCTTTTCAGTTTCACCAACAAATTTGCTCAAAACTTCAGGGCCATTTACAATCTACTACATGTCATAGAAAAGAAAAATTAAGATTCATCAAACACAACAAAAGGAAATTACCAACTACTAGCCTACAGAAAGCAAAGTACTCATTTTCCATATTCCAATTTTGAAACTATTCAAGCATACCGATTAGTTAAGAAATCAGAAACAGGACAAAAAGTTAAACAATGTCCAAAAAAATCTAGTAAGTATATAAGCCATAAATGCAGGGTGAGAATTGATAGTATGTCAGGAGAAAGTTACACCCACCTAAATAAAACTCATGCAAGCCACATTCATAAAATAATGAGAATGGATACAAGTGATGTTCAAATTCAATACCGTCGAATCAAACCAAGATTCATTTGACAACACATGAAAACAATCTTGTTTTGAGAAATTCTGAGCCAAAAGATGGTAGAAAATGTATAAAGTACCAAATTCCAGGGCAATTACTAGCTTACTCTTAAAAATAATAGGAGACTAAATGATATTAATTAAATGAAACAAATTACAAATATATTATCTCTATTAACTGCTGCTCATTGCATACATAATTTCATAGAGATGTACATATTCAAATTAGTTACACAAGTATAATTTCCAAACCTTTGGTTCCTTTCCATTCAAAATTTTTCCAATTTGACGTGCTATAAGTGTCTTTCCAGTTCCAGGAGGCCCATAAAGCAGCATGCCCTTCACATGCTTGATCCCTAATCTGAAACCTCAAAGGATTCCAAGTAAGAACATCATATTCTATAAAAACAGCAGATTAAATGGACCATGGTATCTGATCAATTACTTGGATGTCACATGGGGTGGGAAAACACGAGAGGCAAAAGCTCTTCGAAATATATCTGCAAACTCCGCACTCAAGCCACCAATACCCAGAGACTGAAGATTAAATTCTTTCTGCTTGAAAATGTTGCTAGTGGCTCCCTCACGTTGATTGACAATCTGCAAAGCACAACATAAGCCAGTAAATATATGCAAGGATAATTACAATCAGGCAGAGGCTTTTTGCTCCCAACAACTGGTATCAAGAGTTATTGGCTTTCTCACTGGGTCTTCAGTTTAGAGGAAGTAGTGGGAACGGCAGTATTAGAAGAAGGGAAGGTGAAGATTGAGAACCAGTTAAGAAGTTTTCATAAAATATCACTGTTTTGCTCAGCAAAGGATTGGCTATTATCTCACATGGAAGATATAAAATAATGACTAATGCTAAACTGGATTTCAAATGACTAAAAAATATATGCCAAAAATAAGTTACTATTAATGTCAAGGTTAGCCAATCATTCGCGAAATCACAATCTAACTATAGATGTAGAAATGTGTGTATCAGAGGCAAATCCAATAACTTTGCAGCACCAACGCTTCATGGCTGCTAAATTCAATGTGGCTCTCAGCTTTGCTAGGGGTGAGTCATCTATAAAAACAAGAGACAGCAGTGAGCTTTAATAAGGTGGAGACATCTATAAAAAGAAAAGAGAAAGGAGTGAGCCTTGATAGGGTTGAGAGTTGAGACATCATGCATATAGGGGGGCCATCTTTCCACCTCCTATTCTCTACCACTTTCCACTTCTGACAGCTATTCCTGTTCTTAGATATTACTTTCTTATACCAGAAGCCAACGAGAATTCCATCTTCCTTCACTTGCCCTCAGAGTTGCAATTCAAACTCGTCAATGGCGCCCAACAAAATGATGCTAGACATCTTCTCCAAATTGGGGCATCAATAGCAGTCCCACTGGAGTAGCAAATGCTGTACTTTGTTCAGCTAGCACCTAACACTGACAGGATGCTGTAATCACAATACATAAGTTCATGGCATTGTTGAAGACCAGAACACAGCATGCTACCATTGGCACTGCCACAGTTGGTGTGCAGGCTGTCTGCAGCATAGGTGATGCCCTTCAACTTCGTGCTCATTTTGTTACTTAAGTCTTAATGGCACAATATTTGATTGAAATAGTTTAAATTGTTCATTTTATAGTGCTGGCTTTGTCTAATTAGCTTGGCCTTGGCCATGCAGGAATCATAAAATGGGGATGGAGCTTGGTGTGAGACCTTTCTGGGATTTTCATAGATATGAAATGGGGGAGGAGGAATATATTGAGGCTACCCAACCTAACCAGCCCTATATCTCCCTTCCCTCCACCCAAATCACATACACATACTGATATATACCATTGAAGTGTAAGGCTTGATAAATTTGAAGATTGGGCCTTCCTAAGCATAAAATGTTCCTTTTTTTATTATGTTCTTCAATTTATTCTAAAAATAAACTTCCTTAGGAATGGCATTTTATATCTATAGTATCTTTATCCAATCTCTTACAAAGAGGGAAACCTCATGTACTGCTTATTTTTTTATGATTCAGGTTAGAATACACAAGTTCTTTGAGAAAAAAATAAGATGAAAAGGGGTGATAAAGGCAAAAAATGAAGCAGATGAGACTTCAATTGGGTACACAAGTTGTAATTGACCCTTGGGTACTTACATTACCATATGCATCAGTAGTATCAAACTTCGTTCAGATCCAGCTCTGATGTGAAATTTTGGTACTCCCAAGTATAATTTTTTCTTGGTAAAGTATTGTTGAACCTGATATGAGATAGTACACTGAGACAATAGATGGCTCCTCCATCAAGACCAAAATAATGTCTTGGCATGGCACCAGTACAGTGCCGATTCTGCATTTTCTATCTTGGCAAACCAAAATCATAATATTTACTCCAGGTAAGAATTCAAGGTATTTAATCAGCTTTATTTGAGTAATTTATACGCAGTGTATTCAAATTGGGAGATTTTCGTTCGGTCATCATACACTTTCCACTTTTGAAGTTAAGGTCTGAGACTTTTTTTATTGACCTGCGAACTAGTTAAGCATCCAAGGAGATTTAAGCTACATAAGCATTCAGAATGTATCAAGAAAGAACTATAGATAAATGTCAAAAGCAAAGTGGGAAACTCACCTTAATTCCACTATCACGTGATGTTTCAAAAATAATGTATGTGTCATCCGAAATCATCCCTCTTTCAAGGGAATTAGACTTGTCTTGGTCCTCAACGCTAGCTTGAGTGACTGTAAAGCTGTAATTATTTCCATGATACTCAAATAACACTTTCTGCCCTGCAGTCATCACCTGCATAAAATAAGATCAATTTCAAAATTAAAAGAAGTCATGCAACAAACAGATGACATTTTCAAGAACTTTCTGAAATAAACATCTGCAATTAGTATTATTAACATCTAGCAACCATATGCCAATGATAACTGATAAACCACCTATAACCTTGTGAAAGACCTACCTGGTTTATAAATCTCTTGCGAAGTTGCTTAGCCAGTAGAACAGCATCAATCTACAACACCAAGCAACAACAACAATTTTAATGTTAAACCACTCTAAAGAGGAACAAATTGATGACATCACAAACAAGCACTCTTTCAGATCAACGTACATGTTCGCTCTTATTTCCCTTTTTAATGAAGTCCAATTCAAGCGTTAGCAGCGCGAGGTTGAAGTTGTCAGGAGGCACAAATCTTAAACAACAAGAAAAAACAATTCATAAGAAACTAAGAAAAAGGGGTAGTCAATACTCGATACTGAAATATCATTCAGAAAAACGCAAACTATAACAAACTAACCGGCTAACAGGTATGGATTCAGCAGCAGAAACTTTGGCACACCGACGTTGAATGGAATTCAACGCAACATGGCCAGTGCGTATGCTTTCATGAGCAGTATGTCTCAGTTAAGACCACAAAAGCAAATCATCAATCCAATTAATCTACACGTTAATTTCCACCACTCGGCATTGGCATAATTAATAGCAAAAATTAACAAGCAATTTTATTCTACTTGATCGTTCAGCATAGTTTAATTAATGACACGAAATAAAGAATTGATTCCATGTTGAACATGACTTAATTTAAAAATTAAAAATGAAAGGAAATGGAATGGAAAGGAATAAAGAAAATAATGTGGTGGAGGATATGAGAGAGAGAAGACGAAGGAGTCAGCAATGGAAGCGAGGTAGAGGTTGTTGTGACCGGGGACGGCGAATTTGGGGAGATCGGAAGGAGAGCAGAAGGCGAGGTTGGTGAGGGCCAAGTCCTGCGAGGGCGTGTTGGTCACGGTCATCGAGGTTGAACCGGAGGATGATAACCCCAACAGACTCGCCATTTTTCAATTGGATCTTGCTTTTGCTTTGTTCTTGCGCCTGCAGAAGCAGATCACACAGCAATGGGAATGGCGCGCGAGACTGATGTCATAAACCGCTATGCCAAAACATGCACATAAGTATCTCTTTTCATAGCCCTGGTTCTCGGGGATGACCTTTGGTTTTGGTTGTTTTTCTAAACAAATTTAAAAAACAAATATTTTTTATAAAACTATTTTAAGCTAATTTTTAATAGATTTTAAAATAATTTTAACTTAATTTTTAAAATAAAAATTCATTATTATTTTTATTTTAAAAATTTTTTAATATTTTTTTAAGTATAAAAATTATAATTATTTTTATCATAATTATTATAATTATCACCATATTTTTATTATTTTTAAATTTTTATCATCATTTACATAATTTTAATAATAATAATAATTTTAATTTTTTTATTATTTTGGAATAGTTTAATTTTATTAAACTTTTTTAATTATTATTTTTTTTTTATAGATTCACATAAGATAAATATGATTAAAGTGATTTGATTGATTTTTACATCAACATTTTAAAACTTAAAATAAAAATAAAAAATATTTTTATAAATCAATTTTTTAAATATTTTATTCTAAAAATCATCTTCTACATGAAGTTTAATGGACATGCAAAAAATTTTAACAAAAAAATTTGATAAGAATTAAGAACAAAATTGTAAAGTTTAAATATTTATCGAAATGATTTATATATTATAGATTGTAAATAACTAATTTCAATCACATATTTTTTTTTATTATAACTAATGATCAAAAGTTATGATCTATAAATACACCATCATAATGACTGTGTTTTTTAAAAATTGCATTGAGTATTATTCATTTAAAGTAAAAAAAAAGTTTTTTTTTTCTACTATTTGTACACTTTTCATGTTGTAAGTACATGTATTAAAATTTTCACATATATTATATGGAATGTGCTCAAATTAATAGTGTGATGGACTTAAAAAAATAGCTAAGGTAAAAACATATACATTTTTATTACGTGTATTTCAACCTACTTATAAAAAAGTTTTATAATACTTACTTACAAGTATACTGGATCAAATAAAATAATATAGTATGAGTAAAAATATTTTTTTTAGTGATTTGCGAGTCAATCATCAATATTTTTCTGTTATCATGAATAAATTGGTTGCAATTGTTAAGTATAAATTAAATGTACTTAAAATATAAAGAATTATAAAAGAATAATTCAGCAATGAATTTAAATAAAGAATTCACAATTCATAAAAGGTGTCAGGATATGGGAGTATCCAATCTTCATCAAAATAATTTAAACTCTCTTTCTAATTTAAATTTTAAAAGTATATTTAAAAATCAAACTTACTTTCATATTTGAAAGTTAAATTTTTAACTCAAAAATATTTTCTCTTAATTGATAACTCTAATATCTTAGTAATTTTCAATTAAAACAGGAATTAAATCAAAAGTTTTTAAAATATCATAAATATTATATTTCTATTTCTATAATATCTCTAATTATGTTGATTTATCCTAATTTTAATTTATATTATAATTTTTTAATTGTTAATAAAAATATAATTAATTTATAAAAATATTAAAAATAAAAATAAATAATTAAATTTAAATTATATCAAATATTAATTGATATTCTTCATCCTCTACTTACAAAGTTTTAATTATAAATAATGTAAGAGTAAGAAAACAAAAGACAATAGACAACAAAAATTAATGTCATGGTGAAGAATTGGTGTTTCAAGATATTGTTTCCACAATTGTAAACCCCAACTTGAAATAATTCATAAAAACGATGAGTGAAATCAAAGAAATATAAAAAATAAAAAAATATATCTTTAATACACCATTTTATAAATTATGGGTAGTATCAGATTATGTTTGTAGTAGATTTCAGATGTGAAATCATATGTTAATTATAAACTACTAAATTAGTATCTCCAACAATTATGATTATGCTCAACTTGTAGCATACAAATGTGAAGAGAAGCTTTCTTATTTGAAACATAATGACAAGAGTATTAAAATGTGAAAGCATGAGTAGATCATAAATTATTTTTTTCTATTTTTTTTGTACAATGTAATGATAGTTTGATTTTTCTATGATTATATTAAAGTTATTTTTTTTCTTCTATTTTAAATATTATTCTATTAATAATAATAATAAAATCTTGAATTGACATGAATTTTTATTATTTTTATAAAATTTTAATATGGTGCTTTCATTTTAACAATTCAATGTATTTTTTTTTTACTATTCTAAGTATTACTTTTGCATCAAAACTGAATGAAAATAATTTTACTTATTAAAATAATGAATAAAATAAGCTATAAAATTTTACATTATGCATATTAACATATTTTATATAAGATTTACGTTAAATATTTTATTTACAAAATATATAAAATAATTTATATAAATAAAATATATACCAATAAATTTAATATTTTAATATTCAAGAAAAATATAGATCGAAATCATATTTTAACTCTCTTTTGATCTTTTAAAAACCATTTCATAACAATTAAAAAATAAATGCATTAAAATTACATCAATAAAATATAAATATATGTCCAAGAGTAATATATTGCATATCTATCTCAGAAAATAGTTTCACTATTGTCAAATAAACACATTTTTTATAGTTAATAAAGTTATATCGTTGGATTAATATAGAGCTTCATCTTATTTTTTACTTTCTTATAGTGAACAATAATTAGAATGGTTGAATATTTATGTAAGTGTAAATAAAATTTTAAAATTAGATTTTTAAAAGAATTAAAATATTGTATTAAAGTTATCATAATTTTTTAAAATTTTTAATATTTAAAAAAATATTTATTAAAATAACATAATTAATTTTGTTTATATTTTTTAAACAATAATAAAAATAATCCATTTAATCATTATTAATATATTTTTTATTTTCAATAATTTGTAATTATTTTTAACACCTAATTAATATTTTTTTAGGTAAAAGGAAAATTCATTAAAAAAGTACCAATATCGAAGAATATGTATATTAGTAATGAGCATAACATAAATTATCTAATTATGTTGTCTATCAGATCACACAGCATATTATGTTTTTAGATCCTTATAATAACATTATAAAAGAAGTTTAATTTCCTATGGTACATGCTATTGAATTGTTTATCTAACAATTAATAGGATAGTAAAATTTGTTATCTTTTACCTTAATATATTGTTAAGATCTAAGTTTAATCAATTTCATGATCTTATATTTTTTTTAGAATATTTTAGTTGATGAATGTTTTATTTTGTGTTAACCATAAAATTTAAATGATAAAAAACTATTTCATGATCCACATATTATTTTTTATATTTTTTTTTTTGCAATTGTAGACAACTCATAAAACTGAAGACAATATTTCATAATATTATTATGAAAAACAGAATTATACTTCAACCATTTTAAATATTGTATCCAAACCTTTGTAGTTGTATGGCAAGTCAAAACATGTGTTATGCACTTTCTGATTTTTTTTCTATGGATATCACATTCATTATTGTATGTGTTGAGAATACATGGCTTGGTAAGGTTGACCTTAAAAGGTATTTTGTCGTGCATTAGTTGTTAAGAAAAGGTGTTCACTTTTAATAGGACCTCCTTGAATCAAAAGATGATGAAGAATTGGTCTTTTATAGTGTGATCATGTCCCCTAATTTGGATGTATGTTGTTTTGACTGAAAAGTTTTCTATTGCATCTGTTTTCCAGGCCTATTGACCCTTTCTTAATTCTTGTAATTGTACCTATGAGATCAGTTTATTCAGGATACTTAGTTGGTTAGTCCTGTATTAAAAAAATTCTTTCTCCAACTCTAATACCACTTCCATACCTTCTCCTCTCATCTCCCTACTTCTGCTATAGTTGTTTGTTTAAAATTTGAGTTATTGTATAATCTTGTAAAAATATTGCATAGTGTGTCTTCTCCTACCCATATCTCTTGCCAAAATGATGTTTTCTCACTGTTTCCCACCTTTTATTTGCATGCATTCCACCATTACTCCTTCTGTTCCTTATTGCAACACCAAATTCCTATGAGATCTATCCACAATCTTGTCCCTTGTTTAGGTTTTTCAACCATTGCTATGACATTAAATCAATATTTTGATTTTAGTACCTTATACCATAATCTCTATTTTTTCTCTTAAGATTCTCCACCTCCATTTTCCTAATAAAATCAAATTAAATGCTCTCAAGTTCCTAATCCATAATCCTTTCACACCATTTTTTCTTTGCACACTTCTTCCCATGATGCCTAATATATCTTCCTTTCTTCCTGTGTCTCATCCAAAAGGAATCAATTAAAAAGAGATTTAGTGGTAAAGATGATACATTTGGGAGCTTTAAAGAATGAAGAGAAGTAGATCAGTAACGAGTGTTTGATGAGGACGATTCTCTCTTTAAAGGACAATGTTTTGCTCTTTCACAATGATAATCTTTTCTTAATGTTTTTAGTCACTAATTTCCAATTACTTCCTCTCCTAAGATTGGCACCTATTGGAACCCCTAAATAATAAAAAGGAATCAATTCAACTAATTATGGAATGTAACCACTTGATCCATCCATTCTTTCTAAACATTAATCTCCATGATATAGCTCTTATGAAAATTGACCATCTATCTTGAAGAAAGTTCAAATAACCACAAACCAGCTTTTATCACCTTTACATTTACCAACTAAGAAAGTGTCATATGCATCCTACAAATGACTAACAAAAAATAGATCATCCTCTATATGAACTCCTTGAAATATGTTTTCCTCCTCTATTTTTCTTATCATTTTTACCCAATCCTTCAGTTGATATTAGAAATAAGAAAGAAGATAATGGATGTCCTTGTCTTAAGCCTCTCCTAATATTGAATTTTTTTGTAGGGCTACCATTAACCAACACTAAAGTTGTAGTTATTTTAAGGCATTCATCCATCCATTCCTTCCATTTTTATGAAAATCTCATTCTCCCTAGCATGTGATTTAGATATATCCAACTTACTAAATCACATGCTTTCTTAAAATATACTTTAAATAGGAAACATTGGTATTTCTTTTGACTTCGTATACTATCTCGTTTGTAATGATTATTCTATCCAAGATTTGCCTCCTTACTAAGAAAACTGGTTATGGTTAAAAAATTATCTTATCCATAACTTTTCTCAGGTTATTTGCAAGGAGTTTGGCTATCATTTTATACATGCACTTGACAAGAAATATTGGCCTTATTCTCTCAGGGTCATTTGTTTGGCCTTATCCTTCACGTCAACAAGAGACGATTAGTTCTCCATTTCTAGAACCAACAATATGTCTAAATTCGATGAGGAATCTATCTCACCTTTCCCACTTAACATACCTTGTTATTCATTCCAAGTGTATTCAAGACTAGCAAAAAGAATCCTCTACCATTCTTATATTGAAAAATAGACCATTTACCTGAACCTTAACCAATGATTTTATTATCTCCAATGATAAGGATGTGCTTACAAAAAGTTTTAAATAATTTAATTTCTTCATCTCCTTTGTGGCTTTATCCATCTTAACGTAATTTCCTACAATTGTTGTAAGTGTGCTAGAATTTATTTCATTCCAAGCTTGCAATGGTATACCTTGACACCTAATCCAAGCTAATCTTTGGTGTGAAACTTTTGTAGATGTCTAAGGTTTGATTTCTACAAACCATTTTTGAAACACCTCCTTGTACTTTAACAATAATGTCTCAAACTTTTATATATCAACCATGGCGATCAATATCAATCTTCTCCCATTAGTGAAATCGTGATTGACAATATTCCTTTATTCATAATCCTCCTTGGCAAGTCATGTATTTCTCCCATGTCGTGTGTCTGACCTATATAACATTTATGTAACTAGTCCAATGTTTCTCCTTATACCTATTGAATCCTCTCTAAACTTCATTTTTAGTTTCCTTTATGTGTTTTTTTCCTCTTCCCTATGTCCTTTAGAATAATGTTTGAGTATAACATCATATCTTCCATCTATGTTTCATAGATTTTTTTTATTGAGGTTTCTTCTCTTCTACCATTTTCCCTCTTTTATATCTTGTTTGGTTGGCCTTTATCTTATAAGATCCTATCTAGATTTGGTTTAGCCTTTCCTCCAACCTCTTTGGCCTCTGTACACGTTTGAAGCATACAAACTTGAATCATACTCCTTTCATTGACTTCCCACTAGTGTAAATATGAAATTTTACAGTTAGTTTTTACATGGTTATTTAGGAAACAATTTTAAAAAAAAAATGTGATGACATTTTCGTACTAAAGGATTGAAGATACTACATCGATTGCTAACTGAACCAGACTTTTTTTACATCGGTTGGTATATCAATTGATGTAAGAAATAGTTTTTACACTAATACAATTAGCAACCGATGTAAAATATCTAATTTTTTATATTGAGTTCTAGTTTTAATCAAGAAAATTTTAATGTTTTTAGGTTATTACTCTTTCCCGCTTCGTCGTTTGCACGAAAGAAATCTTCCTTGAGAATCCTTGTTGCTCATATTCCTACATTGTTCCTTCGCATCGTTGTCTTTGTTTCTATGAATCCTTAAGTGATCCTCCTCCACATTGTTATTTCGGTAAATTTCATCAATCGTTCTCGTTTGTGTTTATATCCATTCCCCTCTATGTTCTATCTAAAGTTATGAGAATCTCTTACTTTCATTTTTCGATTCTATTTTTCTATGTGAATTTTGAGAACAAAGGAGGTTAAACTTTTTACTTGATACTTTCATTGTTCCTTCATTTCTCTTGCCTTCTCTACAATGTATTAACTGGCCTCTACATAGTTTTAGCATCTTGTATAGCATCTTTTTAGCATAATCTTTAGGCTCCACACAACTATAAGGAGATATACTTGCATTCAAATGGCCTGTTGTTGTTAATTTTTCCCTTTTTGGGAATTGTCCTTAGATCTTAAATTAATTAAAGTGTATACTAATATCATTTACAATTCTTAAATCATTCATGTTTTTATTTTAATGAATAGAACTGGAGAAACTTAGTGTCTCGGAAGAAACCATTTCATCCTTCTTATTTAAGCAAGTTCACGAAAAAGATCCAAATCCTTTTTACTTTTTTTTTCTATGAGTTTGTCAACTATTGTATCTTATTTTTCTATACTTGGTCCTATATTTTCTGAATCCTTGTTAAATATCTCTTGTTGCAACCATTCTTCTTGGTGTAATGGTGCTGGTTGGCTCTTTAGAATATAATAAAAGTTTTGGATAAAGACACAATATAGGTTAACCTATGAGGAGCTAATGTCTAGGAAGAAAAGTCATAAGTCATGCATATCTTTTGAGTAATACCGAAGGATATGTTATTGTACTTAGAAAAACAATTATAGCTATAAGTTGGTTTAGAGAAAAAAAGATATCTCATCAAACATTTCAAGTCCCTAAATAAAAGGGGTAAAAAAAATACTTGTCCTTATCCTTGTTCAACCAGGCACATCCTAATTTTCATCAATCTCCCTCTTATTAATTCATAATATATCAATCTTGCCCCATTTAATAATATAAATTTCAAGATTTAGACTTGGTGAACCTTTAGTTAAGATGTTATTAATTTATTGTTTTGCTGGAACAAAAGTCATGTTGAATTGCTAATCATTCTTTGTTTACTCTGCTAATTAAATATTTGTAAATTTCCACATCGTTACTTATATCATGCCATCATTTTTTGTTGTGGTCATCACACCATAGTTATTCAAAGTTTTTTTTTCTTCCCTTTAAGTTTTAGAGCTCTAAAAACATAAAAAGTAGGGAGAATTTTAAGTTTTGTTTTCCTTCCTCGTTATTGTCAGTATAATTACATTTACAAATAGCCAAAAAGGAGAGAAGATATTTTCAGAAATATCTCAACTCAAATAATCAAGGCAAACAAAAAGAACATAATGCAAAGATAACTTGTCCTTCTAACTAATTATTGTCAGTTAGCATGGAATTGTTCATCATACCAGAGAAAAGCTCTTTGCTTCTCATAATTATCATTGGTAAGAATTTATGTTATTTGATCCAATACATTTAGTATCTTATTAGTGGAATGGTAAACCATTTATTCTTGAGTTCACATTATTGTGCTTCACCATGTGTTTTAGTTCTATATTCTTGTGCCCCCAACAACTGCAACTTCTGGCAATGAAATTCAGTATGAGTTCCATCTTTCTTCCTCTTTTTTTGCATTTTAACTTTTAGAGGGGGAAAACTAATGGGGCAAAGAGATAAATATTGGGTTAAGAGAGAGAGAGAGAGAGAGATAGATAGATAGATAGAGAGAGAGAGAGAGAGTACTTAAGACCATGTAAGGTGGGGAACATATTCCTATAGACATTGAAAATAAATTATGTTTATAGGATAGTATGTTGCATAAAGGTGCTCCTTGCTTTAAATGAGATTTGAGATTACCATATTTTTATAATATAAATAGTTCTAACTAGAGGGGTAGTTATAGACCATTAAAGTTTGAAAGAGATGTTATGTTGGCTTTCTCTAAATAACGCTCTATGATATGCAAATATAACAATCTTTTCCAAAATTGAAATTTGACTTGTATGTTGAAAATTTGGGGTGACGGAGGGTTAATGAAAATTAAGGGTTAATTAGAATGATGAAGAAGTATTTTAATTTTCATCCAGTACTATTCATTAACAAGTCACATCTATAATTATAATTACCAAGATTTCTCACTTTTGGTAAATACTTTAATTATTTTCTAAACAACTCACATTATGATTCACTATTGTTATAATATAAGTGAATCAAACATTAAATCCACAATATAATAGTAAAAGGAACATTAAGGAAAAAATATGATTTGTGGAAGGTTTCATTATTCATATGGTATTAGTAATAAACTAGAAACAATAACATAGACTTGGATAAAGTTACACTTTTAATAACCATATGCATGCCCTTCACTTATTTTATTTTTTCTTAATTTCTAGCAGATTGGTTATATCTTGGTCAATTCTAATGATAAATCGTACAATGTATGACACAATAATTGATAAGAGAATAATCATTTTTTCTCTTTAAATCTGTATAATATCAGAGCTTCATGCTCTAAACCGCACTTCTCCAATGTCGAACATAGCAGTGACTGGAACTTCCTTTAATTTTCCATCCATTTTGACAAAGTCATCTATGAGTGTCCAAACTTTTCAACCAAGACCTTTTACATCTTATGTCATGCTTAAACTAGTCCAGTGCAGGTTGTTCAAACAAAATTTTCCAAATCTAAACGGACCCAAATTAAATTGATTTGACCCCACAATCATCATCTAGATAAGTGCTTTAATGCACTCATCTAAACTTGCTTTTTAGTTGCTAGTTCGAACTTTTAGTCATCTAAACTTTAGATAAGAAAAATGTTAAAAAAATATCTATATGCAAGACTAGAATTGCATTATCAATCTTATGGTTTCAAAGTCTCATTTATCAATTTTCTGTTTGTTTTTTGTATTATTTTTATTTTCTCTCTTCATATAACCAAAAATATATTTGGTTGAATTTGATGATAAAATATGATTATGATTGTTTTGATTTTATCTTGATTTTGAATGTCCATGCACTTATTATTTGGACCTAGGTTCAAAATGATGTTTAGTTTTCTCTATACTAAATTAGGTTCAAAATGATTATTTGGACCTGCACTCATTATTTAGATTCAAAGTTGATACTATTTATTTGAACCTAGACTCCATCATGCTAAAATGGCATGCTTTCTTTATAATTTGATGGTATGATGAGTGGCCTTAGTCTTAGGATTATCCAATTGGTGCCTTCTTTAAAAAAAAATTATTTTTGTTGGCAAATATCTTTGCTTATTTTTCTACCACTCACTCTTTCATTATTTATGTTTATGAAATAATAATTGTGTCTCTTTAAACTTCCAAATATGATCTAGCATTTTTTGATTTGTTAAGGAGTATTAATTTCATTCAACATAGCAGTTAATTGGGTTGGAAGCTATAAGTGGTATTGTTGATTTATTTAGATTTTCTATTTCATGCTTTATGATTTGTTCAAAAATTTTATCTTGAATTTTTAATATGCATTTTTTTAGGAATAAAAGAAGGAAGCCAATAATCATAGACGTGAGGCTTTATAATGGGTTATTAAGTAAAGGAGTCTACCAACATTTTTTAAGCTCCACACAGGTTTTCTTTCCCCTTAATCTCTTTGATTATTTTGGATTTTGTTGTTTTGTATGTGTGTGTTTAAAGTGAATTTTTATTTATAGAAAATTAGAGTTTTCTTCATCCCAATTAGTGTTTTTGCCTTGTATGTTCCCCACCATGATAGATTATGTCAACTATTAAAATAAGCAATAATATGAACTACATATTACATATTTATGAAACTAAAATGAGAAAACATGTATAGAGTGTTGTATTGCATATTGTAAATAATTGACTCTTTTAATGTTATAATGTCAATCTCTCTCATCTTCTCAATATTTTGACATGGTGTCAATATAGAAGTGAATAAATTTTCATCTTGCTTTTTCTAAAATTTTATGGATAAATGCCAAACGTTCTAATATTCTTGAGTATCTTTCTAAAATAACTTGCCTCACATTATGCCAAGACAACAAATCCATTATAGTAATGTTAATTTAAACATAATAAAAATAGTCTATTAAATGATCCTTCCATCCTTTTTAAACTTGGATATAAATTCATGCAACAAGATATGGAAAGGAATCCAATTGTGATTTAACATTTTTAGTCAATTCATTGTAACTAGGTATATGCATAATAAATTTAATTTTGTTTTTTTTATTATAGAGTAATGAATGTTTGTTTTCTATTAAAAGGGATGCATTCAACAAATATTAAAAACTTTTATGAATATTCCCCCATATAAGTAGCTTATTGAAAAATTATTCAATTTTTTTATATTTATGTTATTATATCATCCCTAATTATATAATTTTTTATATTTTTTTGAAATGTCAAAAAATTAGAGAGTCGAATATGGATATTATCATGAGACATATATTTCACATTATCTCACTGTCTATTGTTGATTTATGGAACGAGATAAATATAATTATTACAATTTCATAATTTGATTTCAATTCATAATATGGTATTTTTCTAATTTCCTTTCAATATTGTGTAGATATTTTAAAATTATTGTCCTTTAATTAAAGAAGAATTTGATGAAATTAGAAGATACTGAAAAATTTTAAATAAAGATAGCCAACTTAGATTAATATTTTATGTAACTTTTACTTATTTTCTTTATAAATATTCAATATATTTAGATTTCATAATATATATATCATATATTTACTTTTCATAAATATGTTATTTGATTGATTGTATTATCAATTTTTTCTATGCAAGTATTGTTTTATTAAATTTTGGTAGAATGTACAAATAAAATAAATATTTAAAAAAATATATTTTTTACATCAGTTCAAACATTAATTAATTTAGAAAATATTTTTATATTGATTTATATTTTAATCGTAGAAAATTACATTGATTGCATTTTGAAATCAACGTAAAAAAAATTTACTTTTTATATCGATTATTCTTTAAACTAATATAAAAAATAAATTTTTTACATTTCTACTTAACGTTGTCTAAATAATCAATAAAAAAATTTAAAATAACTAATATTCACTGATATCTTGTAAACACCATTCACCAAACACAATTTATTAAACATTTTCCACATATCATAAACTCCATACTCGTTTGGAAAGTTTATGAAATAATATAATATAATATCTTACTCTCAATTTCTCAATTTCTCAATTTCGTGCATATGCTAGCCCTTTGTTCATTTATCCCCTCGTGTTGAATCAATTAGCAATTGGTTGTTGAATTTTTCCCTCCACCGGATATCTCAATCTCTAGCCGTTCCCCTTTATTGTTTCACCAAGGTCCATTCTTTCGAACTCTATCTGTCATTCTCGCAATTATTCTCAAAGTCTAGACTTTTATCCTTCACAAAATTATCCTTTAAATTATATAATATAATTAAATTAATCATGATTTAATTTATTTTTATTTGATCATTACTTTTTATAGTAATTTTATTTAGATCACCATAGATTTTAATCTTTTTATTCAATACTTAATATTTTAAGTACATTATAATATAATAGATAAGTATGGATATTATTAATTTCTGCTTTAACAATTGTATTTTAAATTGCTGAAAAGAATATTGTGAAATGTTGCCACGATAGAGTACGAAATTGCAAAAGATAACCTACCAAAAAGATTCCTCCTTTAAAGTCAATATGACAGCAAGAGTTCTTAAAATAATAGTTTCATAAATTAAAATGGTGTTAGCTCAGTAATTTTTTACTATAATTTTAAAAGATGAAGACTACACATATTAATTTTTTAAAAAAAAAATTGAAGAAAAAAATCATAAGATTATTTTCTAAAATGAGGAATTTAATTAGGAAGTAAAGCAAAAAAAATAGTTATTGATTGAAAAACTATTAGTTAATATTTATATAATTATATTATTTATTATATATGTACATATAAATTTTAATTTTAATTTTTTTTAATTAATAACTATAACATTTCATTTTAGAGAACTAAATCATAAAATCAGATAGGCTTGATTTTGGTGAAAAATATTTAATTACTTATAGTAAATTAATATTATTTATCGAGTGCTTAGTCTTTATTTAGATTTTAAAAAATATTATTAATAAGTGAAATTCTCTTTTGAAGGCTTAAAATAAGGATTATATTGGTCTAATTGTCCTAGCGCCAGCCTTGCTGAGAACTGAAGCGAGACATCGTTTGCTCTATCTACAATGGCACACCCTTTAACTCAAAGTGTAGGAATTGGCGTCAAGTTTTCATTGAAAGCTCCTTAGAGCATCTCAAGATAATGTAAAAGAAGATATGAAAGAGGTTGAAGAGGAGGCGAGGGAGGAGCGTTGGAAGAAGGGTGATGAAGGAGGTGAGGGGAAGGGTAGCATTCTGGAAGGGGAGGGGAGTGAGAGTAGGTGAATGAAGGGAGGGATGTTGAAAAAAGTAAACGATAGGTTTAAAAAACAAACAAAAAAATGTTAGAAAGCAAAAATAATAATAATAATTTGGAAAAATTTTAAAAATGAACATTTAAATAAATAAATAAAATATTTATTTTAAATACTTTTAAATATAAATATATTTATTTTTAAAATAAAGTAATAGTTTATTTTATTATTTAATAATGTACTTTAAATATAAGTTGTATTTATATTAAATAAAATTTATTTAAATAATTTATATTTACTTTGAATAAGAATTAATTTAAATATTTCATTTAATATATAATTTATTTTATTTTATTTTTAAATATTTTGGTTATTTTTAAATACCTACAAATAATTTATTTATTTTTAAATAATATTTAAAAATAAATATAGTATTTTTGAAAATGTAATAAATTAGTTTAAAAGTAAATATAAATATTTTTAAAATTTAAAATTATAATACTTTTATATATTTTTAAATAAATAAAATAAATTTTAAAATAAAAATATTATAAATAATAAATGTAGGATCCATTTAAAAGTTTAATTTGTGGTAAAAAGACGCTTAAATGATAACAAAAAATGAGAAAAGATGAAGTCTACATGTGGAATCCATAAAAAAAACTTAAATACCTTTAAAAAAAATGTTGAGCTTCAATGCTCTTAGCCACAACTGCATGTGGTATTACTTTTTACACTCCTTGTGATTCTGTGAAGCTACACTAGTCCCATCCTCCTTCTAAATTTCTTCAATTCCTAGAAGTATCCACTGAAACTTCCTGAAATTTTATTTTTACACTTTCGAAATTAAATTCTCGAAATATTAAAAATACAATTTTACTTGAATGTATGTTAAAAAAAATTTCTAAAAATTTAATTTCAAAATGTAAAAAATATGTTTTATTAAAATTTTGAAATGTATTACAAATGGAATTCCGAAATGCAAAACAGGATAAATTCATCATTTTATGTTGAAGGGGTACAAAAAGTAAAAATAGGAGTGTAAAACAATATCCAACTTCGTGATTGTAGAACTTCATTTTTCTTGATTGCTTCCTTTCCATTTTTTCTTGTTCAAACCCAGGCTAATTTTGTTAAAAAGCTAATTTAATATGGGTTGGCTCACATTCATAATATTGAATAGATTATATTTGTTGTCGTCATAGTTGTCTTTTCTTAAAAATATATTTTGGACAAAATAGATTGTGCATGACATTAACTCGGAAATGTCCCCTTGCCAGCTGGCCCAAGTTAACAAAATGAAACCTGACCTTCCAGAGTCCAAATGGACCACCGCCACCTGCAGAAAGCTCGAATTAAAAAGCTTTTTCTGAAAAGCTTGAATCGGCATTATATAGCTTTTCCGCTCAAACCTTTACTCAGGCAATGTGAGTTCTACATGCATTGTGATGGTTGTTGGTTGGTAAGGGTGACACTAGACAGCACATTGCTTGAACATACAAACCTTATCCATTACAAAATTACCAAATCCGATGCATTTCCTTTTTTTTATTTCTTAGATTGGATCAAGCCGTTTTATACTGCTAAGATATTACAAGTAATTATCCAAACAGGTACTGGGCCTAAACCTTGTGATTACTATTACAATTATCCGTTTCTAGGTCCTTAATACTTTCCGAAGAGAGATCTATCACATAATTCACGAAACATTACATTTATACAAATTAAACAGACCAAATGTCAATCTGTATGCTCAATTATTCTGGTCGGACTTACGTTCTCTTCTGAAAATTTTAACTAGGTCCATGAAATTGGAATTACCCAAAAGCCATTCTCGAGTTCACGGCCAAACCAAATATGAGGTGGTGCATCTTGTAGGCATCAAACTTCAGCATGTCATAGAATAAGGTACAACACAACATGCCCATAGAGTGAATTCCGGCAAAATCGATCTCTAATATAGTGTAATGAATGTTGAAAATCAGAAGTTATTTTAGCCTAACATACAATAATTCAATCTATCCCGTTCATAAGCTTACACCTTGCTTCTTTACAAATTATACAACGGGGAAATAGAGAATAATCTCAATTGCTTGCTCAGAAGACGATGAGACACAGAATAAAGCAACAGAGGAGAAAAATTGAAATTCTGTTCAATGATTTGTCTGCTGCTTGCATCTCTTGCCTTCTCAACCTAGGGCTATTACTTCCCACCATGTGATAAGAGGGATTTGGGTATGTGTATAAATTTTCTGAGTTGCCAAACACTCGTGCATAAAACATCTCTCCAAACATCCCAACCACAAGGTGGGGGAATCCTGGTGCCATGGTGGCACCAAGATTGAGCATTTGTGATGATGTGTCATCCTCTTCTTGGTGCAAAGGAGGGTTGAAATGCTGATTCTGATAAGGATTGCGATATGGAAGCTGCTGACCACTTTGAGATGGTGTTGCTAACAGAGATTGAGCACCTAAAGCAGGTGGTCTTGGGGGTATAAACATATTTAGATATGATGCCTTCTCGTCACGGTCACGATGAGCAAGGGCCTGGCCCCGGCCATAGAGAGGAACCATTGTGGTATGACATATATCATCCTTGCAGACAGGGCATTGTGGGTGCTCATCAGGTGCAAGAGATGCACTTTGGACATGAAGCCACTTGTAGATGCAGGGCCAGCAATATAGGTGGCCACAAAGGGTGACAATTGGTTCATGTGCAAAATCTAAGCAGATGTTGCAATCAAAACAACCATCCAAATTTTCAGTCTCTGTCACAGGGTTTGAGATGGATTTCCATTCCTGGGAAACGTAGCGCTCAAAGGCCATGAATTAATTAACCCTTCTTGGAACTTTGAGATAGTTACCCAGTGACCTGAATAAACACGAGACCAATTAATCACCAAACCAACTTAATACACAGAATTAAAGAAATATCCGGGGGCATTATGTTCATAGTTGCATTCAACACTCAACAGACAATAAACAAACAACAGGACATTAAATTAAAAGTAGAAATAAATTGAGACTTAATCATGCCTCATAAGCAAGAAAAGAAACCATCAATAGGGAAGAAGAGAGAGGATCATACCACCTGAACTTTTCAATTATTATGAGCCATTCACGAAATTTAATGCTATTATCACCAAATCCAAAAGCTATTTAATTTCACCGTCTGAATTTGGTAACATGCCAAGGCGTTGGCACATGACTAAGTACAAAATTTCAAAATAAAAAACTTAATATGCAAGCATAAAACAACCCTTATAGCAGAGGCAAGTCACTGTCATGATTCAACAGGAGATTAGGTGAAACATCTAATCTGAAACCTAAAATATTGCATTAGCATTCATATTAAAAAAATCAAGTTTCATAAAGCCAATAATCTCTTGCTTCCAAGCAATATCTGAACCAAGATAATAACGTAATTGCAGTGAAAGAACTCATCGAACGATCCATGTAAAAAGTAAAATTAAAAATCAGATCCAACAAATTCTGAAACTGCTCACATATTCATATCCAAAAATATCCGCAGAATTGGGCCACGACAAACAGAAAGCAATGAGACGGACGGGGGAGCAAGTTAACATGCTTGATAATCCATAAATCAATGCACGAGGGATAATTACGAAACTGAATTTCACACGAATGAGGAACGAAAAACATTTCGTGGCATTCTTGGCAACTAACAAACGATCAAATATTAAATGCCAAAACATTACAAGATCTAAAAGACATACCCAGAGAGAGAGAGGAAAGGGATTATTTGAGGAATCCACGTACGCAGGGAAGGTTCTAGCAAGGAGCGAAGATTAGAGAAACTGTGGATGGGTTTTTAAAAGAAGGAAAGGACAATGCATCTGCTAAAGTTATATGTTTATATGGGTTTTTTTTAATATATTTATGTTATTATTTTTAATTGAATTTGAAATGATTAAAAAGATTTTAATAAATGTAAATAGAGTGACTTGTTTTTATTTTATATAATTTTTTATTTTGAATCTTTCAATTTCCTTTTTTTCCGGTTGAAAGTCATAATTAAATATTTGCTAAACTAATTATTAAAGTTTCAACTTAATTTTGTAAATATATATATTGATAAAAAAATTATACAAATAATTAATTTGAATGACTTATTAAAATGATAATTTGTGCCCCTTAATAATGAAAATTATATTTTATGTTTTTTGTGTGTTTTTTAAAAAATTATTGTATTATAATTTTTTATAATTTTGATCCTAAAAATAATATTTATATTTTTAAAATTTAACAAATTTAATCTCTCATTATTTTCTTCAAATTAAAATCCACATATTTTTAATTTTATCAAAAATTTTAAAGGAGTTAGTAGCATTAAAATATTAAATGATTTTAAAAGTCCAAAAGTAAAAATATTTGTAAAACGTTAACAAAATTTTAAAAATTTTATAAGATGTAGTAAAAATAGAATTTGAAACAGAAAAGTTTGAAAATTTTCTTGTGTTCAGAATAAAATCTAATAATTTAAATAGTGAATTTTGAAAAATAAGTTAAAAATAAACATTCATATTTTTTAAAAGATTATATACATCGACAAATTAATTTCTCATATTTATAACATTTAACGTTAATTTCTAACTTTAATCAACTTTAACTATTTTGCTCATTATAAAAAATAAAGTTAAAAATTAGTAACATTAAATAACATGAAAAATTAATCACAATTTTTTTTCTCCTCTCCTTCCTCTTTGCACCTCTTTCTTTCCCTTTACCATTTGACATGTTACTTAAATTGAAATATCATCATTCCTTCACTAATTTTTAATGTTTTATTACAATAAGAATCAAAATGATAAAGGTGAATTAAAATTAAGAACTAATATACATTTTTATAAATATGAGAACTTAAATTATTTTTAGATGTTTATAATTTTAAGAATAAAAATACAATTATTTGATAATTTAATAATTTTCATTTATAAAAAAATTAAAAAAAATTAAAGTTCACGCTCTTTGATATTTGCATTATCTAAATTAATGTGCATAAATAAATGAATCTGCTGTCAGTCATTACTGCGTTGGGGAGTGGGGACACCCCAACACTTGATGACTAATCACCTCATCAATAGTCCCAACCTAACTTTTGAATAAAAATTTGAGAATTTTTAAATCCTTTTTAATACAAAGTTTGATAAAATAAAGTTATGAATTTTTAAATCTTTTCATGCTATTAAAGAATGTAATATCATTATATTAGAAAGAAAATTATAATTATTATCATGTTTAATTATTGAATCTAGTAATTGATTATAACAATAATATTTAATAATAAAGTATGTTTTATTTTTCAACAAAATTATATATTATTAATAACATATTATCTAAATTTAAAAGTTATGACATAAAAAGTTAATTTATATAAACATTTTAAAAATTAAAATAATAAAAAAGTGTAAAATTTCGTATTATAAATTGTTTATAAAAAAAATATAGGATTCTACAAATAAATCAACTAAATTATCAAACTGGTATAGCTGCAGTTTAAATATTATAAAATAATTTAAAAATCTGCCTGATTGAGCTATTGATTTTTTTAATAAAGAAAACTTTGCTAATGGTAATTTTGATGCTTGTTCCCGTCCGTCCCTGTTTATTAATTAAGATATCCATCGTGGAAATTTATAAAAAAAATTAAAATAATACCTACAAAATTAAGAATAAATAACATTATCTTTCTATAATTTTGTTTGGATTTAAAAAAGGTAAATTTAAAATTTAAATCTTAAGATATTCTATCTTGATATTTTTATAAAATTTTAAATTTTTTAAATTTTAACACTTTAAAATGAATGAATTTTCAAATTTATCAAAATGTTAATTTTTTTTTAAAAAAAAAACTGACTCTTCTTTCTTTATCTTGGAAGTCATCTTTCTTATTATCTTACTCTGTTTTTATAGGTTAAATTTTTTAAAAATAAATTTAGTTATTTAAAATTTGTTTAAGAATATAATATAAAATTATTTTCGTAATATTTTAAAAAATTAAAAAAGTACTTAACTCTTTTTTATAAAACATTTTTTAAACTTTTTATAGTTTTTAATTTTTATTATATTTCATTCTAAAAATATTTTAATTTAATTGTTTAAAATAAGTTTAAAAATAATTTTAGTATCATATGTTTCCAAATTATTTTGTATGAAAAAATAAATTTAAATATTTTAATAATTTATTTTAAAAAATATTTTTTACTAAAAATTTAAAAAAATTAAAAATTATATTAAATATGTTAGAAAAAAGTATTTTTACATTTCAATATACTTTATAAATTATTTTATTATTATTTATTCATCTAAATTAAATAGAATAATATAATATTATTAAATTTATTATTTTAATAAATAAAATAATTAGAAAAATTTTTATTACATTCATGCTCTTACTTTGTGATATCTTATCTTTATTCAATTTTTATATCTAATTTTTTTTATATTTAGACAAAGAGTTTAAAAAAATAAAATAATTTATTATAAAATTTAAAATTTTAAAATAATTTATTTAAATTTTTTTAAAAATTTGAAATTTTAAAAATTTTAATATAAATTTTAAAACACTAAAAATAAATTTTAAATTTTACCAAAATTATGAGAATTTAAAAATTTTCTCATAACCTCTCTTTATATATTTAACTTATCTTTTCACTACCTTATTTTCATTTCGTCTATTTTAAAATTTTAAATTTATTAAAATTATATTTAATTATCTTAAAAGTATTATTTTCATATTCTTATAAAAATTGCATATGAATTTTTTAAAATATTTTTATATAAAAACTTTACTTATTTTATAAAATATACTTTTAAAATTTTAAATTTTATTTTATTTTAATAATAGTTTATTATAAAAATAATTTATATTAATTGCGCAAAATAAAATTTTAAAAATAATTATAATTTTAATATTTTTTACATATAAACTAAATTTGAATATTTTAAATATTTTACTAAAATAAATTTTAATTTTAAAAAATATTTTAGTTATCTTAAGAAAATAATTTGTGTAGTTCAATGTATTTTGGAAATTATCTTTTCATCACTTGTTAATCTCAAATATTAAATAGGATGGTATAATATTATACAATTTTATTCTATCAAATATAAAATATATAATAATTTTTACAAAAATTTATACCAAAAGAAAATATTAAAAAACAATATTAGGTAGAATATTGTAAAATATATTGTACAAACAGTATAATTTATTTTATTTTAAGGTAATGAATAACCAAATGACAAATCCGTGTGATTTGTCTTCACTTAATCAAGCCCCTTAATTTTGACGAACAAACTTCCATGCTGCAAACGTTGAATAAATAATCATTTTTTTGTGCTGTACAAATTTGTTAAAAATAATTTTTTATTAAAATGTCATCAATATATAATTAGAAACTTTTAATATATCTAAACATATTTTTAATAAAAAATTTGTTTTTTAACTTCTTTAACATATTTAAGGATAGATTTGATAAAATTAATAAATAGATTAGCTGAAGTAAAAATTTAACTTGAAAGTTTAATAAAGACAAAAATTGGAAGATGAATTAAAAATATATAATAAAATTAGTGGTTGAATCAAATGATAAAATATTAAATGTTAAATAAAAATATAATTACATAATAAATTTAAATTCAATAAGTATAATATATTTTTTATAAAAAATATATTAAAACTTAACTAAATAAAATTTTAATTTAAAAAAAATATTTATTTTAAATCTTTACCTAAATAAATCTTAAATAATAACTTATTAATAAAATAATTATTTTTATAATTTTAAAATAATAACTTAAAACATAATATTTTATAATAATATAAAAAATAAATATATTAAAATTAATAATATTATTATAAAACTACTCAAATAGTACTAAATTAATAAAATAAAAATATATTAATGATCAAAATATAAAAATTATTTAAAATCAATTTTAAAAATATAAATAGTTGTATCAAATAAAATTAAAATATATTAACAATTTTTTTAATTATTTAATTTAACTTTCAAACTAATCTATATACCAAACAAGCTCTCAACTTCCACAAGATAGAAAAAGCACTGTTCAGTTTAAACAACCACATGTCCCACCGTGCCGGACGCTCACGTTATCTTTTTTGTTGTTTAACTTTGTCATCATATCTTTTTGCAACTCTGAATGCTGCCTTCCAAGATGGTAAAAGTGAAAACAAATAGGTCAAGACACAAGAAGAATTTTCTTTTAAAAGGGAGGATAATATATAGAAAGAGAAGAATAAATTATATATATATATATATATATTAAAAATAGTTCCTCTAGAATAGTTTCTTTTAAAGTAAATAAAAAAAGATGCGCATATCCATAATTTAATTTAAAGT
Source organism: Canavalia gladiata (assembly GCA_037954105.1). Lineage (NCBI taxonomy): Eukaryota > Viridiplantae > Streptophyta > Magnoliopsida > Fabales > Fabaceae > Canavalia > Canavalia gladiata. The sequence continues at coordinate 70,899,588 of CM075658.1, forward strand.
ACATTGCAATAAAATATATCTTCTACTTTTTAGAGCAAGATTTATATGATTGACTCGCGAATGATGATAAGTTTTGTTCACAAAAATTAATAATTTGAACGAGATGGTAAACTGGCCGTTGCACAGGTTAAAAAAAAATTATTGTACATATGTTTTTAATCAGCATATTGATCAATCTATATAGAAACTAACTAAGGTGAATTTTACAATACCTATTTGAGAGTGTTGTTAGTCATTCATTGAGTGTCTGTTGTGTCAAAGATATTGCAACCTATGTTGACAAACCATTGTATATAGGTTGAGAACAAAACTTACACCCAAACTGAACTTTGTTTACATTACAAACCAAATGATCTAAGTGATAAAAGTTGTCATTGTTAAAATGAAACTTGTATAGACTTTTTATCAGAAAAGCAACACTTATTAATTACTACCATAATATCGTGACCTAACCTTTATGTGTCTTATTGGTGCAAGGAGAAGACAAAATAAAAGGAAGAAAACTGTCATGAAAGTATAAATTTAATTGAAGTTTGCTTTTTCATTTTAGCCTGTGAAATTCATCCACAAGTCTTTGAACATAGTCATATATATTAAATTTTAGAGCTAGTCAGTACAATATTAAAAAGCGTACGGCAAAAGTCCATCAGAATTACAGATGGTTTGCAATTTGAGTTTGTACACCGCTATTAGGCATGGGTAAAAAACTATAGTTGGTGGGTAGTGCATAAGGGCCAGTCCAACTAAGAATGGTAACCAGACGAGTTGAGGTAATTTTATGTTTTCCGTTTCTATTATTGACCTTTTATACCCATTCTGGTTCTTGTTTTTTAAAAATTAAAGAATCAATTTTTATTCTTGTTTTTTACTATTTTTATATTTTTATTTTAGTTTTTTATAATTTATTAATTAATATATATTTTATTATTATTATTATAATTTTATTAATTTTATATAATATTTTTATAAAAAAAACTATTTTAATAATTTTATATATAAAAACAGAAGTAAGGATAAGATAGATGTTGATGTTTCCATATTTGCTTTTATCTTTTTTTAAAATTTAAATTTTACCTAAATTTGTTTTTAAATTTCATCAATTCAAATTTATTTTCATTAAAATCTGATGTTATTTTCATTAAAATCTGATGTTATTTTCATTAAAATCTGATGCAACGGGATGGGTTGGATAGACATGAATTTATTTGCCATCTCTAAATTCAACATCAGTACGACTAAAAAATCAACATCCTTCTGTAAATAATAACCAAATCTATTTATATCTAAAATTTTAAAATATTAATATTACATAAAGTATAATTAATTATTATTTTTATAAAATTAATTATAACATATTTTTAATCAATTACATATTATAAAAATGTTATAATTATTTTTATATAAAATAATAATTAACTTAATTTATTTATATAATTGATCATATAATTAATTATATATTCTGATTGATTAAAATAAATTTTAAAATATAAATAAATATTTTTACTATAAATATATTTATCAATAATTTTTTTTAATAAATCATTCAAGGTGCTTAAGTTGTTTTTATTTTTTTAATTTTCTTTCCTACATATATGTTAAATCTCACACATACTGTCCTATTTGGATGGCTTTGGTGGTACTGTACAATTGTCTTGTGTATCACATTGGCATGAGTTTGGCGTGAGATACGGGAGAGGAAGTTTGACGGTGCACACTATGACAGTGACAGGTGTGCAGATGGGGCATGAATTCATTAATGGTTATGAACAGTAAAAATTTTAAAATTAAAATAAAAATAAATTATTTAGATAAAGTAGAAAAAAATAAAAAATATTAATAGTTTATTTTTATTATATAAATTTTAAAAAATTTCATTTTATTATTATATTTTTATTGATATAATATTTATTTTGTTAATTTTTAAAAAATATTTAATAATTTTAAATAAATAAAAAATAAACTTTTATTTTATTTTTTCTTCGCTTGAAAGAAAAAATAATTTATGCAGATTTCATTTTATCAAACAAAGCATAAAAAGAAAATATTATAAAATGATAAGACTTTTTATTTAAATTGTGATTATTATATATTTAATATATTTTTATTTTAATATTTTTATTTTTTAATTTTAAATTATATTTTATATTAAACTTATTTTTAAATATAAAATTATATTTTTATTTTTATTTTTTACATTTTAATTAAAAAAATCAACAAATAAGTTTAAGAACATGATATTTAATTATAGGACTCCAAGAACACATCACAATGCAACATAGCCCAACATAAATGAGTAAGCCATATAATCCAGTTCAAGAAAAGAAAAATATTATAAAGATCAAAATCTCGTACTGTTCCTTAAAGGAGAATAAATTCAACCTAGTCACCTCCATATGTTATCCACTGGGCAGAATTAATAAATGTACATGATATGCATTTTCATTATATATATATATATATATATATATATATATATATATATTCCAACAGTTTCTATCCTATTATATCTTTTTTTTTATATTTCATCTTCTATCATATCACATATAATATTATATCTCTTCTTTAAAAAATTAAGATGTATTAAAATTAAAATATTGTTGGATGTATAGTAATTAATTTATTAGGTGGTATATTTTATACACAAAAACTTTTAATCATTTGATGTAATATTTAAGAAGTATGTGGTCTGAGATTACTGCCTGGAACTGGTTGGACTGGAAATTTGTCTAATTCTTTTAAATTGCAAAATTATCCCTAATGTGTGTCAGATTCTATCTCCCTAACCAAAGCTCCTCAAGGGTTTTCCATTCGCTCGCGTTTAGGTGAAATGTAAACATGAACTTAAGGATGAGGTAACATTTGCTAATAGTTTAAAGAGGCTCCCCTGTCTAATTATCCAATCTCAGTCATTGTTTATGGACGTAGTTGTTGGATCCGGGTCTTGACCCTGATTCAAATCAAGTTTCATTGCATTAGAGGTCTCTTTCTCCATCATAGCTTCAACGATCAAATTAAAAAAAAGAAAATTTGTTAATAAAAATATGTAGTTATAATTTTAAAATAAAATGTTATTATAATATTTATGAAGTTATTATATATAACTCTTAATCTTCTAAAATTATTTTTAACTTTTAATCTTCAAAAGTTATTTTCTACAAATTATTTAATTTAAAAATTGATGTATTTATGTTACGTATGATTACAAATAATATACAGAAAAAGAAAGTATTATTTTTCTTTTATATATATATATATATATATATATATATATATATATATATATTCCTCTAAAATACTACTAATAAAGTGATATGAGAGCTGCAAATCCTTGTAGCTAATACAAAAAAATTGAAGAGTCATGATTTTTACAAATACCTCATCAGTATCAAATAACATAATTTACAGCAATGTTTAAATTTCTCAATTTGAAGGAGAAAATTATGATTTTTATGCGATGAAAATAGAGACATTGTTCACTTCCTTAGGCGTCTTACATTTAATCAAAATAGAAGATGCACAACCAACAACTATAAATTGTTCATATTATTGTTCAAAATGAAGAATTGAGGAAGAATAAAAGTATAGAAGCTGGAGTTCTTAGGATGATTTAAAGATAAGTTTCTCTTACCATATTCCTAATGATCATGAGGGTAAAGACGTCCAAGGAGGCATGCAACATTCTACAACAAGAATTTGAAGGAGATTTTAAAGTGAGACTTATTAAACTTCAATCTCTTAAAAGAGATTTTGAAAATGAAAAAATGAAAGCTTAAACGAATATCATAATCGATTTTCGAAGTTGGTGAACCAAATGAAGTCACATGGAGATACAATTGAAAATCGTAGAGTTGTTGTTAAACTTTTGATTAGTTTATCTGCAAAGTTTGATCTAATGATGGCTATTATTGAAGAAAAAATGATTTATCAACCATGACTATTCAAAGGCTGATGAGTTAATTGAAATCCCATGAGCAAAGACTGTTACAACGTATTGAAAACATCGTCAAAAATGCATTTCAATCTAAGATCACTATTGATCCAAAAAATGTTGAGAATAATTTTTCAAGTTAAAACAAATGTGAGTCTTCTAGAAGTGGCAAACATGAAAGAGGTTGAGGAAGAGGAAGAAACTCTCGTGGAAGAGGAGGAAGAGACAATTTTGGAGGACAAGAAAATGATGGTGGATCAAGAAAATGGTGTAGAAATTGTAAGAAGAATAATTATGATAAGAAAGATTGATGGAACAAAGGAAAATCTCAATGCTACACTTGCAAGAGGTTTGATCATTAATAAAAAGATTGTCGCTTTGGAAACCAACAACAAGCTACATTTACTGAAGCCAAAAAGAGTGGAAGGAGCAATGAAGGAAACATTTTCTTTGCTTGCTAAAAGAAATTTAAAGAAGAGAAAATTTTATGGTATTTAGATAGTGGTTGTAGCAATCATATGACAAAAAATAAAGATACTTTTCTTGACATAGATTCTTCATTTAACTCAAAAGTTAAATTGGACAACGGAGACTATGTGAAAGTTGAAGGTAAAGGAAGCATTGGAGTTATAACAAAGCAAGATAACAAAGTTATTCATGACATTCTTTATATTCTAGCACTTGATGAAAATTTGCTTAACATTGGACAACTTTTGGAGCATGATTATTCTCTTAAATGTGAGAATCGAGAGTGCAGAATTTTTGACTTGAAAGACAATCTTATTGTGCCTGTTAAAATGAGAAATAATAGAAGTTTTTCTCTCTTTTTTAAGAATGACAAAGATTTCAGCATGATGGTTAGAGAAACACTTGACTTTAGTTTGTTGCACAAAAGACTTGGGCACTTAAACTATAGTAGCCTCAAGTTACTCTCTCAAATATATATGGTGTACGAGTTGCCAACAATTGAAGAAAATATGACATATGTGAAAGATGTGTACTTGGAAAGCATAATCATCAACCATTCACGAAGGAAGAAGCATGAAGAACCAAAGAAATGTTTGAGTTGGTACACAATGATGTGTGTGAACCTATGAGTACCTTATCTCATGCAAAAAATAAGCATTTCATTTTATTTATAAATGATTTGACTCGCATGACATGAATGTATTTTATGAGGCAAAAATCTAAAGTCTTTATAATATTTAAAAATTTTAAAGCATTTGTTGAGAAGTAAAGTGGCACGTTCATAAAAACTTTGAAAAGTGATAAGGGGAAGGAGTACACCTCCAATTGATTTGAAAAATTTTGTGAAGATGAATGAGTGGAAAGACAGTTGACTGTTAGCTATACACCTCAACAAAATGGAGTGTCAGAAAGGAAGAACCAGACCGTGATGGAAATGATCAAGTCCATGATGTTCGAGAAAGGAATACCAAAAGAATTCTAACCCAAAGCAGTAAACGCAACAGTGTTGCTGTTCAATAGATGTGCAACAAAGGTCGTGTGGAACAAGACATCATTTGAAGTTTGGAGTGGAAGGAAACCTTCGACAAACCACCTTAAAATTTTTAGGTGTGTTTGCTATGCTCAATTTCCAGAGAAAAAAAGGATAACGTTTGAAGAAACGAGTGAGAAGTGTGTCTTTATTGGCTATAGTTCTATGTCAAAGGGTTATAGACTTTACAACTTGAAAACCATAAAGGTGATTGTAAGCCATGTTGTTGTGTTTGATGAGAAGGCTTCTTGAAGTTGGCAAGAGAAGAAAGTTGAACATAAAACTGTCTTAGTTCCAATTTTACTACAAAATGTTGCAATTGAAAATGAGCAATCAACCCCTTCAACACCAAGCTCTCCATCCTCAACATCAAATTCTTTCTCATCATCTCCAAACTCAACTCCAGTAAAAGTGAAAAGTTTAATTGATATTTATTCTAAATGCAACTATTGCATGGTAGAACCAAAAAGTTTTGAAGAAGTGATGAAAGAAGATGCTTGGAGGAATGTTATGCAAGAAGAGGTAGATGCAATTGAGAATAACAAAACATGGCAACTAGTTGAAAAGCCAGATTATAAAGAAGTTATTGGCATGAAGTGGATGTACAAAGTGAAACATAATTTAGATGGTTTAGCCCAAAGAACCAAGGCTAAATTAGTGGTAAAAGGGTACGTATAGCAATCTAGAATAAATTACACTGAGACTTCTACATCTATTGCTCGATTGGATACCATTAGAGCCATTATTGCATTGGCCACTCAAAAGGGTTGAAATTTATACTAACTTGATGTAAAATCTACATTCTTGAATGAAGAATTAAAGGAAGAAGTTAATGTGCAATAACCTCAAGGCTTTGTGATTAAAGGTCAAGAGGAGAAGGTGTACAAATTGAAGAAATCTCTATATGGGTTAAAACCAGCCCTTAGAACATGGTACAGTGAGATTGATAGTTATTTCATGGAGAAAGGATTTCAAAAAAGCAAAAGTGAACCTACTATGTATGTCAAGAATAAAGGTAAGGTTGATATCCTTATTGCAGTTCTTTATGTTGATGATTTGGTCTATAAAAGCAATAACAAAAAGATGACTAAAGATTTTAAAATGGATATGATGAAAAAATATGAGATGAGTGATCTTGGTTTGTTGCATTATTTTCTTGGTATTGAAATTTATCAAGATGAATTTGATATGTTTATTTGTTAAAAAATTATGCTAATTTTTTTTTTGAAAACGTTTGGAATGCTTGGTTGTAAACCTGTTGATACTCCTTTGGTGGTGAATGAAAAGTTTAAAAAAAATGGTGAAAGATTGATAGATGCAAGTGGGTATAAAAGTTTAATTGGAAATTTATTTTATCTTAATGTTACAAGACCTGATTTGATGTATGTTGTTAGTTTACTCTTAAGATTCATGAGTAATCCAATTCATTTACATCTTAGAGTAGCAAAAAGAGTGCTAAAGTATGTTATGGACACGATAAAGTATGAAATCAAATTTGATAGTGATTGGGCAAAAAATGTTGATGATATGAAGAGTACTTCAGATTATATGTTTTCTCTTGATTTTGGTTCAATTTTTTGGTGTTCAAAAAAATAAGAAACAATATCGTAATTTTCAGCAGAAGTAAAATATCTAGCAGCTGGATTGACTACTTAGCAAACATTTTGGCTGAGAAAAATTATAAAAGATATTGGAGAAAAACAAGAGGAGAGTACACACCTTTATTGTGATAATATATTTACTATTGCTATGACGAAGAATCCAATCTTTTATAACCGAACCAGACATATCAATATAAAACACCATTCTATAAGATAAGTAATTGAAGAAGGTGAGATAAAACTAGTGTTTTGCTCTTCACAAGAACAACTGGTTGACATTTTTGCTAAAGTATCGACAAAAGGAAAATTATAGCAAATTAGAGATGCATTGTGAGTCAGGGAACAAAACATTAAGGAAGAATATGTTGATAATAATGTATACTTATGGTTTTAGAATAAAATAAATTAGTAGTTATGGAGTTATAATTGTATAATAAAATGAATTAGTGACTTATAATATTTGTGGGGTTATTACATATAACTCTTGGTCTCTAGGATTATTTTATATAATATTTAGTCTCCTAAAATTATTTTGTGCTAACTGTTTCATCTATAAATTGATATACTTGTATTACGTATAATTATAAGAAATATTCAGAAAAAAAAAATTACTTCTCTTCCTCACATTATATATTTTTCCTTCTAAAATACCACCAACACCTTCGTTACAAAACTCAAACAATGATTACATGGAAAGAAAAATAAGAAACAACAAATAAGTGGGGATATTTTTTTTTATTATAAAAAACTCAGCTTTAATACAAATTGAGAAAATCTAATATCAAAGGTGGATTTGATGATGAAAGTGAACAATCAAATGAAATTTTCCAAAATTAGAAAAAATAACCTAACTAGATGGCAAAAATGAATGTTCCAAGATTAAATAAATAGGATTGATCACAATCATCAGAAAAATTTGTAGAGAATTTAATTATGCAACACCCTAATTGAAATAATAAGCCATGTTTTGATGTGCCAGGACTTTTATACAAATTAATGTGAAGTTTCTAAGAGGTAGCAATCCAAATTTTCTTATTTTGATTCCTAAGAATGAGAACTTGCAGAAGTTGGGACGTTACAGGCCTATCTCTTTGAGTAGATAATTATATAAAAGTGTATCTAATGTCCTGATCATAGGTAAAAAAGGCGTTGCCCAAGGTTATTTTGGAGAACCAAAATGCTTTTTTGAATGGAAGGAACATCCTTGATGGTGTACTAATGGTGAACAAGGCTATCGATGATGATAAAAGAATGAAGAAACGATGTTTAATCTTCAAATTGGATTTTTATAAGGTTTATGAATATGCAAACTAGGAGTTTTTGCAGTATATGATGGAGGGAATGAGCATTTATGAGGGATGGTGAAGATGAATGAAAGGTTGTCTTGTATCATCTACTATTTCAGTCTTGATTAATTGTAATCCAATGAAGGAATTTGGGGTATCTAAAGGTTTGAGACCAAGTAGAGGGTCTAAGTGCCTCACTGAAGAGAGCGAAGCATGAAAACTTATTTTCAGGCTATAAAGTTAGTACTCAGTAGATTGAGATCACAGACCTTTAGTTTGCTGATGATACAGTATTTTTTTGGCGAGGTGACACAAGGGAATGTCATGACTTTGAAAAGTATTTGAAGGTGTTTGAGATGTGTTCGAGATTGAAGATTAATTTCTTTGATAAAATTGGCAAGCATTGCCTCTCTAGTACATTTTGTTTCTAAGTTTGCAGGTCTACTTCACTGCAAAACAATGACCATTCCCTTCACATATCTAGGCCTACCAGTGGGTGCAAATTCTAAATGAGAATCTACTTGAATATATTTTGGATAAAATCACTGTTAAGCTGTCCTGTTAGGAGAAACACTATCTCTCTAAGTGGCTACATCATTTTCATAAACTTGATATCATCCTTTCTATCCCTATTTTACCTATCTTTGTTGATAGAATCCCAAACACTGTTGCCTATCAAATTATTTCTGTACAAAGAAACTTCTTATAAGGAGGTATGGAGGAAAGGAAAATAACATGGACAGATTGAGATAAGGTGTGTGAATCAAAGGAGGATAAAGGTCTGGGGCTAAAAAACATGTGCAGTTTAACGTGGTCCTTCTAAGAAAATGAAGATGTAGGATATTATGAGAGAAAGATAGCCTTTGGTGTAGGTGCTTGCATCAAAATATGAAGTGGAATTGGGCAAGGGAATAAAGATGCATTTAAGTTAAGTTCTATAAATGGAAGGACCTTGGGTGATGTGTTGAATTGGGGGAAGGAGGAAGGTGGTTTGAACATTGCCAAAAGAGAAAAAATGGTAAAGATGGGAATATTAGATTGTAAGAGGACATCTGGTATGATGAAGGGAGATTATGTGAGGTTTTTCATACGCAATTCAATCTATCAAAAGATAAATTGAGAGCGTTAAAGGAGGTTAGTGAGTGGAAAAACAATGTTTGAAGGTGGAAATTGAGGTGGAGAATGACCTTTTTTTATTGGAAAAGGTCTATTGATGATCTCTTTATATAGGTCTTGAATAATGTCTCATTTCAAAGGGGATCATGTGATGGTTGGCATTGGTAGAAGGATAAAACAGAACCTTATTTAGTCAGCTCAGCATACAAGACACTACAGGAAATGCAACATCTAGGAGCAATGATGCTCACTTCTAAGATAACTTTTGACAAAATCTGTTCCATTGAAGGTGAACGCCTTTTCCTAGAAGTAGGTCCTCCATAGAACACCAACTTCTGTTAACTTGAAGAGTAGAAATGTTTGCCTATGATTCATGACTCTTACTGTACTTTTTGTATTAGACACAAGGAAACTTTAGCCCGTTATTCTTCCATTGTAATATTTTTTTATGTTATGTGGCAAGCTTGTTATATCTGTCTTGGACTTGAAATGGTTCTCCCCTTCAAGTGCATGAACAACTTTTCCCAACATATAGGGACTGCTCCTAATGTGAATGCTCAACTAATGGAAGATGCTTTGGTTCTTTATTGTGAGCCATATGAACTCGAAAATAATATTATATTTAGGGATCAAAGTCTTTGCTTTCTGTTTATCATGGATATGATTCATATTAATTCTTGGGTATAAATTAGGTTTATTGTGAGGAGTTTTATTTTCTCCTTTATTGATGAGATTCACGAACCTTTAATTTGTGCTTCTTTGTTGTAATAACTTCCTTATATATATGAGTTGGAATACCTTTGTATTTGATTAATATCAATTGTTATTTGTACTGATAAAAAACAGCAAATCATCAACCTAATCTCAACTCCTAGTAGCATTTCAACCTCTTTCTCAAACAATTTTTTTTTTCTTATTCTTAATTAATTAGAGATTTTGAGAGAGGATGATTTAATAAAATACAGATTAATTTTGCAATTATGGGTAGGTGTATTTTTAATTAAAAGTACTGAAGACTGGTTTTCTGGCTATAAAGACACTCTTCGAGGAAAGCTTTGGAGAATGGCTGAAACTTAGCATGATGGAGGTTGGGGTGATAGAAAACTAAGAAAAGGATAAATTGCTATTCTAGACACTTTTGTTGTAAAATGTAAAAGGGACATAAAAATAAATACAAAAACTTAAGAAACCTATTATAGTAGGTTATTTTGATGGGGTATTGGTACATCACCTGTTTACCGGTGTATCCGTGTATCCGAGAATGGGCTTGTAGTGAATGCCAACTATGAAGTTTTGAAATTAGGGAACATAACTATTTGAGCGCGCGCAAACGCGGATAACTATGCGAGTAACCATCGACGCTTGAGTTTCTCTTATAACTCAGAAAGCGTCTCTTCTCCGCACTGAGCTTCGAGCCGTTCGCAATGTCTGCAACCAAAGCCGGTTCAAGGAAGCGGGTATCTGAATCAGAACGCACCAAATCCGATAAGAATAGCCGATCAGCCACCGACAATTTCGATCTCGATTTGGATTTCGATCTCTCCGAGTTCGTCTTCAGCGCTTTTACTTATTTATTTTGGTTGCGATCGTGATGAAAATTTCTCATTATACGAATGCGCAGTGATATCAAAGGAATCGTGTCGGCACTGCACCTGATCAGAGATAAGGCTCAGAAGGATGGTCAGAAGAAGAACGAAGAGACCATTTCCAGGTACTGCGTTTGCACTTTGCATTTTGATCGTACCTGAATCTTTCGTTTTACTGTAGCTAGAACTTTGAGGACTGTACCTGGAATGATTCTATGTAAAAGGCAGAGTGCCTTGATTCTGATTTTGAATGATGCACGTTACTTACTTCTGCTTCTATTTTCGATCTTCGTATAGATCCAAACCGGTTCTCTTTCCATTATTTTGTGACTTAATATCCAGAAACATTCTTCTTATTATGGACTTATATTATCTATATTAAAATCTTGAAATTGAATTCGAATGAAAGTACTTTCTCCAACGGAACAGTGATATTTGGTACAATCTCCATTTTTGTTTTCTTATTCATTGATTGTTTAACTAGTGTTTTTTTGTGATTGGCGCTAAAATGGTTTGTGATAGTGTGGCCTCTGAGATTAAATCAATGATCGAGGGATTGAGTGCCAAAATTGAGAAGGACAGGTACATTTGAAGTCAGAACTGCATGTTTGTTTAGGCCTCTCTCCTTTTTTCACTATTTCACGGTGTTAAATAGTGTATCGTTCTTCCGATGTCAGGCAAAGCTTTGCTAAGGCGCTTTCGAAGAGTTCCAAAGAGGTCTGTAGACGATTATGGTTTATGTAAGAAATTGATAACTGAATCATAAATAGATAGGAAGGGAATTGCGTGATGCCAAAACTGGTTTAGTCATTTGTTGTGATTACAAGCATGCAGTACGAAAGTTCCTTGAAGAACGAAGCAGCTAAGTTTCAAGCACTGCATGAGAATTTTTCCAAAGAGAAAGCCACTTCTCTGCAGGCTCTGAAAGGTACTCCAACATTGTCATTGGTGGATTAATTAGTATCATGTGCTTGTCTGAAGGACTGAAAGTACTGGTGTTATGTTAATATGATTTTTGAACATTTGTTGAAATATATAGTTGTGTAGTTCCTGTGAATTGAAGTGCCACTTTTGAAAAATATAGTTGTAATTCATTTGCTTTATGTGATATGATCATACTCATTGCTGGTTAGAAGCTAACTACTATCAATTGATAGATATTATCTCCAAATTTGAAGGGGAAAAGGAGAAGCTGTTTGTGAGATATGAACAACTGAGTAAGCTATATGATTTTATCGTTTTCATGAATATTTAAAACTAAAATCCGAATTCAATGATTTTATTTTCTATTAAAACTTTATGAATGCTTTAGGGAAGAAGGAAAGAATTATGATATCTGAACAAGAAAAGGCATGCAATGACAAAATTGTCCAATTGGAAGACTCATTGAAAAAGAAGAAACAGGTATACTAAAAAAGTCTTTCTGTCTCATTCTCAGATTCGCAAACTCATGTTCCCTCAGGCACAGCAATTCTTATTGATTATGTTTTGTCGCACAGGATGATAAAACTTTCAGCATTCTAAGGAAAACTCTTGGTTCTTTCTTGGAAAGTACCTCGGACGAGGATTTCCCACCTGATGATTGAGACTGCAATACACAGATCTTTTGATTCAGTCACAATCACGCTTCTGTTCATTTCACTTCAAAATGTAATCATAGATAAGCTAGAGATCAACTCACTTTGCTTAGTTCCACTTTTACTTTAATCTCTTATTACAATCAGCCGGTAAAATTTTAGTTCTTACAACTCAAATTCAATGCAATATCTGCTTATATTAAGATATATTTCCCCCTAATTTTGATGCGTTCCTGCAGCTGTTTCTCCATCTTTTCTGCTATTATGGTCGCTGATTCTGATAATATTTTCCATAAGTCTGAGAAGCGTAGCTCTAATAGAAGACCATATGTTTCTCAACCCCTCTTTATATGAGTAGACGAACTAGGTGAGAGTGAGCGAATGAAATAAACTAATTTTATCATTCAATCTACACGATCATTATTGGTTTTACAATTTTAATTAATCTCTTCAAATCCTCTCATCAGTCTTAACATGTTAAAGAACTGTAACCTTATCCGATAGCATAAAAGATACCTGCAATGGCATTTTTTGTCACCCTCATATCACTAGTTCTTTCCCCGAAAAATCTATTGATAATTACAGTCGTCAACAGAAAAACATAAATGTATTGAAGTGAGAATGCCAGATTGTTCAAATAACGGAAACAGAAGCTACCACTTTCAATACGACCGATGACATTCTAAATGAACTAAGGGGTGGAGTCATATAGTTCTTTTTCGTTGGAATCATAAATAACGGCGAAGTGAGGGAAAAGGGAATCAATCGTTGATATCATTTTAAAATATTGATATAATTTTTTTAGCTCAAATTACAATAGCTAAAACCTTGTTTTTGGGGGGTTAGATATGAATGTGATAGAAGACATTCAGTCGTCCACTAAAAAGAGTGGCTGTGTCCCTTTCATGACCAGCAGAAATCGAATGTAACATTATCACAGATAAGAGGGCAATTATCAAATAAAAAATCCGCATTCTTAAAAAAATTGAATTTAGTTTCACCCTCGTATTTAAATATTTATGCTACTTCAGAAAGGGCATTCCACCCTATTGATTTCCAACTTTTCCCCGTCAAAAATCCAAATTTGGATTTCAGTGCAATTAAAAACAGATCAGAAAATTGTCATGAAGTAACTGGAGCCCACATCATACACCTACTTGTATTTATAAAGATAATTAGTTTAAAAATTACTTTTTATACTTTGCTTAGACAATTTTCACGTAGCTTTCAAAATTTAAAAACAGAAATGGGGCCATATTATCACAATTATTTTTCCCCTTTACGGAGCTCTATTAAATACGATGATGACATTCAAGGGGCTGCGTAAGGGATCCTAGCAGGAATACATGAGTCTCAAGTGAAACTTTATCTAGACAATTATTGTGAAATTACTTCAAGACTTTACATCAATAAATAATTCCATTTGGAAATGTATCTCAAACAACAAGCAATTTTGAGATTGATCCATGAACCCTCGCAAATAGTTTGTTTCTTAAACAAGGATGATCCATCCCATAGACCGATGGACAGACCACTAACAACCAGCTTTGGAAGGAGTTGGTTTCCTTTGTTGCAAAGACCATGGAGGCCGGCTGTTGTGTGCCTGCACAATTATTTTTCAAAAGAAAAATCATAGTTGTTAGAGGCAACAAAATCTGTAGCAATTGCAGGGAGATTTAGGATTGAATCTAAAGAGGCAGGTCTAACTGTCTAAGAGAGAAAAAAATTCCCATTATGAAGCCCAAAGAACAACTGATTAAGTAATAAAATTCCTTACTAACACACTGAGTCCTTTTTGACTTGGATGTTTTAAAAGTTTCAAATGAGTTATTCTATTCAGAGTGAATTCCGCTATATTTACACAAAAAACACTAGATTTTTTCAGCCCATTAAGGAGAAGCATGTCTTTGGTATCTTGGATTTTAGTGTTGAGTTCATACTATCCAGTATTTGCTATTTCTAGGCATAGCAATTCAACTAGAATTGGTACACATGATCCTTCATTAATTCAACCGCAATATATATAAATTTTCTACTCTTCGTATATTCTACCTTTCAATATGCATGTTTAAAAGTCTAAGGAACATTAATTTATTTTTTGGCAGAATTTAAGGGGACATTTATGAAGACCAATTGATTTATAAAAACCTATTTTGCAGTAATTTGATGATATTGGTCTGGTAAACCAAACCCCATATCAAAAACATCAACGACTATTTTTCACATAAAGTATTAAATACATTAAAAAATTGCTTTAAGTTATGTAAGTTACACTGACTTCAAATTAGAACAAAAAATTAGAGACATGTGGACTGCAACACACATCTAAAATAACCAGTAAACTACTACATGAAAGCAACATACCCCAATTTCTGTCACAAACCGGCATGAGGAACATCTAACTTGTGGAGCACCATACGGGTACATTAGCAATACTGCACAACTGCCACACTTAACTTGCCCAACTTGATCAGCTGTAATGAAGGAAAGGGTTATTGATATAAATAGCTTGGCACACAGAAGGATAATGCCATATGTCATATTTTGAACAAGGAAGTAAGGCTAACTTCAAGAAAATAGAACACAGTTACATAGGTAAAACCTTCAAAATGGGAAGGATTTAATATCAGTACATTGCGTATCTGCTTTCACAGAGAGGTTTACCATACCATAATACAGAAATCTCTAGTTGAAAACTTGAACGATGATAGCATATTTGGTCTATCTCATCATATAAGCACTTAAGCCAAAAATTGAATGTGTTTGGTTAAACTTAAGTTACCAATGACCCTTCTATAAGCTCTTTAACTTATTCCAATAAACCACACACCGAAGCTTACTGAATTAAAAGTTCATGATATCTCTCTTGTGATAACCTATAGTTGAATAAGCACTTAATTGAGTGGTTTACCCGAACTCGTCCTTAGTTAATCAAATGCATAAAACTGAACTTGAAATGCAAAGTTGAGACAGAGCAGAACATTCTCACGTGAAACAGAAGCAGAGAGAAAAATGAGTAACCTTCTAACACAATGTTGACAGTTTGACAGCATGAACATATGACATCTTTGGCACCTCGCGGATAGGAAAGCAAGCGACGACAGGAACCACAAACCATTTGAGCTGAACCTGTTCAAACAGCTTGCTAGTCAGAGTCATCAAGTTAATACCCAATTTCATGCAACGATTATCAAAATTTTGAAAACACAAAAAAAATTAACTACACTTTCAGTGACATCTCAAAAACAATCCAGCAACAAACGACCAATCCCTTTAAGCGTATCGCTGAAATCAAGCTACAAAAACTGCAATATTGAATCCAGAGCCCTTTCTGCAGCTTTTATTCCTCATTCAAAAATCTTCTATTTAAAGCAAATTAACCAGAATCTCGAATATATTAGCTTCAGCAAAAAGAAGAAGAAGAAAAAAAAAGTAAAACCTAACTCCACAACACCTGTGCCTCATTGTGCCGTAACGGAAAATGAAATACATGTCCCCATAATCAGATGCAGTTTCAAAAACATAAAAGAAAGAAAAAAAAAAGAAAAGAAAAGAGGATTGCACGTTTTAAAATTCAATAACAGAAAGAATGCATAATTTAGAAGAACAAAGACACGTAATTGTGCGGTAGCTGATTCTAAATCGCACGAGTAATTAAAAAAGTTTAGAAATTTGAAGAAAAACCCGATTGGGTATCCTAGGATATTAAAGAAAACAAAAAGCATTAGAAATATTCAATGACCGGATGAACGTGGTGGCGGCGGTGGAGTGGGGAGAGGTTGCCACCCTGGAGGCGGGCCTTCATCGTCTTCTTCTTTCTCTACTTGCTGACTCTGCTGCATCTTCCTCGCTACTAAGACCCACCTTTATTTAGGAATGTCAATCAAATTGGGAGTAAGGTTAATGTATTGTTATTGCTACTCTCTGCTCATGCCATGCGCTACTTTGTTGCTTCCAATAAGAGTTGGGAATTGGGTTACTAACCAGGGACTGCTTCATGTCTTTCTTGAGAAAATAAAAAGAAAAGAAAAAGTAAAAAAAAAAAAAGTGAAAATTCAAAGAAATTTTTTTGTTTAGACTTATATAAAGAAAGATTTTTATTGTTTGAATAGATAGAAAAAAATATTAATAATATAAAATTAAATTTTAAAAAATTAAATTTTTTATTATATTTTTATAAATATATAATAATTTTAATATTTTAAAAATAAAAAATAACTGATGTAAATTTTTTAATCTATTAAAATTTATTTATTTTTCTTGCTCAAACTAATGTTAAATTTTTTTTATATTTATTTATTTTATTTTATTTTTTATTTTTTGTTCAAACAAAATATTACAA
Organism: Canavalia gladiata; assembly: GCA_037954105.1. Classification (NCBI taxonomy): domain Eukaryota; kingdom Viridiplantae; phylum Streptophyta; class Magnoliopsida; order Fabales; family Fabaceae; genus Canavalia; species Canavalia gladiata. The sequence goes on from CM075658.1 coordinate 70,916,522, forward strand.
TCAAATTCATATTTTTCTTTATGTTACTTTTTTCTCTAAAAAATAATCTTACTCCAATTTAAAATTAATTTTATTTGAAAAAAAAATTATTTTAAATCTTTTGTGATTGATTCATAATTAAATAAAAATAATATTTTTAAAAATATATCATACCTATCTCTGTTATTGTATATAATTAATAAAAAAAATTCAAAATATTTTATAATACAAAATAAATATATACATAAAAAAATCAAATCATCCAAAAAATAGCTTTAGTTAAAGTTATTTTATTTAATAACTCTTATAAGCAATTGAATTTCGTTAATTCAACCATTAAATTAATAAATTATATTATATAAATTATTTTTATAAAATTTTATAAAATTTAAAAAAGTTTTGATACTTCAAAAAATTAATTTAAATTAATGGATAATATATGGCTTATAATATCTATTAATTTAAATTTATTTAATAAAATATCAAATTTTAAAAAAAAATTATAAAATTTTGTAAAAATAATCTATATAATATTATTAATTTAATTTTTAAATTGATAAAATTTAATTATTTATAAAAGTTATTAAATGGAATAACTTTAACTAAAATTACTTTTAAAATAATTTGATATTTTTTCATATATATATTAAAGAAATTCTTCATATACACTAAAATCATAATATTATATCAAAGATGGAAATAGATTGAGTTAAAATAGTTTCTAAATATTTAAATTTAATTTTTTTAATAATTTTAAAATTTAAATTTAAATTTATGATTTATTATAAATTTTTTATTATCAAATTTTGACATATTTTATAATTTATTCTGTCATTTTAATGAAGTAAAAAAATATATGTAATATGACTAAATTATTCTATTTATTTACAATCTAATTATACTTATTTGATACACTTTTATCAATATTAATGAAAAGAATACAATTAAAAAAAAATTTATTTATTTATTTAATTTTATATGCAGTTATGTAAGATAAATAGTTATAGTTTACAAATATATTTAAAAATTTACAATACAAAAATTGATAAAAGGTTTAAATATATATATATATATATATATCTTAAAAGATTTTTAAATTTAAAATATTTTATAAAAATATATTTTAATAACATTTTTATATTATAGAATTTGTTAAACCAGTTTTTATTAATATTAATTGTACAATAAATTGATCAAAATTATTAAATAAATAATAAATTTAATATATTATTTTAAATTTAAGTAGCATTATAACTAACATTACATACATGATATATAAAATAAAAATATGTAAATAAATATTATATTATTGTTTTGTAATACCATAACAAATTTATTAATAATTTTAGTTTTTAAATACTAAATAAATTAAAAAAATACTTAATCTTTTAAAAATATAAAAATTACTAAAATAATAAATAACAAATCATCAGTTTTAGACAATATGTATTATATAAAATTGAGTCTGATCATTAGTAACTATTATAAGCAAATTCAACTAGTCATATGCTAATCGTTCATATATTTTCTTTTTTAAATTTGATGGGAATATATTTCCTCTTATGTATGCACTTCATTTATTTAATTAAAATATCTTGTACTGAAAACTAAGAAAAAGGTAAATTATCTGAAGCACATTTTGTTCAGTATCAAAAAATTATATAGAATGAAGTTTTGTCAAAATAATCTTGATATTTAAATTTTACTTTTTATGCATTTAAGTTGTATTATGCTAATATTTTAAAATATATCATGAAAAATGAAAATATCCTTAATTTTTTTAAAGTTAATAATCCAAAATTACTTTTAAAATTGTAAATATTTGTTATTCAATGAATAAAATAATATATAGAAATATTTGAAGGCAAACATTATATCTTAGATATTGCTACTTTATATGATAAAAGGTTTTTGGATTAGTTATTATTTGTTGAAAATAAAAAATTTTATACAACTATTTTTTAGATATATTTAAAAATATTATTAGAATATTGATTACAAATAAATAATGACATATACATTTATATTTTTATATTTAAAAATAATTAAATAGTGATAAAAATAAAAAATAATCATAAATATACATATTTTAAATATATATTTTATTAAGTTAAAATTTTGATTAAGATAAATCAAAATCATAACATAATAATAAAAAAATTATATCTGATTGGTTATTATTATTTTATATTATGGTGAAAATAATATATATATATATATATATATTTAGTGTAAATTTTTTTATATTTGAATTTTTTTTATGTTAATAAAGTTATAATTATATCTTTAAATTTCTAAATAAAATAATTTTATATTATTATTAATTTATAAATTTGTTATTATTTATTTAGAATATATAAATTACAAAATAATCAATTACTTTTTTCTTTTTCATTTTAAATGACAAACCTACACACCATTAATTAGTAATTTACATTTTGGTTTCTTTAAAGTAGAAATTAGTTAAGAGAAAGAATAAAAAATTAAAAACAATAGAATGAGAATAATAATCTTGATACTTAATATTTTCGATGAGTAACTGCTAATTATAATAGAAAAAATTACAAATTAATCAAATGTATTTTTCTTTTGCACTTTAAGCGATAGTAGACATGTAAATCAAATGGTAGAAATGGTAACATATCAAAATTTTTTCTTGATCCCTTCAAATCATTAATCTTGATACTCCAATGTCCCTTCAAATCATTATTTTTGATACGCACCTTACACCTGTTGATTTTTGTTAACTTTATTTTTCCTTTATATTAAATGAAAATAATCTAGGAAACAAACTAAATTTCATTACACTTTTGCGTTTGATTTATACATGGTAGCATTGCTGCTGCAATACAAAGTTACGAAGAAAAAGAAAAAAGTTGCATACCTTTAAGGTTGAGTTAGGAGACAAACAAAAAAGAGAAATACACAATGTTAAAATTTAGATAAAAATACAAAATATCTTGTCATTAACAAATAAAAAATTGTAAATGAAAGATTCATAATAGAACAAACTTAATAAAAGAAAACATTCTTCATCAAATAGAGAAAATAAAATAAAATAAAAAGTTTTATGAGATAGAAAATGCATGTTTTATTAAAAAATATAGAACAAGAAATAATGTACAAGTTCTAAAGTTCTATATAGTACCATTACCAAAATGAAAAAAAATCATAATGTAATATCATTCTCAAATAAAATAGAATAGTAGAAAAGTTTAATCATCTATCATAAAGAGACAAATAATAATATGAAATCATCGTTGTAAAGTAGAAAAAATTGTAAATCCTTGACATTAAGATAGAAGATAGACAAAGAAGAGGAACCAACACCTACAAAGATGAAAAGAAAACATTTTTTGTATAAAAGAAAAATAAATTAAAAAAAAATTAATATTATAAGACACGTTTAGAAAATACTAACCTTCAATGTTGTAGATGAAAGCGAGTAGAATAAGAGAATAATGGTAGATGTCAAAATTCTATAAAAAATAAAATTTTCTATATAAAAAAATATTTAATTTGCACAAATTAGTACAAAAAATGAAGTAAAAAACTATTAGATATGTTCAAAATAAATAAATTAGCATATTAAATAGATTTTTTTTTCGGTATCTTTTTAAATCAAAGATATCCTTTGCTCTAATTCAATAAAAATATGACACATGTCATTCCAGTGTAATACTTCCCAATGCAAAGGGAATTGCTTCCTTTTTAATTGGAATGAAGAAGGTGAATCTGTCAATCTCTCTATGGAACCTTTATCACTTTAACTTAGGAAAAGAGGCGGTACATGCTTGCTGTTGAATCGACTGTGAGAAATGGAAAGCCAACCAGAAGAAAGAAAAGAGCCCAAGGGTGATAGGCAGGAGCGAGAGATTCGGTTTCGCTTTCACTGGATTACCAGTCAGTGAGCCAAGGATGCGTGTAGGTTGATTCCTTACCACCAGCTTTCCTGAGAAATAAAGCACCTCTAGCTCAATTAGCATCTTTCCCTTTGGGATATTTCCCTCTTTTCCCTTTGGGCCGCTACCAACAATAAGAAAATAAAATCTCCCTAAACGGAATTTCATAAGTGGTTGTTGAACGTATTTGCAGAGACTACTAAGCATTTACAGGGGAAGAAGAAGTCGGGATTGTTGATCTTTCCTGTCTGATTTTTTTTAGCATTCATCCTCCATTCTTCAGTTTTCAATACAGTGAAGGAAGGTGCCAAGTCGCTGGTTGTAAGCGTATAAATTTTTAAAAATACAAATTTTAATATACACATGTCATCTTAGTATTAGATAAAATACTGATATCCTCTAATTTAGAAAGGTATCAAAGTACCATAACATTTATGGTATTACTTTTTCAAATTCATGATAACAATTAAAGAACTCGTTTTATATGATAGAAAAAAAATAAAAAAAACAAAAAAATCCCACTAACCTACAAAAATAACAACAAATAGAATTAAAGGCAGTGAAGACTTCAAACTTCATTTTTCACATGTCTCAAACCATAATTTTTGTTCATTCCATAATTTTTGTTTATTCATTTTATGCAAACACATATGACTTGCTCTATTGTTCATATGGTGATTGTAGAGAGTAGGAGTGTCAAAAATAAAGATAAAGAGAATCCTGCAAAAAAATCATAGATCCATATAAGAAACCTTATGAATCATAAAAAAATAAAAATAAAAATAAAAATGATTTATTAGAATAAAGAAAGTGAAACAAAATTATGTATGAGATATTTATGAAAAGAAAAATATTTTAAAAAATAATAAAAATAATAAACAATAACAATTACCGAATTAGAAATAATTATATATTATAAAAAAAAGTAGCATATGTTGTACTCAATTGAAAAATTGAAAAGTTCAAAAAAGTTTAAAATAGCTGTGTTACAATAACAAAGTCATTATAAATTTAATTTAAATTAATTATATTTAATAGTAATTTTAATAACGTTAATTAATCTTCTTTAATGTAAACATTTTTTTATATTAATTGACGCAATATTTGCACTTAAATAGAGAAATTATATTCTTAAAGAGTTTTTATATTTTTTTTATAATGTTAATTACTAAAATATCTCTCATAAAATAAGCGGTCAATCATTGGAAGACATTAGAAAGACGTTTGGACAGAAAAAATATTGCTTGAGAAGACATTGGAAAGATGTTTGGATGAAAAAAATATTGCTTGAGACACATAAAGGATATACTATTTTATCTTTTTATATTTTATTTGAATAAATTAAAAAATAAAAAAATTTAAAAAAATAAAAAGATAAAAGATAAAATAAAATATATAATAAAAAAATAAATTGTTGATGAATAGAATCAGGTGAGAAAGAAAAAAAAATATTTTTTATCATTTAAACATAAATTTTAAATTATATAAATTGTAGAAAAATAAAATTTAACTTTAAAAAATTTAAATTTTTTATTTGTATAATTTTTATTTATTTCTATTTTTAAAAATATTTAATAATTTTAAAATTTAAAATAAAAAAATTTCTCTTCCTCGTTCTCACACCAAGTAAAAAAAGAAAACATTTCCATAAATTTCCTAAATTTTAATTAAAAAAATAAAATATATATATCATGAATAATATAAATGTAGTTTTCGTAAAGTGTGCCTCATATTTTTATCAAAGATTTGACTATTTTCGGGGTTTGGCTTCTTAATTTTTTTTTGTCAAAATGTAATTTTATAAAATTTATGAAAGAAAAATAATATATTTTCTTGAATGAATAAAACACAAAAAAAAAAAATGATAAGCTAATTCTACATATTTTTCCTTGTCCTCCTTTTTTAAGCATAAAACACAATTGAAATTTCATGGGATAAATTCTTTCCACCTCTTTTCCTTCTTCGGAGACAGTGTGTGATGGAAGCGAAAGAAAAGAAGCAGGGAAAATCTGCAGAATACGAGGCTGTGGTACGTGCAGGCCCGCATTTGAGACCCCTCCAACAAGCCCATGCTCATCTAGTCGTCACAGGCTGTCACCGTAGCCGCGCTCTCCTCACTAAACTCCTCACACTATCTTGCGCCGCGGGTTCCATCGCCTACACTCGATGCCTCTTATACTCCGTATCCCAACCCGATTCTTTTCTCTTCAATTCCCTCATCAAAGCCTCTTCCAAATTCCGTTTCTCTCTGGACACCATCCTCTTCTACCGTCGCATGCTTCTCTCTCGCATTCCACCTTCCACTTACACCTTCACCTCTGTCATCAAGGCCTGTGCTGATATCTCCGCCCTCCCACCTGGCAAGCTTATTCATTCTCACGTTTTCGTCTCTGGCTATGACTCCGATTCCTTCGTCCAAACCGCACTCGTTGCGTTTTATGCCAAATCAAGTGCGCTCCGTGTTGCGCGCAAGGTGTTTGATAAAATGCCTCGTCCAAGTGTCGTTGCTTGGAACTCCATCATTTCTGGTTAGAGCAATGCGCCAAATTTGATACTGAAACTACAAACACCTGAAATTATAAAGAGTGAAATATAGTATGTCTTTAAGGTTATATGAGTAGAACATTTCAGTTCTGGGATTTAAAACTTTTAGTCAAATGATATTTAATTTAATCTTTTTTAATCCAAAACAATACTGAAAAATTAAATGGAAAAGGATTAAATGAATATTCTTTTTACAACTTTTTACAAAGTTAGAAGCCGATGAAGGGTTTATAAAATTGGAAGGACTAAAATGTTCAATTCATACATTCAGTCTCAAGGGCTCACGAGAGTTACTCATTATAAAAATGTCATTTTAGTCTTATTTTTTATGATTTTAAGGATTAAAATGTCATTGGTATACTTTTAAAGACTAAATTGACCGATGTTTGTAGTTTTAGGAATTAATCGGATATTTTGCCTTTCCAGGCTATGAACTGAACGGGCTAGCCAATGAAGCTTTGGTGCTGTTTAAGAAGATGCGTGATTTGGGGGTTGAGCCTGATTCTGCAACTTTTGTTTGCGTGTCATCTGCTTGCTCTCAACTGGGATCGCTCGATTTTGGGTGTTGGGTGCATGATTGTGTTGTTAGCAGTGGAGTTTGTGTGAATGTGGTTCTTGCTACCTCGTTGATAAACATGTTCTCACGGTGTGGTGATGTAAGGAGAGCACGCGTGGTTTTTGATTCAATGAATGAGGGTAATGTTGTCTCGTGGACGGCTATGATATCTGGGTATGGCATGCATGGTTATGGTGTTCAAGCAATGGAGCTTTTCCATCAAATGAAAGCATGTGGAATAGTGCCTAATAGTGTCACTTTTGTTGCTGTCTTATCTGCTTGTGCTCATGCAGGGCTAATAGATGAAGGGCGTTCAGTGTTTGCAAGTATGAAGCAGGAGTATGATCTTGTTCCAGGAGTGGAGCACCATGTTTGCATGGTTGATATGTTTGGGCGAGCTGGGTTGCTCAATGAAGCATACCAGTTTGTCAAAGGACTTAGTCCTGAGGAGCTTGTTCCAGCAATATGGACTGCAATGCTTGGGGCTTGCAAGATGCATAAGAATTTTGATCTTGGGGTGGAAGTTGCTGAGCATCTCATCTCTGCTGAGCCAGAGAATCCTGGTCATTATGTGTTGCTTTCGAACATGTATGCATTGGCTGGAAGGATGGATAGAGTGGAATCTGTTAGAAATGTAATGATCCAAAGAGGCCTTAAAAAGCAAGTAGGTTATAGCACCATAGATGTCAACAACAAAACTTATCTTTTTAGCATGGGTGATAAGTCTCATCCTGAGACAAATGAAATTTATCATTATTTGGATGAATTGATGTGGAGGTGCAAGGAAGCAGGTTATTTCCCTGTTCCTGAGTCGGCAATGCATGAGTTGGAAGACGAGGAAAGGGAGTATGCCCTCAGATACCATAGTGAAAAGCTTGCGGTAGCATTTGGACTGATGAGGACTAGCTGTGGGATGACTCTTAGGATTGTCAAGAACCTTAGGATATGTGAAGACTGTCATTCAGCAATTAAGTTCATCTCTATTGTAACAAATAGAGAGATAATAATTCGGGATAAGCTTCGTTTCCATCACTTTAGAGAAGGCTCTTGTTCCTGTTTAGACTATTGGTAAGAGGATTTAAACCTGTGTGAATCTGATTGGTTGGAGATTATTTTGAGAACAATCTCTTAATAAATGAATATGATTTTATATACAACAACCAAATATACAGGGTAGGCAAAGGAATAGATGCTGGATTGAATCAGATATCCATGTTTGAGGCAAAGGTTGCTAGTGGCAATGCTGAACACGCTCTGAGCAGAGATGTGTACTGGTTAGGACTAAGATTGGACTTTTTGTGCATGCTTTCAATGTTCTATACAAATGTAGGATTGCACTTTAACTCCATGGTTGTTGTATTGATAATCTTTTCCTTCCTATGGGATTATCTTTATATGGATGTCAGTGGCATTAAGAAGGAAGTCATGAATAGTGCTCTCAACAATAAAGCCATTGGCTCAGTACTAATCAGCAGTTTGTAATCCAGGTTGGTCTTTTCTCTGTGCTCCCCATGATTGTGGAGACCTCCCTTGAACATAGGGTGCTTAAAGCAGTATGGGAATTCTTGACAATGCAGTTGCAATTTGCATCACTATTCTATACATTCTCTTTGGGAACTCGTGCCCATTTCTATGGCTGGACTGTACTTCATGGGGGCACAAAATGTCAAGCCACTGGTTGTGGACCTGGGGTTCTGTGGTGGAGCTGCTGGAGCATAAGAGGTTTGCTGAGAACTATCAATTATATGCTTGAAGCATTTTGTGAAGGCTATTGAACTTGGAGTTTTTTTAATTGTGTATGCTTCTTATAGTCTCTTAGCTAAGAACACTTATGTGTGCATTACTATGAGAATCTCAACTTTGTTTCTTGGGTATTGTCACCCTGTGTCTTTAATCCCTCTGAATTTGATTGGTTGAAGATAAGACATGACTTGCATGATTTTATGAATTGGATTTGGCACATCCTGGTAAACTGTTTTAAGAACAACCAATATATGAGGAAAGCTATTGGAAATCATTTTAGATCTTCGTTTCTTCTTTCATCAATATGGAATTGTGTATCAACTTTGTGGTCCAGAATTATACCTGCTCACATGCTATCCTGGGTATACATGGTTGTGGCTTTTGGGTTATATAATCAGCACATTTGCTAAGGATAAGTATGTTACAAAGAAGCATATATATGATTGGCTAGCTTAGCTTCTTGTGACCACAATTCTTGCTGCTGTCTTGTTGCTGGTATTCACTCACTTCAAATGTATTGCTCATCTCACAAGTCTCATTTTTCCCAGGTACCCAGGCATTTTATTCTGTCAACTTTCATATGGGAGATTGTAGTTTCCTTGGCCCAGGCTGTATGATCTACTATTTGGGGTTATTGTTATGGCTCTGGTGGCAGCGCTCCCATGGTTTCTGGAATTTCAATCAATACAAACTCAGGTTCTCTTTAATGAAGCTTTCAGTAGAGGTCTTCAGATATTGTGAAATTTGAGTGGCAGCAGGTCTGTTTAAGGTATGGTTGGAGGTAATCTTTATATCATTCTAATAATTTAGTCCTTCATTGGTTTGAATATGATACCAGATTCGAGTGAAGGGGAATATTGAACTGCATATTATCTTGGTCAGTAATCATATTAGTCTTTACTGTATATTTAACCATGATGGAGCAGTTGCGAATTTGTTTCTTGGAGCATTTTGCTATTGAATTTACTAGTCAACTTGACCATTTTGTCTGGAATATTTGGTCCAAAGTGAAGTTGCTACTTATATTGTAAAATGCTGTGTGTATTATTTATTTATTTATTTTTCAACCAAGATAAGATCATACATATGTGGGTTTTTCTTTCTATCACCTTTGAAAAACAGGTCTTGCTACTAAGAGATTGGTTTTTATATTTTTGCAGGAAGTACAGCAAGGGTCTTGTTACCAAGCTGTAAGACGATGTATACTAGTTGTAGATAGAAGCAGATGGTGGGTTTCTCTTCAACATTTGTACATCATGCTTTTTAATATTATAGCTGCTTAGTTCAGACACCTTCATTTTATGCTAAAAGTTGTTGTTGAATCTCTTTGAGGAGGAGTAGCGAGTGATTTGTGCCAGTCACTGACGGTTGGTTTATTGCAACTCACTCTAATTAAATTCTTCGTTGCCACTGACTGATTGGTTTTCTCCACTTAGCATTACTCGTAAGTCCTTAGTATCTTGCTTCTTTTGTCTAATAACTGTTGCAGACATGTATGCATAAAATTTACATCTACTTTTGTAGTTACCTATGTTTTTCATTGTGTAAATTTTTTCGTTTCACAATGGTTTCATCGTCAAGCATGAGTCTATTTCTAGAATATGTAACATTTTCCCCAAGCTTAAGCAAGCTGCATACATTCACCCTTTTGTGTGTGAGTGACATCCAATCTATTTAGGAAACGTGAAACATGGTTTGTTATAAAAATTTGTCTAAATAGAAAGCCTTCTTTAAATTTATTCTCGTTATAATGGGAAGAATTGCACACAATGTTGCAAATTTTGTTTAAATTCTACTTTTTTGGTTCGACCGTAGCGGAAGGCAATTCTCTCGCTACTAATAAATACAGTACCTACATAGTTGCTGCAAGCATTTACTATTCTCTAATCTCAGAAGAAAATTAACGTAAATCACACTTCGTTAGCGTATACTGTTTAAAAATAGTATAAATTTATAAATATAAAATATTGCAAATATCATTACTCATTATTCATATACACAGTAATTATAAGTGTTAGTGATATTAATATGTATAAAAATAAAAATGAGAAAAATTGGTCGGCAAGAACTAAAGAAGTTGAACGCAACTAGGCGAGAAATGTGGAGAGGAATCGAGGAAAGATATTATTATCCTTTAAATTTATTTAAAACATTAATTCATTTAAAAAAAAATGCTATATTGGAAGAATAGATTCCAACGGTAGATGCATTCAAGATTTACTAATGAATCTTTGTATAACTACACAGGAAGGAGAGAGATAAAACACAATTTACATCATAAATATGCGTTATCCAATTTTTTTTTATCTTTTCTAAATGATAAGGAAAAAATCGAGATAAAAGAAAGTATTGTAGGTAGAGAGATCAGTATTTTTTGAATCTTTATATTAAAAATTATAAAAAATAAAGAAAAACATCAAATATGTTAACCAGACAGCATTCGTTGATGAAACATGAATCAAAAGCTGAATCTTGACGATGGGAACTACCCTTTGCCATCTTTGGTATGAAACATTTCAAGTAAATAAAATCAGAGGAATGTAGTAACACATGTTTCATTTAAATTTATTATGAAATTATTTTTTCTCTCATTTTTCTTTTGTCTTGTATGTTTATTTCGCAAACAAATAATTTTATTTGAAAATCACAACAATAGCTACCAAATGATGCTTACAAGAAATTCTCCAATACTTCTTTAACATATCATAAAATATCTGTATATTATTAGAAAAGGAAAATGTTAACCTTAATTTTTAAAATTGATTTTAAGCATTAAAAAAATGATAATTTTTATTAGAAAAGTGAATCTTTTTAAAATAAAAAAGATAATAAATATTTACTTTTTAATAAAAACACACTGTTTTTATATTCTTAAAATCAGTTCCAAGAACCAAGAGAAAATTGATATTATTATTATTATCAAACGGATCAAAAACGCAAAAACAAATCATTTCAATCATTGTATTTCTTATTTCATATTTTACATCTACAAGCCATGATGTGATGATACATACACATACCACAAGCTCCAGTCTATTATTTTGATCATTAATACCAAACCCAGAATTAAAATTGATATTTTAGCATACTGATACATGTAAACATGATTTGATATTACATATAAGATTGGAATATCTTGGTCGGGAAACTTGACTGTTACTCACAATTTTGTAGGAAAAGATTATTTTTGTAGACCAACAAATTGACTACAATCAATTCCCTTATCTGAAAATGCCTCTACAAGTTTGGGGAAGAGCTTAGCAAGCATAATTTTAAAACCTGTTGAAGTCCCCTTCTGGTTTTCATGTTCAGTTTTTCCACAACCAAAAGCACATCCAATGGCAGCTCCTTCAAGGTATGCCTTACAAGCAAGAAGTATATATTGGGAGCGTTTTCTGAAATGCTCTTCTACCAGTGCCTCAAAATGCTGCATCAGTGATCAATGTCAGTTGCAATTCCATCCATATAATTACTTCAAAGAGTAAGATGGACCCCCTTTTTTGCACCATAATATAGGAAAAGAACCACATACAAGATCCAAAGCCAGGAAGCCTCAGTGTAATCTAGTAATAAATTTAAAAGTGAAAATTGAAAACCTACATAAACCTAAGGTCATGCCAGGAAGCATGAAAATTGGAATTCATGAACACATCTCGTCGTGATCCTTTCCAGTATTGGCATGTTGACCAATTCACCAATTTTATCATCAAAATGAACCTCCTCTTTCTGTGAGAAATTATACTCCCTTTAATTCTTTTTATAAGATCCTTTGTAAAATTTTAAAAGTATTTATTATTACTTTTAATATGTTTACCTTTCATAATTTTAATAACTTTAAAGTGATACAATTAATATATGATAAAAAATTCCTTTAAATAGGGATCAATTTAAAATACCATACTTATTTTTAAAATTTAATACATTAATCAATATTATTACATATTTTTTTAATATGTATAATTTAGTAAAGAGTATCTTATAAAAAAGACCAGAGCAAATACATTTTTATTTAAATATGCACCATATCCAGGTTATGCTCTAGCAGTGTCTTGTGCCTGTGTTTTCTAAAACTCACATTTTTGGCATGTTGCATTTGTTAATTAAACCAATGATCAACATATAACTATGAATTCTTGTCTATTCTTCCTATATCATCAATTAGTACGGAGTAACAATAGAAAATTGAAGTATAGAAGTAGTAATTTTACCTTGGGTGGGTTTCTTAGTAGATACAACATTGACTTGGTTGTGACAAGGAAAGCATTTTCATTGTAACTGACGGAGTTTTTCTCTCCCTCAGCTCTACCAATTTGTTGGTCATATCCAGCCTCATTGAAATAAGGCCTCTCATTAAGGACAAGGGCCTGCAGGGAGAGAAGGACTTGAAGAACAGTAGAGGCTCCAGGGTTCCACACTTCAGTGCCTGTGCCTGTCCAAGTGTTTAGTAGACTTAGACAGATTCTCCCTGACTCATACAAATTAGGATTTAATCGGAGACCCCCAGAATTATAGTGCACCATCTGCATGGGATTTCAAAGGCCATGATGACAACATGAGAGTTTGTTACAATATAGACTAGAATATTTTCTACAAAAATGCACTTTCTTATAAACAAGGGCGCTGATGCATGAATCATAAATGAAAATAAAAGAACAAACACTGCAAAGTAGTTTTAAAAAGCTTACAGGAGGCTCATTTGGATACTCCGGAGGGAAACATATATCAAAGGAAAACAACCCGTCATGATAAGGGGTTCCAGATGCACCAACAATAACTGCTCGCATGAGATCCATTCTTTCTTCAAACACACGAACATAAATAGTTTCTGTTTTGGTCAACAAAGATTGTTAGTGCATTTGCTGAAGTTGCTATGAACATTTACAACCTACTTTTACATATTTCACTTTTCATAAGTAAATGAAGTAATCAACACATAGCGTAACTCCAAATTACATTACAGCCTATTTATTTTCAGATCTTTTCCAGGTTAAATCTTTAATGATCAATAATGCTTACATAGTTACAATTCTACTTTCATTTAACTTATGGACTCCCACTTTTACCAGCTGAATTTGACAATTTTTCATTGTTTCTATACAACTACCACCATTTGGATTTCTACTTTGCAGTAATCTACTCAACCTAAGGATCCTGATCTCCTTATGATCAAAATTTTTTCTCTAATTTTAATCTTCCCGGTTTGCCTTCTGAAAATTGGCCTCCAACAATACATCAATTGATACCATATCATCTTGCCACATATATCAGCCTATCAATCTCAGTCAATAGAGTGGCTGAGACCTGTTCCTGAAGTAACCAGCTAAATGTAATTTCCTAATTTGTGTTGGAGACTTTAAGCATTATATATCAATAAATTAGATAAAGTTTGCACCTGGAAGATTTTTTTCGAGGATGCTCCATTCTTGCTGAACCTTTTTCACCCAACCTTTTCTTACCTGTAAAGGAGAGAAAACAATTAGCCTAATATATCAATTTAATACAGTATGTCACTGTTAAGTGATGATCAATTACTAACCTGCGATATTGACAACCCTTTTCCCTCACCAAAAAAATGGTGATCAGAACAGTTTTCTATTATATCAAACTGCTTAAACTGGTTTGAACTGTTGATGTCTAAAGAAAATGGACAATCATTCTTCTCATGAATCTTAATAACTTCTGGATACGATGTCTTCTCTTCCGTAGATTGCAACTCAGTCATTGGGTATTGTTCTGCATAGAGGTCACAAGTCTCCAAATCTTTTTCATCAAGAAAATCTGAACCATTCTCCTTTTCAAATAGAGGTACTGGGGAAACTGCGCCTGAAAAAGAAGTGCCACCTAGAGTTTGGAATATGCTGGCTTTAATGCTGGAGAAAAGTTCTAAAGCAGCTCGAGGAAGAGAAAAAGAACTAGACTCCCCAAGATACTTTTCACAATTCTCTCTATTTCCATCACCATTCAACAAGTCCTGATCATCGAATGTAACATATCAGTATATAATTAGATAGCTGCACTTGTAAACTCGTAGTCAGCAGTTAACCATTGAAAGTATAATTTAGGATGATAATTGATTCCAATAATTTCCATGCTAAACCTTTTTGACAAAATTTAAAATGAATGCAAAAGTTCCTTTATTGTTTTCTCTTGCTATATCAACCACCTGGCTTTCTCAGTATAATTTCTAAGATGAGTCTTTGGTGTCTCAAATGCCTCAATTAGATAATTCATTCAACAAATGCTAATAATACACATGAATGAGCACAGAGATACGAAACAGAAAAAAAGATACTGCCCTCACCTTTCCCTTCTGGTCAGAAGGTAGACTTCCATGTTCAATCATCTCTTGAGTTAACTCTTCAAAATTTGTCTCATAAGGAGCGGGGGTAACAGTTGAACCTTCATGCTTATCAATCCGAAAAATTTCATTAGGTGCAACCTGTTGGGCAAAACAAAATATTCATGCATTACTTCCAGCAGATGAAAAGCTACAGATTAATGTATACATTACAATAGAAAATAAAAAATAATTTTGGGAAAAATATAAAATAAAAAGAATTATTGGTAACAGTATTTCCATTTTAGGATTAATTAGCCACTTGGGTGGTTATTTAAGTCAATAAGTGGTTACCAACAAACCATTCTCTGAACATTAATTAGCCAGTTGAGTAGTTAATAGTTCTTAAACTGAAAATCGCAATGATTCCTTCTTCTGTAATTCTACCAATAATTTTCTTGAGTGACCAGTATTGTTATAGTCCAGGTACAGTATGACCATTAAGGAACATGTAGATGTAGTCCAAGTTCAATGGCAGTTAGTTATTTTCCCATTACCATGACATCCATATTTTGAATATGAATGGGAGCGTGATCTATTATATTCAAAACTAGTATAAACTAGAAAGAATCATCCTAAACCACTCTTAATTACACAAACTAGCATGTCAAAATCTACCATGGTTCAGCTGCGAACGATCTTATACCTAGCATGCACACAAGCACATTACAAATTACACTTCCATTTCCATGTAAGCAGAGGATTGAGGATTAATAAGCTAATAGGATGAATAATTATGTCAAACAGTTCAACTAGATAATAAGATAAGGGAAGCATAAATTTCATGAGTTCTCCAGTGCCATATTCATCTAGCAGCCTCATCAACTATAGTATGTTGAATACAAAAAATTATATATCATACCTTGGTTGTGAAACCAGTAGCCCATTTCACCTCCACATCACCATCTTTGAAACCAGTAACATAGCCAATACAACTCAGGAAGTAATTATCAGGGAATTCATCCTGATAATCCATTTGGTTCCCACTTTTAAGAGCAGCCTCCGCATTCAAGTCAATCTCTGACTTTACTTTTTCTTTATCAGCTTGGTGACCAAGCTGTTTTTGAGCCGCCTTGAACATAATATCACCAAAAAAACAGGAGTAATCTGGGTGCTCTAGAAGTTCATAAGCACTCACAGTTTCCTCCATTTTGTCTCCAGCCAAATTATCTGGGTTGGACATGGACACAGTTTTCCATTGTACCTTTATGGTACGCTCCTTTGCATCCACACTTTGGACAACACCCCATCTTTGACTGCCAGGCCTAAGAGGATCATAAGAAGCACCTTTTTCCAGCACATATTGATGAGGCCAAAATTCATGATTATTTACAACATTCACTGGGAGTAAATTCTCTGGATCCAATCCCAAAGTATGTTCACCATTTTGCCACACAATATCAACTTTGGTCTTTATCTTCCCAATGATAAACAATTCATCAATATAAGAGTTAAGGTTACTTCTCTTAGACACTCTTGCCATACAATGCTCCATAGTAAGATCACCTTTAGGCACATGTTGTATAATCTGTTCCTTTTGGTCTGCAACTAAGAGCATGCACCAATCACCAAGCTGCCAGTTTGCATGTGAAAAACATGATAACACAATCAAATTTTTAGAATCTTGCCAGCATTGGGGAGCATTCACATTTGAATCGCAACCCACAAGAACAGATGCAAGCCAGTTAACATACACCAAGCCTGCTTCCACAGCACACACAGTTCCTTCATCTTGATTGTCTCTCCAAGTGCCACATAGCCATCTAGCTGATTTAGAAGCATTGGAGGACTTGACCTTTACTCTCTGCCCTGGATAGTATGGATACTGTGAATCTTCGGCAAAATTATGAGTCAGTGGTAAAAGCTTCTCTTTCTCCAAGGCAATGATATCACATTGAGCTCCATCATCAAACAATACAGTGACCTTATCCACCACTTTTTGAACCCTACCAACCCATGGCCCGTTAATTACATAATCACCTTCTGAAATGGAGTGAATCTTCAAAAGCTTCTTGGAGTTTACACTTTTAAATACTTTTCCTTTAACACTTTCCAAATCCACAAACACATCAACATTAGTGACCCTACCCATCTGTCCAGATGGGTCTAACAAAGAGCACACCACATCCCCAAGAACAAATGCTCTTTCAAATGAAAGAAAATCATCAATCTTTCCAATGCTTTCCTCTAAACTTGATAGTATGCTCTGAGCTTTCCCACCATATAGAAATTCAAGTTCCTCTTGATCCTCACTGCTGCTGCTATTACTGGAAGTCTCCCAGTCCGAATCACTAATGATAGGATCCATCAATTATGTGTCTGCCATAATGTATGATAGTAACAACTAACATCAATTAAACTATTGAAGTACAATAAAATAGCAATAGGGAAAAAGGGCTGTTAGTCCATGTACTGAAATTCTCACCAGATTCTGAAATAGATGGAATCAGAATAATTCTCCACTTAGTGGTATCTGGAGCAGAAAGGATACAAACTGTTAATGCAAATGCAGATTTTAACCCTGTAAAATTTTTCCTCTAAATGAGACCCTATGAATGAAAAATAAATAAATTAGTAACCTATTTTCGTTATCTAGAATTTTTGATATGGATATTTTAAAATTGTAGACAAAATTTAACATATCCATAAATGAACATTAACAGCAGATAGGGATTTAAGAAGATTCTTACCTTTTGAAGCAAACTGAAGCATCAAACCCCAGTGTGTATGTATTCTGATAAAAATAGGTATGCTGATATTGACTACAATCAGCTCAATGGATAATTGTGTGTGATACCAAATATTTCTGATTGATATTGCTCTCTGTCACAGATAGTCAAAATCTCCAAAAAATTGTCTTGATCAGAGAACTGGAGATCTGATGCCAAAGGAGATTTGCCGGATAGGATAATAAGAATCAATCAAAGACCCCGAAATGCCAAAGGAGATATGCCCAATTTGGAGCAGAATTTTCAGAAAAAGGAACTCTTGAGAGAGGTTTCCAGCAACAAAATATCAACTAGCTACAACTATAAGATTATTTCTTTCTTCTTTTTTTCTTCTTTCTTCTTTTTCTTTTTCTTTTTTTTGGCTTGGCTTACTAGAAGGAAAAGTTCTGGCTATTGGAGGAAGCAGAGCAAGATAATCAAAAGATGCCAAAGGAGATTTGCCCTACAAAAAGGGTGGATTTCCTAGAGAAATTACTTCTGAATAGTAATATTTTTGCAGAAGGCCAAAATTGTTTTTCATATATTTTTACTACCTGGAATCCAACCAAAGGAAATTAAGTAACTTTTTGCCAAAGGAGATTTGCGCAGTACAGCTGATTCTTCAAACATAAGTAAATTGCAAAAAGGAAAGAAAATTTTCCCCTTCCAAAGATAGAAGGTTACCCTGCCAAAGGAGATCTGCCCCCACAACAAAGCCTAACACTCTATCAGGTCTATCTGGTGCCAAGGGAGATTGGCTAATATCTGGAAGCAATAAAATTTCAGAGTTGCAATCAGGAATGGTTTAGCCATTCAACAGAAATATTTTCTGCCCCTTGATTGACAGCAAAAGGGAAAAATTCAGGACACAACTGCCATTGGAAAAAGGGCTTCTATTACCTTATCATTTCTTTTGAACCTGCAAGAAAATGACTAGTGAATGGCTCCTCTAACCTTTTTCAATTTGAAAAGAAAATGGAAATAATAAAAGAATGAGATTGCGGATAACTAAGCTGACTACTTTATACTGTAGCATCATAGTTCAGGAGGCAAGAGAAAAAGCTGGGACTGAGATTAAACAAGAGAACTGCCTTTTAAATAAGTAAATATGTTTAGTTATACATCAAAAAAACAGAATCCAAGGGAATCGCCAAGTTCTGACATACAAAAACTAAAAGTTATAAAAAAAAATGAGAATTAATATTTTGTTTAGATCCATCTTAATAGGTTGGAAAATTACTAAATAAGATGTATTCAAATTATATATTTATTTGATTTATGTACAACATCTATCCTAGCATTGTACTTTACAAGGAAACAATTGCACATAATTCTTGGGTATTTTGCACCTCAAATTTCATGAAAAAGGGGAAAAAATCAATTTCCACCGTCTCTAGATGGTGTTTGAAAAAGAAAGGTAAAAAAGAGGTGGCATAACGTATCCATGGAAAACAATGATATACTAATCCAGGAAACAAACTATAATTAGTTATAGTCAAATTAATTACAATTTCATTGCTTTAATCGGAAGAATAATCCCCAAAACATTCCATTATAACCTTGGAATTCATTGAAATCTCTTCTAATGTAATCATGTTGTATGTAAATCAACTTCATTGAATCCAGCACAATCAAACACCAAAATCAAGCATTAGGTTGAGTATACACAAAGAAAGTTGTAAACTAACAATTAAGTAAATCCAAGCAGAGTTAAAAGGAAAAAAAAAAAAATACCATTTTCACCATTGAGATGGTTGGAGCTATATAAGCTATAAAAAGGTATAGAACCAAGAAACCTCTATGACTCTAAACACCAAATGAAGGAACTCCACCCTGAAGAACATAACAAATTGAAAGTAGCTACTTCCCAAAATTTTCTTTAAGCTTCAGAAAACTAGCTTGCTCTCTTTTAGCTAAGAATTTTTCAGCTTCCTTAGAAGAAGGAAAAGGTTGGTGTTGTTCAAATAGGCTTAGTTCCACGCCCAGTTCCACCATCCTCCACATCACCACCAAGCTTTGGAACCATTGCAAGGAGACACTGTTTATCTCTATGAAATGCTAAGGCTTTGGTTTGGTGAACGTGGGAACTTGTGTTGGTGTAACGAATGGAGCCTTTTTCTTAAATATAAATAGTGTGACTATTTGAAGTTTGAACCAACAGAAAAGAATATACCAGATACTATCAGACACAAAATACTATTAGGAGACAGTTAGTGTGTAATTACCTGTTTGCCCTCACTGTATATTACACAGAAGTCAAAACATTGAAACTGATCTGAAGCCACAAGGAAAGTAACTACAATTCTAGGAAATTTCCTTAGATCCTTATGTTCCCATTCTTTTACTTTATGATGTTGTTTCATAAATGAATTATTGAAGCCTATTGACTTGATGAGAGATTTGATGTCACTATTTCACAATTAACTCTGTTTGAGACTTTGAGTCATATTAAAACTTGATGTGGCATTGTGGATTAGTACCAAAGATGATTTGCTGTGTCACTTTTTTTTGTTGTTATTATTAGTAGGGTAAAATTGCTAGCTAGGAATTTTTTAAGGTCACTGGACACTGGGCACTGACATTTGCCATTTTGTTTAGGGATAATAAAGGGTTGATTATGTTGAAATGCTTTTGGTTAGTTTTATTATTATTATTATTATTATTATTATTTGTTAAATTGAATTTTTATAGCATAATACGATAAGATGTTACGGGGAAAACTCATTCTCTTTCCAATAGCACCAATTTTGGAGTATCATTAAAATGATCTTTTACTATATATAAAACTCATGTATTTTTTCTAATTAGATTTATTAAATGTATATGATATTAATTAATCTTTTGTTACGCAAATGTACACAATCTAATGATAGTTGTATACGTTTATTATGCTTGCCTCTTTCAAATATTATCCATATAATATTAATACTATTTTTTTCAGATGTATCCCCGTACAAAAACTCCAACTTTTAGATACATCCATAATTCATCTTTTCATTAAAATAATTTTTATACTAAGAATATTTTTTTTAATTTTGAATTTTAAGGATTGATTGAGAAATGACTAATTTTGGCAATAGTTGACAATAATCAGTGACTGTCATGTCTTGATTAGCAGTATAAATAATTGTTGGAAAGTAATCATGTATCAAATTTATTGTCAAGAAAATTAAACTTGAACAAATTAATTGTTTATACATGTTAACTCATAATAAGGAATTTTAAGAGAAAGAGTTCTTGTTCTGTTCTTAGAATATCCTTTTACCTTACCTTATAGATGAGAAAATATTCTTCTACAATCAAGTGTAAAACTGAGTATCCTTCTTAATATTATTTTTTTCATACACAAATCTTGGATTCATGCACAAGACTGCGTGCTTAAGCTACATAAGAACCTTTTACTTTTTTTTTTTTTTGAGTAGATGTAAAGAGTGCAAAATTTAGAAGAATAAAAAAAAACTGAACTCAAACAACAAACTGAATCATCGATCAATATTGTTTATCTTCTTTAAGAGTAAACAAATTGGATCCAAAAGACATAAAAGTAAATGAAAATCTCTCACATTTACTTTCTGTTGATTGAAACTTTGATTAACTTACATTGTTAAAGGAGTATCAAAGTCAATTTCATATTAGAAACCCACTGTTAATCTGAATCCCCCGAGACCTGTACCATAAATTGGAGCTGTTCAAGATAGCGTTCATCCTTTTGTTTCTTTTTGTTGAAACGGTGTTAACAACACTTGTCAAAAAGTAATTTAAAGTATTTAAAGCCAATAACATATATTGACATAATACTGTCATTAATCGATCTTTTATATGCTTTAGTGATAAAAGCACTAAATTTGCCAATCATATATAGCAATTTCTATCCATTAAGCAAGGATATTTCAAGTTTATTCTCCTGCATATTCTTATCAACTTATTACTTTTCTAGCCAAAACAAAGAATATCCTTGATGCTTATAAACTGAGTGGGATGGTTTTGCATAAAAATGTAGCATGATCTAAAGACAAAGGGACAAAATGTTAAGAATGTTTGAAGAGACAAGTATGTGATTCTATTCTTTTATTTCCATTTAATAGACAGAATATAATACGTCAACTAATGTCCTTGACAGATGGCAAAGAAAGAGGATATTGGAAGCCAATCAGTTTGGTTCTGTAGTATGTATGAACTATGAATTGAGCCACAAAACTAGAAGAATTATTTTCCTATTTGCCAATATTTAAAGAATGTGACTTAAGCACTAAGAAGACACTGTCTAGTTGGAAAAGTAGAACAGGCCACTAACTGAAAATGACCAACTCCTAACAACTTTTTCTCTCTTCCTATAACCACAGAATTTTAAACCTTCTCTTTTTCTTTTTGTTCATTGGATTCCAGATTGACAGTGCCTTTTGTACTTAGTTATGCATGTGCCCAAGATTTGATTCCAAATTTGAATGACCTTTGATGATTGCTAGGCGACCAAATTATGGAGAAAAATGAAGGTTCTTCTATAGTCAAGCATTTAAAAGTAGCACTTCCTTGAAATGTTTTGGACTTCCGATTTTATGAACACAGCCCACTGGTTTATGCACAACTTTTTTGGTTCAATTCCTACCCCCATACTGCTTTACTTTTCTTGTTGAAAAGCCAAGGTTTATTTCCAATGAGAAATGCACCACAGGATGTTCTTGTTTCTATTCACAAGTTTCTATAGAGGTTATTTGAGTGTATGCAATAGGGTTCTAAATTTTGGTTTATAAATAATATTCAACAATCTTTAACATAGCTTAATGGTGTTGTGTAGTTGACCTCACCCAATTGGATAAGCTTATGTTGTTGCTGTATAAATAATAATATTATGGTAGGGTATATGTAGATTTTTTGGTCAGCGAGGGCTGCAATATCCAAGCATGGCACAGCCACGCTTGGCAAATTGAATGACTAATAGCAACTTTCCTCTGCTCCACTTTTGAACATGTGTTATATAGGCCATAAGAACCTATTTATATAAATGCTCAAGGATCTCCGGTATATGTCATTGCTAATCCTAATGCTCTTCATTTATTTTTTCCTATTTGCCTCTTGCACATTAAATTATTTGCATTGTAGATGTTTATAAACAAAAAAGAAAAACACAAGAAATCCTTTAGGGGATACCAGCTCAAATATTCACATATTCAGTATCAAATTGTTTTAGGAGCATGCAATATAATTCGTATAGCATAATGTCCATCTTAGTGGAATATAGTAAGAGCTCCTAATTGGTGGGTTTTGAGCCACGTGAGCACCATATAATTATATACTTTTGAAATGAGTCTTCACGTGTCAGTTTTGTTTGTGTGTGGACAGTCATGGAAAACGATACTAACCGATGATGGTGGATATGGAATTATTCTACTTCCCAATATTGTACGTCCGAAATGCAAAATCACAGGTCACTATAGGACTTGAATATTTACAATATTAATGCTCGTGCAGGAAAACATCACCTAAAAGTGCTTCTGAAATCATGCTTATCCTGAAACTCTCCTGATTTTGTTTTTGAAAGTATGTGTTTAAGCATTGAGATTATATACCAAACTCCAGAGAAACACATGTCCCACTATTAATCATAGAGAAAAATAAAGAGTTGAGTATAAATTTCATTTTGAGTCACCCTTCCATGATACCAACTTTCTGTTCTTGCTGCCAAATATTAGTATTATGATGAAATTAATTTATATGATTTCATGAGCACTTTTTAAATTCTAAACAATTAAAAGGCAGGTCAATGGTCTAAGCATCCTATTCTAGCATTGAAAATGTAAGGTTGAGAATAATACCATGGTCTATGTCAAGTACTGCAACAAAGGCTAGCACTTACTTTGGTTGTTTATTGTTTGAATGGGGGAACTCTCATTTAGTTGATACTCTAATGATTGAGCATTGAAGATCTATGATCAAAATTTTACTGACAGGAACTAAGGTGTCTTTCATAAAACAAGAATAGGATACCAAGTAGTGGTATCAAATTTTGAAATATCAAAAGTCCAGGATAGAGTAAGATACCAAGATGCTATTCATAAAAGATTATAGCCTGCATAGTAAAATATAACATGGTGATCATGAGTATGGAAAACACTTCATTTGTTTTTTGGCCCGGAAGCATGTCAATTTTGATGTGTTTGGATAATGAATTTAATTAATTTAAGTATTTGTTCAATAAATTTATCATATAAGAATTTATTTATTATTTTTACAATGGAATTTATCATAATAAGGTGAACAATTTTCTTTAAAATATTTCATAAGAATGTGTAAAAGTATTATCAACTATATTGTAAGTAAATAAATTTAAGTTTGGATCATCATTTTCATTACAACAATATTTTCATTTTAATATATTTTTTTTTATCTTTTGCTTAAATCTCCCTTTCTTCTACTCCAATACATCCCAAACAATATATATACTTGTCTTTTTTCAATAAATTTTGTAAAACTTTCAAATGTTGTTTTTCTGTAATTTTTTCAGAAGTTAAGCAAATCATCTTTTGATGCAGTTTCTTTTAGGAAAATATCCTTTTAGCAATACAATAAGTAATATGAATATGGGTAATCTCATTATAGATCCAGAAGGCCACTTTGAGTAACCTTAAGCAATTGTGTGAAGGGGGAAAGGACACTTTAGAGGGATTTGGATATTCTGAAATATGCCTAAAGTTATGATTCCATTAAAAGAAATTAAAAAAAATGTTTTATATTATATAATACATGTGCGTATATTATAGTGTAAATTTTTTTCAATCACTAAAATAATTTCACTTTTTTTAAAGTGTCGTCTTGATTGTAGGAAAGCCAAATTCTTCTTTGACACTTAGATCTAGTTTTACATATCCACCGTTAACCAATCTCATATTTTTTTCTGCCTCAAATCTAGTTGCTAGTTCGTGCATCCACTATGACTTGCAATTTTAAAGGAGAAATTTAAGATATTGAGAAATGGAAAGGGAGAGCAAATACACTAGTTAGCAAAATCTTTTGCCTACTTGTTCTTTGCAAAATAAAGGTAGGTGTAATTGACAAAAAAAAAATCCATTATTAGTAAAAAAAATCATTTCAGCTGAATTTTAGAATCACTACCAGGAAATTGCTTCTTATATATTCACCAACGTGGGTTTTTACGTTTCAATTTGATAAGAATGGCCGTTTTATCCTTGAATATATATATATATATATATATATATAAATAATAATAATAATAATAATAATAATAATAATAAATTAATACACCCTTGTTCGAAAATACATTAGGTCCGTCCGTGTAGTACTTTAGATTTGCACCAAAGAATGACTCAACGATGAGGATTGTGTTCTTTTGTTTCTTTTGATTTTGGATTGCTTTCATTCTTTTTCTATATTCACCAAAAACGTAAACTTATAAAATGGGAAGGAAATTTTATTTCATGCATGTATTCCTCTTTGCCGATTTGTAATGAAAATTAAAAATTGTAATTGAATTAGTACGTATTACTAAATTGTTGAATACTCCTTAGAGACAATAAATAAATAACATATCACTTTGAAAAACTAAATCTACTGATATTTAGATGATATTGTTTAAAAATTTATATTGAAAATTATGTTATATAGTTGTAATTCAAAAATATATTCATTAAGTTTATTTTTTTATGAATTTAATTAAAATATATTGATAATGTACATTTTTTATATTATTAAAAATTATTAATTTTTATAATAATTAATAATTATTTCAAAGTTCATATTTATTATGATTTTTAAATGCAATAATTTTATATTAAAAATATATTAAAATTAAATTTATTATTATATAAAAAGGGATTTAAAAAATATATAATATAATTTATTAATTTTTATATTTTAAAAGAATTAATTTTTTACTGTTCATTGAAAGATATTTTTGGTTTTTTTTAAAAAATTATAGTTGTAATATTTAATTTATTTTGATGTATGGCATAAGTGGAAGAAAACTATTTGTGGAATAGATGTTTCCCTCTCTCTCATTTGTTGATTAAAATGAAAACTCTTTGTGCCAGGTAGTGATACAAGTCTAATCAAAATCCACCAAGTACCATCAAATTAAAAGGTGAAAGATATCTGAAGATAGTGCACAGTGAAACAAAATAATGGTCACATGTAACAGCAAGTTCATGGCAGCCACAACCAATTACATTAGTAAATCTGATAACAGCAAACTTTTTATAGCTTTTTCAAATGTTTCAAAATTTTATATATTATACAGACGGCAAGATGTGGAGTTAGCTGTTGCAACAAATAATTTATTGGTATAATCATATTTAAAATGAAAGTGGAAGCGGCGAAAGTGCTTTAGAATTTACCAACTGTTTGTATGTAGTTAGAAAAGATTGATAGGTGACAATGAAAGAGAATCCACTTAGAACCACTTTGTTTCATGGAAGTAGATATTCTTCCATTCCACTTATATTCTTTTAACACTTAGAACGACTCACACAACACACAAAAAGTTAACCATGAGTTGAAAATGAGAATGAGAATAAAAAATTTATAGCACGAACATTTTTTTATTAAACATTTGAAAAATTATATGAAGTTTTTAAAACAATTTATTCACCCTCCTAGTTTTATAAATCATAGAAGCATGTTTTCTTTGTAATATGGTCAGGCCTCTTAAATTGGATTTAATCTTCAAATGAATATACTTAAAAAGACATTTTAATGTTCAAGTGAATATATGTTCTAGCGCATAATAATAATAATATGTTAAATAATATTTGTATCTAAAAGAATGATGTATATATCCTTTGTATAAAGTTTGGATGTGGATGATTTATAACCTTGCACTAGAATGTTCTCATAAGATACAATCTAACATGGCAAAATGATTTATAACCGTATAATATTCTATAATTTTTTTAATTGTTGAATGTAAAGAATGTTTGTTGTAGGCCTTGTAATGTATTGGATCCTGATAGTTTTCTAGCACAACAATTATATTGTTCATGGAAGACCCAATAATCTTATTGATAATTTTCAAATTATAAGAAAGATCTTAGTAAATTTGTTATACTTTATGAAGATTATATAAGAATATTTCATAACGTAAATGTTCAAGTACACAGAAACCAAAAATATTCACTTGCTATGCAGCCTATGCTTAACTGTGGGTAAATTTAGGTGACCAAATGTTGTTAAGAACAAGTCCAGCTTTTGATTGGCACATTATCCTCATTTTCTTTTTTTTATATTTATGGTGATTTATAAAGCTTTTAAATTGATGATAATGTGCTTGTTTGTGTTTGTGTGGGAGAGGGGTCTATGGGAGCATATTCAAATTCAAAAATAATAGTATGTGTTTGGGAAGTCTACAAGTACAGTGCCTGTTTGCAAACATTAGTTTATTTTATTTTTGGTATGAGAAAACTAAGTTCCAAATGTAGTTTTACACATTTGAGAAACATAAAATTTCCGTTTGATACAAGTTAAACAAAGAAGGGTGTAGTAAATGAGGTAGTGGTGGGGCAAATGGTGTCATTGCAAGGAGGTCAACCATGGGTTGGGGAGACATATATAAATGGATGTTCATTTCCTTTGCTACAATCAAGTACTTGAGTAGAGGGAACTAGGTGTTTGCAGTGGATAGGTTGAGTCCATGTGTTGTCAACAACAAATTGTGCAAAATGTAAAACTCATTCTCTCTATCTCTATTTAAAGTTGAGTAATAGACCCAACTTTGGATATAACTTGTAATGGACAATGGCAATCCACACCTCTAATTTTTTTTTTTCTTTTTTATAAAAGGGTGGTTATCAATCAAAGATTTTCTCGGACCCGCAAATTCATTGATAGCCTCAGGAGAGAGTATTATCCTAACAGATTAATCATTCATAAAATAGTTTCTCTGTTGTTGTCTTTCTTCTGACCCACCCACATGAGTAAGCATCTTGGTTTCCCACCTATGATCCAATTTGGATTAATGGAACCTTTTTTCTTAGTATAAATCTCGACCCTTCAAACTTTTCTGAAGTAAAAATGTCAAATTCTGTTAAGTTTGTACTTATTTATTAAGAAGTTATGTAAGGGAAAATTTGAAAAAAGTGTAGAAGTTAATTATAATTTATGCAAAAAAATTTGATTCATTTTATCTTTGTAGTTAATTTTATTTCTTCTTTAACAAGTGTTTTTTAAAAACTGGCTCCAAAAGTTTGTAAAAGGATAATTACTGAATCGGACAATCCTCTTGTATTCATATATGCAATCTTACAAAACTGAGGATTCCACCTGCGGTAGAAGATTAACTCTTGCAAACAATCAACAATGACTTCATATTACTATTCCGACGAAATTGATTCAACGCTGAGAACAATCTCAAATTAACAGTGAAGGCCTTTTCAAGCTTTACACTAATAGAAACGTGTTTATGTAACAAAGTTAACCGTATGAACCCTACTGCGGGCTTTGAAATCTTAGCATCAAACAATCTCCAAAGAGAGTTGATGCCACTTTGGTTAAGCTTTCTGGCTCCAATAGAAATGTTTTTCAATCCTTTAAGCAAAAGCAAAAAATATCAACAATTCATAAACAAATTCAGATACGATGTTTAGGTCAGTATATACCACGACATGGTTTGCCATGGAAGTATAAAAAAGTTCTATTTATAAATTATTTCAATTTGATTTGTTAAATGTTCGTTGAGCTTATTTATTTTAATAATTGAACAAGATCAAACTTGATTTTAAACTCAGTTATATAAAAATCTGTTTGGGTTGTTTATAAATTCTTAACTGAAAACTTCAAAGCAAAATATGTTTGACTAAAACATTTTTCAAGTTGAATTTGGTTTATAACAATTTTAAAATATTATTAGCTTCATTTTTAAAATTAAAAAAATTGTGATAATTTTTATTTTAAATTGTAAAAATAACTCTTTCAACTCATTATTTTTATTATTTATTATTAATTATTAATTATTATCATAATCATTATCATTATTATCATAATTTTTATTTTTTTATTTTTTTCATCTATTATTTCTATAACTATAACTAGAGCTAGTCCATCATTATTATTTTTATTAATATTATTATTATATTATTATTTTTATTAATGTTACCATTACAAATCACAACTCTCCTTATTGATACCTTTACCATCATACTTTTTATTTTTATTGTTTTTATCTTTATCATTATTACCATTATCATTAGTTATCATTGTTATCTTTGGTTATCATTTTCTTCTTTATCATCATTAGTATTACTTTCATTGTCGGCATCATCTCTAATTATCACATTATCATCAATATCACCTTCATTACCATTACTACCATATTTAATCCGCTTTTATTATCTTTTTATTCTAACCAATTATCATTATTATCATCATTCTTATCAAATAACTTTTATATTTTAATTTAAAGTTATATTAAAATTTTAAAACTAAAAATTATAAAAATAAATTAAGACAAAAGATAATATTGAAAACTAATCATAATTTTTAAACATTTTAAAATTTAGAATAAAAAATTATTCTAAACAAATACTAAATAAGTCAAACTCAAATATAAAAAATTTAAAATTAATAACTTAAGAATAATTTATTTAGAATTATCTTGATCAATAACTCTTTTAAATATTTAAATTTTATTAATTTAATCATTAAACTAATAAATTTTATTATACAAATTATGTTTATAAAAATTTATAAATTTTAAAATATATATATACTACATTAGATAATTAGTTGTAATTTTTAAAAATATTATTAAAAAAAATAACAAATTAATTAGCAAATTAATCTCCCATTTTATATACGCATTACAACTTGATCTTTAGCTTTCGACATAATACAAATTAATCTTTCTACCAAAACAAATTTGCAAAGTTAAAAACTAATAATTTTTTTTTTAAAAAGTTAATAACCAATTTACAAAATTATAAAAAATAATAATGAATTTACACTTTATTAAAAAAGTAACTTTATAAAAAATTATTCATATATATATATATATATATATATATATATATATATATATATATTTATTACGCTGACATCCTCTAATCTTTATTAAAAAAAATTTAATACTCTTATTTTTTATCTCTACACAAACCTTTCTTAATTTATGTAAAAGCATAACATCATATACTCTTTTCAATTATATAAATTTACACAAAGCTTCCTTAATTAATATCATAAAAAAAATTAAAAAAATATTTAAAATAAAAAAATATCAAATACTTTTTAATATGTCTCATACATAATTAATTTTATATATAAAAAAGTTATATATACTCCATATTATAAGTTTCTTAAAGATTATGATAGCATAATTTTTATATGAACATTTTTTTTCTTCTCTTACTTTTATTTTTTTTACATGAAAATGTTTATCAAATATTAAATAAATAAACTTATAAGTCATTTCAAAAATACATATAATAATAAAAAAAATTATAAATTTTGTTGGTTTAAATAAATATGCTAAGTTTATGAATCATAATTTATTTTAGAAATCAAATCCAAACTTATAAATATTTGATTTGATATGACCTGTTACACCTTTTGCGTACAAATCTTATCAGGATCCAGTATTCCTGACCTTTTGTTTTCCCATGCACAAGATGTGAAAGACTAAGTTTACATGATTTATTTGTCAGAATCGGTAAAACTCATTATATAGTATCATGTTTTTTACCTAACAATAAAATACAGGCGTCATTATTAACTTTCTTTTAGACCATGGGACCAGCTGAAGAATCAATGGATTTCCGATCAAACATCAAACCACTAAATATAGCATACAGAGGGAAATGAAAAATTTTGTGAAATCAGCCTACAAAACCTGACTACTGAGTAGTGGGTGGTTGAGTACTTCCTCCTAACATGAATTTGCAGATGTAAATGGAGCTTATCAGTAATACCATCATGCTCGCTGCACCTCATCCAACAACCAAAATTCACCAAGACATAGAGATAACAATTACTGTCAACAGCCTTGACGGTAGAAACATCCTTTTTAAGCTGTAACTGCAACCTTTTCCTGTTCTTTCTTAGCAGCTTTTGAAGGCTTTTCAGCCACTATATTTTGAGGTTTCTCAATTCCTTGAATATCAGTTATCCTTAACTTGGTCAACTCCTGAAGATGATATACATGCATCATGCAGAATTAGTATCAATAATTTGTTATGAAACTACATCTGATAAATAATTGCTTTCCAATGTACCTGGCGATGCCCTTTGGTTCTTCGGTAATTCTTCCTTCTCTTTTTCTTAAAAATAATAACTTTTGCGTCTAGTGCCTGATATAAAGGGGAAATGAGCACACATACAAGTGTATGAAAAGAAGAAACAAGTATACAGTGGTTAGAAAAAACCACAATTTTCATCAATGCATCACATCCAAATCAAAAGCCATTAGAAACAGGACAATTATAGTGCAGAAGTACAGATAACAGAGGAACAGTCATCCGGAGGGGGGGGAGTCGACGGGGGTGCAGGAAGGAGGAATCCATTATGAGCACCATTACTCTATCATTTTAAAATCATAAGAACAAGGTGACATTCAATTTTTAAAATAACAGTCATGTTTCAGAGTTCAGTTCAAGGAATGGTGTAGATAATGCTAGCAATACACTCTTTTGAACACATTCCTTGGAATTGGTCTATTTTATAAAAAAATTAAAGCATTTCCCTCGTAGATTGATTACTCATAATAGATGTTGACTTTTAAAGAAACAAACCAATCACAGGAAGCATATTGAAAAGTGTATCCAAAAGAATGTGCTGCTAGCATTCCTCATGGTGTAAAAAAGGTCAGAATGACAACTCCAATTCAACCCTCAGACCTCCAAAGTTAACATGAACTTTTATTCTTTTCTTTTCTTGAATAAAAGAAGAAAATCATCAAGACCACAAGAAGCTGATTCCAAACAGTTAGGAGAATAAGAGATCCTCCTTACAAAATACAAGATAAAAAGGACACGAAAAAAAACATCTATGATGCAAAACCCAACCTCTCAACATTTCTGTAAGAGAAACTCCTGAAACGATGTACTATGTTAAAAATCCTTAAGATCCTTTTAAGTACTTAAGAGACTTACATTCTAATTTTACTTGTTTTTAAGTTTAAATAAGATTCTTGAGTTATCCACTCTATAAGTGGCATTTGGTTGGCGAAAACGGATTCTGTTTTCTATTTTCAAGATTTTGTATAAAAAACAGTGAAAATAAAAAATAGTTATTTTCTATTTTCATTTTTTGTTTTTACTATTTCCAACACAACTTTTAAAACATAAAATAGAAAGAAAAGAATGTGGCATTTTTGTAAATAAAAGTGAAAACAGAAAACATTTTCTCAAACCAAGCGCCACCTCAGTTTTTATACTCAACCAAACAGTTTTAGTGCAGTTGGTACAGACTGGACCTGCCCAGCCAGTTTGCCTGGAAAACTCATGAACTGACCTCTTTGCTGGTCCAGTTAGACTTCTGAACAATTTTTCACATGGAATACAACACCTTCTTGACTTGCCTGGTTCCATGGCATTTGTTTCTAAACTATGATGCTGAAAGGTGGGAGACAGTGGAATATAGTTCCACTTCCCTCTGCTCTGTCAAAGTGGGCACTCCCATCCCCGGCGTTGAGTTTCTGCTTCTCACTGTTCTCCCTTTTATCATTGTCCAAGTGAACAGTTCGGCATGATTCTTTTTTGCAATTGTGTTTATTGTGTCTATAATGTTTTGTGCTCTAGGAGGGTGGTAGATCTGACAAGACTCTGGGCATTACAGATAACAGGGCTCCTGTCTGAGATTTGCATTACTTCCATTGAAAAGACTGGTACCATAAGACACATCTCACTTATTTACCTACCAACAACATGCTTGACTATATCTCTGAATGGGCTTATTATTAAATTAAAAAGGAGGAAGAAAAAAGTGAATAAGAGAAATCAGGGACTACTACCAATACATTTCCAACTGGTAAGTCAACTATCCTTTGTTTTAGCCTTAGTCCCCATCCCAAGCATATAACTAAAGTAAAACAGAAATTGGAAAAACATGGACAGTAATTAATTCTATCACTTCAATTCAATATTACAATTGACTGGTGTTATATTAAAATATAAAGCACTTTTTCATATAGAATTATTTTTTCTTCTGTTCAGGTTTTTTTGGCTCAACAACTAAATTTGTGATTGAACTACTAATCCAGTGACCCAGCCCTTCGTCTGAGTTGACCTCCATTTTGGGTTTATACAACTACTGGTTCTAGACTTTTTCTTTCTTTCTTCTCTCTCGAGTTCCTCCATTAGTCCATTGTCCCTACCTATCCATATGTCTTCCATATACCATACATAACTTGCTTTCCTTTCTTGTATTGTTCTATCATGATAAATTATGGATCTTCCATTATAGTTAGATTTCCAGAAAGTTAATTTTCCAATTGATCATGACATTACACCATGTCATAATTAAGGTTGCAGAAGATGTGTTGGGCTTTTGAGGCTTACAAGGTTAGTTAAGTTTATCTCAGTTTGGGCTGTTTTACAGTCTTTGCCTGGTTTTGAGTCATTGCTCCTTTTTTGAACTTTGCTAATTTGGCAATAACATTTTTATCTATATTTTGGCAGGAAAAGAAAAAGAGGTTGAAGTGAGCAATTTAACATGTGCCTTATTGTTTAAATTCATCTCTCTATACTTCAATGAAGAAATCCTTTGACATATAAAAAATACTGCAAAATACAATCAACAGTTTTTTGGTTTTCTTTACTTTATAGATTACATGTTACCATATTATTCAAGGAAAATTGTATGCAAATACATTAATTAAATGCAATAGATAATTCTTTTAATTTAGTCACAAATCTAATTCCGCTTATCAGGATTGCAAACATATGAATGGAAAGAACAGCAATGGCAACATAGGTGCAACCAAAAACTGAAAGAGAAAAGATCGGTCTATGCAAATCTATTCTATTCCGACCCCCACAATAAGAAAGCTGATTCTGCATAAGTGATATGGGAAGTTCTACACTTACATGCTCCTCAACAACAGCATGAACAGCTGCATCTGGCACTATGGGTCTACCAACAATTGTCTGACTTGCAGAGCCAAGCAACAGAACTTTGTTCAGAATCAACTGCAATGGGCAAAAAGTACAATGGAACATTCAATTAACTGCCATGAAGATTCCACAACAAAGAGAATAGCAAATAATTAGTACAAAGAAACAAGCCACTGGTTGTTATTTAATAAGTTTGCTGACCCACTTGAACAAACATACTGCAATTATACAAACTGAGTATCTAGAACTAAGCAAAAGAAGTGGTTTATAAAACTATCAAAATGGTAAAAAGCAACTGTACAACAGCAATAACACAAGCCATTTCCCACAAGGTAGCTAGTAAGCAACAACAGTATTCCTCCCCACCTCCCTCCAAAAAATTCCAACTGTAGGTCCAAAAGTTGGACATAAAAAAAATAAAACTAATCATTAAAAATTTTAAGAAATTGCCAAGCCTCATGAGATTAGAAAAAAAAATACTCCATTCTTATTTAGTTTTGAAATTTGGCAGAGATCCTTAAGCCTCAGTTCATATAACATAATGCAAATGTGAGCAAGTAATAGCCCTTCTTTAAATGAGCATCACTTCCAAGAATCTCGCAGAGGAGGGAAGCATTATTTTGTTGTGTAGTAACAATATGACAATAAAAGTTCAGCATGCGTCCATTGCCAAAGTATTCAGGGAAAAAGAATGCAAAGCATTGGATTTACAAAAAGTTAGAAGCACTAAATGAAAAATATAAAATGAGACTTATAATTTAGAAAAGCTTCCCGGTACGTTATGCTATAGTATTTCCCCTAGTAATCCAACAGGACCGTAATGCCTCTCAGCTATTCATCATTTGGCTGTGCCCCTATACTTCCCCAGCCAATCCAAAGGGACTGAGTAAGAAGGAGATAGCCCCTTGAAAAAGAAACGCAATAATATCATTGCTTATGATCCTAATCTCAACCAGCAGCATCCGTATGAAATTAAGTCAACCGGGTATCCACACAGAAAATGTATAATACCATAAGTCACACATTGACCCTCACCAATCCTTCGTATAAAGTTCAGACCAATAGACGATCCATAAGCACCCCTTAACACACATACACAAGACAAACGCAAAAGGGTCGAGTCACTCACCTTATCATTCACTTCGCAAAACTTCAATCTTTCGGTGAAAATGCTGTCCCCATTGCTTACTTTAAACTGATGCGAACCAATCTGAACCAATAAAAACACATGCATAATTACTAAAATGGAAACAAAAAAATGAAACATAGGTACATAGAATCACTGGGAGTTTGAAAATTGAACCTGAACAACAGCGAAAACAGGCTCGTAGGGCTTGAAAACCTGATCGTCATTCTGAAGGGGCTGCACCACTTTGTAGCCAATAGAAACAGCTTCGGCTTCTTTCTCCTCCGCCGTATACACCTTTTTCCTACTCGATGCAGAGACGACATTATCATCATCATCATCATCATCAACATAATCTTCATCTTCATCTTCTTCTTCTACTTCGCTATCATCTTCGCTACTGTGATGGTCTTGTTTGTCAGTAGAGAAATAGCGTAGGTGGCGGCATTGTGCAAAAGCAGAGGTGGCTCTGGAATTGGTGAAAATGGGAGAGAAAGTGTTGGAGTTGGGAAAAGGGGGAATAGAGAGTGAGCGGAGAGATGATGGGTTTGTGAAGAGAAAAGTAGTTAACGCTCTCAGGCACCTCCTACTCGCCATGGAAGCTGCTTTTGCGAGTACCCAGAAACTAGGTTTTGATCCCACAACAGAAGAATCACTCACCCGCGCTACTTGCTCCTCCACTGCGCTCACTCCACAACTAATGGGCCTGAGCCCATAAAACAAAATATTAAACAAGCCCATGATATGTTTCAACACCTAATTTGGATTTGTGATCCAAATAACAAAAAAACATGAAATTTGGACTTAATAAAAAAAAATGTAATTTGAAGAATTCATCCTCTCACGTTTTATTTCAACATGATAAGGTTTGATAAATTTTTAATATGATAAGGTTGTAATGAAATTTTGTGTTTATCTCTCTTTACAAATATAAAATATGGGACACTTACTTAACGTTATACCGAAAAATTTTGGAATATAATTTTTTTTTATAAATATTTATTAAAATATTTCAAACAAAATAATTAATTGTATTTTTCAAACAATTTTGTTTCAAAAATTACATGTTTAAAAAACATGTTTGAACACCTAATTTTTACTATATTTATTATTTCAAAATTTTTTCCTCAATTTAACTCAACAAAAATTTAAAGTGCCTTTATATTAATGTTTGTAGAAGAATAAATTGATAAATACAAATATTTAATAGTTTAATTTAATAACAACTTAAAATATAAAAAAATATATGACGCATAAATATATGCGCTTCATTTTTTAAATTAATTTTTATTATGTAATCCATTTATTTTATACATTATATCTATTCATTTAATTTAAAATATATGTAACGTATTTAAAAATATATAATAAAGATATATAAACAGGTGTAGGTTGATTGTGTTATTACAATAATTTCGAAGTATTTTCGAGTAAGAGTGAAGAATTCTGTAACTTTTATTTTGTTACGCTTAAGAAAATTGTTTTTCATACTTTAATAATTTTAAAATTATTGTAAATTATTTTTAAAATTATTATTGTGAAATAGGATTTTATTTTAAGTTTATATTTTTAGTTTTTAAATATAGATGAAATCATAATTATTATATATTTTAATGGAAGAATGTTTGAAGGGGAGGAAGGTTTAATATTTGAGGAGAAAAAGAAACCAATTTAAGTATGTAAAAATATTAGTTTTAATCAATTGAAAGAAAAAATTTTCAAAAAATTAAAATTGTCATCTAACTAAATTATTTCGAACTTAATAGGAAGATTTTTTGTATCATCTAATAGAGTAAAGTATAGAGGATTTCAAATTAGGGATAATGAATATGTGAAATGCATGATGAATGCATTTGAGCAACAACGTCTCATATGTGTACTTGAAGTGTATGTTGAAGTTGATATTGTTAATGAAGAGAGTGGATCTGCTTCAGGTGGTAAGTAAATGATGATTTACATTGATATTTTATTTTGTTGAGGTTATTAAGTTTTATTAAAAGATATATTTTTTAATAATTTTTGCAGGTGGTATAAATCTTTCTGATGATGATGATTATTATTATTATTATTTGTCCCCAATAGATGAGTTTGGTGATAAGAAAAATGATGGTTTAAATGTGAATGAATTAGAATGGAAAATTTTAGTTGACACTACTGATGATGATGGTGATGGTAATGATGGTAATGTTGATGAACAAGTTATAGTGAGCTTGGATGGAGGTGTAGGTGGAAGTTCATTGAACGTTCCATCTCCATCACGTGGAGCATTTGTTGAATGAAGAAGTCAATAAGGTAAATAAGTTATAATCAATAATGTTAAAAGAATATAGTTTTTATATAAATTGTTTAACAATATTGTTTATTTTTAAAAAATATTTGACATTCTGGAGTAGCAGTTCCTACTACAACAATATTAATTGAAAATATCTAGACGAAGACGTTAACTTTTCGACAAATGTCGAACATGAGAAATGAGTCGTTGGTGATGAATGTCGGTTTACAATTTGAAAGCAAAGAACAAGTGTAAACTGCATTGAAACATTATTCTATGAAGGTGCACCAAACTTTTGTTTTCGTTGAATCAAAACGAACATTTCTTTCTATTCGTTATCCTAATTACGGTAGTGGTTATCCATGACGAATGAGAGCATGTGTATCAAAACGATCCAATGAATGGTATGTCACAAAATAAGGTGATCAACATAATTGCATGAATGCTTCTCTATCTCAAGACCACAGAAAGTTGGATTCTAATTTCGTGCATATTGGGTATGTTGTTTCGATAAACATAATGTATTTTTTTGTATATTATGTTCCATTTAATAATTTTTGTATTTAATTATTTTGTTTATCAGGTATGGTAAATGAAAAACCATCTGTATCAATTTCCTTGATTGAGAAAGAATACTAAGTTAGTATGGGTACAGAGTATCATACAAGAAAGCATGAAATGTAAAGCAGAAAGCAATTATGCATGTGTTTGATAATTGAGATCATTCTTATGCTTTATTGCTAAAATGGTTATATAAAATGATTCAATATGCACCAGGTTCTAGGTACAAACTTGAGACAGAAGAATTGATTATTGGTCATTAGGTTCAAAATAGAGTAAATTTTTTTTTTTTGAGTATTTTCGTGTTTTAGACAATGTTGAAACATTTAAATTTTACAAACTACTTATTCAAATTGATGGAACATTCCTTTATGACAAATATAGAGGAATGTTGCTAAGAGGAACCACTCAAAATGGGAACAACTGTGTGTTACCTATTGCTTTTTTTATTGTTGAGGGTGAGACATTGAATGTATGAAATTGATTTTTAGCTTTGTTAAGGGAGTATGTAACTCAGAGGAGTGGAATATGCTTGATATCAGACAGATATCAAAACATTAAATCAGCAGTCAATAACCCATATTTAGGACAGCAACCCTCACATGCATATCATGTTTAGTGCATCAGGCATATTGGTAGCAATTTTAATCATAGAATTAAAAACTAGAAATTGCAACAAAAGTTGCTTAAATTAGGTAAAGTCAACTTATACTTTATACATGTTTATGTACTTCATGATGGTGATTATGTGTTTTTAATTGACTTTATAGGTTACACAAAAAAGGTGGATTGATAACATATCAAAGGACAAATGGAGTCTTGCGTACGATGAACGTGGGAGGTGATTTGGTCATACGACAACCAATCTAGTCAAGACAATTAACAGAGTTTTAAAAGGTAAATGAAATCTTCCAATCACTACTCTCGTTAAACGTACTTATAGTCGTTTAATTGAATATTTTATGCAAAGGGGTGTAATAGTTAAGGCTGAGATTGAGAGTGGTCAACGTTTTTCCTAAAAAAGTGATGGATGCAATAAAAAAATTAAGAAGCTGCGTGTTCACACCAGGTCAAAAGATATGATATATAGTCTTCACGATTTGAGGTTGAAGAAGCTTTCAACCCAGTAACTCAATGAGGAGGTAAAAAATGGTCGGTAAGGTTGGTTGAACGTTATTGTTAATGTGGCAGATTTCAACTCTTAAGGTTCCCTTGCTATCATGTGATTGTTGCTCGTGCGGTTATTAGTATTTACTTCTTTCAATTTGTCGATGATGTTTATTCGCTTCAACCTATATACAGTGCTTACTCTTTCAATTGGTGGCTGATTGGGAATGACAGTAACCTTCCCGACGTTAACAATTGGGTTCTCACACTAGATGAAAATAGATTGAGAGGGAAGGATAGACCCAAATCAACTCGTATAAGAAATAAAATGTATTGGGTTGAATCACAACATAGAACCAGATGTGTTCTGTGTAGAAAAATAGGTCACAATCAGTCTCAATGTCCACAAAGAGAATGAAATTAAGGAACAATGACGTTATCATTCATTAGGTTAAGTAATTTGTTTCAACATGTATCAACTGAATGGGCATTGTAATATTCTAAATTGAATGTATAAGTTATGTTTAACTATTTTGCCAATAAAGACCTTATTTCATTTTTTATTTTGAAAATTTAATACTTCATTTCAAAATATATTGGAAATCATCACTTAACATATACAATCTTGGTGAACAACAATAACTCGGCAATATAAAAAATTGTGAATAAGATGATATATATAGTGAACTGAATTGATTAAATAAATAAGACAAAATAAATTTCTACAAAAGATAATGCATAAATGCCATAAAGTCACATGTATAGTACATATCAAAGTCTCAAATGTAAAGGAAAGAAAAAAAGAAAGAAAAGAAAATACAATCCACAAATGAATCAAACACCTCTGCCCTTAGTCGTCCTTTTACTCTGCCGACGAGGGATCTCATAGGAAGGTTATGCAAGATCATCTAATTGTGCTCCCATGTGAAATGCAGCCAACAAATCTGCATTTAGATCAATGTCTTGTCCATCAAACTGATGAAGAATCTGTGGATCATGGACATAGGCATGCATCAGAGGATCGGGAGTGATCAAGGGTGGCTAAAATGGTGAAGGTGTATGAAAAGTCGTCTCAGCATTTGATGATGACGCCCCTTCAGTCCTTGCAAAGCTCGGTCCTTCCCCAAGATTGACTCGATCGAAGAATATAGGGGATGACAAGTCAGGTGAGGTGAATAGTCCAAATGTAGAGTCAGCAGACCCCTCAAACCTAAAGTGCAACTCAGTTGATGGACCTACGTGAGATGGATCTGCAAGTTTTCACAAAATACATGTTAATTACTTAAATAAAATTAAAACATAAAATGCTTAATAATGTAATATAGAGAAAAAGTAACGAACCGTCGCCATCATGATATCGTTGTAATGGGAATGTATATACCAGAATTGGAGATGGTGGCACCTCTTTGGTGAGAACAAAGTACTGCTCTTCCTGCCTCGGTGGAAACTGTGGGATGGGAAGTGCAACCAGAGCTGCTCGCGGTCGACATTATTGAAGACCTTGCCACTCAACACGTGTCAGGTCCATATCGGCCTTAACGTCAGATAAAGGAGCCTGTTAAGTTGGTTCAGGTGCACTGAACTTAGCCTCAACAAGGCGATCCTCAATCTTCTTGAACAACATGGTCCTCACGATGTTTCGTTAAATCTTGTCAAGAATATCTGCTGGTGACATGGTCCCAAATATAGCTACCTCGATGCTCATGTAATGCATGATATCCAACTCATCCGCCTAAAATATAAATTAGAGTAAATAATGATGTAACTTAAATTTAGTTTTTTCACTGAATGTAGAAAGGGTTTTGACAAACTTACCATGTGTCCCTTTATCGCAACTTCTTGTATAATCCATCGACGTGTATGTCGAATGTAATATCTCATATAATTTGAGTTATGACTTAGCAACTCATTTGGAGGTATACTCAGACACACACGTCGATGCCTTTGCTCCCAAATCAATAAGAAAAGGGCAAAAATCCTGTGTCAGTTCTCATCAGTCTTCTCCTTCAACATCATGCCATGAACATCCTTTGACTAAGATGGAGCCTGAGGTATATGTTGTGTCATCCTAAACAACCTCATACAACGGTCCGGTTGGTGTCACTCTAATATGTTGAAACACATTAGAGGCACCATAGAGGTCCATATCTTAAACCCAGCTCTACATAAAACAGACAAATCAACCAATGACCCCCTATATGGTTGCCATATGATATGTGTATATAAAAACAAAGGTTAATTTAAATTTTATATTTTAAAGAACAAATGTAAATATTAGTATCAAGGGAACTATGAATCGAACCTCCTGTCGATCCATCGAATTGAATACATGCTTATAGAAGGCGAGATCGTGATGACGACTCAGTTTGAGGCACCCTCGTATCCAGCTATAAGGAGATGGAAAAAAGTTAACATTACAAACTTTAAATCCATAAACAATAATATTTATGGGTGCTCGATGTCTATTGCTTACCTCGCCCCTAAAGGGATAATGTGATCATTGTACGGAAATCGCCTGGGGGAGATACTGGGAAAACGTTCCTAAGCCCATGGCAGGAGTAAAAATGAAAATCCCCATATCTTCTTTTTATCGTAATCTGTGTAACTGCACAATTCATGATAAAGATAACCAAGAACTGTTGCTCCCCAGTTATACTGACCACAAAGATCAAAGTCTGCAATCAATGAAAGGTATCGTAAAGGAACTCTGAAGCTAAAATGATCACAAAAAAGCACTCCCTAATCAGCTGCAAGATATAAGCACGAGTGAATTGATCTAGCTAATCATCACTCTCCATGTAGTCCTCTGTGCTCCCAAAGTGTTGGACCAACCAACTCATCTTCAGTGATCCCTCCACGAGCTCCCGCTTAGCAGGTGAAGCACCTAGTAGCTCCTGTACAATGGAATCCCAAACCCTCGACAAGGTACTGCCTATAAGTGGTTGGCCATCAATGGGCAACACAATCAAAACAACATCCTGTAAGGTAATCGTGCACTCCCCAGCAGGTGTAAAACGTGTGCGTCTCTGACCTACATCTCTCAATCAATGCTTCAACTAACGAAGCATTGCCGTGAATGAATGGTAGCTGAGCTACACCTAAGAACCCTCCTCACTGTAACCTATCAACAATCGCAAGGGACATCGCTGGAGCACCGTCACGATCATGATGAAACTTGTCCCTCTTGATCTTTAACTCTTTATCAGGCTCTCCATTCCATATCTGCTTCGAGATATGGACACTCTGAAGTATAAGAAGAGACGCATCGTTGAAGAGACGCATCGTTTGGTCCAGGTCTGATGATGCGTGATTACTCTGATGATTGAGTCGATAATGTCCTACTATGCGATACGATCGTATTTAAATATACCTTATTAAAATCTATATAATATTTTAGTATAGATGTAACAATTAAAAAATTTATGAAAATTTATTTACTTTAAATTTATCTATTTTAAATTATTAAATTTTTAATTGTGTAAAGGTAGAATTATTTACTAAGTTTTTTTCCTAACATAAAATGTTTATAATTTTTTATTTAATATTTTAATTATAAAAATTAAAAGTTTTATAAAAATCTATTTATTTCAAATTTATCTATTTTAAATTATTCAATTTTTAATTATGTAAAGGTAGAATTTTATTTACTAAATTTTTTTTCTAACGTAAAATATCTATAATTTTTTATTTAATATTTTAATTATAAAAATTAAAAAATTTATGAAAATATATTTACTTTTAATACTTTTAATTTAAATAAATTTCTTCTTTTAAACGAATTAATTTTTTAGTAATATTTTATTTTATAACGTAAATTATACCATACGTATAATGTAAATAATTTTTATTAAATATTTTACTAATTAAATTTTGAATAAAAATTATGAAACCTAATTTTATATTTAAATTGTATCAAATATTATAATATATTTTAAATTTTTAGACCCTAATATTTTTATTAAATTTATACAGTATAATGTTTTTAATTTTATATTAATCAATTTTTAATAATTTTTTCCTAATTAATTGTTTATATTTTTTTAACCTTTACTTAACTCTAAAGATTTAAAATTTTATAAATTCTATTCATTAAATCCCAAAATAATCAATTGCATCATAAATTATTTAAACAATAAATATAGAAATTAATAAACTAAAAAAATTAAATTAATAAATAAACCAATAATAGAATTAAATAAAAAAGTATAAATCACATAAATTTAACTAACTAAATATTATGTAATGTTATTCATCATACATGCTACTACATAAAATGAAAGTATAATAAATTAAATCACATAATAATTAAAAATAAATAATATAATTTATTTATGTCAAAATTATTATTAATTATATCATTAACATTAAATAAATTATTTAATTTTATTAAATAATTAAAGCATCTAATTTATACATATATATATATATAATTAATTTATACTAGGTATATATATTATACTTTTTAAAAACT
Organism: Canavalia gladiata; assembly: GCA_037954105.1. NCBI lineage: Eukaryota > Viridiplantae > Streptophyta > Magnoliopsida > Fabales > Fabaceae > Canavalia > Canavalia gladiata. Next base: position 70,959,877 of record CM075658.1, read on the forward strand.
AATGACAGCGTATATTAATTTTTTTTAAATAACTCAATTGTATAATTTTAATATATATTAATTTTTAAAAAAATTAATGTCAGCATATAATAATTTTTTAAAAAAATATATGATTTTAATAATAATTCTAATTATATATTATATTTTTTTAAATTAGTTACAACATATATTAATTTTTTTAAATAACTCAATTGTATACTTTTAATATATATTATATTTTTTTAAAAATTAATGTCAGCATATATTAATTTTTTTTAAAACAATCTGATTTTAATAATAATTCTAATTATATATTATATATTTTTAAAATTATTTAAAGCATATATTAATTTTTCTTAAAAATATCTCAATTGTATACTTTTAACATATATTATATTTTAAAAAAATTAATGTCAGCATATATTATTTTTTAAAACATATATGTTTTTAATAATAATTATAATCATATATTATGTTTTTTTAAAATTAGTTACAACATATATTACTTTTCTTAAAAATAACTCAATTGTATACTTTTACTATATATTATATCTTTTAAAAAAATAATGTCAGAATATATTATTTTTTTAAAAATTTCTCATTTTTTTAATAATAATTATAATTATATATTATTTTTTTTAAATTTTTTTCACAGCATATATTAATTTTTTTAAAAATAACTCAATTGTATACTTTACATATATATATATATATATATATATATATTTTCAAAAAAATAATGGCAGCATATAGTAATTTTTTAAAATAAATCATTTTAATAATAGTTGTAAATATATATTATATTTTTTTAAAAATGAATTACAGCATATATTAATTTAAAAAAACTAATTTTTATACTATTTATACATACATTATATTATTTAAATAATTAATTACAGCATATATTAATTTTATTATAAATTATATAATATGTCATTAATTTTTATTTAATACTATTTTTATAATAATTAAACATAAACTTTTTATATAAATGTAGCAAATTATAAGTCCAATAATTAATAATTTATTAAAATGTAAATACATATATTTTATTAATTCTTAATATTTAAATAAATACTTTCTTTAATTTAAATAAATTTGTGTTAAATTAATTTTCTAAATTTTATGTATTATTCTATTATTTTTATTTTATTCTTCTTACTTATATATATATATATATATTTCATATTATTATTTTTAATTTAAATTAATTTTAATGAAAAATTTTAATATTAAATTTTTTCAATTTTGGTTAACATTTATTTTACGTTTTTTTATATAACGTTATTTCAAAAACTAATTTTTTAATTAATTTTTATTAAATTAATACATATTAATTTTACTGTGTAAATTTAATTTAATTTTTTTATTTTATTTTTGCAGAAAATTTCAGATTGAAATTTTCATCTAAATATTTTTTAATTTTCAAATTAATAATAATCTTAAATTTTAATTTAAATATTTTTTAAATTAATTTTTTTATTTATTTGATCTACTTATTTTCCTCCACTTTCATTATTTCTTCTTTTTCCATATTCAAATTCCTAAATCTTAATATCCAAAATCAAAATCTTAAAATATCCTAAAACAAAATTAACTATAATACCCTAAAGTTACTTAACCCTATTTTAATAACATTATCTCTATATCATTTTAACAGTACAACTTATTAAATTTTTTTAACTTCAAAAGCTTCAATAATGATTTCAAATAGTCAACAGAATTTTAACACAATAGTAAAAATTAGACAATATTTTATAAAAGAAAAGAAATATATAGGAACCATAAAATTTGACCTTACATTTTTATATAATGAGAGAATTGAATAGATAAATTTTACATGTGTATATATAAGAGAATTGAATAGATAAATTTTTTGAAGCTAAACTTATGTATCATATGAGCAAATTTTTATATGTATAATACATAAATTTATATATCATACGGATGATAAATATCCTCTAAAAAAAATATTTATTCTCATGCACTATTTCGATAAATATTTTTAAAATTGATCTTCTTTTTGTAAAAATTTAAATATTATAACATTGGAGCAAACATTTATTTATAAAGTTTTTCATGAATATACACAAAAGGCACAGATATGAACCTTCATATCATATCAAATTCTTATAAAATTTTTCATAAATATAGACCGTCATATGAGCTTCATATCATATTAAATTCTTATGAAAGCATAAGAAAAAAACAATTTAAAAGAATTTTAAATTTAACCAATTAATTATAAAAAAATATATCACACATATAAATAATAATATATAAAAATTTTCTACTTTTATAAATATATCTATTTATATTAAGAGATAGATTTTGAATTTTTTTAAAAATTATTTATAAAAATATAAATAAATGGATAAGATAGTTTGTATATAAAAAATTATTATTCATTAATTATAGATATTTTTATTAATAACAATTTTACCAACAAAATTAGGTAAAAACATAATTACAACCTATAAAGATATAAGTAGAATTATATTTTTATCAAAAATATATGAAAATAAGAAAAAAAAATTATAACGAGCTTACTTTATATAAAAGCTAAAGATTCACAAGCAACAATAAGTTAAATACATTGAGAACAAGATTAGTCTATACAAAAGCTTGAATCTATAAGTTATGAATGAGAAACTTAAAAGATCTCTATTCTCTCAACCATACGGGAAATGGAAGAGTCGTACAAATCTATCAAATTATTTGAATATGCAAAGTAGAGGTTCACATAACAAGGAATACCGATAAAAGGATAAAATCTTGGGAGCCACAAAAAATAATTGTAATGGATGTGTTTAAAAAAAAATTAAGGGATTGGTTAGTTAAAATATGAAAAATAAAATTTAAAAAGTTGTATAAAATCTAAAAATTGATAAGTTAACAATTAAATTGAAAGTATTTGATAAAATTAATTGTTAAACTAATTTATTTATTTAAAATGATAAATAAAAATATAATTAAATAATAAATTATAATTTAATAGGTATGGTATATTTTTATTTTAAAAAATATATTGAAATTGAAATAAAATTTTATTTTTATGAAAATATTTAATTTTTAATTTTTTTATATAAATAATTTTTAAATAAATAGTTTTTAAAAAAGTAATTATTATATAATTTTAATTTTTTAAAAGATTTAATATTTTATTTAATAAAATAAAATAAATAATATAATAAAAATAAATATTATATATTAAAATAATAATTTAAAATACAATATTTCATAATAATACAAATATATATAAAATTAATAATATTATTGTAAAAAAAATTGATAAAAATAAATTGATAAACAACTGATTAAATTATAAAAGTATATTAAAAAAAAAATATTTTAACTAGAAATCAAAAGATTTAATAGTTATTTGAAGTAATACTTTTTAAAGCTATTTGAAATAATTTTTTTAAAAGTACTAATAGTTATTCAATAAAATATTGATAGTTAATAAAATAAAATACTTTGTTAAATAGAATTGAAATATTTTAACAACATTTTAATTAATTATTTTAATTTTTAACTATTTAAAAATATAAAATAAATATAACAACTTATATGTAAATATAAATAAATATTTATTAATATTTATATGTGTAAAAAAATCTTAAAATATCTATGTAGGACAGCTACATGCTGGTGTGTTTTTGTCAATGAAATAAATTAGTCAACTATCATAAAATTGTTAATTGGATCGCATAATGAAATAAGACACAAGTTGTAAGGTTGATATTTTTTTTATATTGATTATATGAGTAGAAAATTCATTTTAGATTAATTAAAGTTAAAATTATATAAACTGAAATTTTTTACATCGATTAAGATGATAATTAATATAAAAAAATAATTTTTTTATATTTATTATAATTTTAATTAATATAGGAAATTTGAATTTTTAATGACAGGAATGGGTAAATGAAGACTATTATGAAATTGTTAATTGGATCATAAAATATAAGTTGTAAGGTTGAAACTTTCTAAATAATGTCCCTATTCATTAGATGGCTAACTTATATGCCTTGTGATACCAAGAGCCTTTGGGTGTGTTCCTTTTTTGTTGTCAATGCTTCAATTGGATTGGAGGAAATGGGGTAATGTTAATCTTGCCAATGTAAACATGTTAAGGCCCCAATGTCCTACAGGGAGAAATTTTGTTATGCATTATTCGGTTTCTTTGCATGTGCCCCTGTGATCATACCAGATATGTAGATATAATATGTATGTAAATAAATGGTTTAATTGCATGTCAACAACTAATTTGCTGGTACTTATGCATTTATTACATGAAAACAGGTTCGCACCTTTATTTGCACACGCAAGTACAATAATGGTCGCGTATTAACAAAATTCATGGCCCTACTCTATGCCTCTTGTTCTGCTGTCGTTAATTTAACGTCCAGTGATCGGCTTTATTATTTGTTGTATTTTATATCGCGTAATTGAAGATATTTTTAGTAATGCTGAAAAAAATTATATATTTTTATTAGAAGTTGAACCACTTTCTAGCTAACGATAACGGAAGAACTAAAAATGTAACAGATTATAAAATTGCTTTTTTTTTTCCATAAAAAGAAATGAAATGAAAGAAAAAATAGATATAGCCTTTAAAAGATTTCTCTCCCTAGTATAAAGAAAAATAAGATTAAAATAATATATTTATTTATTTACATGCTTATCTAAAATAAAATAAAATCACTTAATGTATTTATATTTTTGTTTTTTCAATAAATTTTTTAATTATTTTTCCTTTTTTTTTATTTAAGCAGGAAAGAAATATTTATATTTATTTATTTATTTCTTATTTTCTTTTAACTTCAGAAAAGTATAGATGAGACAATTGATAAATACACCAAACCAACTTGTTCTATCTACAATTCAGGTTAGATCGATTTGAAGCTTAATCATCCTGAAAGGACAAAGAATAGCCAACGATGTGTAAAACATTTAGCATCCTTTTTCTATGTGGTTATATAATATCATAGGATGATTGATACTTATGATCTCTTGTTAATGGTGCAGTCAATAGTATAGATACATGAGTTTGGGCTTTTGTTTTATACAGATTAAAGCATCTCACCTTTACAACCGATCATTTAACTTAAATGGGCTCCAAGTGATTTTTTTTTTCACAGGCACCAGTTGTTTAATTAAGCACTCTCTAATGGAGCATTTTTATAAGCAACTAGTGCTTATCTTAAAAATTTACTCAAACAACCCTTACTCTAACGTAGCTCCAAGCACAGAAAATCGTTACGATTGGTCCAACGAAAGTTTAATATGAATTCAATCCTCATCCTTACTTTTCATATTGTAAAAAAAACACAAAACATAATCAAATATATCAAATTTGGGAACATTGATTGTTTCAAGGGTTTTAATTAGAGACTCCCCCTTCAATAATGGATGTTTGTTTTTATTTTTTTATTATTAAAACTATTCATTTTGTCGTGTACAGAAACGACGTAGTCAGGTAATTCATTATAATAAATCACGCTGTTTTCTAATAAAAAATAAACTACATATAATTATATGTAAGACTAATTAACAATTAACATTTTATCAGAACTATATTGCAATTTCCAAAAATACTACCATACAGTAACTATTTAGCAAGAATTATGTTGAGTTGAGGTACTATATTGCAGATTCAAAAAGTAACTACTAACCAATATTGCCTATTCCTTTGGTGGGACGGGGAATCCTGAGCCTACCTTAAAACCCATCATAAAAGTTACTCAATAAAATTAAAGAATCGAGCACAAAAATTTCACTACAAAAAAATACCTCAAAAGACTTGAACCATAATTTCCATCATTTTTTCCTAAAGCACAAATATCTTTTACATAAATTAAATAACTATAATATGATAAAATTAATTTTCAAAACAAAGAAAAAACCATACATAAAATTGGAATTCATAATATGTAACACTTTAGCCAGCTATGAGTTGATTTGTACCATCCAAGTTTAACTACAAGAAATTTATTCATTCGTGAACACGTGATGTTATTGTTTAAACAAATAAATAGTGGATACGGAAGGGGCTGTGGATTGGAAAACTGATGTGTTAATAATTTAGAACGACTAGAGAGAGTTGAAGTTGAAGGATTAGGAATTGACACGCAGAAGAAAAAAAATGGGTGGGACGAAGACTGTGATGGTCATGGATGCTTGCTTGCTGCATAGCAAAATTGATCGATCTCTTAGTCTCATTGGTTCGACTCAGGATCAGAGATTGATGAGATTAGTGTATTCATCAAGGAAATTGAGAGTGAGGATGAGGAAGAAGAGGAACCAAATTCCACCAACCGTTTCAGCTCTGGTTGAGGATCGAGCCATCTCTGAGAAGTCCACTACCGTCAAGCTCACGGCCCTGGTTGGCGTTAGAAACAATAATCATAATAATAAAGTATTTCCAAACCTCCTAAGCATTTTCAGGCCTCAAAACCACAGCAAAGGTGCCATCATTCTGCAGCTTGTTAGCACACACCTTCATCCCAGTATGTATCTCTGTTCCTATTCTGTTAATAAGTTTATCATAATTTATTTCTTGGTTAATTTTATTAATTTAACGGCTAAATTTATAAATTTTATTATATAAATTATGTATAGAAAATTTCATAAAAATTTTTAAAAAATTAATATTTTATTTTAATAAATATTATATTTTTTCTAATATATATTAATTTAAATTTAATTAATGAAATATTAAATTTTTAAAATTTTATAAATATAATAAAATATATTAATTTAATAATTAGATGATAAAATTCAATGATCTAAAATAAATATGTAAAAATAATCAGCTGATATTTTTTATATATAATAATCAATGATAAAAACTTTTGCAAATTAAAGATAAAAGTGTAGTGGTCAGTTATTTGCTTTTTTTCCCTTAAAAATAAGTACGAACAACCGTTTTTAATCCTTCAATTTTTTTTTTTACTAACTTGAAATTAATTAATTCCCGTACTTTAAAAAAATTACAAGCCCCTCAGCTATCAAAAAATTGGTAACTTTTTTATTTTCACCGGATAAAAACTCACACATTAAGAGACGAATAAAATGTCTCTTGTGACAAATATTAAAATATTAATGTGGAAATAATACATACAACTTGCACTTGATAATTTATATATTATAAAAAATCTGATTAACTTTTTAATGGTTATAAAATATAAATAGGAGTGTTCTAAATATATAAACTGATAATTTATGCTTTCTTTAGATGATATAAAAAATATAAAATCATATTAGAACCGTGAAGTAAAAGGATGAAAAGGTAATAAATAAAGTAAAAATATAATAAAAAAAATAAGTTGGTTAGATGAATAAAATAATAAAAAAAAGAAATGCTCTTATATTATTTAGATAGATAAAAAATAAAAATAAAAATATTAATATATAAACTTTATTTTATATAAATAAAAAATATATTTAAATTTAAATATTATATTATTTATATATATATATATATATATATATATTTTTAAAAATGATAACTAAAACACTAAAAAAACACTTCATCCTTCAATTTTTGGTTGGTGGGAAGAATTATAAATATATAGAATCCCTACAAATTTATTTATGTTTTATAAAACAAATCAGTTCAAATAAAAAAAAATTATTCCACCATTTTTTATGGTCCCTTAATTTCTTGTTATTCTTTCCATCTAAACATATCAACAGAGTCCGGTAAAACCACTCAATGAATGTTTAATGTATTTATAACATCTGTGGTTTAATAGCTGTAGGATTAGCAATCATTTTGAAGCAATGCGTTGATTATATATATATTTAAGGGTCTTAACTACTACCATTATGATAAAGTTTGTGATTAATATTGTTTAATGTCCAACTTGTTGTGCTGTAATATTAAAATGAAAGAGAGTATGGAGGCAAAGTTGGGAAAGAAAACAGTTTTGGAGTTGTCGGAAGAGCATGAACTTGGATGTGAGGGAAGAATCAGAATCTATGAAGTCAACTTCCTTGTGGACTTGGATTTTGGGATTCCTGGAGCTGTTACCGTCATCAACGGCTATGACACTGAGTTCTTCCTCGAAAGCATAGTCATTGCATCACAAAATCTTCATTTTGCCTGCAAGTCTTGGATTCAACCAAATAAACTTCATCCAGAAAAGAGAATTTTCTTCGTTAACAAGGTAATCAACAAGGCTAAGCAGCTTTTGGTTCAAATTATTTTTAAAAGATAATTACTTATTTTTAAAATATTAATAAAAATAAGTAATTATTATTTTTAAAATAAATCAAACAAAGATAAAATTATGGAATCAAATCTTACTTTTTAAAAGTAATAAAAATTAGTTTGATGGATAAAGATTAAATTTGTAATCAACAAAATTATGAGTTTAAAACATTTTTGAAATCTTGTATGTTCTAATTCTGATAAATTTATGATATTCATAACCCATCTAAACTTTTAAATGTAACAAAAGAAAATCTTACTTATTAACATATGAAAATCTTATCAATGAATAATATGTAAATATTTTAACTCTAAAACATGAGTCTTCTCATTAACAATTTTTTAAGTTTTAAGACATATTCTTATGAATTTCTCAAATTCAGTTCATCTAAATTTTTAATGTAACAAAAACATAATAATAATTAACTGTTAAAATTGTCCATCCACCTCCTAACTGCAGCATAAATAAGCTAAATATTTGAAGGTAACCTTTAAGTCCTTAAGTACAATATGACTAAATTATTGTTTCTTATAAGATTTTTTAAATAAAATTAGTAATTTTTAATATGATTTTTTTGTAAAATTTAAATAATTTATTTTTAGTTATTTTTATAATTTTAAAATAAAAATAATATATAATAAAAAATTAATTTAAAGAAATACATATTTAAAATATGATACTGTTTTTTAAAAAATTAATATTATTATATATTTTTTAATATGTATTTGATCTTAATTAAATTTAAATTTTTTATCTTTAACATTTACTTAAAAGTTAAAAAAATAATAAATAAATATCCTAATAATATTTAAATCTTAATATATATATATATATATATATATATATTCTAGATCTTTTCTTTTATTATATTATATCTCTTCTTATATATATTTTTTTTCTTCTAAACCACTCTTCCTTATTTCTCAATATACTCTAAATAGAACACATGAATATCAAGGTTCAAAAGTTACATGTGGGACCGAACATTTATCGTGAAAGGTACTAAATGTAAATACATCGGCATATTAATTTACATCATGATATATTTAAATATAAATTATTGAATTGTCTTTAAAATTAAATTAATTTTAACTGTTAAACAAAGGATGTATTATCCTTTGGATATGTACGAAACTTTTGATAAAAAGTACGTGCTTCCCTATTAAAGAAAGGATGTATTATCTTTGGATATAAACGAAACTTTTGACAAAAAGTTCGCACTTCCCTAACCAATGATATTGGATGTATTTGGCCATAAGATAAGTTAATTAAAAATTAAAAATAATTAAAAATTAGAAAATTAATTAAAAGTTATAAAATTAATTGTTAAATTAGTTGATAAATATAAAAAATATATTATATTTTTAATAAAAAATATATTAAAACTTAATTAAATAAAATTTTGTTTTTAAAATAAAAATATTTATTTTTGATTTATACGTAAATAAATTTTAAATAAATTTTTTTTAAGTGATATTTTTATAATTTTAACGTTTTATCAAAAAAATTAATATTTTTAATAAAATAAAATATATAATATAATAATTAAAATAAACATTATATATTAAAAAATAATTTAAAATATAATATTTAATAATAATATAAATATAAATCTATCAAAATTAATAATATTATTATGAAAAATAAATAATACTAAATTTATAAAAATAAATAATTAGATTATAAAAATATATTAAAAATATATAAACAAAATATTTTAATTAAAAGATGAAAATATGAAAATTAATCAAAATAAATTTTTCAAAAATATTAATAACTATTTATAAAAAATTAACAACTAATAAATAAACTATTTTATTAAACGAAACTGAAACATTTAACAAAATTTTCAACTAAAATATCTTATTAAACATATTTAATGTACAACATTTATCTATAGTGTTGAATTAATAAAATTGTACGTTTTACAACCATTTTTAATACATGTTTTTTTTTATATTTTATAAAAATAATTATAAATATTTTTAATTTTAAAATATAAATCTATTAATTATTATGTATTTTATATATAAATGTATTATGCAATTTATATTATTAAAATATTATAAATTTTTTAAATTATAAATTTAATCATTAAATATTATAGATAATTTTAAAATAAAATTTAACCTTTTAATTTATTTATTTTAATAAATAAATTATTTAAAATATTAAATTGTTAATCTTGTAATCATTTAAAATTTCAATTAACGCTACATCAAAAATTTATTTTTAATGATAATTTTAAAAAATAAATAATAACAATTTTAATCTATAATAAATTTATATTTGTCAAAAAAAATTTAATAATAATTTAAATGGTATAATCATAAATATTTAATATATTTTTTATTAATTTATTTTTTTATCAATTTATACCATCATTAAAAAATATTTATAAAAGAATATATTTCTTTTAGTGTAATATTAACATTGTTGATTTATCATCCACTAATAAAATCTAGTTTATTGTCTAAATAAGAATGGATCCTACACAAAAATAAAGGATAAATAAATTTGTTATTAAAAAATAAAATTACAAATATTCAATAAAAATATTATAAATTTATACAACAATTTATATTATATCACATCTTTCTTTATGTTATTTTTATTTCTCTTCTTTATTGCTCATTCTGTGGTGCAACTAAATTTCTCCTCAATAAAATACGGAATTGGTCATAAGACTTATCTGATGATGAACATTTTAAAGTTGGACTATTGAAGTATAGAATTTTTTAAGGTGCTTAAAATAAACAACAATATAATATTATAAGATTGATATAAATATTGTAAATAGTTAAAGATGGTCTTAGGTGCAGATTTACAATTCACATAAAATTTTGACGGAAAAAATAATTCAACTTAATTGTTAAAATGAAGCATTTGATAATATGAATTTGTAAAATAAATATAGTGTAACTGTATGTACACAACACAACACTGAACAGGCATATGTACCTTGTGAAACACCAATTGGGCTGAAAGAAGCAAGGGAGAAGGAGCTGAGGGAAAAAAGAGGTGATGGAAGGGGATGGAGGAAATATGGTGATAGAACATATGATTATGATGTGTACAATGATTTGGGTGATCCAGATAAGGGATATGAATATCAAAGACCAACACTCTCTGGTCAATTCAACCCTTATCCCACACGTTGCCGCACTGGACGTCCACCTACTTCCATTGGTCAGTTCCACTTATCACTTCCCTTCTTAATTTGCTAAAAGCATTCCAAATTTCTACCCTATTATTTCTCCTATTTTATATGATTTTTTTTTTATAAGTTTCTTTTGGTACGAAATGATAGATGTATATTTATAGGAGAGAGGGGTCGATTTAGGTGAGGAAAACATAAATGAAGTATGTGGGATTCATTACATTTTTAAAAAGAAAAAAATTATAGAGAGATATAAAAAAAATAGAAAAAAAGATACTATGAAGGAAAAATAGAGAGATTTTTTTTCTATTTATACCGTGTATTTATTTGTGTATATTTAATTTTTTATTTTAAAAAATAAAAAAATTTATAACTATTAATTAAAATGTATTGAAAATTTGAAATCAATGATATTGTATAAGTATAAGGATATCATTATTTATATTAAATGGTTTATTATATTAATTGTTTTTTATTTTTATAAAAATATTTTTAAGTGGATATATATTAATTGATTAAATAAATAAAAATGGGTTTTTTTTTTTATAATTTTGAGAGAATTTTTAAAATAATATAAATTTTCATAAGTTTAATTTTATTAATTAAATTACTTCATTTTTATAAGGTAGTTAAATGAATTTTATATATAAAACGAGAGATAGGCAGTATTGTCATCCTGAGCACCAATCGGAAACAAAGGACAAAGGAGTCGCTATTTACATTTAAATATGTGTATGTTGACATGATTGAAGAATATTTAATTTAATACATCTTATTAAGCTCTGATCAATTTTCATTAATATATTTATATAAAAAAATTATATGTAATTATTTTTAATTTTAGTTATTTAAATAAAATTTCATAATTTTGTAAGTCCTTTTTAATATTTTCATAACAAACAAATTTTCTTATTAGATATATATATATTTTTATATAAAAATAAAGGAAAGATTAACCTACTAATTTATTGGAGGATAAGTTTATTATAAATTTTTATATAAACAATCAAATTTAACTAATTCAATTGTTAAATTAATAAATTTTATTATATAAATTATATTTATAAAATTTAAAATAAATTTAATATTTTATTTTATTTTAACAAATGATAAATTTTAATTTTAATTTATTTAATAAAATATTAATTTTTTAAAATTTTATAAATATGATCTATATATTAAAATTTATTAATATAACGGTTGAATTAATAAAATTTAACTGTATAGAAAATATTAAATGAAATAATTATTTATTATTAATTTATTTTTAAAATAAGTTAATTTTTCTTTTAATATATATGTAGATATTAATTTTAATAATTTTTAATAAATATAATATTTATAAACTTGACCATTAAATTGTATAATAAAATTTTTATAATTATATATGTTAATTTAAAATAATTTAAATATTTATAAATATGTTATTTATAATTTATATCTATTTTTATTTTAATAATATATTACATATTAAAATAAAATAATATAATAAAAGTATTTCTTCATTTTTATTTTATATAAAATTTTATAAATATAATTTACCTAATAAAATTTTTAAGTTAATAACTATATTGATAAATTTTATATTTTATACATAGAGATATACTGTTTACACCTATTAGACTTTGTACTTTAATGTAATTTATTTAAATATGTTAAAAGTTAAACCTGAATTTAACTCAATTTAAAAATTAAACTTTTAAATAAAAATTATCCTTAATATATATTATATATGAATAATCATACCACTGGTTAACGTGAAACTTTTAATAAAGTGGTTGGAGCTAATAGGGTTGCAATAAGCGGCGTTGAATTTACCAAAACAGAAAAAATAGACATAAAAATTAACAAGGCACGTAGCATAGAGAAAGGTACCAATAACTAAGTGAGTGAAGTGATAGGAACATGCCTGTTAACTCTATGTGCAACCATGGACAGATGAGAAGGCAGAGTCACGACCGAGTGAGTCAGAGTTAATATACGTTCCTAGAGATGAAGAATTAGAGGACATAAAGCAAGAAAATATAGATCAAGGAAAACTGATGTCGCTGCTTCGGAATGTTGTGCCTGCATTAAGAGATAAAATTATGGGCAGTGAAGGAGTTTTCAACATTGATTACTATATTAAAGAGACAAGTCAATCTGAATCACCATCACGGATTTTGCTAAATTTGGGACCCACCATACAAGAACTCTTTAAATTTGATCCTCCAACGATAGTTTCAAGTAAGTGAAATTAAAGACTGTCATTGTCTACTACCAAATTAATTTCCTATACATTTTGTCTCTTTTTGTGTGTGGGTGGTCTCATTTTAGATAAAGAAATTGTTCAAATGAAGTGGGATTATTTTCAGGGGCAAAATCACATTTCTTGCTAGATGAGGACTTTGGTCGTCAAGTGCTTACTGCCTTCCCTCTAAGTATTGAAAGGTTAAAGGTAATTATCAAAAGGAAAATTGTTTTTACACATCTGGAATGGGATGAAAAAAGAAGAGATAAAAAAATATATGATGTATTAAAGTAAAAATAATGTTAATATATATATATATATATATATTAATTAATTATTATCCTCTACTTGTTGCTTTCATTTTGTCATTTTTCTTCTAGGTTTTTCCCCCTGTGAGCAAACTGGACCCCTCTACATATGGTTCAGTAGAGTCAGCACTGAAAGAAGAACACATAATTGGCCACATTGAAGGGATGTCTATTCAACAGGTACAGAAATTGTTCATCCTTACAAAAGCTAAAAGTTCCATGGAAATGTCAAATCAATAAATGCTGTTCTCTGCTTCAAAAAATTTAGGCTTTGGAAGAGAATAAGTTGTTCATATTGGACTATCATGATGCTTACCTTCCATTCGTGGATCGTATTAATGATCTTGATGAGCGCAAAGCTTATGCAACCACCACAATTTTCTTCCTCACCAAAATGGGAACTCTTAAGCCCATTGCCATCCAGCTTGCTCTCCCAACCAGTGATCCAAATACTTCATCCAAACAGGTTGTGACTCCTCCTATAGATGCCACCTCCAAATGGCTCTGGCAACTTGGCAAAGCACATGTTTGCTCCAATGATGCTGCCTTTCACACACTTGTGCACCACTGGTTTGGAATTTTATTTTCCTTTAAATATATAAATGAAGCTTTACTTTTTTCCATTCATATTCATGAAGTAATGAAATCATGATAATTATCTTATTACTTATTCCCATGCAATCTGAGACTTATATGGTAGATACTATAGTTGAGTCTGTGTTTAGATAACTAGTTATAAGTAGATTGTTTAATTTCAATAATCGATTATGTCATGAAGTAAATTTTATATTTTGATAGGTTAGATAAAAAATAATTTGAAAAGAAAACTAACTTGTACAGAATGTATGAGATATGTTTCATGTCATATATAAATATTGGTAATGAACATAATGTTTTGATTGGTCTCTTATAATTGAACAGGCTACGAATACATGCTTGCATGGAGCCATTAATAATTGCTACTCATAGGCAATTGAGTGTGATGCATCCTATATTCAAGCTTCTGCATCCCCATATGCGATACACACTAAAGACAAATGCAACAACGCGTCAGGTACTCATCAATGCCAAAGGTACCATTGAAACAGATCACACCCCTGGGAGATACTGTATGCAATTTAGTAGTGTTGCTTATAAAGATTGGTGGCGGTTTGACATGGAGGGTCTTCCAGCCGATCTTGTAAGAAGGTAAATAAAATTCTTTTTATATTATGCAAATTTTTTATATCCCCCTAAACATTTTCAACATTCTTGGATTTCAAGATCGATTTCTATCTAGCAATGTACTTCTATGCAGGATTATCCTAATATTTCTCCTGTAGGAATTCTTTATAGATATATTTATTTTTGGTCCAATTTGGATACAAGAGAAGAAATAATTGGATAAAATAATTACATTTCTTCCAAAAATTTAAGTTAAACTAGACATAGGCTATTTCGTAGCATAGATGTTATAAATTGTTTTTATTAATTTTTGTATTTCTTTTAATGAGTTAAATCTATGATATAATATTATATCAAATGCTTTCATAATAAATTATGCTAAAGTAAAAAGAAATATTAATTTATATTAATATAAGATAGTAGTCTAGTAGTACTATTTCAGAGTAAAAATTTACTGTTTTGATTGAATATAATCCTTGTTGGAAATTATGGATTTATTTGCACATGCTTAACTCCTGAGGGTATGTGTGTCTTATTTATTTCCTTAAGCTTTGAATCAAAGTTGGTTTTTCACCTTTGAAAGGTGTATCATTTCTTTGTGTTTTTTAGCTGTTTCTTCTTAAACAGCGTTCTGAAATCTAGCTTTTCATCTGATGAATCTGTTTTCGCTATATGTTTGAATTTCTTTATTCTTAAATTGCTCATGAAGATTGGATCTTTTCATTCAATTGATAATGTCGTTTCTTGTATATCCTAACCAGCGTTTGTCACTAACTTTCTCGAATGTGTACTGCATTATTAATGTTCTTGATGGTTGTCGAAATTGTAAACACCTTTTTTGGAATTTGTTTAGTTTTATAGAAATGTTTTGTATTTTCTATTATTTTAATTTAATTTATGAAATTTAAACACATTTTGTGCCAAAGATTAACATTCTTGATTCAAATAATAATAATAATAATTACGATTTATAAAATTAAGAAAGAGTCATGAAAATTACAAGCTGTAAAAATTGGTGGAGTTATTGAGATTATTAAATATTAAAATAGAGTTATTATGAAAATTAAGAGGAAAAAAGTATAAACTTGTCTTGAAAAGATAGAATGATAACATCTCAGTTAAAATGCATGTTGATGTGACAAAATTGTGTTATTATATGTGTTAATAAGAGAACTTTTAAAAAAAAAATGAGATGGGTAAATTAACTTTAACTCATAAAAAAGGTTTACTTTATTTTATATATATTTTTTCTTTTCTCTCTTATAAATACTTACTAATACATTAGATCAAGTAATAATGGACATACTCCTACTTATCTTATTTGGGGTCTTAAACTGAGGGAATTAGAAAACCTTAATGCAGCATTCTATCCTCTGAGTGAATTAGAAAACCTATATACAGCATTCTATACAACATTATCCTCTGCAAAATATTTAGATATTGATGATAAGATCTAACAATTTCAATGTTGATATAGAGGTTTAGCAGTTACGGATGCAACACAACCACACGGAATTAGACTAGTTATTGAAGACTACCCTTTTGCAGCTGATGGACTCCTCATATGGTCCAGCATAGAGAAGTTGGTCGACACCTATGTGAACCATTACTATAAAACTTCCAATGCCATTTCTTCTGACAATGAACTCCAATCTTGGTACAAAGAATTCATCAATCTTGGACACCCTGATCTTAAAAATGCTACCTGGTGGCCCAAACTTGCAACCCCAGAGGATCTCATATCCATGCTTACTACAGTTATTTGGATTGTATCACCACAGCATGCTGTCTTGAACTTTGGTCAATACCCTTATAGTGGCTATGTTCCAATTCGTCCACCATTTATGCGAAAACTAATTCCCAAGGAGGATGATCCTGAGTATTCAGATTTTTTCAATGATCCACAAGGGTACTTGTTATCATCACTGCCAAGTTTATTTCAGGCAACAAGGTTCATGGCTGTCATCAACATTGGTTCTGCACATTCACCTGATGAGGAATATATAGGAGACAGAAATAATGTGTCCTCTTGGTTGGGAGAACCTGAGATCATTGATGCATTCACTGAATTTTCAAAGGAGATGAAATATATTGAGAGGGAGATTGAGAGAAGAAACGCTGATCCAAACCTTAGAAACAGATGTGGCATTGGAGTTTCACCATTTGAATTACTTATACCAAGTTCAGGATGTGGGGTAACAGGACGAGGGGTGCCAAATAGTGTTACAGCCTAATACTAAAATATGTGGACAAATCAGCAACCTGAATCAATGTTCTATTTTGTTAAACCTTAGCTGCTTGATTAAAATGGAAGAAAAAACATTACTATTTTGTTTTAGTAACTCTACAACTTGGATTTTGGTTTGTGTCCCTTGTTTTAAAAAAGTCACACTTATATTTGTCTCATATCATCGCCGTAAATATATCAAATTTTAGTTTGTGTTAGCATTCAATTTTATCTGTTTCTTTTATCACCTTTTTATAGACCATTTTATTTATTTTGATTAATTCATTTGGTTATTTCCTAATTTAATATCTTTGTCTCTGTTATCTTTTTCCCTCTTTGTCTTCCATAACCCCTTTAGCTCCACATCTCGACCTTCTCTCACTTCTTCTTCTCCCTCGCTTCACCCTCTCCCCTTATGATAATACTTACATACTTTCCCTTCTCACGTTATGCGAATCCATTTTAAAATTAAAATTATCCCAAATAATTTCTTTCATTTCAAAACTATTTATTTTCCTCAATTTTTTTTAAAATTTTTAAATTTATTTCTTTGTCAAATATTTTATTTTTGAATAAAATTAGTTTTCAGTTTTTTTCTTAAGATTATGTTAGCTTTGAGTTTCTACTCCACTTAAAATACTTATATGCACAAGCTATTTTTTTTTATAAATACTTTTTCTTCTTTTTTTTTTTTACATTCTGTTATTTTTGTTACTTTTTAATAAGTTTTATTATTTACTTGTCATATTATCATTTTTTTGTTATTTATCATTTTATTATCTTGTAAATATTTACTTATTTTAATTTTTGTTTATAAATATTTACATGTTTCTTGTTAAATTTGTCAATAAAATATTTGATATGATTTATTCTTTATGTTTTTTATAAAATTAAATACATACTTTCAAAGATAAAATAAATTTGTATAATAAATTTAAAGGAATCATTTTTATAATAAATCATGTAAAGTATTAATATCTTTCCTAAATTATTTCATAAATTAATTTTAAAAATTACTTTAATTTTTTTCTATTTTTACTAAATTAAGTAAATTTAGTGGTAACTCCATGCTATTCTACTCAATCATATTTTTATTTTTTATTTATTTAATTGTTTGCCATCCTACTATGATTGATTGCAACAGGCCAACAGTTTGTATCACTTATTTTTCAAAAGTAACACTTTTGGTCCCTATCATCTTCCATCTCCTAATCTTCTTTTCCTCTGTTCATTTTGTTAAGGCCAGTGACCTCTGTGAATGAGAAAGTGGAGCCAATTCACGATTAAGCCACCATTATCACGACTAGTAAGTTTTTTTTGGAACTATATTCTAATAATGGCATCAATGGGTTCACTTTAGACTATGACCCTCCCTTCACATTCATGAAAGGACTAATGAACTCTGTTTTTTTTCTTTTTTTTCTTTAGAAGAGATAGGATGATAGATAAGAGTGATTAGAACGGACGTGGAAGGGACCAAAATTACTCTATTTTAATTTATTTTAAGGACGCAAGCAAATATTTAATTTTATTAAGCCCAACTTAGATTACCGCTAGCGCATAAATTAACAAACTTAACTTGATTACCTCTTACTAGACCAAATTTAAATTAGGAAACAAACAATTATATTAATTTATAAATCTTATATTTCAACAAAATTTCAAAATAATAGCCGGTCAATACGAAAGGTTTTTTTCACCAAATGGATGTAAACATTAAAATTATTTTTTCAAATGGGATATTTTAAAAAATAATATTTAACAGAGGTAAAAACAATATCTAAAACATATAAATTTATAACTTGTAGATATGATATTTTTTAAAATATATCACATAAATATAAATATATTATGCATTAATAAACGTATCTTAAGTTGATATTTAAAGTTTTGGATGTGATGTAATTGCTGCACTATGTAATGTTTGACCCTTAAATATAAACATCATATGGGATGTGATGTAGAAAATTATGCACCACACATTTAATGTATAATAAAAGATACTAAATGGTTTACGTAAAACTTAATGTTACATCTAAATATATGTATCATATCTCCAGATTTTTCACATCCAAAATAGTTGTTTGAGATGAATATATAAACATGTAGGACCAAATGTGATCTCTACATGTTTTTCCTCTATCAAAAACTTTCATAATTTTTCTTTTACTTTCCCTCAATTAGCCTCCTTGTTTGGATCACGTGTAGGAGTGAAAATGAACAAGATTGTCCGATAAAAACCTATGATTCAGCTTGTTTAAAGCTTAATTTAGCTCGACTTAGTTTAATAAATAGATAAACTCGAGCTAGTTAAAAGATCTTTTTAGATAAACAAGTCAGACTTAAGCTTACAAAAAAACTTGTTTAACTTATTCAGGGACCTATTTATCTTTATATATTATATATTTATATTTATATAGTATTTATTTTAATATCATATATATATATATATATATATATATATATTGATTGTAGACTTGTTTAATGACCTTTTTTTATCTTGTAAACGTTATGCTTGCAAGCTTTTTTAATCAATCATTTATATAGGTTTTAAACTTAGTTATTAACCTTTTTTGGAATATAGACTTTTAAACATGCTCGCAGGTCTTGTAAGCTTTAAATCGGGTCAGGTCTTAATAGGAAAAAAAAACTCTTAATAAGTAACAGGTTTAGACCTCACAAATTTTAAATAGATTAAGCTTGAATACTCAAAATCTAACTCAATTTAACCTACCCTACCGTGGGTTTAACCTTATATATAAACTTCCACACAATTGAAAATTTATTATTCTAATATATAGAAATGTTGCGGTTAAGATGAGTTAAAAAAATTTAGGAATACTTTAGAAATAGGTTATTAAATTTGCAATTTAAATTTAGTAATATTATGTACTTTTTTGTAATTTTATTATTATATTGTTAAATTAGAAAAAATATGTAGTAATATTATATAATATATTTACTAGTCTAGTTAGTTAAAATAAATATAATGTTGCCACACAAGATGTGCCCCCACCTTAGGGCTGGATCAAGCTTTACTGGTACAAAGGGGGCTTCTACCTCTTAGTCTCATAGAGTGTTTCATACATCATCGCATACCGACCATCTATGGTGACACCTCCCTCTCTTATGCATCCATATGCTCATGATCCTCAGATGTTACATCAGTATAGCAGACAAGACATTAATTTAAATGCAGATTTATCCGTTGCTTTTTACCATGGAGCTCAGGTAGAGCAACCCACTGAGCCTACAAAGGCCATACCCTGACAACAGACGAGGAAGACTACCAGGGGCAAAAGGTTGATGACTTTTATTCATTATTTCACATTTTCTATTACTTTAAACATTTTCTATCATTTTGGATGCACTTAGTTTATGCATTACTATTCATTTTGCTAATTAGTTGCACACTTTTAACATATATTTAATTTGACACTTGTCCATAGTACTAACATCATTTAATACAAATAATATTATATCACAAAATAGGATATTAACACTTAGTGAATAATAATAAACAAAGTAGGCTGGTAAAAAAAGTAATAAGTAAAAATAATAGCGACCGCTGTTGACTTGGTAATCTTTGTGAACAATGAGCAACGTTGTGACCAATTTCTCTGCAGATTCGACACCTACTCTTGGATTGAGATTTAACCCAATCTATTTTACTCCTTGTACGTATCGACTTGGGTCTACCATTGGCTCTCAAACTTTTCTCATCTGCAATAAGAATCCAATTTTTAACATGTGAAAGATCATTATCAGTACCTATTGGCCACCATTTTGCAAAGTAATATTTTGTAATGTATACACATCATCAACATATTGATAAAAATCAATACTAATCACAACACATGCAACTATGACATGAGAACAAATGTACCTTAATAGTTGAAATTGATCATACTGACAATAACAATAAGACAATTTCAAAGAACATTTGTTACCACCTCGTTGAGTTATTGGATTGAAAGTTTCCTTTATTTCAAACTGTGATGACTATATATCATACCGTCTAACCTGGTGACAATGAGCTTCATCTTAATTTTTCGTGATTGCATCCGTAACTTTCTTATGCAAACGTTTGTTACTATCAATCTCAACTTGTGTCACTGCTATCCTTTGCACAAAATATTCAACCAAATGACTATAAGTACATTTTACAAAAGTTGTTAATGGAAGATTGCGTTCACCTTTTAATACTTTATTCACAACCTCTGCTGAATTAATTGTCATATGATCATATCTCTTTCCATGTTCATCATATGCTAGACTCCATTTTTACTTTGATATGCTATTAATCCATTTGGCCACATTGGGGCTAGTCTGTCTAAACTTTTCCAAGTTCTAATAAAAAAACTTTTTTACATGTGGTATAACATGTAAAATGATTAAATATAAAAAAGAATTACATATTTGCAACATAAGTAAAAACATAACATGTATCAAATAACACATTACCTAATTTAATCAATTGTTACTTCAATTTTTTATTTTAAATTTGTGATTGAATTTGCTTGCAATATGCCTTATGCAATACACATGATATGCATGTGAAGGTTGCCATCCCAAAGGCAAGTTATTCATATATTATTTAATTCTTTGATGTCTGTTTAATATGAGATAAATTCCGCTCCTTTGAATAACATATTCTCTTAACAAATTTTAGAAACGAACTTCATGCATTCAATGTCTCACCCTTAATAACAACAAAGACAATTGATAGCACACAATTATTACCTAACACACCATTATTACCATCTTGAGTTATTGTTGTCAATAACATTCCTCTATATTTTCCATATAAAAAGGTTCCATCAATTTATATAACAGGTTTGTAAAAATTAAATGCATGACAACATTACGTGAAACACCAAAATACTCAAAAAAAAAAATTGAGTTTTGTTTTGAACCTAATCACCAATGATAACATCTTCTATCTCAAGCCTATACCTGGATCCTGGTACATATAGAAGCATTTTATGTAACTATCTTCGCAATAAAGTATAAAATTCATCCCAATCACCAAACAAACAAACAATTCCCTTCTGTTTTGCATTCCATGCTTTCTTGTATGATAAATTGTAACCATATTGACTCAATATTCTTTCCTAAATTAATGATATTGAAACAAATGGTTTTTCATTTACCATACCTGATAAATGACATATATTAAATGATAACTCCAAATTTTGTAACATAGTATACCAAAACTTTACCAAATCAATATCAAATGCAAAACGCATACTAATATGTACGAACAAATAAAATCTGAATCCAAGTTTTTGTGATCTTGGAAAAGACAAGCATTAATGTACTTATATTGACCCCTCCATTTTGTGACACACCATTCATTCAATCTTTTTATAAGGATGCTCTCATCCGCCAGGAACAACCACTTACATGATTAAGACATCAAATAGAATGGAAATTTTGCTTCAATTCAACAACAACAAATGATTGATGTACTTTCATTGAGTAATATTTCAATGCCAACTGCACTTGTTTTTTGCTCTTAAATTATAAATCGATATAGAATTCATTACTAATAACCCAATTCAAAGGTGCATCCATTTTCAAAAAAAATTTGTTCTCATCCAGATATTTCCATCCAATATTGGTTTAGTGAGAACTACTACTCTAAAAGGCCAACTTTGATTTCAATATAACAAGTAATTCTTAATTTTTTTCCTCTTTATATATAACGAAAACAAATATTAACTAGATTTTAATGTAACTTCGTTATCTAGGTGGTTTCTTTGTTCAAGCGATGTACCACGTGATGCAGACAGAACATTATATAAGGTTGCACTCAAACTCAATATCATTTGTTCTTCACTATCATTGTCAATGTCATCCATATTTTCCTAATCTGAATCATTCTCATTTTGATTATGATCTTCCTCATCACTAAATTGATATACTTCCAATAAATAATGATTTCAACCTTTGTCATCAGATACATTTATAGGACCTACAAAGTATTTTATCATAAAATTTGTAACATCAATTTATTAAGTAATACATATAATACATATTTTTTCATATGCTAACCTCCATCATCTTCAATGCTTATTGTTCTTGTTACACTACTAATTATATCAATCTTAACATATATTTCAAGTATACACATTAGACGTTGTTGCTCAAATATTTTGATCATGCATTTAATATTTTCATTATCGCTTATTTGAAGCCTTTTATATTCTATTTTTTAAAATAATAATAAAAAATTTCTTATTATATTAGAAATTATTTCTTTGGATGACAATTTTAATTTCTTAAAACAATTTGCTTTCAACTCATTTAAAGTTACATTTTTATGAACTTGAATAGATTTTTGTTTACCTTCAATATTAATTAAAAATCAAATGTATCCACCATTTTCTTTTTATAAGTCAAAAAACACATTCAAGGTAGTATTTTATTTAAACCTACTTATTACGTATTTTATACTACGTCAAATATTTTAATATATGTTAAACGAAAAAGTGTAACGTACAAAATAATGTATCACAGTGGATGTGACGCATAAAGTAGTGTATCACACATGTAATGCACTACTTTATGTCACACAATGTGATACAAAAATATATGTGTCACACATCTAGTTTTTCTACATCACTCTCAACTCATCCTAAATGCATTTATTAGTGTGTAACACATTTATATGATATCTTTTAAAAAATATCACCTAAATTTATACATTATAAATACTGTTTATATTCTTGTTAAAAATTATTTTTCAAACCATTTCATTTAAAGAAATAATCTTAATTTTTACTGATAAAAAAATCCAATACAAATACTAACAATGATAACCACAGCAATAACCATCGCTAAATGAATCCTCACCAAAAACACTAGCACCGATGCTTAGAAGAATCATTTGATTTGACACCAGCCTAACTATCTAAAATATGATTGAAAGATAATGTGTCATCACTTAACAGGAAAATAATGAAAAATATAACAAGTAGGACACGATAACTTATAACTTGTATTTTATCAAGGTCACATCCAATCTTTTGAATAAAATAAAAAGAATGAAGTTATGTTTTTACTAAAAGTAATAACCATGTTTTAAGAAGAGTATTACTTAAACAGGCTCATCCTTTGATGAGATTCTTCCACCTGTGTCAAACTCAAACAAATACAACAAATCTATTTCTTAGGAAGAGAAATGATATCTTTATTAATTCAACAATTGGACAATATAAGTGTCTGTTTGTGCAGGATTGAGAATCGATTTTCTTTAACGTGTTATAGAACTCGCGCTTGGCATGCATATGTAAGTTGGTGATTATGATTTAAGAATCGATTGTTGTTTGCACAATCACAAAGTCTAAAGGCCTTTCTTTGGCAATTATGGATATTTCTGATAGATTCATGACTCAGAATAATAAGCCTCACATTTGGAGAGTATACATGGAAATATAAAAACAAGAAACAAAAGAAAAAAGCAACTAAGGATGTGTTAGCCAAGAAAGATTAGTTAAAAGAAAATTATTATCCTACATATCAACACAATTTATATTCAATTACACTTTTTTTTTATATATTTCTCCTTTTACTAAATCATATTATATATCATATCTTTTCTCTCTTTATCTTTTTCTTTTCTTCTTGTCTTTTTCGTCTTTACCTCTACTCATCCTAAAATGGAATGTACGAGTATCAAAACTCTTAGTTAAAGAAGGATTGTTATATACTTATATTGTAATTATCATGTTCATCTTTTAGTATTACTCTGTTCATTTGCTTTGTTAACTTATTTTTCGGAGGTTGTTATCTAGCACTGGCTAAGGGGAATACTTATGGAGGAACCCTGAATCATCTTTAGGCACTTCTGGACTTTTAGTTATTTTGTGAATTGAAACAGGGGACACATCCCCCGTTGGAGCTTGGCTCTAGGGATTGATGTTTAGGAGTTTGCTTGGTCATTACTAAAACCCTTGCATTTATTTATCTTTTAGAATAAAAATGTTATTATTGTGTGTGCAGTATCGCTAAGATCCCTAGTAACTTCCAGTTAGGTCAAGTGGTTAAAGAGAAAATAACTAACAAGAACCATTATATTTGCGCATAATTTATTTTTCAATTCTTACGTAGTAGAAATTGGTTCATTTCTTGTTGGACACCCAGCATACGTATAATGTGCAACAACCATTTCCCATGACAAAAACCAGGTGTTTGAAAGGAGAGAATAAATTGTGGAAGGGAGCGATGTAACACCGATGGACACTTCCTGCATAAGTAAAAGAACCAAACCCTATACACAAACTGAAATGTTAATAATCTAAGCAGAAAGGACGAGCAACAAACATATATGAATTCTTATAAAACTAAATCTGAGAGTCAATAAAGGAATAATGACACTTCCAGCAGCACTATTTATCTCAGCCTCAAAATACATCAAAGTATCTATATTCCATGACGTTTAAGTATTGCAAAAGATGCATTTTTGCTCCAGAAAATCTTAAATAAAAGCCGAAGTAATGGGAGGCCAAAACATGCATTCTGGCAACCACAGATAAATAAAGCCAGCCAAAAAACCATATCCTTGTTGAAAGCAAACAACATTTCCTGTGATGTTTAACTCCCACAGGCATAAGACAGGATCATCAGCCCTAAGAGTCAGCATCAGTATGTGGAAATTCAGTATCCAGAAACAACTCAAACTTGATTCTCAAGTAAGATAAGATATATATCTGTTGCAGTTCAAGGAGAACAAAGATCCAGCTGAAATACTATGGGCTCAACCCAACCAATAGCTTTTTCACATGAATCTTCTATACAGTTGCATCCTTTGTAATTTCAACTTTGTTCCTGCAAGACATGTTTTTCTTGGAGATGGTCACATCTTGCCCAGCTTTGAGCTTTCTGCCTATTGATCCCAGTAGTTTCTTAGCTGAGACATATGCAAGAGAAGCTCGTCTCTGCCCATTCCAGTGACACTGCTAGTCATAATCCATGGGGGATGTTGCTTGTAGTTTTGTCTGATTAACTCTTGAAAATCCCTTATGTTCTCATCAGGCCGCTTCCCCTTTGCCACCTTCATTTTGTCACATTTTGTGAAAACAAAAGTGATTGGTATCTGCAATTTACAGAAGTTTTAATGGAATCTAGACTTATTTCAGTATGTTGCCAACATTACTTTAGGGACTGGATATGAAAAAAGCATACATTATTGCGTCCCAGCCAATTTGCACAATCTAAGTCAATCTTTTGAGGTGGAACACTTGCATCAATGAGAAGCAAGACAGCCACCAGAGTATTTCTGTTCAAAAAGTATCCTTTTGTGAATGATGACCAATCCGTTTTAGCAGCTTCAGGTGCTTTAGCAAAGCTGCATAAAAAATAGTTTTTCGTATGATTAATTAACAGTAACACCACCAACCCTAAATCCTCTCAAATCAACGGGAAGGGGGGGTGGGAAGGAGGGAAGAAAATCATCAAAGAAAACAGAGATAAAGCCTACGATTGGAAAATACAAGTACATATACAACATTGCTACTGAGAGTCTTAAAAGGAAGTTTAATTATTACTATCATTAAACAACTCAAAAAACTTGAAAACCAAGTAGGATACCAATGCCCTACATCAATCGGCATTATAAATCAAATAAGGAATCAGATGACATCCTCCAATATCAATATATTTGGAAGACAATTTTGAAATTTAATAAAAATGACTTCTACATGTAGTTCATATTTTGTAATATTGTCTATTTACCCCCAATGCAATCGAATCGAATCACCAATGCTATGTTCGGATTCGTTATTAAGACATTTAAATGCCGGGTTTTTCCAATAAAATATCACGTTTGGTTGAATGTCACTAAAATTAAGTTTGCTCCTAAAAGCAGGTTTGACCAAAAGTGAAAACAGGTAGCTTCTGCATTGACCTGAGAATTTCACACTAAAACTCCACTGCAAACTTACATTCACCGTAAAAGTGTCAAAAAAACAAGTCACTTTACTTTAAACACACTCTCATCCAAAACCAATTCTACAATATCAAGTTCATCTAAATTCCAAAATCAAATTTTGCAAACGCTCACCTAAACACACAGAAACATAGAACCAGAGAAACAAATGGACGAGTTGTTAGTAAGTGACTGACCCATAACCAGGCAGGTCAACAAGGTACCAGCTTTTGTTCACCAAGAAGTGATTGATAAGCTGTGTCTTCCCTGCAAGCACGAAAAACACATCACATAACACAATCTCGAAGCAATTTAAGAATTTTAAAATAACCTAAAAAAGAAAAGGACCAGGTTTCTTGGAAGTGAGAGCAATCTCTTTCTTGCGAACAAGGGAATTGATGAGGGAGGACTTGCCGACATTGGATCGACCTAGAATGGCGAATTCGGGTCGTTCATCTTTGGGGCAATCCTTGGCGCGACCACTGCTCTTCACGAACTGAACCTCTTTAATTCGGGAATCTCCGGCGTAGGGTCCGACAACGATGTTGGATCCGGGTAGAACCATAGAGTCGTTGACCTCTTGGGATTCAACGCCCGGTGGGATAAAAAGCTGGGTTTGGAAAGAGGAGGAGGAGGAAGCATTGGTGGTTTCGGAAGCAAGGGTTGAATGGGAAAGAGGGTGGCGGAAAGAGAGGAGAGAAGAAATGGTGGTTTTGGGAATGGAGAGAGAAGGATGAGTGTGTATGAGAGAGAGAGATGGTGAACGAGAAGGAATTTGGAGTGTGAGCATGAACACTCCATTTCTCAGTAGCTTTGTCATACTACTACTACAACTACTTCTGTAGATAAAGACGCTATAGATTAGGGTTTGTTTTCTTCAACGACGACGTCTTATCCGGAGGGAACCAAACTGGTTTACTCGCTTCTGTGAGTTTCAGGACTCATGGCTATCTCTTCCTCTCCATACCAGACAAAATAATTGAAAATAAAAAAAACAAATTAATTGAAATGAGAATTATTATAATAGATAATAGATATTTAAAAAAAAAAAAACTTACTTACATTAAATATAACATATATTTATCTTTTAAAAATATTTTTAAAATAAAAAATATATAATATAAACATTTCAAAGAAACCAAATATAATTCGCTCTTAAATATAACTAATTATATTATTTTGAATAAATCACACAAGTCAGTGTATTTAAATATACATGATATAATAAAAAAACTATTGTACACAGGTCAATATTTCTCAAATCACTCTATAATAAAAAACTCCTTATGTTACTTTAACTTCACAGTTTACTATATATAACTATAGTTTTTTATTTACATATTTTTGAAAAATGTTCAAACTGCAAGAATAAAACAAGTTTAAAAATTAGTCTTTCATGCTTAGTTTATAAATTAATTATTTTATGATATTTATTATTTTAAATTTAAATTTATTTAAATTATTCTTTTTACCACAAAACATTATTTATGTTTTTTTAATACTAAACTGTTTTATTAAAAAAATAGAAATTTCTTCTAAATTTTTACATGAAAATATGGATAAGAAGAAAATTTCATCAAAAATTATTTTCAAACCTATGAACACCAGCAGTTAACCTATAATTTAAAATAATATAAATTCTTGAAACATGTACATGTGAGATGAAATTGAAAAAATCAACAAAACTTAACAATCTATATAAAAAAAAATTGATAGATTTGGATGAAAAAATTTTTTTAGCATAACCTCACTTTCAAATAAGTCCATGCAAACTTTTATGTTAGAAAAATTTTCATCTTTGTCTAATCAAATATTTTAGTATAACATTCAATTGGATATATATCTATTTAATAATTTTTTTATTTTATAGATTTTAAGTTTGTATATATTTTTAATCAATTATTTATATAAATTTTAAATTTATTTATTGATCTTTTATATTATAAGCTTTTAAACAGACATGTAGATCTGTAGGCTTTGAAATAGGACAAGTCTTGCCAACAAAAAAAAAATCTATAATGGAAACTCAGACTAAGGTCTAAATTTTTTTAAATAGATTAGGCTAAATACTCAAAATCTAGTTCAACTTGATCTAATTTCATCCATACTTGCTTTCTGATCCATCCAACATCTATGATTAAAGTGAATCCATCATAATTAAAAAGAGGGCTACGACTGTTGATCCTCACATACACAGTTGGATATATTTCCTTGCACGAGTGGGATATATTTCCTTGCACGAGTTTCTAACGATTCGACATAGATAAGGCCATAGACTTATGAAAACTTTAACATCATCAGGGACTTACGAAAACTTTAACATCCTTCTCTATCATAGTCAAATGATGTTCGAATTGATAATCTTACCTATGATTAATAAGTGTCAAATATAATCCTTATTTGGTGATTTTTTAAAAAAAAAATAAATTTTTTGAATATAAACGAACATAAATCATAAAAAATAAAATAAAATTTGAGTGTCCTTTAAAATTTGTGAACAATACAGTTTTTTAGAATTTTTTGCGATAAATCCTTTCAATTTTGATGTACTATTCGTTTTGTTAAAATATGTCAAAGGAGCTTGCGCTGACAACGTAAAAAAGTCAGCGTTAGGCATATAAAAGCTTGGAAAATTGATGCCCTTTGTCACTTTTGTGTTGGCAACACAAACAAAACACGTTAGACACACATTTTACATGAAACAAATGTAAATAACTAAGTTCTTCAAATTCAATGAGTTTTGATGATTACAAAACGAAGCTTTCTCTTAAGTTATCATCGGTTCAACTTTTGGAGTGAAGAATATGCAGATTTGAGGGATTAAAATACAAGATTTATTAAGCTTTATAGAGTTTTGCATACTCTCCTTCTCTTATTTTCATTATGTATAACTAGATGGAGTTAGGGAAAGAGAGATTCTAACCCTAATTTTCATGTAATTTGAATTTGTTGCGTTTAATTAAATTTATCTTCTTTAAATTGATGGTTCCTCTTTGTTCTTAATATCTCTATGAATTGATCACTTGTAGTTAATCTTAAATTTGTAGTTAATCTTAAATTTCTATTCACAATTGGAAAATTGGAGTAGAAGTTAGAATTAAGATGAACAACATAATTAAGGATACTCTAGAAATAGAGACCAACAATGATGAGATCTTGAAAATTTTAAAACCTAATGTTGCTCTAATTAGAAATTTATAAGAAATTAAGGTTTCTAATTTGGGGAAAAAGTTGATGAGCTAAGAAATTGAACTTCAACTAGTTTAGTAAATTCGATCTCAATTATACCTTTAAAATTTAAATTAGAGTGACAATTTAAAATTACTTAGGTGAAGGTTAGGTAAACTATAACCTAATACTTTGCTAGATTGATTCATTTATACTTGTGGTGTGAATTGAGTGTTAATTTTTGTAAACTGAATTCTCAATTCTATATAAAATATTTACTTATAGTTGTTACATAAAATTTATTTTTGTTATCTTAATTCATTCTTGAGTCTTACTTGTTAAATATAAAATTTATAATTCATAGCTAATTTAAATTCATATAAATGTCAATTCTTCCATATTATTAATCCAAATAGTAGAAAAATTGAAAAATCACTATTTGAACCAAATTTATGTGAAAACAATATTCTCTTATCATTTTTTTTTGAAACACCATAGTACACTTATCATCATTTTTTACCAACAGTAACCACCTTTTCACAATACTTGCATTTAACTTTTTTGAATTTCCATCAATAGAAACATCATGTTTCCATCCCACGTTAGTTTCCATTTCAACAGCATTCTTATAATTTTTTGATGTTTTAATAGCAAAGAAAATTAATGATAATAGCAAAGAAAATTGATGATGCAGCAGCGTGCTTACCTGCTTTCCCTTTATCAACTCCACCAATTTTATTACCACCAACAAGAGTCAACCATTTTTTTTTATTTTATTCTAAATTAAGCACAGCTAGAAAATTTACAACAAAACATAATAGGTAAAGAATAAGGTAAAAAAAAAAGTAAGAACAACATAGCAACAAGAACAGGATGAGTGGGTGATGTTCAAGAAGAAAGGTCACAGCTTGAGTGAAGAAAAAGTCAAGACTCTTGAAGACTTAAATAAATAGGAAGTGAGGAGATGAAGTTCAAGAAGAGAAGAAAAGAACCCACATCTTCGAGCATCGCAACTAATAACAACTGAGAAGGTTGTCGTCCATTTGCTGGAAATGTAAAGAACATTTTTTAAGGGTCGTGGTAAGCTCGTGACCTATTTGGCAAGGTTGCGATCTGATTCTTCATTTTAATATAATCACGACATGTTTTTTTCCCTTTTCACTTTAATATAATTGCGACTCGCTTGCTCGACCCATTTTTTGTCGCAACCTACTTTTTTTTTGCCTCATTCCTTGGTCATGACCCATTTCTGGGTATCATGTGAGCCGCTTCTAGGTATATTACAATTCGATTGCGGATCCAATTACAATCTCTGTGGATGCGACCACTTCGTCGCGTGCCCACGATTGCACATTCCAGAATGACATGTCCTCTGCGCTCCCAATCATCCACAATTTTCTCTACGTTTCAGCATGGGAGATTAGCCCCACATTGTAGTATCCTGCATGTTTACGTGTTTCTGTGCAAATATAACTTTTTTCACACTTTTTCCATCAGTGTAGCAAATATAACTTGCTTTGATTTACCAACAATCATAGAAAGTTTTAAATATTTATGATGGGAGTCAGCAACCTTAAATCCCAACCTTTCTAGATAATAATTCTACAAGAATCATATACATTATAACTAAAGAAAAAAAAAATATTTTTTTAAATTAACCTTCTGACTTGAGACAAATTCATAAATAGCAAGGATATTTTTTATTACATTTGTTTCTTTTGTTGATACTTTAGAGAAGAAAAGGTTGTCATCTGAAAAAAAAAATGAATAATAGAAAGGATTAATTTAGCAATTTTGATATTCATGTTACATAGTTGATGTTATGGTTGAATGATATCAAACAACACTTTTTCACATAGAATAGATCAATAAGGAGAAAAAGGATCCCTTTGCCTGATACCTCTCTAAGGTAAAAGAGTAGCACCTAACTCTCCTGATCAAAATAAAGTAGGGTACTAATGATAAACACATAATAAAAGAACCACAAAGCTAAGAGGAAAACCCATAAAACTCCTGTTGATTGAGAAAAAACCCACTTCACTCTATCATATGCTAATCCAATTTTAAGGCCAATCCCTTTTCACCTTTCTTAAGATTTTACAAATGATGGAACACCTCAAAGCCAATTAACACATTATTTGTTATTAGTATACATGGAACAAAAGCACTTGGTTTATACCCACTACTTTAGAAAGCACGGATTTTAGTTTGTTAGCAATGCATTTTGTGATAAGTTTCATTACAACATTGCACAAACTAATGGGTCTGAGGTTCTGAGCTTAATTGGGTTTTTAGTTTTAGGCACCAAGAAGATGAATATGAAATTGATGTTAGATGGGTTTGAGGAATTGTTCAGCACATCCAATATTAATTTAATCACATCATATCTTATAATATTCCAATATTTAATAAAGAACCCTACAGTTACACCATATGGTTCTGGAGCTTTTGACGGATTCATATCTTTAAGAGCATGTTTCATCCATAAATGGGCCTTTCAAAGATTGATAATGAGCCTGGTCTAATTTCCTACAAACAGCTGAACAAATGGATCCACAGTTAACAGGACGTGAGGAAATGAAGATATTTTGAAAATATTTTTGAATAACATATCCAATGACCGATTATCCAAACACCAAATCCCCATTTTTATTTTGAATCTTTTTTAATTTTTTTGATTCTCTGTCTTTCAGATGTCTTTCTATGGAAAAATTTGATATTCTTATCCCCTTCTTTTAACCAACTTGCCCTAGACTTTTGCTTATAGTAAATTTCTTAGAGTTTTAACAACTTTCAAAACCCTTGTTAAAGCTCCCAAAATCTAGCCCAGTTCGAGGGACATCAATTCCTTGTAGCAGCTTCAACTATCAATATTTCCTTTTTTTAATTTGATTGTTTAAGCTAATAATATTTTTCCTAAATTGACAAAATACTTCAACTATAGCTGCAACTTTGCTGGTCCAGTTATTACCTTGGATAGGCCAAGAATTGCAAACCATCTGAGTACATCGGTTATCTTTTATCAACATATTTTCAAATCTAAAAGGCCTATTCTTTCTTGTTGTAGGAAACTAAGTACCACAACTGATATCAACTAAAATTAGGCTGTGATCAGAACTATATCTACCCAGATGCCTAACAACTGTATTAGTATAAAGATTAGGAAAAGAAGGAGTTGCCAAACCTCTGTCCAACCATTCTTTGATATTCTGGTCACCTATTCTGTCATTGTCATAGTTGAATTTATACCCTGGGAAACCTAAATCTTTCAAGCCACAACTATCTAGGCAATTCCTAAAATTCTGGAGCATTGTAACACACACCTGAGCTCCACCTAGCTTATCCTCAGACCTCAGGTGATAGAATAGCATTAAACCCCCCCTACATATAACCATTGAGATTCTACTTCCTTTTTAACATCTAATAATCGCCAAATTAAATGCTTATCATGCTGTTCAAGGAAACCATAACAACCCATCAAACTCTTAACAATTTTCTCCTGGGATATCAACTTTGTCATGAAAATGATTTCTAGATTGTGAGGTCAGTGAGAATGATATAGAGTCTTGCCAAAGAAGAGCAAGTCCTCCTAAGCGAGATCTTCCTTTTTCAACACAATCAATAGCAATACCATAAAAAAATGGGATTGTCTTCCAATTTTCTCCATTTCTGCTACCTTGTGTTTAGTCTCCATTAAAAAAAAAACAGATTGGGAGCTTCTTTCTGAAAAAGCCTAAATAAGGCTCGAACTGCATTAAGGTTCCCAAGTCCTCGATAGTTCCAACTTAAGATTTTCATATTAGCTGGCAATGTTGGTTGTCCAACACTACCAATTCTGATGATGAATTAAGTTTTGGCCTCTTACCGGTTGATTCAACTCCTTCCACAATCTCTATGTTATTGTGTACTTCCATCACTGTTCTACCTCTCTTACCTCCTTCAGAGTTATCGTTATTAAGACTGAGAAAGTCTAGTCCCAAAAACTTGTCTATGGCATGTCTTTTCCATGATCCAGCACCTTTCAGATCACTCTTGCCATCACTACTAGCGCAAAACTTACTACCTTTCTCATCTTTGTTCTGCAAATCAAAAACCTGAGGCATTTCTCAACTCGATCCTCCTCAGCCTCCTCAGAAGGACCATTAGTATACACCTCATCTATAGGAGAAATGCCATATTTTGAAACTAAGTTAGCCATATCTTGAATCTTCTTTAATTGTGAATAACTTTTGTCTTGAGAAACTTGGTCTATTTTACCATATCCTTCTCTGAACAAATGAAGACTACGATAAGAAATACCTTTTATCCAATTACCAAATGGAAGATTAGCAACTTCAGTATTCTCAAGATCCCTTTCCAACTCTAAGCAAAATTTAATAGTATGTCCCAAACAATAACATACATAACAGAAATTAAGTAGTTTCTTATATTTGAAAAAAGATCTTACCTTTCTTCCATCCTCCATAATCACAACTGATCCTCTCTTTAGAGGTTTCTTTAGATTTAGAGAACCATTGATTCTCATAGATTGATCCCATCGGATTTCTTCCGAAGCATCCCATTCAATAAAAGCACCAATAGTGCTCCCAACTACCTTAACCACCGACATTCTAAACACATAGAATTATCCAAAAAGGTGAGAAATGCAACTCCAGAAAAGATGGTTGTTGATCCGCTTTAAGTTTCTCAAGAACCCGGTACATGTTTATAAAAAAAACCAAGACCTACCTTTCAATTCACTTTCTTGATCTTTTCCCGAAAAAAAAAAACGGAAAGTGAATAGATTTTTACCAATCTCCAACAATTCTGCT
Source organism: Canavalia gladiata (assembly GCA_037954105.1). Lineage (NCBI taxonomy): Eukaryota > Viridiplantae > Streptophyta > Magnoliopsida > Fabales > Fabaceae > Canavalia > Canavalia gladiata. The sequence goes on from CM075658.1 coordinate 70,995,074, forward strand.
CCTTTCTTTGTCCTCCATAACCTAAAAAGAGTAGCCTTAAATGCCTTGGTGTTAAAACCTGCTTGAGTCCATATCATACCAACCAAAGTAAGGGATAACCGGTACAGGTTCTTCGTAGAATCTTCAAAAGCCCCCACGTCGATCTCTTTATTTTCCACATCTTTATCGCCAATTCTCCAACATTTTGAGTGCTGAAAGCAGACCAAGAACAGTCACAGATATAAAATCCAGATGGCCAGAGAATGCCTCCTTGATTCGCTTGCCAAGCGGAAATTGAAACCGCTATCACCTCCACAAAATAAGAAGAGACTCCACTGTGTAGAAAGGACCTCCACCATTCAGGGAGAAAGAAACCAATACCATGGAATGGAAAAGAACCCTATCAGTCTTCAAGAAAGACAGCGAACCTTGAAGCACATGAGGGACTCCTGTTTCACTGTGAAATGATAACATTAGATGTTTTATTATGCTTTGTAAATAATTTATCATGTTAGAATTAAACTTAGTTAATATTTTGTTGTTTTTTAATAAAGATATAAAAGCCATTTTTATTTTAACTAAATTATGAATAATACGTCCAAATATCAGTATTTAGATATTCATAACGAATATAGACATTACATAAAGTTAATGCTGAAACAAGTACGAGTCTAGAGAAATATTTTTTAAAAAAAATTTTGGTACTCAGTATCCTAAATCAAAAAATGAAAAATGAAAAACTTTTATTAAAATTAACATTAAAAATTACAATCAACCTGCATTTATTGTAATTTACTTTTTTAAAATAAAAGGATTAAAAGATTGGTACTAAATTCAACACCAGCCAGGGTGACGGAGACAATGTAAATCAACAAACCAAGAGGAAACAGTGCTGCGCCAAGTATACTCGACAAATTTTACTTTATTAATACGAAAAAACAAGTCATGAATTCCTTGAGGGTGTGCTGCTAGCTTTCATATAGAATAACTGAGAGGGAGTACACTTTTTCTACGTTAATGGAATAGCAAAACGGACTACCACGCGAAGAATTTTGTGGCAACCCAGATTATACTTGCAATTATTGAAAATTATACTATATATACAGCAAAAAATAAACCAAAATTGACAATTGCACAAAGTAAAAAGAATGAGAGTGGAAACAATACAACATTCATCCTCACATTTTCCTTCTAGCTCTGCAACGAATGACTTCTGTAGGTGGAATTTTAAAAAAATTGTAATAGTAATAATAAAATCACCCGAACAAAACTCTTAATTTGGTTCCGTCTCTCTACTTCCAGCAGCAACTTTGCGGTGGCGCCTAGAACTAGACCTCCTATCTCTTCCACGCCTTCCAGGGCCTCTTCTAATGGGTGAGGTTACAACCTTTTCAGGCATTTTATACACTTCAAGCACAGGCAATGGAGGTGGGGGAGATGGACGGAGTGGAGGAATGCGAACCCCTGGTGGAGCCAGGCGCAACAATAGATCCCTGTGGTATTTCTGTAAAAACGAACAAAAGAGTAGAGAGGAAAGTGATCGTGAAATTATACAGACCATTGAGACAAGAATAGATTTATATCAAAAACCTCGACCGAGGTGGTTGTAGTACACTTTCATAACATGAACAATTATAGTAGTAAACTAAAACAAATACAATCCTGACACTAATATCTGCCCCATGCGTATAAAATGAATGCCAAGCACTTACATAGTGAAATGAGGGAATGTTCATATCTAATTGTGAAAACATAGAGACCAACAAAGAGAAAAGCAGTAAAGTAAAAAGAAAGTAATTTCTCTCTGAAAATATACAACAGTAATCCTCAATATGGAAACGAAATATATTAGTTGTTTCATTAAAAGGAGTGTGCGCATGTGAGTGCACACGCATGCATGTGGATATCTTTATTGCATTCCCAAATGATTGTTTGTCCAAAATCAGCAGGTACATTAGGGAAATCAAAGCAATCAAAAGTTTATTTTAGTCAGATATCAAAATAAGATAAAATAGTTACCTGAACTACAAAGTTGCGTCTTTCGCAGTCCAAGAACATGTTAAATTGAAAATCTACCCTAGACAAAATTTTGTCCCTGACTGTTGAGAAACTAATCTGGTCCCTTGAAGTAAATCGGTCAACTTCATTGAACCAGAGACAAGTAAAGAGGTTGCTTATAGGAACATGCTCCCGTACTATCACACATCCTTCAGGAACATCTGCAAGCCAGGCATAAAGTTTGAGAAAATTTGTGTAAAAAAAAATGAAACAGGTGCATCTCGTCCCAGATAGATAGAGGAAAGCAGTTTCACCTACCACTTATCAGAGGAAGCTTGGCCTCTGTATATGGGGTCAATCCCTCTTTCTTGTAAAACTCAATTTGAAAGTCAATAGAGGCATTATCATACTTTGCAGCAGCTTTATTTGCTTCAGCCTCAACAAATACATCAAACCGTCTATAATGCTTTGATATTGCAAAAGTAGCATTCTTCCTCCATAAAAACCTACATATGGGTAAAGAGAAGTAATTTAGGAGCCAAAACATGTGTTATGGCAACACAAAGCAAAATATAGTTTGCAAAAGGACAGAAAAGCATGCGGATGAAATATGAGCTGAAATTAGTCATATTTTGGGACATACTCCAGATCAACATATATAAAAATCCAGTAAAAGCTCAAGCTTGATTTTCATAGGAAATAAAAAGGTATAATTCAGTATCTTGTTCATTCAGGAACAAATTGTTACAGCTTGGATAGCCTCCCAAAATGGAAAGTATACTCAGGATAGAGCTGAAGAGGAGGATCGAACAAAATCAATTGCAAAACCAGCATTTTACAGGGAACATCAACAAAGGAAAAATGAAAGAATCAAAGCTAAAAATATTTCAATTATACAGCCCCTAAATGACAATCCTATAAGTTGAGGTAGGCATTCGAGAAGATTCTAGCACTTACATGTATGAAATGTTAACACCACAAGCCTATAAAATATGTCCTAGAGGAAAGACATTAAAAGTGGTGATTGATGTATAAGCTACTCTCAAGTGAGCCTATCTTTTAAGTGCACAAAGAATGGTATATCCACCTTTGAATTTTAGTAACTTATGATCACAAAAATATTTTCAATTGAATGAAGAGTGGATATACCCTTACTTGTATACTTTAGAGACAAATTCACTTTCGAAGAGCTTTTCCATAACTGATGAGTCCATCTATACCAGCCCTTGATGAGCACTGATGTTAGTGAAATATAAATTTGAAGAAATACCAACATCACATGATGATGTAATTTATAAGAAACAGAGGCAGAGATGAAGACTTCTGATCCAGTCTTGCCTACAGCATGTATTGATGTTCTAGCCAGCAAGCATGGGCTTCTACTTTCTATGTGATCATATCTCTAGCTCAAAAACAATTCTAGACTGAACAGTCAGATGGTATTTTGGAACCTGCATGCAGGCATGCCATGCAGACTCGATGAGAAGTTTGGGAAGAAGGAAAATGGCCCACATGATTTATATAGGAGCTATATCAAACTAATGTTTCTTTTATTTTTATTCCCTTTTGGTTATTCTTAGAGGGCTTAATCTCCTTTTCTGTTTCCCTACATTCTCATTAAGAAGAAAGCACACAGAGATTGGACTGATGTATCAGGTGTGTTGAGGCCCATGCTACAGAAACATCAAGTCCTGAATGCAACGAACTATATGTATTGCAAGGTTCCTAAAAGTTAAAACAACCTTGACTTCTCTCCATTTTAAGCACACAGTCTATAAAGGATTAATTGAAAGTGGGAAAGAGTAGAATTTAATCATTATTATGTTATCCTCACTTTCCACTACTATGCTCTGAAAAGACTATTTTATCATTGATTAGCAACCCAATCAGCAATATACAACAGGTGAAAAATCCACAGCTGGATCTCAGGCAACAATTTTAAGGTGGAAAGCTCTTTGATAAGACCATTCAGTTGTTTTCTTCCAAAAATTGTAACTATACTCAACTCCTATGTATAGACAATAATGGAGGGACATTGTGTCTAGATAGATTAGGATGTCACCTTGTGTTGGAAAGAAATTCCGTACTTGAACTCCAAGAATTTCCACGTAATATGAGGATATGTGTGAAAATTGCTTATATCTTGGAAGACGAATCATATACCAGATTGTCAAGAGAAGTTTAGCATATACAATGTAGACTTATAAAGCAATTGCAGCACAGGACAAAACTACATGAATAATCACTAGTCAAATCTAGATAAGCATACTGATAAATATCATACTCTCACATCATCTAGTGCCACAGTGGATCTAGTTTGAAAACGTGTAATGAATGTTAATTCTAAACAGGAGGGATATATCTATCTGAAACAGAAGTGGATAGAATGGCAAACCACATGCCAAACTATGTATAAAACTAATGTTTGGACTGAAATGAGAATTATTTACATTATAGATAGTACCAAAGAGATTCATCGGAATGCACCTTTCAAGAATTTGATATGGATCCACAACAAGCTCAAGCTTTCCATCAACCCATATAGAATAGCGAGCATTTGGAACCAATCTATGCAACAGAAGCTTTGGAATCTGCGGAAAAGTTATTTGAAGTTACAAGGTACATAAAATTACTACTTTATGAACTAGATAACACATCCGCGCTTGGACAAAATTTACTTTTCATACATAGGATCTAGCCAATGAGGTCTATTGATCTAAACATTTTCCCCTCCCCTTTCTGTGTATTGAGGATAAATCAGTATACCAATATTAACTCTCACAAGGTAGATTATAAAAAGATGAAAGCACAGTCATCAATATTACTTTTGCACAGCAAAGATCAGATCATAAAGAACAGTATGGCTATTTAAAAAATGTTTCAGCAACAAAAATGGATAACAACCAATATGCTGAATATGTAATTCTCACCTTTCCTGTCCGCCTTGCATCTGTGTAAGGCAGATTACGAGCAACAATAATTCTCCACAAGCCAATCTTCTTGCTGATTCCCAGCCTGCCAGAACTACTCAGGTATTTTTCTGTTACTTCATCTACAAACATAAGGAAACATACAGTCTTCCTTGAATGCTCACTTATATTTTTTGGCTCATTTATCTCGTCAAAGTTTCCTGAGTAATAAATTTGATTTACAATCAATTACAATCTTAAACAAATAACTAAATAGAGAAATCACATAATACAGACCAAATATGGCAGACGCAACAACCACTCCATTACACCGTTCCATTTCAAGAAGGTCAACTTCATCAATGTCAAATCCTGAGTTGCGGCCAGGTTTAATTCCTCTTACAAATCTGATTGGTGTACACATTCATCATTGAATATGGAGAACCGATTCATGTCAGTAAAAAGGTACAAGAATGGTTTATTACGGACACAGACAATTATAAGCATAAAGAATATTCCTGGGTGAGTATAAACACAAGGGGAAAATCTAACAGAAAGCGAAACATACCCACAGTACACAGTCATTGACTCTCGTATATCAAAAGAATCATTTCTCTGCCCCAAAGTAGGATATCCACCAAAGTCTGAACCACCAAATTCTCCATCTCTACTTAAAGTTTCTTCATGGACATATGTTAAATTCTTAAGCACCGGTGAAGGAGAGGGCAACATTGGCATCAGTCCAATGGCTTCTTCCACAGGAAGGTAACATACTGGGCATGCTAAAACATAAACAAGCCAGAATATTCAGGAAAAGCAGTCATGAACCACAAAGTTTTGAAGATCTAATTGATATATTCAGTGATAATAGGAACTATTGCAAATTATTGATTAAAGAAGTGTGCAACATATATCGAGCGGCAAAATAAGTAAACTAAAACTTACGACGTGGTCCAGTACGCTTCTTATCGGCAGGCGGGGGAGGGAGTGTGAAGCTATTACACGGATGCCCTTGAGGTAGACGATAGCCCAAAAAATAGTTAGGCCCTGGAGGGAGTAATGCAAAATTTGTAATAAAGCCCATGGCATTGGCGATAGAGATCTCAGATGGAGAACCGGTTATTGGCACACTTTCATTAACACTAATGTTGTGCACAGAATTTCCTTCCTGTGAATCTTCACCTGAAAGCAAGCCATACCACAAGCTCCTAATTAAGGCAGAAATCAAATGAAAGATGTGAATCACAACTCAGAGCACATTCTAGAAATGCCTAGTTCAGCAAAACAAAGGAACTAGATAGCAATGTCATATTCCCATTTAAATAAACAATTCTGAAAACTCAAAATTGTAAAATGAGAATTGCAACAATCAAAGAGACAATAGTATAATACTTTAAAATAGCAGTAATGACATTACAATCACATAATCACGATTTGAATAAATATATAAAGGGAAGAAAGTGAAAGGGAAATATAAGAACCTTTTCCAACATACAGAACCCAGACGAAAACTGCAGCAGAGATGAGACAGAGGAAGAGCATTCCGACCTTCTTGCGGCCAGCGAACTTGCAGATCCAAAGGAACAACCTCTCTTTCTCCTTTTCCTTGAGCATCTTGAAAGGTTTGCGTGCAGTTCCATTCTGTCCCTGCTTATCCAAAGACCCATAACTTCCAGAACGAATTCCAACACCCAATGGACTAGACATTTATGCCCCTCTCATTCCTCACTCTTCTGTTTCTCTCCACCCAGATCACGCATTCATCAATCACTCCCACTTCACCAATCCCAATGCACTCGACAATGGGAGAAACAAAAAATAACAAAAATACCAGAACCTAATGAAACTTGTGCTTCCTCAAAAATCAACTCAAAAACGGTTTGTATATCACTGAAAAAAAAAAAAGAAAAAAGAAAATGGATGTCGAAAGAAAAATTATTCTCCCTTTCTTCCAAAAATGGGGGATGAATCTAGGGTTTCTGATTGGCTCTGTAGGGTTTTCTGAAATCCGATACTTGGAAGAAATCCGGGATCGCAAATTTCAAGTGGCATAAAATGTTGTTTTGTTGTTTCTTTTTTCGCTGATCCGGAAGTGAGGATGATGATCTCAGAGGAAATTTTCATTGAATATTTATATGAAGGAAAATTACCTTATTAGGGAACAAAAATTATTAAAAATAGAATAGAAGCATGGAAAATTGTGAAAGCCTGGTCTGAACAATTTTTGCACCTTCGGACACACTCTGATGCCTCAGTACGTCACTCGTTGTGCCGTGGAAAAATGGTGCTACCACGCCTCACAGTTTGACATCTGGTATAACTATAATTTATTACTAGTAATATAATCTGTAATTTAATGATATTATAGAATCGAATTAATTAAACCAAAAACCGTGTGTAATCTCGTTATAATAATTTTTATTTATTTATTAGTTGGTATTTTAATGGCTCTTTGCCTTCCCCTACGACGGTAGCGATGATCGCTACGGTCTTTGGCTATTTAAGAACGGTTTTACTAAAAGAAATAATTATTTCATTTATGTTTTGAAGAAATTAAATTTTAACTGGTTTGAAAATAATAATTTTGATATTAATACAAATTAATAATTTAAAAATATTTTTAAAAAATTTCTTTATAAATATTTTGAAATTTAATCTTAGTTTCTAACTAAAAATTAAATTTGACTGTTTAACCTTTTAAAAATGAATAATTTGGATTCTTATATTAACTAATTACTATTAAATGTCCAAATTGACTAATATGAACTTAATTTGGCATTATTATATACATCCTAATCATTATTTAAATATGTTATTAGTTTTTTTAAAAATTTTAAAGTTGATCTAATTTATATATATTTTTATTTAATTTTAATCTTTATTTTTTAAATAATCATTTTTATTATTATTAAATTTTAATTGATTAATTATAATTTAAGTCATCACTTTTTTTATAAATTTTAAAATTATTGATTAATTTTAATATATATATATATACAAAGATAAATCAAATTATTTTAAAAATAATTTTTATTAAAATTATTCAACTCAATAACTTTTATAAATGATTAAATTTTATTAATATAATTGTTTAATTAATAGATTTTATTATATAAATTATATTTTATAAAATTTTATAATATTTGATAGATATAAAATAATTAAATTTTAGTTTTTATCTTTCAATTTTAAAATTTTTTGTTTAAATTTTTATTTTTTAAAATACATTAATTATAATTTTTAACATTAATTCAAGTAAAATTAAATTAAATTAAATTAATTATTATAAAAAAATTAATTATTTTTCAAAATATTTTGATTATATTATTCTAATAATAATTTATTTTTTTAATTGAATGTAATTTAAGTTAATATTAAAAGTCATAATAATTTTTAAAAGTCAAAAATAATTTTAAAAATACTTACAAGCAGTAAAAACATGTACAAGTCTATCGTTTATAGATCATATTATACTTTACAAGAACTAATTGTATTTGAAACAAAACATTTGTAACATGGTTGCGATAGATTTTTTAGTAATTATTTTTTTATATAATTAACATAAAATATGAACAAAAGATCTTATAATCTCTTATACTGGCACTAAAATCATTATTGTTGATTCACCATATCTTATCTCTTAGAAGAATCGATTTTAACATTGAAAAAAAAATTATTTTAGGCTCTTAAAAATATACTTATTATTGTAATTTTTTTTTTAAAATAAAACTGATAGGTCCCAAAATAATTTACATAATAAATAAATAACTTTGCATCTCAACAATGAAATAGGCACTAAAATTTAAAAAAAAAAATACAAGTTATTTTGGATCCAGAAATTTTCCAAATTATTTTTACTAACCTATATATCTCTCATTTAAAAGCTTTTTTAAGCCTACAAAATTATTTGACCAACCTTACCAAGATGTAGTAGTGCATATGACTGTAACAAATTGTGCCCCATCTTGATCCAAGTCTAATACAAAATACTAAACCACATCAATCTCGACTAATACTAATGAAACTTTATCAATCACTAATGTAATTATGGTCACCACTCATGACATAATCCTTCCTAATCAAGACAGATACATGCAATTATGGCATGGCTTCTATAGGTCTGATTAAATATTACAAACATAAGTCATATTGCTTATGTCAACTAACATGGATTCCTTCACTTAATCAAGTTATTCTGATGTTATAAATAGAGGAATTGAACCATTCACAAATATGCATTTTTGCTTAACCAAAACATTGTCAAATTATTCTCTCTAATTTAATGTTGGAGAGTTTTTTTTCACAAACATCATCATCGCATACTACAACGAACCCAAAAATCTATCTAAGATTAATCATTTGATTACTCGTTGATTTTTATTATTTTATTTGAATATTTGAATAAGATTTTAAAAAAATATTAAATAAAAAAACCAGATCTACTGAGTCAATCAGTTTAGCTTTAACCCAATTAACATGCTATTTGGATTACATTTATCATAAATGCCATTTAGAGTAATAATTATCGTACATACATTTATATAATTATGTTCATCCCAATCTTTCATAACTTTTGTAATTTACAACGGTTAAACATTGTCATAAACAATTACATACTGTTCCTAAATGAATGTTTGTCAAAACCGCCACAAGTATTTATCTATGAACGAAAATTTAAAAACATGAAATAGATTGAGGTGGATGCACTGAGTATAAACGACGGAATTTATCCATTGGTTTAGAATTTGTATCCCAACAACTCTTTGTCAATGACGATTTCGGTCATTTGTATTATAATTGAAAAAATAATTTTCATATTTTTTACTGAAAAATATATATTTTTATAAAACCTATAATTTGGACAACTTATATATTATTATTATTATTATTATTATTATTATTACTATTATTAATTGTCCAGCTAAGTAACTGATAGAGCAGAAAGAAAAACGTTAAAAGGATAAGGATACTATTAGCTAATTAATCTTACCCTATAAACGTTCTTAATTCAAATAAAATTTTATTATTCTTTATAAAAAATATCTATAATTTTAACTAAGAAGTTATTAAAAATAGTGTATCAGATTTTGGAAATAAAAAGAAATTATGATATGACTAATCTGTGGGACTGTTGGCACTGAAGCACCCAGAATGGGAGCATTGAGTATTTTGTTATTCCAACAAGAAATGGAGAAGTGATTTTTTTTTTCAGTTGTGCTTTTCAAAAACGGTTTTCAAGATCTGGGAAACGAAACAGGGGCAGTGCCACCAAATTGCATCATTTATTTATTCCCTTTTGAGTGCAATGTGCATAATATTTAATTTTCTTTTGGGAACACATACACATCATTTTTTCCCTTATTACCCTAAATAATTTTTAATTAAAATATAATAATTTTTTTTATTTTTAATATTAGTTTGAACAGTAACGTAAAACCCAATTGATAGCATTTCCCATTAATAATATTACGAAATGCTAAACTACACATTATTTATTAATATACTATATATCCATTAATAGGTTCATTGTGTCTTATTAAAAAAATGAATTAAAATTTTTAATAAGAATATATTTATTTAATAATATATGTAAAACTATATTACATATTTCGGGTACTTACCATTGCTATTGCCCGCATTTAAACCATTTTTAATGTTCTAGAACTTTTAATTTAATTAAAAGAATTTCAGGTGTAAAGAGTAAAAGTCTCCGCTCTCATTGATTGTGACATTAATACACTGCAACAATTTATGATATTTCATGGCCTCGTTTTAAAGCATGTTTCTCCTTGATATGCTATTTTGACATACTTAAAGAGCAAGTTCAATGTTACGAAAAAACAATTCTTTAATTTTTAGACATTGTTGTCTTATTATATGCATGTCGAACTTTTTTTTTTTTCCCTTTTCACCTTTTTCAATATAATGTATGTATATCTATAGAAAATTGAACTTTAGAAAGTGTTTTGTTTATTTTATTTTTATAATTAATCGCATCTACTTTAAATTTCTGAATTCATTGCGGTGTATTATTGTTTCAAATTAACGGATGAAAATATTTTACGGGTAAACTAACGGATAATAATAACACATAAACTGCTAAAAAAAAAGTTATAGTAGCGGTTTTAAAATACTTTTTATGGCAGTTTTAACGTTATCATAAATTCCTATCATCCAGAAGTACTTTGTATCAATTTTATGTTACTGAGGTATAACCATAAAAAAAAATGTATTAAGTACCAATATTTGCACTTTTGAAGGTTATAATTGCTACTACCAAATAAAAATGAATCATTACCTATATCTTATGCTTGGTGAATTATAAATAAGAAGTTTTAATATTATCTGTAACGCTTTAAACATTTAATAAATTTAATTTATTTATTTAGACTGTTGTATTCATTGTACTTCTCCGATATAATCATTTATTATAACACATTTAATTCTAAAATATTTATTATTAGGGTTAAAAAATACATATAAAAGTAAAATCACTGCATGCACTTAAACAAAAAATCAATCTTTATTAATTTTTTTTAAGTAATAAGATGAACAAGGTTAGTAAATCATTGTTCAAATTTTAAAAGTTATTTAAATTATCCTAATTTTTCATTACGACGTAAGGCATGCATAAAATTATTATGTAAATTATTTTAATGATATATGCATCTAGACAAATTTAAAATACATAATATATGTATATCTTACGTACAAAAATCAATACCAAATTGATATTTTTAATTAATTTTTTTATGATAAACTGTGTTTTATTTTGCACTGATTTGATAGAAAACAAAACCTCCATACATATTATGAGTCCAATATCAAATATAAAGCTACTTAACTATAGTTTATAATTGGTAGAGGATTAATAATCTATACTTCCTTTATTTTTGAGCTTTCAAATAAATTAATCAAATCTTTCATAACTTTTTTAAGCAAAGGAAATTTTAAAAATAAAATTATTGTCATACATATTAAAAATATATTATATATATTTTTATTCTATTTATGATTGTATAATATTTTTATATTAAAAAATAAAAAAATTATCAACTATTAAATTTATAATATACAATAATTTTTATATATAAATCAATCACTGCTCATAAAAAAATATGAAAGATACAAATAAAAATAATTAAAATTTAACATATATAATTATATTAATTATCAAATTTTTATGTATTAAATGGATGTTTTTAAATCTAATTAAAAAAATAAATAATAAAGTCATGTGTCTTAAAATTACAAAAAAATATAAATTAAAGAAATCTCATTATAATGAAATGATTTTATTTTTATCATATAAGAATAAACTAAATAAATCATACTTTTGAAATTAATAAGTAAACTATGAAAATAATTTGCATAAATTAACTATTAATTTGAGATGATGAATTGTAGGCGTTGTATAATCAAGTAAAACTATATGGATATATAATAAATTATGAACGTACTTGTCAACAAGCACCAGTGGTCTAGTGGTAGAATAGTACCCTGCCACGGTACAGACCCGGGTTCGATTCCCGGCTGGTGCATGTTTTTATTCTTCTAATTTTTCCTAATTCTAATAATGTCTACGCCATTTTTCGAAGTTCTTGGGCTTGTGAAATTCAAATAGATTGGCAGGCTTGAACCTGAATGATATTTCTGACCAAAAAAGGGGTATAAACCCTGGATGATTCAGTGGAGTTGTATTGATAATATTTTAAAAAATTATATTTTAAATTCCTTAATCAGTGTTCTTAAAATATTAGTTAATATTTTCTAATTTATTTTAAAATATTATTTTGTTTTAATAATAACTTTTTTTATATATTTCACTTGAATGTTTAAGTACTAATTTAATTTTTAATTCTTGTAAAATAATAAATTTTGTTTTTAAGTTTCATAATTTTTTCACCCTTGATTGTTTAAAAGATTTGTTTCTTATCCTTCTCATGATTTTGCAATTAAATATTTTTTTTAACTTAATTAACGTACTTTTTAACTAAATTTTATTACGTGTATCATTGTATATATTAATAAATATTTCAGAAGAAAATAATTTAGATGAAATATTAAAACATTATTTTATGTTACTTAATAATAAAACTTAATTGATATTATGTGCATATTTTTTAATATATACGATAAATTGTACAACAAAGTTTAACTGAATATTTATCAGTCAATCAACGAATATTTAATGAGAAGTTATCTAAATAAATAAAAAAAGAAGTTTCAAAATTTCAAAAATAAAAATAAAAATTTATGAAAGCTAACATAATTCATTATATTTACATGTTATAAAAACATTTAATCCTCAAATAATTTATAAATGCATATTTTAATTTTGCTTTAAAGGTGAACAGAGGTCCAACTTAGATATGGTTAAGCCTAAATCATAACTCATAACTAGTTTATTCAGTCACATCTATTAGGTGGATATATCGCTAAGAATGGATGCCTATCAAGCAGGATTTTGAATAACTAAAAGATCGATATTCAAATTTGCAATCATGAAAAAAAAATTGAGAATTTTCCTTTAAATTCTTGACCATTTATGCCAATCCACATTGACACTCTATTATAAACTTAATTGAATATACATCTCTATATTTGTACGCACTATACTGACCAAAATAATAGAAAGTTTTTCTAATCAGAATATGTTTAATAGTATATTTTAGTTAATTGAAAGATAAAATAATTAATTAAAATTTTAAAATTATTTTAACTTTATTTAATATGATAGTTATTTTAATAGCAGTTAATATTTTTTCGAATGTTATTTCTATATAAAGGTTTAGATTTTCAGCTAGTGGATAAAAGTTATTTTCTCACTTCTATCATTCTTAATTTGCGATAATTTCTTACTTTTCCTTTCACTTTTTATAAACATAACACTCAGGTCTCAGGGTTCATTCTTCCTATGTGCGGCCAAATTCATCTCTCTCATATCGTACACCCTTGCAAGTTCATCACTACGTTCTTTGATTAGGGATGTCTTGTTTTTTTTTTTCGATATTATTCTTCAATTTTGTACTTCAAAACCTAACCTTTTCACTTTCACTCTTCTATTATTTTTCTGTATATTTTTGTAAATTTTTCCTTTGTTTTGGTAATGATTTTGCACAAAATTGTTAATGGAAAATATCCATTTGTTTAATTGTTGCTTCAATGATCCATGTTGGTATTATGTTAAATTTTAGTGTTTAGTATATTCAACTTTGATGTGTGGTCCAAGTAACCATTGGCAAACTAGAAGTTAGCAATTTGAAATGCAAATTGTTAAATTGGAATTGGAATGACCCCTTCATAAAGTATAGGTGTGCCAGGAAATAAAGTAGTGGAATCCAAGACAGAAATTCTTTTTATGGTCATAAAAATGTGTAACGATCCTTATTGTACTACTTGTCCTACTCATTTCATGGCTTCTTAGCCCGGATATAAAATGGTTCCACCATATTTGATCCTATTTGATCCCAAGGTGCCTTTAGTTCAAAAATATACTATTATTTCTCCTTAATTTTAAGAAACATTTTGATTTCTATGTTTTATAGTTGACTTTAATTATATATTGCATAGCTTAAAATTCTATTCTATAAATATGATTTTTTGCTATCAAACATTTTGATTCTCACTCAAGTCAGGAACTTATAGGTGTTTTTCATGTACTTTTATATTTATGCATAGATTTAGTTTTATATTTCTTTGTTGTCAATAAAATGAATATACTTTTCTAGTTCTATAGTCTTCCCATTGTACATGATCTAGTATATTTGTGTTGCCCATCATGATGTTGAATGGTATTTCTATGAAAAGCACTCAGTTGAAGTTGCTAGTTGCCTTGATCCGTATTCACGGGTCCTAAGACCCTGTTTAGCTCAAGCATGTGAGGCATCCCTAAACATTGTTATACAAAATTTAAAATATATAAAATAAAAATATTTCTCATACATGTGTACAATGTTTTCATCCATCTTATACTAGCATTCAGTAATTAATTATTAATTCGATAATTGATTATGTAATTAATTATTAAAAAAATGTGATTAATTTTTTTATATAAATGGTAAATTGAAAATAAAATTATAAAATTATTAACTAATAATTATCTTATAGTTAACTATATAAAAAATAATTAATTAATTAATAAATATAATTAATCAATTATCTATATAATTAATTAATTATAAGAAGGGATGTATTTCAATATAATTATTGTACATATATAACTCAATTATTACCGTATATAAAAAATTTATAATATTTAATTTCTAATTCAAAGATTATTAGAACATTAAATAAAAAATAAAATATATTTAATATAATATCACAATAAAATATAAAAATATAAATTAATATTATAATAACAATATTTACATCACATAATTATGTTTAAATCAACTAAGAAACAAGAAGATATTTATTAGATCAAAATTGCATAGATATCATGATAAATTTTTAAATATTAGTGATGGAGATATAATTAATAAAAACATGCATACTAGATTTATTAGGATATATAAAAGATTTATTTGGACGAAAAACATTTACAACAATATTATTAACTTATTATGAAATTTTTTCTAAAATTTACTTTTTATATTATTATTTAATATTATAATATTTAACTTAATTATTAAATAATTTATTTTTGAATTTTTTGTAATAAATTATTTGATATTTATTTATAAAATTTAAATTATAAAGGTAAAATAAATATTTTTTATAAAAATATTATTTAAAATTTATTTTAAAAATAAATATTCTAAATTTTAAAGAAAAAATTATTTACTTAGTGATATAAATTTTGTTTAAAAAATATATTTTTATGACAATACATATAAAATAAATAAATAAATAAAATTATCAAACTTTTTTTATAACATAGATCCGTTGAAATAATTATAAATTTATTTATATTATCTTATTTTTATTTAGTAAAAATACTTATAAACAGAAATAAATTAACAAAATTTATTTTTCTTATTTTTAATATAATAATTTTTTAAAATTAAATATTAAAATTTATAATTAGAAATAAATTTATAATTTTTAAATTTAGATATAATGATTATATTCTTATTTATTATTTAATCTTTATCATTTAGTTTTACAGAATTTATCAAATTTTTTAATTTAACCAACAAATTTTTTCAGCTTTCAACTTTTATTTATTTATTTTAACTTTAAACTAATTTATTTATTAATTTTTTCAAACAAAACCTTACACTATAATTTATTTTTTTAACTTTAAACTAGTTTGTCTATTAATTTTTCCAAACAAAACCTTACACTATATTACTAGAAACAAATCATTTCCATCTAGATATAAAAATTAAACTTGAATTCATAGGTATTTATTCAATCTTAGTCTGATCTTGACTAAAAATTTTATTTTAATTAAATTTTAAAAAATCAAATCCAATTTGTAAAATTAGGATGAAATTTGGATATAAACACTTAATATGTTCTTACTTTAAATATGTCTTATAACAAAAACAATAATTAAATAATATTATTAAACTTTTATATTTTATTAAAAATATTTTATTTAATTAAAATTTTATGTTTTGAAATTCCTAATATTGTGAAATACATTTAATATATAATTTATTACAAATATATAGATAAATAAGTATAATTTTACCCAAAAATTGAAAAAAAAAAAAAAGATATGTGTTTCCTACAACCCTGTGTTAATCCTAGTAGCTCTTTCCTAACCTCTTAGTTCCTTCCCAGCTACACATCACCCTCCACTCTGTCCACAATAACACTAATAACAAACTTTGATTCACCATATCCACAAACAAGTAAAGTGATTTTTATTCCAAATCGCACCAACCAGAAAGTCTCCTAAAAAGCCAAATTTCACTTCACCCACTTGCCACCAGTTACTATTTTGACTACAAACCGCACAAAATCAAACACATGTAACTCTACTAATGACATCTAAGTGACTAATGCAATCAGATTTCTATATCACATAAAAAATTTATTTAAAAGATAATAAAAGAGTAGTATATTAAAACCAAAACTGAAATTGCTAAAATTGCTTTTTTTTTCCTCACTTTTCAAAAAACTAAATGAAGGAAAATTAAAAACTTTTAAAAAAAATTTAAAACCAATAATAGCAAAACAAGTTTATGGCAGCCAAGCATATCTTGGTGGGGAGGGTTTGGAACCTATTCTACATTGGTTAAACTTTTAACTGACTTAAAATATATTTTCTACATCAATTAAAATTTTAACCAATTCAAAGTATTTTTTATATTAAATAATTATTAACCAGTTTAAAATTTTAATCTATTAATTTAAAAAAAAAAAAACCACCTTTATTTTTACATCAATATAAAAACTCATTTGTAAAATATCCTTTTCGACACTAGTTCTGATACAATGAATTGGTGAGTTCCTTCACTTTCTCTTATGCACCACACAAACACTTGAACGCAATAACTTCCACACAGAAAAAATAAAAAATAAAAAAAAGAGCCACAACATGGCCTGAAGTTGAAAGGTGTGATTGCACATGATGCTTATCTATCTTCCAGCAGGGTGTTGACATGGATACACCAAGAGAAAGATTACATCGTAGTTAGGAAATAATATATAAAAAGTAGTTCTATCATATGTATTGCATCTATTAAGGAAACATGCATTCAAATTTTGCTATCCATCATATATTAAAAAAAATATTAGATGAAAGAAGAAGTTCTTGTATAATTTATTTTTTTTAGAAAAAATATATTTGTCATGGAAATCAATTAATTGAGTTTGGATATAAAGTATACATAACAAGACAAAATTATTTTAGCTGAAAATCTTATTTATATATAAAATTTGAATATAAAATCTTATATGGTAGTTAAATTGATCAGACGTTAATATTTCAACTCTGCTTTAATTTATGGTGACAGCCATAATTTAATTAATAAACTCCGTGCCAAAACAAAGTGATTGAACTTTAAGGCACATCTTTAAAACCTAACTAGGCAATAATTTTCTAGTATATTAAATAATAAGGTTAGAGAAATCAAATTTAGAACGAGCGAATTTAATTCTGTTTCTAACAGCAACGAATTAAATTAAACTAGAAACGAAATTCATCTTCCACTCTGTAATCCGTCACTGATCTTATCTCTCTATTGGTTTGTTGTCAAAAATATTTAGAGGCATTTTTTTTAATTTGAAAATATTGGTCTAAATCTATCCGTAATTCTAAACAATAATTAATTACTTTGTGACTCCCTTATCTATCATTTGATCTTCCTTTTCATTATTTTAAATTTCAAATATTATAATGAATATACTTTGATCATTACCAATTGATCAAGGATAATTAATTTACAAAAATTAATATTTTAATTTGGAAAGGATAAAAAGAATTCAAAGTGATGCATATCAACATCACGATAGAACTATTAGTGAATAAAATCCTAAAAACCTCACTTAGAACAAAGAATTTACGATCAATATTGTCCTTTTTCTCTATTTATGATTAGACCGTTGTCACAATTAGTAGCATATATACTTGCTAAACGCTTATGTGTATTAATTACTCACTAGAATCTGTTAAATGTCTTGTTATTAGCAAACTCTTTACCTTTACGGCAAGACGAAGGAAAGTCTCAGCACCGAGAAGATAACAACAATAATCAGTGTTATGAAACTTGATCTGATTGTGGACTTAATCAATACATTAAGTTATATGTATTATTTAAACTTATTTAATGTATGTTTCTTTAACAATATTTATCATCGGGCATGTTTTATATATACTTATTATAAATTAAATGTCATGTCAAGAAAAAAATAAATAATAATAATAATACATTGAATGAACTGGATATATATACGTTATTGAATATATATATATTATCTTTAAGAATTTTGTACCTTTATATATGTGCATTATAATTAACATTTTATGAAATCAAGAAATTGTACTTTTTTATCAAATTGAAGTAAGAGAATATAAGAATGTTTCATTTTGTATGAATACATATGTAATTTAAATAAAATCGTATACTGTTCGATAATTAATTTTAAACGTGACTTTTAGGAAGACATTTTTTTACCAACTTAAATCAGTTATAAGTATTATTCTAATTCGGAAGAATTAAAAATTTAAAAATCATTAAGTATAATTTTCTATTTGGAAACTTTGTGAACTATAACATATACCTATCGAAAAAGATTTTTTTTACGTGTACATAGAATAAAAGATCTCCTAACATCTTCCTAAAAAACATTTTGATAATTGTTAATAATTATGTCTTTGATCACTGATAATCAACGATATAAAAATAAATAATTAATAATTTAATGTAAAAAGATGAAAAAAATATAATTAATAATTAATTAATAAAATATAATTAATTGATTATATATGTGATTAATTAATTATATGTTTGATTAATAATATAAAAAAATTAATTAATTGATTAATAATTATAAATAATGTGATTAAGATATGACTAATTGATTATTAAAATTAATTAATTAATTAATGATTAATATGTAATTAAATATAATATAAACATATATAGTACAAAATATATCTATATAGGTATATTTATTATTATTATTATTATTATAAAGAAAAAAAATTAAGATATGTTAATATTAGATATTAAATTTTAATATTTAAATTAATTTAATAATTTTATAAAAAAAAAATTAGATTTATTAATTTTATTATTAAATTATCTTATAATATTTTTATGATCATATATATCAAAAATTTTAAAATATATTATTCAACTATTAATATTTATATATATAATTAATATATAAATTGTTAAAATAAAATATCTATCAATTTTTATTTTTTATAAAATTTTATATATTATTTATTTAATAAAAAATTTTGAATTAATATTTAAATTGATAAATTTTATATTTTATATAAAAATATTAAATTTAATATCAAATAACATTAATAAATCTGACGCACACTCATTATATATATAAACGTAAATGACTAAAAGTTGTTTCATTAACTTAACAGTGACAGACCAACTAGCTATAGAAATGATTACTTAATTTTTATAATAATATGGATATGTCATATTCTTATCTGCATGTATTCAACCATAAACGTTTAATGACCAAATAAAAACAGCCATCAACGTTTGAAAGGGTCTAATTTCCAATGTAATTAATTTGGCATTGACTAAAAAACAAATTCACTTGATTCATTCACATTCACAAATGATGAAGGGGCAAATAATTAAACATTTTCTACGCAACACGAGATATGAAGGAGCAAATAATTAACCATTTTATACGCACCTCCAGATACATAACCCAGATTCATTCAGATTCATAAATGATAAAGAAGGCAAATAATTAACGATTTTATACGCAACACGGATACGTAACCCACGTATATTTTATTTAATGTAATCGAGAAGAAAATTAGAAAAAAAAAAAAAAAAAACGTGTGAAGTTTGAGTTACATCAAGGTTCGGAAATTTGGATAAGAGTCAGACGATGCTGACCAACGTGTCTTATTAATTACCTGTCCGCGAAAAAACGAAAGTCAAGTAGTAAACATAACAACTAATATTTTTATGATAATTTTGCATAAAATATTTCTAAATATATATATAAAATAATTAATATAATAAAAATATAACGAGATTCTTTGTAATAATTTTGTGCAAAGATGTTTAGGACATAAAATATCAAACATAATAAATAATATAATAAAAATACAAAATATATTATAAATTATTATTATTAAATTACAGAGTTCAGTAAACATAATTAAAATCCATCTCTCTCTTCTCATTTCCTCAAATTAAATTATTTAATATTATTCTATATTGATGATGTTAGCTTTGATTTATTTATTTAGTTATGAGTTAAAGTTTTAAGAATTTTTTTTATCTTTAAAAATAATAACATTCAATTTAATTATTACTCAACCTGTTTCTTCTAAGGTGATTTTTTCGATATTTTTTATTCAATTTTATATCAATATTTTGTTTCAAAAATATATTTAATATAATTTTTTATTAAATTTATTTTTAATTTTAATATATTTTTTAAAATTTTTATTCACATAATAAATCATATAAATAAATTTATATTTTAAAATTATTTTTACAAATTTATTATATATAAATTTATTCACATTTAAAACTAATTATCTATCCAACTTTTGATCTATCTTAAATATATATATATATATATATATATATATAATTTAAGTATAAAATATTAAACTAAAATAATATGATAATTCACAATATTGTAAAAAATATAAAAATTGATATAATTATAATAAAGTTATAAAAATTAAAAATAAACTACTTTAACAAATGTTTTATTTAAATTTTAAATTTGAAAAATATATATCACTAAACATATATGTTCAAATTTTAAATATAAAGTATAAATTATATTTAAACTTGCAAAATTTAAATTAATTTAATTTTTTTTCATAATTATAAATGTTTCCAAATTGTACTTTAAGATAATAAGAAAGTAATTTTCATCTAACTTTCCTCTCTTTAAATATTTTAGATTTCATTGTAAGTGTTTATTTCAAATCAAATTTAAAAATAAAATATGTTCAACTAAAATAATTTTTAATTAGTTTTTGAAATTAAATTAATTAATTAAAATAAAAAATTATATTTAAAGTAAAATTGAAATTTTGATTTTTAATTTTAAATTAAATTTAAAAACAAAATGTATTCAACTAAAATAATTTTAAATTAATTTTTAAAATAATTTTTACTTAATTCTCAAACTAATTATAAACTTCTTTAAATTTTTTTATAATTTTAAAAACTTTTCATTGTTAACATTAAATTCATATTTCAAAAATATAAATTGTACTATTATTATCATTAAATTGTTATTATATTAATATTATAATTTATCATTTTTTTATATTATTATTATTATACAACTATTATTATTTATTATTATTTTATTATGATAATTATCGATATAATAATAATAATTTAATTTTAAATTTTATTATTTTTTAAAATATTATTATTTATTCATTTTAAAATTATTAATTTATTTATTTTTAATATATTCAGAAAATTATATAAAATAAAATAGGTTGATTTATTTTTTAATAATATTAAAAATTATTATTTAAAATTAAAACTAAAATTAATTTAAAAATTTTAAAACTAAAAATAAAAAAACAATCTCAAACGAAACTTAATTATCTTTTTAGTTAACACAACAATGCTACTGCAAATGAAAATAAAAATAAGTAAAAAATTAGCTATACTTATTAATAGTATAAAACTTATATTTATTTTTAGAATTATTTTTTTACAAAAATATATACAAATAAAAATGATGCACTGATTGACATATTTTATTATAATAAAATTTGATTCTTTCGTGTGTATATATATATATATGTATTGCTTATAGAATTTCGTAAACAATTCAATATAATAACAATTGCTTTAACAAACATGTTTTTCAAAACTAAAATTAATAAAAAAATTTCTAAGATGAACGAGCTTTTTAAAAATATTAAAAATGAAATTATGTTATTGACTAAAAATAAATTATTAAATACAATTAATTATAATTAATAAGCAATAGTTTTGTTTTTTTCTTACATAATAAGCAATATTTTAAGTGATATATACTTATTTTTTATATTTATTCTTTATAATTTTAAAGTCACACAATTAATAATATGATAAAATAATTTAATTTATGTAAATATAAATGTAAAATACCACTCTAATTTTTTAAAAAAACTAATACATTAATTAATGAATTTTTAATATTTTTTAATATATATCATTTGGTAAGAAACCTCTTATAAAAAGAACAAAATTAAGGTAGTAATTATCATTTTAAAAATTTAAAATAAAATATGTTTATTATTACTATTATTTTATTATATCTTTATTTTCATAAATATATTAAATAATAAGAGAGGTAAATTAATGATTTAATAATAAAGAACGGTGGTATAATAAAAGATCAAACAAAAATTTTAATTAATATATAAATACATATAAAAACGAAGGAAGGAAGTATTAAATTTGTAAATTAACAACCCTATCCTACGAGATCCTTCCAACTATACGTTTCCCATCCGAAAAGAACATAGTTGAACATTTATGAGCAGGATTAAAATAATGATTTGACAACCATGCATCCATGTTTATATTAATCTTCACTAGGAAGAAATCAAACATGTCAAAAACAAGGAAAACATCGTATTAGAAAAGGGAATCAATTTTCTCTTAACCGCACCAAGTTTGGTAGTTAAAATATCTAATCATGTCATAGGGGAGTCATATACAATTCTACTTTCTTAATTCTTAATAAATAATATGATCAACAATTTGATGTTGCCTAATTCTAGATTTTAGGCTAACATGGTTGACTCAGGGTTGCAAACTCGAGAAACTTCAACTTGGATCGAGGAGGTACAAAAAAGAAAGGAAATCCATATCTATTTTTTCTTTCTATTTTATTATTATTTAAAAGTATATATATATATATTTTACTTCCTTCAATATTTTTTATAATACCTTTTTCCAAATATATTGTTGATTCTTAATATAAATTATTTATAAATTCTTGAATTATTTATTATATTTAATTTTCATAACTTTAATGATTTTAAAATGATATATTAATAATAAAATAATTTTTATTTAAATATAAATTTAAAATTTTATATACTAATTTTTTTAAAAGAATTAATATATTAATTATTATTATTTTTATATTTTTTATATGAATAATTTGGTAAAACTAATTTTATAAATAGAAATGAAGGTAGTAATTGTTATTCTAGAAATTCATGCAAAATAATATATATTTATTATTATTATTCCTTATATCTTTACTTAATTTTTATAAATGGATTAATTGATAAAAAAAATAAATTAATAAATTAATAAAAATTATACAATAATTTTATTATAAGTAAAATATTAATTAATTTAATATATATATATAATAACTTTAAAAAAGACATAAAAAGAAAGGAAATAATAAATTTGTATATTATAATAATCCTAACTCATGATCTAGGAGAATATTCTATCAATTATATAATTTTTTTATGATTTATTTGGTTAAAAAATAAAAAAGAAGAAAAAAAAATATAAAAATATTTTTAACTATTTATTTGTATATAAAAATAAAATAAAAAAATTAATTTTTACAAGTTCTATTAGATTTTATTTCACTTCTAGTTGATATAAAGTGAGAAGAAGTTTAAATTTTTTGTTTTTAATTTTAAATTGTCAAAATTATTATATATTTTTAAAAATATAAAAAATAATATTATATTAATAAAAAATATAATAAAAAAATTAAATTTTATACTATTAATATATATTTTTATTCAAATAATAATTTTTTTTAAAATTTATCCAAACAATTTTTTTATATTATTTTTTTATTTTTCTTTTCTTTCCTTCGTATTTCGTATGATCCAGAGATAACATTAAGTTGCCCACCCAAAATACACAGTTGAACATTTGTGAACAGGATTAAAGTAATGATTTGATAACCATGCATCCATGATTATATTAATCTTCACTGGGAAAGAAATCAAACATGCCAAAAACAAGGAAAAAAATTGCAGTAGAAAAATGTTTGCTTTCAAGTCTTGACCTCACATTCCTCGGATGGCACGTTCATTCAAGTTTGTCCTTTATGCAACGACGCGGCGCAACAGTTAATCCAATTATTGTATCCTTAACAAAATTATAAAAAGAAGCCCTCCAGTATGCCTTAAGATTATTTTGTCTAAAAGAAATAAACAAATCCAAAACCACTAGCAAGACACTTGATTCTTACTATCATAAGGTATTATATTTGTTATTTTTATATTTGGAAGCAGTGTTTGATTTGCAAAAATATTTTTATTTTATTTTTAATATTTTGTATAAAAAATAATAAAAACAAAAAATTATTTTCTCTTTTTATTTTCTCATTTCTAATATAAAATTTTAAAAATAGAAAATAAAATAAAAACAAAAAATGATATTTTTATAAATAAATAAAAAATTAAACCAAATACTACCTTAATTTCTTTAATTATTGTACCTCAATAAGTTACAATTTCAAAACTTAATCCTTTTGTCTTTTAATTCTTCATTGAAAAAAATGATCTTCACTGGCAAAAAATTTAAAACTTGGTCTAAATTATTTAAGGACTCTAATTTAATTTATCATTCTTAAAATTGAATAATTAAATTTATTTTTTCTTTAACTTTACATAAATTAAAAAGTAATTTTTAAAGGGAGCATCAACATATTTGTTAGCATATTTGTTAATAATGGCTGAACATATATATTTCTAGAATTGGAATATTCAGGAATAATGAAAATTAAGAAATTAGGAGAAAGTAGATTTATTTTGCAGTATATAGGACAAAACGACAAGTAATCCCCACAAGTGCCCCTAGAGGATAAGCCTAAAATATGAGCTTGCAACGTTGGTTCTCTATCGCATTCGATCTATCCTCGCTGTTGTCATTAGATTAGGATCTTTTGGGGTAGTGGGTTGGATAAAATTATTGCAAACACAGTGACGTGGATCCATGCTGTATGACCCTAAGTTTCACCCTATGCTCCCATCTTAATCAACCAATGGGGTCACGCCACTAATGCTGCTACCAGAATTTACCCTCACATGTGCGCGGCGATTAGAGATTGTAACCACCGCCCACTTTTTTCGGTTTATAAACCCCCCCGCCCCTTTCATTCATTCCACACCACACCACGCCGTGAGTCAGAAAAAAACGAGGACCACGTTCTTGTTTCTAACACCACAATGGGTGCAACCTCTATGGTTCGAGGACGAATCACCAGATTTCTACCCGGTTTCCGTAAGGAACCTGGGTTCGACTTTTCCGCGTATGTAGAACAACCACAATCCATGCTTAGCGATGTAGAGTTTCAATTTCTCGATGATGGTGAGATTTCATCGTTAGCTCAAAGTGCATGTAGCGATGAGTTTCAATCAAATGAAATAGAGTTAGATGAAGATGACGGTGATGGTGACGGAGATAATAGTGGCAACGTTGAGAAAAATAGAAGCTTTTGGGATAACCAACTCCAAATTATGCAGGTAAATAACATGCCACGCTCTTCCTTCCTTTTCTTATTTCATCTTCTTTCCTTCTTTAATTTGTTCAATAAAATTTTTATATATGCAAACTCCACTTCTCCTCATTCTCCTCTCATTCAACTTTTAACTTGAGGGATCTGAAATTATCAAAATCGAAATACTTTAACTATAAATCTGGCTTTACGAATCTTTAATTACACAATCTTTTCATTTTGTTAAAGTTCTCTTATGAAATTAGAAAAGTTAATCTGAATTTCATTTTTACTTGAAAATTTGTGATGGTATAAAAATTTAATTTTTGTTAAGTTGTAATATAATTGAGAATTATTTAATTTTTAATATGTACTTTAAAAAATTATATTTGTAAGAGTTTCTAACTAGTTCATCTCAGTATAATTTAAACTCTTTATTTTTAAAAAAGGGAAAAAATAATTCTGATAACTTTTGATCAGTTGTGACAAGGTTAATTTTACGGTTTTCATTTTGTAACAGAATCTTAGTTGGTTTTTTATTCTAGCTTGTTAAACGGGTTGGTTTTAAAAAAATTGGTTTTGATTGTGTGCAGACGAACCTATTTAGAACTAATTCGGTGGAGTCAAGGATAAGGAAGAGCGCGAAAGAAGCAATTGAAGATATAAAAAGTTCAGAAATAGTGTGCAGTTGTAATGCACAGATGGCCGCCAGCTCCTGTCGAAGCTGTTTGATGAGAGAAGTCTCTAGGCGGCTTCAGAATGACGGTTACAACAGCGCAATTTGCAAAACAAAATGGAGAAATTCACCAACTATTCCATCAGGTAATTAAATACCATATTGCAATATAATTAAGATTAAAAGGAAATTAATATGTTTCTTCAATTCAACAATCACGACCCTACATTCCAACAAATTTATCTTTTTCTTTTTTGACATTTGTAACACTTTTCCTATTTCTTTTCTTTTAAAAATTAAAAAGAGCCTGTCATTAAGATAAGAAAGAAACTACATATGATTAATAATACATTATCTCTTCTATGTTCTTTACTTTTTTAATCTAAAAGTCTATTTCAATCACTAGCTAGACTATTTTCACTTTCTCTGTAGCGCATTATTATAACAAATAATTAATTAGAATCATTAGCCATAACAATTATAATATTAATACGCGTTAATTAGGTGTATATATCAAGGGCAATTCGGTCTCTTTACTAAAAATTTAAAGGGTTAGGTACAAACAAATTAATTTTAAATTTGATTATCTTTCTGGTTACCGCAACAACACCAAAAGCTAATAAGGATTACCATAACTGTGCAGGGGAGCATACATTTTTGGATGTGATAGATAGTACAAACAAGAAACAAGATATTAGGGTGATAATAGAACCAAACTTCAGAGCAGAATTTGAGATGGCAAAGGGAAGCGAAGAGTATAACAAGCTTGTACGAAAGCTCCCAGAGGTGTATGTGGGTAAAGTAGAGAGATTAAGCAACATCATAAAGGTCTTATGCATGGCAGCGAAAAGGTGCATGAAGGAAAATAAAATGCACATGGGGCCATGGAGGAAACACAAGTACATGCAAGCTAAGTGGCTAGGTCCATGTAAAAGAAACACTTCAACAGATTCCCTTTTAATGGGATATTCCGAGGTGATGCCGAAACCCAAGCCAAAGTCATCACTGTTAACGGTGGATCTGCGAGACAAAATTCCCAATATGCACCGGACAGCTGTTGAAGTTTTGTAATCGCAGTTAAAAAGGAAAAGTAGTTTTCTTTGTTTATATAAGTAACCAGAAAATCAGATCCATCTACCTTTTTTGAGGTTGAATCATATATATCCTTATGCATGTATGTAAAAAAAATTTGTAGCATATGTTGCCACCAAAAATATCCATTAAACATGTACCTATTTTTGTTATATGTTGCTTTACATGTTGAGTTGTTATATTTATACAATAAAATCATACAACTTTTTATATAATATTTTTTTTTCTTTTTCCTTTTCTTATACATCAATCATTTATTTTATTTTATATTTTTTCATTTTTTTATTAAAACAAAAATTGTTTAGAAATGATATATAGATTTTTACATATATTACAAAAAAAATTCACCATTTGCTAATATTTTAATATTAAATTATCCTTTATTAATATATATTTTTAACTAAGATTAAATTAATATACATATAATGAATTTAAGAATATATACTTAAAAGTAAGATATATTATAATAACAAATAATTATGATATTATATATATTATTAATACATCAAATATTAATATAACATATTTTGTTAGAATAGACGTTCACTTTCTAAAGTTTATATTAATAGTTTAAATTTTATTAAAAAAAATATACACTAAAAAAGTTTATTTTAATTAAAAAATAAAAATAAATTAAGTTAAACGTTTAAAAATAAGATAAAATTTGAAAGAATCCTTATGTAAAATAATTTTAATTTACAATTCTTCTCTTCCTCATTATCAGATTAATACATAGGTCATTTTCATGCTTTATTTGGTAGGATCATAAGAATTAAGGGAAAAGAAAATATAAATGTTGAAAATATTTTTTTATATTTTTTTTACTATAAAAATAAAAGAGAAAAATTATTTTCTTGTGTGATATTTATAATTCTCTCATGAGGTGGAAATTAAGGGAAAAAGATATTTTTTTAATATTTATATATTAATAAAAAATAACATAAAAAATTTAAGTTTAATTTTTATTTAATATAAATAAAATTTAAAGTGTCAATTTATTTAATTTTTTCATTTTTTTATTCATTTAAATAAGACAATTTTTTTCTTCTAATTTTATATGTTTTAATTATTATTTTAATTTTATTTTACTCTATTCTTTATCTTTATATTTTTTCACATTATTCAAATAAAATATTAAAATTATATCTTTTTTAAAGTCTAATTTGATTTATAAATTTATTTAAAAGATTATTAATTTGCATAAAAATCTTTTAAATAAATCAAATGCTTATTCTTAAATAGATTAATTGACTTTATTTTATATAAATTAAAAATTTAAATAAAATATATTATTATTAAATAGATTGATTTATTATATTTAAATTAATTTTTATTAATCGAAAAATTAATTTTTAATTAAATACATACAAAACCTTTAATTCGATCTATTTAATAAATTAACTTATATTTGAATTTTTTTAACAACTTGGTCTGAATTTGATATAGAATAGATTTTAGATCCCTATGAAGCATGTCTAGCCTATGTTTTCCAACTACTTAGATATTTTTGTTACGAGGATAATATGTAGCGTATATTTGGAAACATTTTTTATCCAACAATTAAAGTTATTTACAGTTTAAAAAAATTCAGACAACGTTAGAATAGAATATAACAAAATATATACTATGCGGTTTACATTAATTTTTTTTTCTTATATATATATATATATATATATATATATATATAAAGGAAAAAAAAGTTATTTTAAGAATAATTTTAATTAAAATTATTTTGTTTAATAATTATTATTAACAATTAAATTTTATTAATTCAATTATTAAATTAAATAATTATATTATATAAGTTATTTTTATAAAATTTTAAAAAAATTAATATTTAAAAAAATTAACAAATAATATATTTTTTAATTTAAATTTATTTAATAAAATATTAAATCTTTTTAAATTTTATAAAAATAATTTTATATAATATAATTATTAATTTAATAATTAAATTGATAAAATTTAATTATTTATAAAATTTATTTAATTAAAATTAATTTTAAAATAATTATATATATATATGGGTAATATCCTATTTTGCCAAAGGACAAAAGAATCTACCTAACATCTACCCCTCTGGCAGGCTGGCTTAGTTAAATCTGATGACCCTACTTCAATGACGTTCATTATGCGATGATATATTAATATTTTATTTGAATAAGATGAAACAAGGAAAAGAAAAAGAAAAGAAAAAAAGAAAAAGGGAAATATAAAAATATTTTTGTTGTAAAAATAAAAGGAAAGAAATAAATTTAGTTAAAAATTATTTTTTTTAAATTAGTGAAAAATTAGAAGGAAGAAGTTTGAATGTTTTGTTTTTTTTTAATTTTAAATTGTTAAATTATTATATATTTATAAAAATATAAAAATATATTAATAAAAAATTAATTTTTATTAAATTAATTTTTATACTATTAATATATTTTTTTATTCTTTTTTCTATATATCCAAATAATATAATTTTTTTTCTTCCTATCTCAGTATATTTAAACAACTTATTTTTTTCATATTTTTATTTTTTTTTTGTTTAATTTTTTTTAATACTTTGTTTGCCTTACATAAGAAATAGAAAAAAAAAAGAAAGAAAAAGGAAAGGAAGAGAATGAAAAGAAAAAAAAAATTAAATTGTTTAGATGAATAAAAGTAAAAAAGAAAAAAAATTTATTTTTCTATTTAGATGGATGAAAAAGAGAAAAAAAATATTAATAATATAAATTTTATCTTATACAAATTTTTAAAATATTTTATTTTTTTATTATATTTTTTTATAAATATAATTTTAAATTTTTGTAATTTTTAAAATTTGTAAAAAATATATAATAATTTTATAAATATAGTTTTAAATTTTTGTAATTTTTAAAATTTGTAAAAAATATATAATAATTTTAACAATTTAAAATAAATAAATAAAAAGAAATCTCTCTCTTTTTTCACTCATGTTCATAGGAAGAAGAAAAAAATAAAAATTTGTAAATCTTACAAAAGAAAATATTTTTTTCACTAAAACAAACCATACTAAACAAAGAAAAATCACTCTTTCTCTCTAAATCTTTCCTTCCTCCCAAATTTATTTAAATCAAACAAAACATACCTAAAACATAACGATTACTTTAACAACAAATCTTACTTACTCCCAAATTCATTTAAATCAAACAAAACATACATAAAACATAGATCACTTTAAGAACAAACTTTACTTAGATCGAGTAATACGATAAATATATATATCATAATAATGCATGATTTACGGAATGATAATAGTGTTTACATTATATTATTTTATTTTAAACAACACATTTTTATAATTATTATGATATTTTTATGAGAATTAAAATGGAGATTTTATTTTAAATTTATTAGTAAGATCCAATTTATTATATTTGTTGTATTAATTATTTTTTATAATTTTTTTTAATAAAGTAAAAATTATTAGATAGAGATACAATAATTAATTATCAATCCCATATTTTTATAATCTTCTCTGAGAATTGAAGGAAAAGTGTTTTTATTAATTTTTTAATTTTTTAATTATTAATTTTTAAAAAATAAATAATAAAAAATTAAATAAAAATTATAATATTAATAAATAAATAATATAATAAAAATTTTAATTTTTTAATTTATATAAAATAAAACTGATAATATTAATTTATTTATTTTATTCATTCAAATAAGATAAAAAATTTCTTTCATTTTTATCTATTTAAACAAATTAAAAATTATTTATTTTTATTTAAAAAATAAAAATAAAGTTGAAAATTTAGTTCAGTTTTAAAAATTATTTTCACTAAAATATTTTCTAAAATTAACCAAAAATAAGAATGACCCAAACATATTTTCAATATTTCCGCTCTTAAATTTTTGAAAATAGAAAATGACGAAAACATGATGGCAATTTTATAATATTAAAATAATTTCATTCTTTTTCTGATATTCAGAACTCAACTTTACTTCTTCGTCTTCTCCTTCCCATGTTGTGAACTTGTTGATTATTTTGTAACTATAATCACCATGATTGTTTTTCTACTTTATGGAGAGAATGACTGATGGTTGAAAAAATGGTTTTTCAAAAACTCAAAATAGGAGAAAGTATGTGGGTTGATTAATGGAAGAGAGAGAAACAGAGATAAAGATAAAGATAGAGAGAAAGATGAATGGATGTTGTTGTTACTGTTGGCGGAGGGAAAGAGCTACTAAGAAGTAATTTTAGCAGAGAGGATAGAATTGCTCTATTCTCATGACAATGGGCAGTTGCTAGAGAGAAAAAGAAAAGAAACATTGTTTTCACTATTTTTATTTTTTATAGTCCAAACATATTTTTACTATTTTTTTTATAAATAAAAAACAAGATAATAAAATAAGTATGTATTTTATTTTCAAAGAACACGAAAAAGAAAATATTTTTTGTAAATTAAATGTTGTCTTATTTTTATTTTTATTATTTTTTTAATTTTTTTTATATATCATTCAAACAAAATATTGAAGGACGCAATTTAATATATTGATAAATAAAATTTATTATTAAAAATTAAATATCAACCACATTTTTCTATTTTGTTGAATATTAACTTTAGATAAGTTTAAATATATTAATCTATTTTATATTTGGTTTGTTGCGAAGAAAATTTGATTAAGATGTTGAAAAAGAATGAAATAAAATACTTTGAGAGAGAAAAAAAATCATTCTTAGATTAAAGATATTTTTTATTTTTTTATATTGACTGATTTTATGTATGATTTATGCGTTTATTTAATTTTTTTATTTGATTATAATAAAATTGTTTCTTTGATTTAGATGATTCATGCATTTTATTTTTTTAATTTAAGATGTTTTAGAAATTAGAATTTTAGTATTTATTATTTATCTATGTTATAATTATTGTTTGTTATTATCTTTTTATTTAGTGAAAATTCTAGAATCGAGGGACCATCAAATGATATGTTTGCCAGTTTGGCACCTTTACTTCTATCAACATCGCTGGAAGGTTCACACTTCTTCTATCATTGTTTTTAGTTTTGCGCATTATAAATGTGTTCAATCTTTGTTTTTTTCTTTCAATATTTATTATGTTTTACCGCAACAATATTATTAGTCTGTGGATGCTATTTCAATATAAATCTAAATCTATTCATCAAATTATGGCAAAACATCGAGGACAAGATTTACCTTGTATAAGATCTTGATAAGTTAACAAGGCAGTTAACTATTCTTAGGAACTCTTGCTTAACGCATGTTGAGCTTTTGATTAGTTAAACTTAATGCTTTCCATTTTACCTTTATTTGTTTAATGAGTAAATATTCCAGTGAGTAAGATTTTAGCTTTCAAATGAAGTGAATACTATGAATGGGTTAAGCAGTTAATTTGAATATTTAATTTACAAATATTGTAAATTGGTGACATTTTTTCCCTAAACCTTGTATCTTCTAGAGCATCTTTGAAATCTGCTTTGTTAATAATTATGATCCAATTGGAGTATCTCGTTTGTTATCCACCATTTAGGGAGGATTATGCTTTTTATTTATATTAATTTTATATTATTAATTGTTATATGGTGAGGTGATTTTATTTTTTAAAACAATTAAGATGAATAAGCTTATTCTAAGTGCTTGTTCTTAATCCATTAGATTAGATATGTGCGCACTCATATGCATGTTTTGTGCTCAAAGTTCATCTAGGCAGTTTCGATTGTTGAATCCAGTGATTTCTTTGTTACTTACAACACTTTCTGTTTGTTAAAGTGTTGTAAAGTATTCCAAGTTGCTATTAAAGATGATAGATTCAGAGAATGTCTATTATTATTATTTTTTACTTTTTGGGGGTATCTATGGAGATTTTGTACTCTAATTACACAAGAAGTGAGTACTGTTAAGTGATTAGAGTGGAGTCTATTAGACAGTGATATAACTCAAAGTTTTATCCTTCACAAGGTAAATGTTTGGAGCTTCCAAATGTTAGATCAAATACAATTTGCCAGCATATCTCTTTCTAGGTCTGGCTGTTGCATGTTTGTGATTTTTCTACTTTTAATCTGCTATATTGTTTTAACACACTGTACCCTACAACTTCCCAACACTGGACTAATTACGTGAAAAACAATATTAACATGTAGGTATGGTTATATTTTTTTTAAAAAAATTAATCTACTGTCTGGTTTTGAATACATTGTGGCCTACAACTTTGCAACATTTAATTGCATAAAAAGAATTAAAATATGGGTATGGTTATACATATTGAAAAATTTCATCCAAAATGAGCTACATTTCTTTAGCTATACGGAATTCGAAATCCATTTCTTATTTAGGTGCCATATGAAAAATCTTATTTTGACTTGATTTTATAATTTAAGATTCAAATTTGTTAGTTATCCTTTTTAAGAATCCTAACTAATATCAAATACAAAGGAAACTTATTTTAGGTTAGCCGAAATCCTATCTCATCACAACATATCATGTTTTGTTGGTCTTGATCTCTAATATCCAAGGCAGGTGAAGGTGCTTTAAATGGAAACAACTATGGTTTGTTTAGCGTGTTTATTCTTTTTCCAGATTTTCCTGTATCGCTACTCTATATCTTGAATGTTTTTGTAAAATGTCTAATTCTGCAGTATATAGACTTAATATAATTTTCTTAATTTTTCTTACAAGATGATAAAGTTGAAATGAAGTTATCTTTATGGACAAAAAATAAAGTTAAAATAATATATGGTAGATCTAAAAAGAGTTCAACATGATTTTTGGAGCTCTAATAAGTAAAAAGTTGAATAAAGGTTGGACCTTGTGGCTAATATCATGCAGTAAGATTCTTTTAGATCCAATGATTGGAAATATAATACTAATCGTACGAAGACAACTCACAGTAAGAAAATTGATCTAAATTGGGATGTTAAATTGGCAATTGATGATGAAAAATGTAATTTACTAAAATTAAGTTAAGAATAACTAACAAAATAAAATAATTACGAATTAATTAAAAAGAAAATTTTATTTTCAAAGTGTCTAACTTATTTAATATTTAATGAAATAAGCTTTGTATCCAGTTTATTAAATTTGAAACTAGAAACAATGATCCAAGTCAAAATTAAATTTAAATATAAGTTATTAAATCTATACATAATATAATTTAAAATTATTATAATATTGCATAAATTCAAAAAAATCAACATTTTTTATATTATGATATTTCTAAAATTTAATTCTACAATAAATAATAAATAATAATATTTAAAATAAATTAAATTATCAACAAATAATTTCAGCACCTATTAAATAAAATCATATTATATTAAATTTTATGTTGTTGGAAAATTTTTAAAATGTCTCATAGAGTGATGAGGTTTCGTACACTTGTACATGTGATTATGATACAACAGTTCTTCTGAATATTCAGAAACAGAACTGCAAGAAATTTTACATCTTTAATCCAGCAGAAATAGTGATATATGCAGAAGATTTCTAGAACAACTAATATAGTTAAAAATTGAATTCCAATCAAAAATTAAATTCAAAACGATAATTATTAATTTAAATATTTAAAATTATTTTAAAATAAACAATTTTTACCACATACGTTTCACTCTTCCTTGTTATGATTATTATTATTATATTAACACTTATTTGATGCTAGCACTTTATTAATAATAATAATAATAATAAATTATTTAAAAAAATATTTTTATATTGAAAGAATAAAATAAAATTAAAAAAAAAAAGAAAAAATAATTTTAAAATAGTAAAACATAAGTAATTGCATTATTAATAAGCTAAAAAGATTTTAAATTGTTAATAATATTCTACACACATTTGATCATCTATATATTTACTTAGACAAATATATTTATATATATAACATTAAATAAATAAATGAGATATATCTTAAAATGAGTTCAAGTGATATATACATTTTGAATTAAGAATTCACATTTTAATTTTATATAAAAAAATATTTATTAAAAGAGTTAATCCTATTTCTATGCGAATATTTTTAACTAAAAAATATACCACGTTTAAAAAAAAACAAATGAGACATTTTTTGAGAGGGAGTTATTTGCAAAGGTAAACAACATAGGAGCTCATTCATGGATATCAAAGTACATAAGGCATATGTAAATCACAAAGGGTAAAGCTGCATCCAATCAGAGACAACATAATAATCTAGATCCTACTGATGGAATGGATTCCCATAATCTATGGTTTATAGAAAACATTACAAATGCATAAATTAACGAATAGAACGTTAATGGCGCATAACTGATTGCAGCATGGTGGTTAAAATGATAAAAACAACAACAAAATACGAAGACGGCAACTTGGACGGCGAGAGTGTTTTTGTGATATTTGAAAACGATTATCAACAAAGAAAATGCATTCTAAGTTTTAAATTGGAAAAAAAAAAAATCATTCATATGGGAAACGGGGAATGTTCCATTTAATTATTCTACAAGTGACAAGTCACGTGACCTTTCACCATTGGGAGAACGATAACACGTGTTAATCATTTTCATTTAGGTCACTTATACTTTGAATTGGATGAAATAAAAAATAAAAAAAAGTTATTTGAATATAATAAAAAAATAAAATACATATTAATAGTATAAATTTTTATTTATATAAATTTTTAAAAAATAAATTTAACTTAAAAAAAATAATTTTATTATTATATTTTTATTAATATAGTATTTATTTTTAATTTTAAAAATTATTTAATAATTTAAATAAATAAATAAAAATTATTCCCTTCTCATTTTTTCTTTTCTTCAAGGGAAAATAATTCTTACGGATTTTATTAATTTTAATTTCTTTCTTTTATATAAAAAAAATGCAAACAAATAAAATCTATAAAAAAATAATATTTTTTTTTTTAAATTTCATCAAAACAAACAAAATATTAAAGTACAATTAGGCATAACCGCTCTCCATTTCTCACTCCATGGACCATTTATTTAGTATTAAGTTAGCTTGTTCTATGACTATAAAAATGGATTGGGGACTGTGTAAATGCTTATCTTTACCTTCTCAGTTGTGGTCTCTTTTTGTTCCAACATAATGCTTGATACAAAATTGGTGACTGTACTTTTTGTGTTGCCTTTTTCAATGAAAATACAGAACTTAGTAAAAACGTTTTGTTTTTTTCAGTTTATTTCTGGTTTACTGTTTGCCTTCGCCAAATGAATTTTCATTTCGATAATCCAAATGGTACTGTGTTATATATTCTACTTTAAACTCTAATAGAATCTGATTTTCTATTTCCTTTTTCAATATTTCCTTTATGTATAATAGAGGGGCATTGATTCCAAGAGTAAAAATTATATTTTACTATATAGTGGT
This sequence comes from Canavalia gladiata, assembly GCA_037954105.1. NCBI lineage: Eukaryota > Viridiplantae > Streptophyta > Magnoliopsida > Fabales > Fabaceae > Canavalia > Canavalia gladiata. Next base: position 71,032,116 of record CM075658.1, read on the forward strand.
AAAAATGTTGCTTCATTGACACTTGTTCTAATTTAGACTTGCTTAAAAGATATAGAGAACTTTATAAACTCATTTTTTGGGTGAAACAGGGGGACCACAGAAAAATTGCTTGATTCGAAATAATCCACTCTTTTATTTTTATCTATCTAATCTAGAAGATTGCATATAAATTAGATAATATAATTAATATTCTCGTTCATATTATATATAACTTTTAACCTTTTATTTTTTTATTTTTTATTTTTATTTTATTTATGATATATATACAAAATATTTTAAAATTAGATAATAAAGATAAAAATATGATAAAAAAAAAGTCATTAATGTTACTTTAACTTTGACACAAATAGGAAATAGGTGGCAATTGATTTATTTTAAATTTATTTTATTTAATAATTTTAAAAAACTGAATACATATATTTAATCATTAAATTAAACTTTTATAATATAAATCAAGTTAATAAAATTTAAAAATATACTACTTAATTAAATGAATTTAAATTTTGTTAGAAGATATAAATTATATTAAATTAAAATTATTTAATAAAGTATAATCTTTTTAAATATTATAAATTTTAATTTAACAATTGAATTAATAAAAAATAATTTAAAAAATACTCTTAAAATAAATTAATTCTTATCCAGGATAAATAAAAATAAAATATTCTTATCCAGTATATATATATATAACCTGTTGATGATAAGTGTCAAATTTTAATATTTATATTAATTTAATAATTTTTTATAGAATAAAAAATTAAATAATATTTAAAAAAAATTATCAAGTAAATTATTTTTATAAAATTTTATATAAACCAAAAATTAATAGATATTTTATTGTATAATTTTATTTTAATATATAATATATTATTTAAATATATATAAATATTAATAGTTGAATAATATTATTATAACTATTCAAATTATTTAAAATTTGATATACAAGAAATATTATAATATAATTTAATTTTTAAATTCATAAATTTTATATTATAAAAAAATTATTAAATTAATATAAATATTAAATTTGATATATGATATTAACAAATTTTGATATATATACATATAAAGCTGAAATACCAATTGAGAATTAGATGAAGGTTCAAATGAAAGAACGGAAAATTATTAGAATTTTTTTAACGATGAAAAATTAAAAATTAAAATAGTTTAATATAAAAATTTAAAATTTAATTTTCATATGCAAAAAAATTGAAACAGCCGGAGTAGCAGTTACTAATATTTTGCTGGGGTCAACTTGTACAGAGCTGTGAAATCAGGGCATAGAAATGAACTTTTTGCCCAAGTTTTCTGATAAACTGGCTCATCATAGTCAACATTCAACCCTATATGAATCTCGACCTAAAGAAAGCCCATATATATCGGCCTTGTTAATTTCTGACAAATTGGGCCTAATTAGATCAAGTCTCTCTTTCGTCACCAGATTTTGGGCCAATTAGGCAGGGCTTTGTAATTTCCCCAACTATACGGTATGCGTATATTGGTCCAAAAATATGGCGACCAAAACTAAAATCGACTCAAAAAAACGGGTATGCTTATGGACCTGAAAAAGAAAGGTTTTCGGCCACCGCTATTGAATGATGGGAGAAAAAAAGTTGCAGGATGCAATCAAAATAAAAATAGTGATGATTCTCTTATATATAAATATTATTTATTTTTTTATTTTTTTTATTGAATAAATAATAAATTTTTAAAATAAAAATAAAAATAAAACAAATTCAACAGAATATAACGGAATGTAAATAGATGTTTATTACTATTTATATGAGATAAATTTTTTCTAAATAAAAAATATGAAAAAAATTCTATAAAATTGTTTGTAATTACAATATATGACAAAACAAAAAAGGAAAAGGAAAAAACCTAGTGAAGTAAAATTTCAAATATGTTTAAAATAAATGAAGAAACGAGTTAAAAACAAATTTTCAAGCATACTTAGTTATAGGTAAAATTTATAATTGGTTTACAAAGTTATGTGAACGGCATTTCTGGTTTAATAAATCTCATTTATAATACAATTTTAAATAAATTTTAACTAATAATAGCAATGAACATAATTTTGAAAATTAGACTAAACTGAGAACCTATTACGGTACTGGTTCAGATAATCTAGAAAAATGGTATAGGAAAATATTGGCTAGGACCAATCAAAATCGAATAAAAAATCCGTGAAAAAATCAGTTTAAACCGATCCTAACCTAAACAAATGGTTTTGCTTGTTGATTTTTATAAATGTTTATTCTAAAAGTATTTTAAAATAAAAAACATATAATATTTACATATAAATTACAGTTATTTTATTATTTATTATAATTTTTAATCTATTAAGATATATAATATGATCCTTTTATTTTAATTAAAACATCAGTTAACTTATTTTTATAATTTTATATTATATGATATTAAATATATATATATATATATGTATATTATTATTATTATTAGTTTGACCTATTTTAATTATGTTTGAATCAATAAACTGTAAATCCGTATTTTTATCGGTTGAACAATCAGTTAAATTTAAAAATATTAATATTTTAAATTTGTCAGAATGTATTAAAGAATATATTACAAACGTTATTCGATAAAAAATATATAGTTTTTTATTGATAGAAGAAAACCATGCACGTGAATGACAATAACATCCACGATTGCTTCAGAGGTTTGGAAAAAGAAATAAAGCCGATATTATTATTTCATGTGATCTGACTTCGTTATTAATGTGTTTATATGAAAATTTCTTTAACTTTTATCTAATTTGGATTCTAATTCACAGTTCGAGGAAGAAAAGAATTTCCGTTAAAGTTTTGTTTTTTTTAATAATTTGATAATTTTGGTTAAAATAAGATCAACCTTCATGATTAATTAAATGGACAGATTGTAAAGAAAAATAGAAAAAATAAAAAATAAAATTAAAATGGTAGAGTTGAAAGTCAAATGGTTGGAATTTTGTTCAAACTTTATTTAATTTTTTATGAGTGAAATATGTGTAATAAATTACACAAATTTCAATGATAAAATTTTGACATTCATTTGGATTGGACAAATTGATAAAGTATTTATTTTGATCTTTATAAATTTAAAAATGACTTAAAAATATAAATATAAGTACGTATCTGTATTTATTCTGGTCAGTATCCACCTTTTATAAATCACCTTTACTATTTACTATTAAGCTTTAGTAAATAAAATATTTTGCAGATAAGGTTTTTTATATTTTATAAATATGATATTTTTAATTTATAAATAAAATTAATTTTAATATTTAATTATTTTAATATTAAACTTGGACCTAGTTCTAGTTGTTAAAAAGGCAAATGCCTGACAGATGTTAAATTCGCAGCTTCTTTTAACTCTAATAGAGATATTTTGAAAAATAAATATTTATGATTAAGTTGTTTGTATAATAGTATCTATTACACACTTTAAAATTTGTGTATCATGTGTAATGTTTTTTAGGTGTCATACAATAAATTTTATGATTTTTTTAATTATAAAATTATCATTATCAACAGTGTTTTCAATTGATATAGAGGTCAAAGGAGATAGTTATTTCAATTAATAAAAATTAGACTTAAGTAAAGATAGAAAAGAAATAAATCAAATTCAAAGTTTAACTTGAAAACGTCATCTTTTGAAAAAGATAAATTTCTTTTTTATCATTATAATCTAGCACACATAATGTTATGACATTGTCTGTAAAATACAATATTTCATGTGTTTTATACAACATTGTAAACATATTATTATATACATTATAAGAAAATTCGTTGTCTGCATCTACAGAATGCATAAAAAAATCAAATAATATATATATATACTTTGTATTCATATATTAAAATATAAATAAGAATATAACAAATGTGAATCCTTTATTTCATTTTAAAATTAAATGCCATGTCATGCATGCATAGTTTAATAATTAATAATATATTTATATATTTTTTATATTTTATTACAATTAAATCTATTTTAGAAAGTGAATGACAATTATAATATACCTTTTCTATTAAAAGCAAAACATGCATTAATATTTCTTGTTATTCAAAAAGTTAACATAATAACATATTTATACGAGCATTTTAGTATGAAATAACATATAAGAATGTATTTTTAGCATTAAAACTATTTAAAATACAAGATTATTTTAGAAAAAAATATACTAGCATCTCATGAGATTTATTAAAAAAATATATGATATTTTATTTAATTTTTTTATATAAATATTTTTTAATTTATATAAAAATATAACATTGTATATTTTTTAATTATATAACTTTAAACAAATTTTTATTAATTTTTTATGATATTATAAAGTAAAGGAAGAAATGAAGAAATTTTAAATAATTTTTAATAAATTTTAAAAAATATCAATATAATTTGTTAATAGAAAAATGTTAATGTAATTTATTCTGTTTTATTAATTATTATCTCACTTTAGTAATGTTTGCTTATTCAATTTAATGAAAAAATAAAATAATTTTAATCCATTAAAATTATAAATAACGTAAAATAAGTTAAATTTTGTAAATAATATTTTAAAAAGATGATTGAGGTAGATCCAAGAGGAAAAAGGAGGCGTCCGTATTGTAACTATACTTCATCTTAATTTTTTTATTTTTGAAATTAAAGTTAAAATTAAAGTGTAGTCTAAAAGTGAAAAAAAATAGTTTTAAATGCTTTTTCTGAAGATTGTGTTAAGGAAATGGGAATTTTATTATGACAGCTTACTGAAAAGCAGCTTAAAAAGGATAGAGTCCATGAAGTGTATATAAAATTTTATAAATATATAGGATGTCACAATGTGTCACTTATGGACGGAAAGAAGATATAACTGTAGCTTTGATTTTTATTTATTTATTTATTTAGGCTCAGTCATATTGTATAAGATGACTCATAAAATGAGTCAACGTTCTAATTTTATTTTTCTTGATGTGAGGGTGCGTCTGCGTCTTTGGAGTTAGCATTGGAGATGGTACTTCTCTTTCTCTCATGTGCGTGGTTGCCATGAAACAATGAAAATGTTCAACAGATATCAAAAAATAGGAATTGTTCTCCCTTTCACGGGAAACATATTCAACTTATACTCTTCCTTTGCTCCATATATTCTATTTATATTCTAATATAAGTGCCCATGCGGATAAAACCGCTTAATTGGAAGATGTTTCATGTTTATCTATATTTAACTCAACATTTTCACTATATTTTTATATTAAATTTAGTGGAGGAAATTTTAAAAATCATTAATAAAAATATTTTATATTTAAATGCAGTAAAAATAGAATATATATATATATATATTGTGAAATTTGTTTAATGGAAAAAAATTGATATGAAAATAAGAATAAAAAAGGATCGAAAAGTTTTTTAATTTAATATTTAATAATTTTAAATAATATTAACAAATTAAAAATATTATAATAAAACATTAAACTTTTTATTAAATTTTTCTATAAATAATGTAAATAATTTTTCATACATTTTATTTATTTATTTTTATCTATAAATTTATTTACTTTAATTTAATTTTTACCCTCTTATTTTTTTTTAGTTTTTTTCTTATCTATTTTATGTCTTATGGAAACAAATCACTTAATGATGAATGAGAATTCTAAAGCCGAAAAGTAAGGGCAATTTCTTTTTGCCAATTTGAAAGAATAGTTGAAAATTGTATAATTTTTTATTATTTTCCAATTACAATAGGAGCAAGAAAAGGCTAACTCACATATTTGTCCTCTCTAACTTAGGTCAAGATATAGTTTTTAATTGGAATTCTATTTTTGTTGGCATTATTTAAAACAATGTAAAAAATGCCATTAACAAGGTAACAAATATGTAGGAACAGCAAGAGGAAAACAAGATGGTTTAATTATTTATTTGCTTGGGAGAAAAGTAAAGGTACAAGACAAGTTGTATTGATTCGTACCTTTGGTGCGGAACCAAGTCCGAAAGGCCAAATGGCGTAGCATAAGGAACCGTATTGTACCTTATGCTGCGAACCGTACTCAACCCAAACGGCGTAGCTTCGTTGAATAATTCATGTTCATTCATTCATAGAAATAAAAATCGCATCCGTACCTCATTCTCTCCGATAGTGACACTTGGATTCCATTCACCATTCACCATACGCTTTCATTCAACAAACAACAAAACCACAAAACCCAACAAACTCCAAATTCTCTCTCTCCACACTTATTTCCCTCCGCTTTCATACCACTTTCCATGCCTAGATTTTTTTTAATTTTAAATAATTAATTCGTTGTCATGTACTTCTCAGTTATTCATTAGCTTTTTTTTTTTAAAAAAAAAGAGTATGTAATATATTTTTTTTTCCATTTTTTTAGACACTTCTTTACCAAATTATATATGGTAAAAAATATAAAATAAAATTAATGAATATATTAATTTTTAAAAATTAATGCTATATTTTAAGTTTGTTTTTATTTAAATTAAAATTATTTAAGTATTATATTAATTATATTCTATTATTTAAAAAATAATAATAATTATGAAAGATAGACCTCAAAATAAAAACAAACATTTATAAAAATTTACAGAAAAATTATATTAATATTTCTAAAAATTATAATAAAAATGGTATAATTAATATTAAAAACAATCATATCATTACTGTTTGCAATAAACTTATGCTACTCGCAAAAACTTTTGAAGCAACATTATTTTTGTCAATTTTAATATGTATATAAAAATATATAATGAAAATTAGATTTAATAATTATAAAATTGAATAAATTGATAGTATTAAATATTATAAATTTTAATAAAATATATTATTTATTATATATTTTTAAATTTACAGGAAAGAAATCGTACTTATATATATATATATAAAGAAAATATGCAAGAATCTTTTATATTTAAAATCTACCAAATATAACTAATAAAAATAATTTAATATCAACTAAGATAATAAAAATATAAAGAGATCCATTAACCTTTTTAATTTTGATCATCATATATTTTAAATTTCAGTTTCTTTTCATCTTAATAAATTATTTTTTTATATATTTATTCTTATCACATTATATATTAAATTGCATTTTTTATTTTTTATTTATCTCTTTCTTTATTATCTCTCATTGTATATATTTTTAAATTATAACAATATCTTTCTAAGATACTATTAAAAATATAAAGAGATTATTGTATATTTCAACAATTTTTTTCCGATACATCTTGTTTTTATATTTTTTTATTATTTCTATATATTTTTAAATGTATAACAACATCTTTCAAAGATACTATTAAAAATATAAAGAGACTATTGAATATTTCAACAATTTTTTCCAATACATCTTATTTTTTATATCTTTTTTATTATTTCATATATCAAATCAGATCTCTTTCTTTTTTATCTTATTTAATTAAAATATAAAATATAAAATATAAAATATTAATTTTAATTATCATATATTTTGAATCATATAAGGTATGAAACCACAATTTTTATTTTTTTATATTTTTTATCTATGTATTTTTCGGATCTCATATTCTGATTGGAGTTGAACATAGAAGGACATTTTTCATTAACTTCTTGGACGTAACAATGAGCACATCCATTCAGCGGTGTACCCTACGTTACTACCCCTCACCCCAGCAAAGGTACAAATCTCATCATCACCGTCTTAAATCCAAAACATCGTGTCCATATTGGAGAATCCACGGTCACTATTTCCTGCGTATGTCATACGAACTGCTTCGCATTCACATTCACATTCACCATTCTATTCATATCAAATAAAATATTCTCTAAATATTTCTACTCAATTTAATTATAAATTAATTTAAAGGCTTCATCTCTCTCTCTCTCTTCGCGGAAAATGATATTAGGTGGAGGATTTTTCTGGCCCTGGCAGTATAATAATAATAATAATTATAGGCAAAACAAAAATACACGCGGATTTGATTTCTCCACCTTGGAAGGCCTTGTAACCCTTGAGGTAATGCCTTTTTGGCATTTTACTAACACTCTTTTCTTCTTTGTATTTAGGGAATGCTTTTCCTTTTTTAATTATTTATTTCTTTTAAATCATTTTCCTTTCTGTGATGTAATTGGTTTTGTTTCTGTATCGGGGCGTTCCATATATAAAAAAAATGAAATAAAATTGAATGGGCTTGGCACTCCTTAAAATAATGACGATTAGTATAGTCATTGGGGGATGTAATGATGGCTGTTTCTGCATTATCAACGTAAATAAATAAATAATAATAACTTATAATATATGGATTGTGGTGATTTGAATTAAAGTGAATATTTTGTTAGATGGATTAGTTTATTCTGGTATCTGTGTGGGATTTCCGGGCATTTACGGAAGGTGGGGGGTTTGACTTAGTTGGTAAAAGGTGTCAGCTGTGGAGGTTACAGAAGGAAGGTCAAGTTTTTTATTGATTGGAGTTTCTGTTACCTCTACAGCACTTCATGTTTGTTGTTCGCTTTTAATTGGGATTTTTCTCTTTGGGGAATGGAATTCGATCTTTCATCATCTCAGATCAATTCATTCTTCTTCGCCTTTCAATGCTTCTCTCATTCCATGTGGGAGAAACTTTGATCTTTCTTAAATGGTTTCTGCCCCCTCAATTCTTGTTTATGGCTGTAAGCAAATCTAGTCTCAGAAGCTTGTTTGTGGATAAAGTCATTGATTCTGTAACTGCAAGGTCTTTCTAGTTTTCCTCCCAAGGTTTTGGGACAAGATGGATGAAGATAGTGGCAGCAATTCTTGGTTAAGGAGGGCTAAATTCTCCCACACAGTGTGTCACCGATTGAATTATTCCAGTTCTAGATTAGATTCTTTCAGCATTAAGTCAAGGTTTGTGCAGAATTCAGGTCTGAAATCAAGGCCGGAAAAAACTACTCCTGTTTGTAAGGTTTCACAGATTCAGGAAAACCCCAAAACCAACAAACTGAGAGCTTCGTCCCCTTTGCCTCAAACCTCGCTCAGTGAGACCTTCAAGGAAGCGAGACATGAAAGGAAGAGATTCTCAACACCAGGTCCTCAGAGGAAAGAACCAGACAAGAGGATCATGGGGAAGCTGCTCAACAAGGACTCTCGTGTGCCCAATTCTAAGTCCCCTTACAGCAGTCCAATTAGGCACTTTGCTTCCATGAAACTGAGTGATAAGTCAGACAAGTCCAAGCAGCGAAAGGAATCTGGATGGACAAAGTATTTTGATCATGGTGGAGGAAAGGTTACTGCGGTGGAAACAGCTGAGGAATGGAATGTTGACCTCTCTAAGCTCCTTGTTGGTGTTAGGTTTGCTCATGGGGCTAACAGCCGGCTTTACCATGGCATGTATAAGGATGAGCATGTTGCTGTCAAAATTATCACTGTACCCGATGATGACGAAACTGGATTGCTGGCTGATCGATTGGAGAAACAATTCATTAGAGAAGTCACACTTTTGTCTCGTCTCCACCATCAACATGTTATAAAGGTAAACAAATCTAATCCTTTATCTTCTTTTGTAGGTACTGTTTACAAACTTTCATTTGCTCCAGGGGAAAACTTTTAATTTTTTATATGTCTGTGGTGGAAGTGTTTTATGATAAAACCAAGTTATGTCTGGGTATTGTTTTTTATACCTTAACTATAAGATCTTTAAAAAGAATGGAGAATAAGGTGGCAAAAACATAGTACACATGTCATACTTTCAATGAAGAACAACACTGCAAGCACCTATAGAACTAATGAGTTTTGTCCTTCAATTTTATGTGGGTATTATCTGTTATTCTTGTTGAATAAAAGGTGGGCATATCCATTATTTTGTGGTAATTTCTGGATTTGACCCTTTAGTTATGTTGAATTAATCCCCTGTAAAAGCAAGGATAATGCATCATACATCCCTTGTCTTATATTGTGGTCTATTGAGCAGTTCACATCATGTTGAGAGAATTTCATGTAATCATGAGGCGGGTACTTTATACATGTTTTCTCATATATCTTGATCTGATTACGCAGTTCGCAGCAGCATGCAGAAAGCCAGCTGTTTATTGTGTTATCACAGAGTATCTATCAGAAGGTTCCTTGAGGGCATATTTGCATAAATTGGAGAGAAAAGCTATTCCTCTACAGAAGCTAATTGCTTTTGCTTTGGATATAGCTCGTGGGATGGAATATATACACTCTCAAGGTGTCATTCACCGAGACCTTAAACCAGAGAACGTCCTCATTAATGGAGACTTTCACCTAAAAATTGCTGATTTTGGCATCGCTTGTGAGGAAGCATACTGCGACTTGTTTGCGGATGACCGTGGTACCTACCGCTGGATGGCACCTGAGATGATCAAACGAAAATCCTATGGGAGAAAGGTTGATGTATATAGTTTTGGGCTTATCTTATGGGAAATGTTGACCGGAACCATACCATATGAGGATATGACTCCCATCCAGGCAGCTTTTGCAGTGGTAAATAAGGTATGTTTCTTTGCAATAAGTCATATGGATCTGTAATGTGAATATCACAATCTATTAATATTTATAGCATCATTCTTCATTGCCAGTAACAGTAACTCTGTAAAATTAGGGATTTCTTTTTGTGCACTCTGCTCTGGAGACTTGTCAAATATAAGATAAAGGTCCACAGCCTCATTTACCCACCCAAACCCCACTTCTTTTATGATTTCTTATTGTTGGTGGTTGTTTTGGGCCTCTTTGAATGACAAGCTAATAAGAGTAATGCAACCAAGACTTGTGTTCAATTAATGATACACTTCCCCCCGCAGCTAGACAATGCATGCTCCCTTAACCAAGATGTTTTGCAATATCTAAATGTTTTTTTTGAAAGTGTCTGTTACTCTCACATGTAACCAGCTTTTATGCCTTGTTCTCATCCTGCAAAATGTTGATTGTGGATACCTTCAAAAGTTTTTGTTGTGAATGAAAGGACATTTTTTCCCTGTTACAAAGTTTCCTCCACTTGACTTATATCACAATTGTAACTACTGTTTTCAATTTTCATTCATTTTTTCTTGCATTATTGAAGTTTTTTATTTCAATATGTTGAGGGATGATTGCCAGAGGTGGCATCATTCTCCTGGCTGTATACTTGTGGAAATCAATCATATTGCGACTGAATAAAATGCTAACAAGTTTGTAGCCCTCTGGTTCCATTGAAGTACTCTATATTTTATAGCAAAACCAAATGTATTTTTGGGATATAGCTGAAAAAATCCTCTGGGGTACCTCCTTTGCTTAGAAAACAGAGGTGGAGTAATGGGAACTATATTCATTCATTCTTGACATATATGACCAACTGATGATAAGGAAAAATGATGTATACACTTGTTAATGGTTGCTTTTTAAAACTAACACGCATTAGTTTATATGAAATTATTACATATTCCTGTGTTTCATTGAGGGATGTAGCATAGCATAGTAGTTGATAACATTACATAAAGTAGAGCTAAGTGAATTGTTGGGATCATCAATTATTGGGTAATTGTGGGAAAAATTCTGCTAGCGAAAACTCAAATGACACGGCATACCTATGCAATTCTAATACTTTTGTTAATTGTTATGTGTTATTCAGAAATCAAGGCCAGTTATTCCTTCAGACTGTCCACCTGCTATGCGAGCTTTAATTGAGCAATGTTGGTCGTCGAATCCAGACAAGAGGCCAGAGTTCTGGCAGGTTGTTAAGGTATTGGAGCAATTTGAATCTTCGCATGCTCGTGATGGAACTCTGACTCTGGTTGAGAACCTTTACTGCCAAGATCATAAGAAAGGGCTTCTTCATTGGATTCAAAAGCTTGGCCCTGTGCATCAACATAATGGCCCTGTGCCTAAACCCAAATTTACATGAACCTCGGAAGTGACCTGGCTTTTGTAGCACGCCAGGTTCATTGTAATTAATACTCAATGGTTTGAAATACCCAAAAGAAAAACCAAAGGTTTGTTTTTTTAGTTTCTCTGGTTAGTCCTCTTTATAATGTTCATGTGAGAGTAAATTGATTGGTAGGCATGTACATTGAGATGAAAGCATCTTTTTATTTTTGCTGTTGTGTATACCACCAATTATACTTATACTTAAGTAATTGCACTAGGTTAGGAGTAGTTTATTTGTTATACAAGGTACTTGTATTTTTAGTTTCATATTTTTGTGTTATGTTTTTGTTACTAATGATACTCGACCAGTGAGAGTTAGTTCATAATTGCTTATTTTGATTTTTTGCAGTTATGTTCTGTTCTTTTATATCATGAAATTAAATTTGAACTTTGAAGTACCATCTTCTGAATGCTGCCATAGACTCCTTCAGAATGGTAGAATCAACTCTAGATATAAAATTTGATGGTTAACTCTGCACTGTTGAATCAATTATTGAATTTAATGATGCGGATGGCACAGCTCTGCCAGCGTAGCAAGATTCAATTGCGAATTGAAAAGGATGAAAACGAGAAAAAGATATGACTTAGATGGAAGTTGAAAGGAAGACATGATGGTGGGTAAAATAATCTTACAAGATATTTGTTCAGACTTGAGGGTATTAAAGTAATTTCATAGAGGATTCATGTAACTGACATGGATTAACACCTTTCTTTTCCCTATCTGAATATTTCAGTATTCAGTAACTTAATGCACAGGTAGGTTGGTTTCGGCATGCATGTGACATTAAAGCTTAGTGTTGTAAGTTATTTTGCTTTTAGGGGGTTATGCAATATACTGCCTTTGGATACTTGTGGATTCAACTAACTATTTGTACAATGTTATTCTGTCATTTAAAGCTAAAAATATCAGAAAAATTAATTGTTTGGTTGCTGTTTGTTGAGCACTGTCACATTCAAAACACTTTTCCCATAAATGACGTTTCATGTTTGTGTTATCAAGTTAATGCTTTTTAGCACTTTTACATACACCAGTTTTTGTTCAATGAATCTGAAGACTTGCATGTGACTTGCTAAATTCTATTGGATCAGTTGTCCATATTGAGACCTTCGATTTATAACTTTCCTCTAGAAAATGAGTACTATGTCTAGGAGGCAAAGAAATCCTAGGCTTGTTTGTTTAGGGGGGGGGGGGGGGGGGTGGTATGTAACACCGTGACTAAGCATGCTAGCTGTGAATTTAAATTAAGTGTAACTAATGCAATTTACGATGGGCTATGTCAATGTCGTGGCGTCACATTTGACTATTCTTTTTGTTTTGTCGAAATGCAATGTTTTTGCTGACCTATGCCCTCGGTTAGTGGCTTTGTATTTTCAAGCATTATCACGTTATAAAATATAACTTCCTTACACCAGGCCCCGTATACTTTTTCTGTTTTTGGTCATGATTTAATTTTTTGTTACATTGGGCCTTATCTGTTTTTTATTTTGGGCTTGGGCTTTCTCTGATCCAAACGATACAGTACTACATAGCTTTCTCTGGACCGTAGGACTTTTATGTTCTGTTTTGATAAGAAATAAAATAGGAAGAAAAGAAATCATGGGGATGTAAATAGAAGAAAAATAGATTAGAATAAGAGGGATAATATTTTATATGCCTACAATGTTTGAGATGTAGGATTTTCTTAGAGTCATTGCTGTTAGTGTATTCTGATATGTTTGGGTATTCAAATATTGCATTTCACACGCTTATATATTTCCTTTGGTTTGAGTATATCTTAATCTTGCACTCAAACTTGATTTTGTTAATAAATTTTATTTTTTTTATAAACAAATGATAAACAACCATTGTCTCACAAATCAATATTTTTATTGTATGGAATTGGCTTTGTATAGGTCATACTACCTGATAGAGGCACGATCGTGCAAACGCTCAAGCTTGGAATAAGTGTCTGAGAGATGCGACACAGTCAGGTAAACTAGTTACTTCACCAATGCTTTATGAGCATCTATTGATGAAGCGTTTACGATCTATAAAAATATTGATCGTGAATGGAAGGCTTTCTCTAATGCTTTAGTGTGTATTTGGGTGATCAGTTTTTAATTGCAAACTTAATTTTGTAGAATTGCTTTTGCTAAATTTAAGATTAAATTGATGTGATTTAAGTTTAATTTTTTTAAAAGAAAATTTATATTAAAATTTAGTATGAATTTTTCAATTGAACTCAAAAGTTACAATTATACCATGTTGATACAAAATGAGTTTAAATGCAAAATCAATGTTGTCAAAAGAAAACAAACATCAAAATTGATCCAAACGTGTATTTAGTTTGTGTTTTGGATTCCCCTTATGAAGCTCAAAGCAAGTATCTTGTAAGTTTTATGCGAACCATAATTTTTAATAGAGTTGTCAAACCATACAGAGCCAATCCAATTCAGGTTTCAAGCTCCATTTAGGTTCATAACAAAGTTAACCTTTTCTTTGAAATATAAATAAAAAGTTTAAGTACAACCTAAACTTCTATTTTACATTTAAATAAATTAAGTTGATCCAAACCTAATTAAAAATAAATAAATGGATTGAGTAAAAAAGTTTAGAATTAATTTAAATTTAAAATTTTACTTGTTTCAAAAGTTTTTATAAAATTTTAAGACGTTATAATCATTTCTGAATGATATATTTAAGTGTCTTTTTATATAAGATTAAGTATGTCTTAATTAGATTAAAAAGAGTCTAAGTTAAATTAATTTAACTTAATTCTATATAAATTTATTTAATTTAATTTTAAATAAAGTTTTATATAAACTATTTTTTCAACTCTAGTTGGAATTAATGAAAAATCTTTTATCTTAACTTTTTTGTTGCAAATTAATAATGAAAAAGGAAATTAAAAATATTAAATTGAATATTTTTTGTAAAGTTATAATTAAATAAAATTTTTTGTAAAATAAGATATTAAAATTTTAAAAGTTAGAATGATATTTTATTTAAAATAATTTACATAGCTTATACTTTAACATGTTTAATATAAATATTTTATACGTGAATATTAAGTTAGTTTATAAATTTATACTTAATTAAGGTGTCAAATTGGTTTATAGTTATAAGCTCACACATTTGATCCTATATTATATAGCCCATTTAAAATTAGAATTTTTTTTAAATTTTAACTTACATAACCTTTAATTTAAAATAAACTTATTGTGGGCTAGTTCATAAATTAATTCATTTAACCCTATTTTATTTTATTCTATTTTATAACTTATCTAAAAGAAATTTTTAAATTATAATTCATGTAATTCTCAAACTAAGTAAAAAGAATATAAGTTAACTCATACAGCTCTATCCTATCATCCTTTATTTTATAACTCGTTTAAAAGTAAGATTTTGTATACCATAATTTACATAACTATTAAATTATATGAAATAAATGAGTTAACCTATCTAACATTATTTTATAATTTTCTATTTTGTAGTTAAATTAGAGGTAAGAATTTTTAAGCTCTAACCTACGCAACATTCGATTAAGTGGGATGAATGTAAACTAACCCATTTATTTTTATATTTCATCAAAAAGTAAGATTTTCTAAAACTTTAATCCAAGTAATTCTCAAATTAAATAAGATGCTTATGGATCAACTTTTATAAATATTATCTTATATTTAGCTTATTTCTTTAAATTTATTTCTCTCTCTTAATTTTTTCTTTATTTTTAATCTTAATTTTTTTAATATTTTTATTGTACTAAAATATTTTTAATTTATTTATGTTTTATTTTAAATTTTTTATCTTTCTCTAAATATTTTTTTATTTGTCTTTAAAATTTTATTCCTTTCTAAATTTTTCTTTTTCTCTCTCAAACTCTCTCAATTTTTCTATATTTTTATATTTTTATTTATTTTTTATTTTTTATAAATATATTTATCTACCTATTTTTAAAATTATCTTTTTTCTTATTTTTTATTTCTCTCTAAATTTTTTTAATTTTTCATCCTATTTTATTTTGAGAAAGGAAGAAATTAAAAAAATAAATAAATTCATAAACTAACTCTAACCAGTAAGGTTTAATAGACTTTTAATCCTATAAACTTTATAAATATAGGTTTATCTAAATTTGTAAACCATTTTTATCGTAATTCATATGAGTTAGGATTGCATTAATTAGGATGAACCAATTTGATAATTATATAATTATAGTACTTAATTTAAGTTTTAATTATTTATTTAATAAATTTAATTTTAACTCAAACTTAATTTATTTAGTTTATAAACTAAATTTATAATATCATAATTTTAATGTTTGAAATATTTAAAAAAACATATTTTTTTACATATTATCTAAGTATATTTAGATGTAATGCCCGTAAGAATGTGTCTCTCTATATTGCCATATATGATAAGGTGTGTGATAAAAGAAAAAGGACGGATATGGAGGGTAAAAGTTGTAAAAGTGAGCAATGGAGGCAGACTCACGTTAGAAAGGAATGGAACTAAAAGAAGTGTTACATTAAATAAGGTTTAGCATGTTCCCTGTCCACTTATACAAGGAAGCATGAATGATAAAAGTAAACAAAAGACAAGAATTGTAACAGTGTCTAGTTATAAATACTCTAGACCACAAGATACGCCTATGATTGTACTCGATATAGCATAGGACTGTTCCTGAATGGTCGTTTTCCGGTGCTCTTTTTCAGTCATTGTGACTATTAGTACACACACCCAAAGCCACTTTTGTAAGGATTATTCTTTTCATTCCCATCATCAATTTGTTGCACTTCTGGAGTTGTGGTTTCAGGCTTTCTGCAAAGCAAATCCTCAAGTAACGACAAAATAACTGACCCTATCCATGTGTGATGTGTTCCGGTTTTGGATTTGGACCCCACAAAAGTTACACCTAACGTTTAACATTTACACATTTTGTCTCTTTTACGTCAACACACTTCAAATTCATTTTTACTATACCATGCCATATTTGCGTGAGGGCCGCAGCTATCTCCCCACCTATTTTTTTGGGATTTTGTCATAAGAAATTTTAGAATACTGCTTAAAAAATTTAAAATAAATTTTGCTTAAGAAAATAATATTGAATTAAATTGTAAATTATAAATATATATATATATATATATTAATAATATTTTAAATTTTTTCACCAATATTAATTAATATTTCTATTATTAAAATACTTTTAGATGTTTAATCTTATAAAAGGGTTACATGAATATATTTTATCATGCAAATTTTAGGTGTACATTATTAATCAAATGTATATAAGATAAAAATAATATTTATTTTATAAATTAATTTTTTAAAATAAATTAAATTTAAATATTTTTAAAATGGTATTAAAGTTTATTCTAATCATAAAAAGATAGTTAAAGTTTTACAATAAGATAAGGTTAATTAAATCAAATGCATACAGAGTAAAAATAATTCTTATTTTATTAGCTGTCTATTAAAGTTGTGTTATATCAAAATCTAATTTAAGAAAAAATTATTTTGAAACTCAAACTTTCTGGTTCCTATCTTGTTTATCTTAATCTACCTTAATTTAAAAGTTTTAATACTTTATAATTCATGATTACTTGTGTAGAACTGTTTTTCAAGCTGCATTATGAGTATCTTCCAATTGAATATCAACGATTAAGGACAAGAGTTTTACGGTTAGAAAATTATTTTACATATTTTTTAATAAAAACCAAATATTTAAATAAAACTGTATGGTCGGGATTAATTTATCTATATATTTTAATTTTTTTAATAATTTAAAATTATTTTATTAAAATTATATTTAACTTTAAAATAAAAGTCATTAAAAAATATTTGGACATAAAAATTATTAAGATATATTTTATCTCTTTCACTAATAACATTTCCTCATATATAAGTAATGAATAATTTAATTTAGCCATCTATTAACTACACAAAATTTTATTGATTGTTGATAACTGTTTTGCCCAACATTTCTCATGCTGTTAAACATTATTTTCATTTCCTTGCAATAAAGTTAATTATGATTACATATTTCTCCCAACTTAACATTTTATGAATATATGTTATCGTTTAATATAATATGATAAATTAAATTAAATTATAAAAAATTATATAAATATAATTAAAATCTTATATCATATTTTTGAAAGGAATGTTTGATTGGGAATATTTTTAAAAAAAATTAATAACTTTTAGTTGATGATGTAAATTTTTTTATTTGATTTAATTTTTTTAAAAAAATTTATCAGAAAACAAACCTCCTTAAATTTTTTTTTAACTATGATTCTTATAAAGCATCTTAATGAGATGGATAAAAACTTATTTCTATAAAAATTTGTTATATCTTTCTATTTATTCTTTAATAATTTTTTATTATTTTAAATAAATATTAAATAGTATATATTTATTATTTTAAAATATATAGTTTTTAATAATTTTTATTTATAATGATAAGAATTTAGAAAAATAAAAGATAAAAAATTTAGAACTATTTATATACTAAATTTTTTTAAGTACTTTTCTAAAGTAAAGGATAATAAACTTTTTTTACTCTGATCCAATAATAAAATAACATATGTATAATATATCTAATGTGATATATTTTTATAAATTAACAAATTATTTTTGTTATGGGTATAAAAAATAATAATTTGTAAAAAATCCTTATCATTAAATATGAAAATTGGAGGATCTAATTTATTATAGAAGCCTTTCCACTTCAGCTAACATAAACTTCGCCTGTCTTCGGAGCTAGCATCCTGTCATGGAGCATTTTTTTTTTTTCAGTCATGTTCTTCAATTTTCTAATTATCCTGTTATTTTTACTTTTTCAATCATTTTTCTCTTCTTTTGTATTTAAAATTCATAATACCTCTTCAACTAACTCGTAACTTCACAAAATGAAAACTAATTAAACCGTCATATTGTTTGGTTGAAAATTGTTTCAATATTTTCGACATTGATTTCGAACGATTCCCAATTTTTTCACCCAAAACCAACCGATGTCCACCTTTAATGACCATGATAAACTTCGTTAAAACCATCAAATCACGAATCCAAGAAAGCATATGTGCAATTTTGACCTTAAGTTCTATGCTATTAATTTCTTTTCAATTGCTAAGCTTTGATTCCGCTTAAGTATTTGTGTTATCCTTTTATGTAAAATGCATATGTAATAAATTTTTATTAGTAATTATCAGTAAAATAAAATTTAACCTTTTATTTTAACTAACATTAAATATATATCATATATGTTATGTAATATTGATTAATTGATAAAAAGAAGTTTACTATCCTTTAAATTATAAAGATACCAAGATATGCATCTATATATTATTTAGTTTTTTTTTTTTTTGAATTTATCTATATCTTCCTATAAATATTTTTAGACATTTTTATTATTTTGTAAAGTAAGTATTAAATGAATAAATATTTATTATCTTAAAATATAAAAATTATTTAATATTTTATTTATTTAATAAATGGAATAATTTGTTAAAACGAAAAGTAAGAAGGTTTAAAATTATTTTTGAATATTAGGGATTATACTTGTCGTGCTAAAATGCATCCATATGCTTGAGTTGTCACGTCATAAATCCACAAGGGCCAAGATGATTGGATATGTATGGTAGGTATGATGCATAAGACCAAAGACTCCATCGATATGATTGGAATAATTGAAACTGTCACAAGTTAATTGCGAGGAAACTCCAGGGCATTCTTTTTAATAATTAAGTTTGACTCCACTGCTATTTATTTACTTGATGCTTGGTTTTTGAGTGTGACTATAAATATAAAACTAGATGCATAAATTTTGAATAAACAGCAAGATCTAATTAAAATATGGAGTTCTTTTCTAATTGCACGTAGATTAGTGTGAAATATATTATTAATTTTACATAAATAAAAAAATTAAAATTAATATCAAACTATTAGAAAGTGACTATTATCACTCCTTTGTATCTAATGTATTTTTATTTAACTAATTATAATTTATTAAAAATATTTTTTATTTGTTGATCAAATTATTAGTTAAGATATTTTAGAAAATTTAGATACAAAAGAGTGATAGTAGATGCTTTCAAACTATTAATATTCCTTACTAATGGAATTTATAAATATATATATATATATATATATGACTTTAATTTTTTATAAAAAGCAAATTCGTATTAAAAATTTGTAATTTTTTTATTTAACACAAAATTTATTCTTTTTCCTTTGGTAAACATATTTTTAGGAACAAAATAAATTCTAATTTAAAATAAGGGACAATTTTAGCACAAAATCACATTCGCAACTTTTAAAATCCCGTTCAAGGACCACTTCGAGTACAAACATACAACACATATTTCTAAGATAGGACATCCTCGTAGAATAATAATATTTTTTTTAATGATCATTCTAGTAAAAATAATATTATCTATTCATTTAAAATTTTATTAAATAATTGATAATTTTTAAAATAAAACAAAATTTAACGAATTATAACTGAATAAATAAATAAATTTTACTATTTATATGTATAATTTTTTTTATTATTTTGCTTGTACTTCCGTTTTCATACCATCATCACGCCTTTTTACCATAAAAGAGGAGAGATTTTTTTAATCATAAAATGTAGGTGTGACAGCAATGTAAAAAATGAAAAAGAAAAAGGAATTCCAACATGTATTTTAGTATGTTAGTTAAGAAATTAAAAATAAATTATTTTTATGGAAAAGTATTAACAGTGTACTCTATCATGATTTCTCTGTAATTCTTACTAAAGTAATTTTATTTATCAATTGCTTAATCATGTTCTTAATACACTCTTTACTAAAACAAAACAAAAAAAAATGCAATATAAGAATATCATTGCTCTTGGTATGATATAAAACATTGATAGTGTATTTTGTTAATCTTAAAAAGGAGTATAGAGGGTGGTATCTGGCAAACATTCCTAAGTAAGTACTTTATTAGTCGTGAATTTGTCAAAGCTTCAACTTAATTAAGTCGACAATTCAACTATTTGCATCACTACGTTCTTTTACTTGAAAACTGAACGAAGTTTATAGTGGATTAGATAAAAAAAAAAACAGCAAACGTTAACCACTATCTTAAAAAAATTATTAAAACGGGCTACTAGTATACTTTTATTACGGTTTTTAATGCAGTTTAACTGTGATTTTAATAATTATTTATTTAATATTGTGTGTTCTTTTTTAGTTTTAAAAAACTAACTTTTATTGGAATGAAATAAAAAGAGAATATATAATAAAAAAAATAAAACAGTAAAAATAAGAATAAAAGAAAATTGAAAGTAATTAAAAATTAACAGAGCCTATAGATATATATATATAATTTTTATTTTAAAAAATAAAAAAATATTATTTTTAAAATAACTTTTAGAAACTATTTTATCAAATATTTTTTAATTTCAAAAATAAAAATATTTTTAAAAATAAAAAATAAAAATGTTATTGATTCATTAACCACCAATATAATTAACAAGACTAAAAAATGTTCTGGTTGATGCTTTATGTTGCTTATAACAATCAAGGGAATTGGACAATGTCATCATTTCCAGAAACCATGAAAAAGAGATAATTAAAATAGATTATTAACTAGTGCACAGTTGGAACGATCCGATCCCTAACTTAAATTAACAACCGAAAATGGAAATAATTTCAAATTCATCTAGCAAAAATATATATTTGTTGTTGAATTTTGAAAATACATTTCAAAGGTTTGGAAAATATATTTTTCTTAAATGCAAAAAGAATCAAATAAGTAATTGGTTTAACTGATACATCCTTATTCTTTTTAGAAATGTAGTCTCATATTCAAATCTTGTGTAAGGAAAAAAAAAAACTCCATTAAAGAATTATAAGTTCATCATTATATAAATATTTTTGATTTAAACAAGATCATCCAAACTTAAACATTATATGAACAATGATAAACATACACTCAGTTTTTTTTATCACATTTTTTATTTTTTTATATCTTTCTTTCTATCGTATTATTTATTATAATTTATTTATATTTTGTATATATCCACTTATTATAAGCGTACATTTATAATTTAATTTTTGAAACAATGTGTTGCAACATTCAGAAATACACTTAAGATATAATACTATAGGTCTATTTCAAAGTTAATGGTATTGAATACGTTATATTTTAATTGCATCATATTGAAATAAGATGAATAAATTTAATGATGTGAAGTAGGTGTTGTTTTGCTAGTTCCATAGGATACCCCAACCACTCTACAAAAGAAAAAGAGTTGATAGCGTATTGGATAGCAGTCATAGCACCCCAAAACATTGGATCCGGACGAAATCTGTGACCAGAAGCTTCTAAAATGTGTCAATATTCACAGAAGAATTACCACATTTGGGGTGCCGCAAAAGCATGGACACCATTCTTGTAATATATAAAAATATATTGTATTTATTTTTATTTTATTTTATTTATGTTTATATAAATAAAATAAAAAAGTTATTGGTCATTAAATTTAATATATAAATACGTGTAAGATAATCTTGTAAATCATTATTTCCTCCCATTCTAACTACCAATGATGCTTGTGCATACTTCTCAGCTTCTCTGAAATAAATAGATATATTTTTAAAAAATAAAATATATTTGTAATTGTTGATTCAATCGTTAAAATTTAATAATATATATATAATAAATTTTAAAATTATTTAAAATCTTAATTATTAATTTTTTAATTAATAATTAAAGATGTATTTTATATTTTTAAGTGTACTACTTATTCACTTTTAAAAAAGCCAAATTCTAAAGGTGTATTAATCATTCAAAAGCTACCAGGGAGGCACTGATGAATTAAATAAAATTAACTAAATTGATCTAGTGTTTCTTCAATCCAGTGAAGTTCAACTTAATTTTTTTAAAAAATTAATCGAGTTCGGTATTAAAAATTTATTAAAATTAAGATATGTTTCAGAGCTTGAAACTTTTTATAAATATTTTATATTAATAATAAAATTTAAAATTATAATTGTGAAACATAAATTTAATCTTTACTATCTATACCAATTTTTGTTAACAAATTTATCTTAAATTACACATTAAAATTTTATTTGAGCGTATTCTTTCTCAAATTCATTTTATTTTGAAGCTAAATCAATTGAACGTAACAAATTTTTATATTATATGTATTTATTTAAAATTTGATAAATTTTCTTGATTCAGAAAATATTTAAATTAGTATTTCAAATTAAAAAATATTAACTTTATTATGATATATTTATTTACATTTTATGACACATATATTTAAAAATTTCACGTTTTTTTAACTTAGGAATTTGTAAATATATAAAATGTTAATGTGATGACTGAATCAAATCAATCTATTTTTTTATTTAATTAGTTTGATTTGGTTTTTTTGAAAAAAAATAAAATTCAAATTAAATTACACTAATTAATTTTGATTAATTTAAAATTTTTTAAATTATTAGAATTGATAAATATAAAAAAGTAAAAATTAAAATAATTTAATTGAGGAAGTAAAATTAGAATAAATTAAATGAGATTATGAATTATTTTCCTACCCCAATCCCTTTACCTCACCCTGCAGGCAATTTTTGTTTTATATATATAAAAACTAGTTAATGATTGTAATACCAACCGCCATCTTTTTCAAAGCGTTCCTTCTTTTTAATTATTGAATAGAAGATAGTAATTATAACTGCTATCTTTCAATAATATGGATCAATATTATAGAAATGCCTAATTTGGCATAATGAAAAATAGGACGAAAAAGGATTTTATATATAAACTGATTATGGAAACAACTCATCTATCACTAACCCGTTGTACTAGGTTATAGCTTTTAAATTCCTACAAAAATGATAAAATCATTATCAAACACAGTCAAATATATTTTCAATCATTTATGAAAAGATATTAAAATAATTAAATTTTAATAAATTAAAATATCACTATAAAAATAACTTAATTTTAATACGGTATAAATTTTTTTACAATAAGAATCAATTAAAAAAATTAAACAGATAAGACTTTTGAGATCATTAATATAAAAATTAATGATATTTAACAATGTAACAGTTTAGGATTAAATAATAGTGTGGATAGATTGATACTATTCCGACAAAATGTAGTCCCCACCACATCTCATATCACAGAACCTTTAGCAGCAGCATCTAATGATACTATCTTGCTTTTGTAAAAGGCACCATCAATTCCAAGTAACTTGTGAGCCTTATCAGAGATTGTTTTTATGAAACAAGAATTTTGAGGTGTAGAGATTGAGCTATTGCATCCTTAAGGGATATTAATATGGAGAACAACCCTAGTTCTTCAACATTAACTGATAGAAAACTCATTGAGAGGAATAGAAGAAATCAAATGAAGGCCCTTTACTCTAAGCTCAACTCAGTTGTGCCTCATCAAAACTCAAGGGTTTTACACTCTTTCTCTCAATCAATTAACCTCTTCTCTTTATTTCTTAAGTATATATACAATCAAGTGCTCTTATGAAAGCAAACGTCACGTTATAAATGATATTTGTCTTTTTGTTTGAATCTTTTGCAGGAGGCCAAGTCGCTTCCGGATCAAATAGGTGAAGCCACAAACTATATAAAGAAATTGCAGATTAAGTTGGAGAAGATGAAGGAAAAGAAGGAGAACCTAATAAACATTGAAGGATCAAAAAATGTTACAATGAATAGGGAAAGGGTTTTGGGGTTGAAGTCTCCACAATTCAAGATCCAACAAATGGGTTCAGCCTTAGAAGTTGTTCTAATAACTGGGTTAAATTGTCAATTCATGTTCAATGAAACCATTCGTATTCTTCAAGAAGGATCAGAAATTGTTAATGCCAGTTATAAAGTTGTTGAAAATGCGGTTTTCCATACAATACATTGTGAGGTGTGCTATAAATTACCCTTCTCCACTCTCACCTATATATATGAATTATATGTAATGTAACTCGTTTGCAGAAATTTTCAGGTAGTGGAATCTGTAAATGCATCTGCGAGGATATCTGAGAAACTAAACAAGTTTCTGTATCATTAATTTAAGGTATGTGAATGGACGATAGCATTAATTGGTGAAATTCTAAATTGAATGATTCCTAACGGTTTTTTTTCTGGTGAGAAAATTCATATTCACTGTCTTGTAGGCTTCACTGCCTTCACTTTTAAGATTCTGCTATGCGTGTGTGTGTGTGTGTGTGGATAGAGGTTGTAAAATCTGATAAAAAAAAGGATGTTTAATTAGTTTGTTATTATATAATTAGGATTAACCATGTGTTGTGATTTTATGTATCATATATGACCCAATGATCGAAAATCTCTTTGAAAAAATAAACTTAACTGTATGAGGAAGGATTATATATAGTAGTTGGTAAAAATGAATCCAGATAAGATGCATACAATTTCTTGAATAAGGGATTAAGACTGCCATTTTGTATTTTGGAAGCTGCCAATATTTGTTAAGAAATTATGTGGAGGAGTTTACTCCCACCCTCGTTCCATTTGTTTGGATGTTTTAATTTTTTTTAAAATTTAAGACTTACTTAAGTATCTTTAATTTTGGCTATATTCTTATTTAATGATTATAGATAATTATATTTTTTATTCATCATCTCATATTTTTACTTATCACTTTTGTGGAAAGTTAGAGAAGAATAAATGATATAGTTAGAGTATAAATAAAAATATTTTAATCTAATATGATACATTAATTAATTTTTTTAATTTATATGTGTATAATAAAAATCTAAACAAAAGGAATGAAGGGGATACTGTTTTAACAATTCAATTTCATATGGTTATTTTTTTTTTAATTTTTGGAAAAAAAATCAATTTGAAAATGAGGAAAATTTTGATATTGAAGAACAACGTATCAGGTCTACGATATATCGATCCTTGCAGTTTTTAATTATTTGGGTTTTGATTTTTAGTTTATTTATTTATATTTGTTCATATATATATATATATATATATATATATATATATATATATATATACTTTTTGGTTTTCGTCTCTATA
Organism: Canavalia gladiata; assembly: GCA_037954105.1. Lineage (NCBI taxonomy): Eukaryota > Viridiplantae > Streptophyta > Magnoliopsida > Fabales > Fabaceae > Canavalia > Canavalia gladiata. The sequence goes on from CM075658.1 coordinate 71,057,993, forward strand.
ATGTATTGTTCCTAATCATATTTTTTGAGTCATATATCCTTGAGTTATTCAATATTATTTCCATTCATTAAGTAATTAGCGGTTCCTGTGGCTTTTACTTGTCAACCCATTGATTAGTCTCAAGGGGAATTGGATGTTCAAATGAGTAATAATAGAGTTGAATGTCCAAAATACATTATAGGGGCCGAAAAAGTTACAGAGATAAAAATCTTATTTAAATTTATATCAGTTCTCATTTTTTAAGTTAAATGGTACCATTAGAATAAATAATATTCATTTTTTTCACATTATAATTTTTACACCCATCTTTCTACTTTTATGTTTTATGAGCAAACAATTTTATTACCAGAGGGAGCATAAGGGGTGTCCCAACCAACCCTCAAACATAATACACAACCCAACTACATTGGTCAACACAAACCATGAGATTAGATAACAAGTCAATAAAAGAGAAAGACTGTTTTCATTGTAGCTCTCTAGGCTTGTATAATTCCATGTTTTTTTTATGTCAAAATCAATAGCAGAACTACCAACTACTACTTAAAAACAATAATATTTCTATGAAATCAAATTATCCAAATCACAACAAACCAAATAGCATACCAAGTTGGCATAGTTTTATAACTAACCTGGATGCCTGAATGTTGCAAGAAATGAGATTTACAGTCCATGTGTAAAACAGAAGTAAATCCAAGCATGTGTACTAATTAGACCAAACCACATATGAGATTGCAGAATGGTTTCTAGGTTCTTCCACTAAATTTCAGAATGCATATTTGATGTCGAAATCGCCATTGAGGATTTCTCTATGTCTCAAATTAACCTTTGTCTATATTTTGTGCAATAAAACCCTTCATACACATTTTGTCAACTTCAAATGTACTGTTTTGATCCAGAATTTTTTGAAAAAGGATTTGTCCACCGCATCACTATGACCTTAAATCTGTTGGATAATTTCGAACAATCGTTGGAGAAGCTTGATGATGTTGATGATGTCTCGTAGGCCGAGGCATGTAATTACACTGTCCTCAAGGATTTGTCCGCCCATGGCGTAATCCCCCATGATACAACAGCTCCATCTGAAATGTTCAGGAACAGAACTAGTAAGAAATTTCACCTCATCTATTTAACCCATCAGAAATAGTGGTATATATAGAAGATTGTTAGGGTTAGAAATTAAATTCCTGTCAGAAATTAAATTAAAAACGGCAAAAAAAATAATGTCGTAATAATTTCTCAACGGTCAACTTTTAAAACATAATGACCATTAATGAATAATTAAAATGATTGATTCATAATTTAAGTTTACAATAGTTAGTAATAATTCTAAATATCTTAAAATCATAATGATAATTATTTAAATTAATTTGAATATTTAAAATTAAATTAATAAGATTAATTTAAATATTTTAAAACTATTTTGAAATACATAATTTTTACAACAATCCCCCACTATTTCAAAAAGGTTTTAAAATAAAATAAATTAAAAAATATATTTTATTGGGTTAACACAAGTGTAAATGCATCAGATCCGGTGTCTTTTGGACTATGAACCAGACCATAGACAAATAAACTTAACTGACGGTGCTTTGGTGAAACAGAGCTTCTATGAACCAAAAACACTTGGTTGTAAGACAGAGGTTTACATGTCACATTACACCCCAATTGTTGCCGTTTTCGCCGTCTTTGTGCAAATAGGTCATGCGCGTGCCTGGTCGATTCATGAGTGCTCTATAGATTGTGCCACAATCTCATACAAGCGGCCCCACTTGACACTCATATAGGTGACTTCATCAAGTGTATTCTGCATTTCATACACCACCCATAAGGGATATGATAGTCATTAAACATCTTAGAAATAACCTCTCGTTAAATGCAGCCTAACACTTCTCACACCATAGTAACAAAGAATAAATAGTGCTAGAAAGACCAACAATAAATTGTTATTACCCATATGAATCTTCTTCATGGGATCTCCAATCACAAAGGTTGGGTTCCCATTACTGTTGATTTTATTTTGGCTAAAACTTTATTCCTCTCGATGTCATTCACTAAGATTTTTGCTTTGTGAGAAATAAGATCAATTTCATTTTGACTTCACGTTAATTAGAATCACTAGTTATTTAGTGATCATTCACAATACTTTCTGACATATGTGATTATATCTCAATTTATCACTTAATTTTTATTATTGCTCTTGGCAATCATAAGTATGCTTACAATAAACATAGTTTATTCTTTTTAGTCTCTACTAAGAATTTTTCTTAGTACACATTCTTTAATTCTCCCAAATCAAAAAATAATGATTTGGTCTCTATAACATATTTTATTATATATTTGGATAATCCAAATCATGATATCTTGTTTAAGATTAAAATAAATCCAATTTTGATTTATTCTCGTACAAATCAATTTTATCACCACTGTAATATTTTAATATAGTGGAAAACTTTTCATACCATAATTAATGGTATCTCTCGAATATTTCAAATCTGTTGCAACACATTCAAAATATTTTTACTAATATTACTTTCTTAATAATTTGAATATACTCAACAAAATCGATTATATATGATTTATTTTATTGCAATCACTAGCATTTGTACTCGTCACATTTGATTATATAATTTATTTTATTGCAATAACCAACATTTGTTCACATCACATTTGATTATTTGTTCATATATCAAATATGAAGTAGGAATCAATAGAATAAAAATTGATATATAAAACAAATAACAAAATCTCATATAGCGATATCAACCTAAAATTTTTTGCATATTCTCAATATTCAATATCAAAGAGCAAGCACTCATTTTCCCAAATAAGACATTTACTATTGAAGTTTAAATGAGATATCAAGCAAATTGGTTATGATTTCAAGCCAAAAACTTATGTCTCAACAACAAACATTGTGATGGTATAACATTCCAATTTTTGAACCCCAACTAAATTCCAAGGAAAATCATACATAAGGGCACTTATCCCATGTCAAAATTCAATCATCACAACCAACAAAAAATAATCGCAGACCAAAAATTAATCATCATAACAATTTATGAAATTTTTTTTGGTAAAATTAAAATTAGAAATCATCACAAGATAATCATCAAATAGCAAGAGTAAGATCAATCACAATTAGGATCTAGAAGATCAATCACAATTAGGATCCAGAAGATAAATTACAGAATCAATTAGAATACTAATAACAATGATGATGAATCTTTAGTAGACCAAAAGGTGGGAATTTAAAAAAAGGTTGATTTTTTTTATTATTATTAATGATATTGTTATTTAAAAAAATTTCCTTTTAGTATGTTCCTTTTCTGCGTCCTTCGAGAATAGACATGTTCCATAAACATATCCCATGATTCATATATAGAACAAGACTTTTAAGCGGAATACCTGAAACTTGCAAAAAGATAATTAATGTAACAGATAAAAAATTAAAGAAAAGATATACTCTTACAAAAGAAATAGAAAATCTAATTTATTGTAAAAAAAATATTATGGGTTAAATCCTTGAGATTGTTGGATAATTTCGAACAATCGTTGGAGAAGCTTGATGATGTTGATGATGTCTCGTAGGCTGAGGCGTGTAATTACACTGCCATCAAGGATTTGCCCGCCCATGGCGTAATCCTCCATGATACAACAGCCTCATCTGAAATATTCAGGAACAGAACTAGCAAGAAATTTCACCTCATCTGTTTAACTCATCAGAAATAGTGGTATATATAGAAGATTGTTAGGGTTAGAAATTAAATTCCTGTCAGAAATTAAATTAAAAACGGCAAAAAAAATAATGTCGTAATAATTTCTCAACGGTCAACTTTTAAAACATAATGACCATTAATGGATAATTAAAATGATTGATTCATAATTTAAGTTTACAATAATTAGTAATAATTCTAAATATCTTAAAATCATAATGATAATTATTTAAATTAATTTGAATATTTAAAATTAAATTAATAAGATTAATTTAAATATTTTAAAACTGTTTTGAAATACATAATTTTTACAACAAAATCTTCATAAATGTTGTGCTTTACCAATTACCATCATATTTCTTATTACATTTATTCTTTTCTATCTTCCTACTTTGTTCTTTCCAGAGGATACACATCCCATGGGGGTGTCAAAATAGCATTATTCTAACACTCTTTTGGTTTATATTTTTATCTGATCTATGCTTAAAACTGCTCATATCATATCAAATAGTTAACTCACAAAAACATTCATAGTGATTATGTTTCGAGAAATTGCTGAGAATGTGTTATTGAGTGCAGGAAAGTGAGATTTGATATCGGCAAAGAGGTCCTTGCCAAAAAAAAAAAAGGAAAAAAAATTATGTGCTGATATGTTCTTCAAATATACGTTTTATTAACTATTACCTGTGAATTATAAGAGTGCTCATCTTATCAAGACTGTGGATACTCATGACACAAAGAAAAGTTTTTTTTTATTAACAATTTTTAAAAATAAATAATGATAATTTTAATTTTTGTCAAACTTTTTTATATACATTTATATTTATAAAATTATTCGTCAAACAAATATTTTGATAACAATTCAAGCAATATAATTGTTTAAATAAATATAAATTTTTATTAATTTAATATATTTTACAATTTATATAAATTGTAAAATACTATTTTTTTTAGTAAATGAATACATGCAAAGAAATCAGTCAAGAAATGTGAACGTTGTCCTTAAATTGAATTTTATTCCCTATTTGTTGCGGGATGATGTCAAATTGTTCTTGGGAATAATTTAAAAACTTTGAGGTTATATTTTTTTTCGGTAAAGTGAAGGCCTTAAAGCCCACAACAAAAATCAGCTAACAAATATATTTTTTTATAAGTAAATATGGTATTATATAAGTAGTAGGGATACTTTCAAAAAGTTATACACGAGTTGTAACTTTAAAATAGTAAACTTTTTTTTTATAACTATAACAGTTGAATAAAATTTTAAAATTATTCTTAAAATTATCTATATAACAATGCTATTCATTCTTTTTCTTTAAACACTTTATAATAGAATTATTAGACATCTCAAAAATCTTATTTTCATTAATAACACTTTGAATGAGATTTAAGAATTCAAAACAAGATAACAAAAATAAGGATTAAAAAATTGTTATATCCCTTTGATTTGCAATTCTATAAAAGTACTCTCTCATTTTTTTTATCTTTTCTTTTATTTTTTTAAATTATTTCTTTTTAATTGTTATTTTATAAGTTTAAGATAATATTTTTTATTTATTTTTAATCTATATAAGGATATTAATTATGAAACAAATTAATTATTAAAAAGACAAAAAAGATATAATAAAAAGTTATATAATAGTTTTAATATAAAGAATGATATTAATTAATTTTTTAATCTATATAAAACAACATTAAATTATAGAAAAAGAGATAAAGAAAAAGTATATTTTGAATGAATATCTTTGTTGGTAAAATCAGTATAATTGTTAGATCAAAAGTATATATGCATAATCAGTGCTTAAGCATTGTTACACTCGATTTGATATTAAAAAAAGAAAAGAAAAGAAAAGACAGAGAGATATTATTGTTTGTTTAATTAATAAATGATTGATTGAATTGGTTGAAACATGTGTATTTTTTTTATAAATTAATGTAGTTTAATCAATAACGTTACAGATTTTATTTCAACCTCTTACTAATATATTAATTTTAATGCTTTGAATTATATATGTTGTGTGTTTGCGTGTAATTTTTTTTTTTGAATTCACTTATTTTATTTAACATTTTTAAATATAAATTTTATATATTTAATTAATAAATATATATATATATTTAAATAATAAATTATGTAATATTATTTTCACGTTCATGTCAATTTTTAAATAAATTAATTATTTATATAATCTTTAAATTAATATTTATTTATATTTTTAAAAATATATGATATATTAAAATTAAGTCAATTGATAAAATATCAAATAAGTTTAGAATTATATAAAGTTTTTCAAATTTAATATTCTTGAAAAAATTAATAAAATTTAATGTTATAAAACATTATTAAAAGAAATAATAAGACAATACTTACTTTTGAAAATATGTGAATCCTAATTATATATATATATATATATATAATATCATGATAAAATAATATTAATCACCAAATTAATAAAATATTTTTTTTAAAGTAATTTTTTTATCTAACTATTAATTTATATTATATAATCATAATAAAAATATATATAATTTTATATAATTTAAATATCTTTAAATACATAATTCAATAATAATTAATTACTTATATATTTAAATAATATATTATATTAAAATAAAATTAGACAATTATATATTAATTAACATGATTTTATAAAATTGATATTATAAAAAAATCACTTATGATATTTTTTCAACTCTCATTATCTAAAAGTAACTTCTTTATTTATTATTCTATCCTGCTGCTATTATGTTAATTTAATGTTACATGTTTTTAGATTTGTACTTAACATATTTTTATTATAATTTTTTGTTAAAATTATACTAAAAATTTGTAATATATTTTAAAATGTTTTGATTTTAACTCTTAGTACACAATGTTTTAGAAAAAATATTTAATTTTATTTGAGATATTAAAAATAAAATTTTAAAAAAATATATAAAAAATTAAAAGAAATAGAAAACTAAAAATTTTATATCAGATAAAATTAAAAATTTAAAAATTATTTTGATAGTTTCACATCAGAAGAGTAAAATTTCTTTAATCATTCATTCTATTATACAAGGAGTTACAAGTCTCACATCAAACATGGTATACTTCTTCAATCTCTTGTTCTCTTGCGTTGGAGACTTTCTTAAAAAAAAAAAAGAATACTTAGGCTACAAATCTATCATATATAAAGTTTTATATTCTTTGCGAATAGTTTAAGTTTAAAAATGCGCAAAAGAAAAATATGTAACTTCGTAGAGTTTTCATTTGAAGAGAGAAGGTCGTTGTTTCAAACGAAAAACTTGTGTCTTTAAAGTTGGGAGCACGCATAAGAGCATCTATATAGTCCTCTGACTCACTTCAAAATCTTTTTTTTCAGATAAGTGCAATTAACCTTTTTTTATTTTTTAATTTTTACTATTTATTATTTTATTTTCTTTATTTTTATTTTTAGTTTAGATTCTTAATTTTTTATTATTTTATTCTCTTTATATTTATTTTTAGTTTAGATTTATCATTTTTTGCTATCTTATTATTTTTTTAAAGAGAAAAATTAAAAAAAAAATATTTTTTGTGCAATGGCCAAGTGAGATCAATTGAGCGGTGAATCCACATTTAATGTTACTTGGAACATAAACATAAAAATTGTTAAATAGTCATTTGCTACTTTTTTTATGTAAGAACAAACTTGTTTCTTCTTAAATTATTTTATCTAAAAAATCTAAAAAATATTTCGATTCTCAAAAATTATAAGAAAATAAAATAAAATAAATAATTAATTTTTCAAATTCAAGTTTTAATATTTTCACTGCACGTGATGCGCGTGAGAATACGTAGGAGCATGAACCAAATCCGTTAAACCCAAATAAACTTCCGATCATTTTCTTCACTTGTTCCATGAGACAAAAAATTAAAAAAAGCCATTTAAAAAATAACTTATATAAAATAAAATAAATCACTAAAAGTAATTTTTCCTTTAGAGTGAAATAGATATTTTTGAAAGTTAACTATAATTTTGTACAATTAATTAGAAGGTAATAATTTTTTAATGGACGTCATAGGGTGCTAATACATTCCCCATGTATAAACGACTCCTAAATCCAAACTGGTTTCGAAGATAATAATTTTTAATTTTTTTCAAAATTTTCTTTAATAAATTTTGTTGGTAGTTCCTCTGTTTTTATTACAAAAAATTATTCGTTATCCCGTTGTCATCTCAGTTATGACACTCATTAAAAGTCTTAGTCCAAATTCCAAAAGTTTAGAATTGTAATCTCCATTCAATTACTATATAAAGAATGTGATTCAATGTTTATTTTTTGTAAAGTTTTTCCATTTCCTCTCCTTGAAGTTTTTGGTTCTTATATATGTTAAAATCATTAATGTTTAACAATGTAGTTTTGATGGATAATTTTTATAAATATTATTAGATAAACATTTAAGAGAAATTAATCTGATAATCAAATTCGTATGTTTTTTAGCTAAAAATCTAGATAAATGTTTATAAGAGAAAAATAAGATTATACCATTTAAATATCAACTTGTCAAAGTAAAATAAAAAAATATGAAAAACATGGTTATTTGAGGATATATTGTGTGGTTTGTGGATCATCCTACACCAAAAATTTTCTCAATACACTTCATCTTAATTAAAGCACATGTTAACTCTCTATTATAAATATTTCTTAAGCTTTAACAAATTAACATCTAAAAGAAAATATCACAACAAACCTTTTGTTTTAAGATAACTAAGGAAAGTCCTTTCAAAAGAAGCTAACACATCAAATTGCCTACAACTTAAGAAATTAAAAGTTTCAATGTTTGAATATATAACATTGCTCGAAATAGCACAAGCCTTATTTATCATATTTCAAAGTGTTTGTGTTATGAAATCAAGATTGAAATGTTGATTAACAATCCTCAACGGAGTGGGAAAGTCATCAAGAAAAACCGTAATGATGGTAGAAGACCATCTCCCAGTAGTAAATGAGCTCATGGACTAAGATACAAGTGTTAATTGTGAAATACAAGATCATATAAAACAATAACCTTTCAGTTCAACATTCTTACCTTATAAAACTCTTACCTTTCAGTTCAACATTCTTACCTTATAAAACTCTTCTGAACCTCTTATTCAGAGGCAAGTATATACAGAAATTTTGTTTATCTAAGATTGGATTTAAAAAAGGATCCTTTAGCATTCAACTGTTGATGTGGTTTTGAATTGATTCTCTAGTAAAATGTCCATTGTTTTAACAAAAAAATAAGAAGTAAAATATTCATCAAATTTAGATGTTCCTTTCTCTATACCTTTTGATATGAACTCCGATACCACATTGTACGGTAAAGTTAGTCTAGAAAAAGACATAACTCGAAGAGAAGACCCATCGAAAAGAGGAGGGTTAAAAGAGATAAGATCATGATTTTTATGGACGTAAATAAAAAAAATCTCCACAAAAGAACTACAAGATTTAAGACGATATTTTATTTATTTTATTAGATTTAGTTTTAAAATTGTTAAGATTTGTTTAAAATATATAACTAAGATTTATTAAGATTTAATTAAAGATTTAATCATATTATAGATAGATTTTATTATGATTAATCATATTTTTCTCATATTAGAGATTGAGAAATTTTATTAGAATTTAGTTCTAGTTTTCTTGTATTAGTAATTGTACAAGTATAAATAGCTCTTTTATGAATAATGAATGTGTGATCAGAATTTCTATTCATTTAAATAAAGATTTTTCTCTATTGTAAAAACTATATCTTTCGTTGTTCATGTGAAATGTTGTCTTGTCGATCTTTCTTATAAGATGAGTGATTAAATGTGTGGATTGATTATCTCGTATTCGTGGTTGGACTAAAGGTTTAAGTAGCAGGTGCTTGTAATGTTAGTTGGTTGTTTGCTCACGTGAGATCATTAAATCATTTATTTTTATCATTTTCTATTTTTTTATAATTTTTTTATTTAACCTACGCTTGAAACTCAAGATTCCATCAATTCATATCATCTTTAAAAAATGATATCTAAATTGATTCTCTAGTTAAATCTCCATTGTTTTACGAAAAAAATAAAAAATAAAACATTTATAATATTTAGATGCTCATTTCTCTGTATCTTTAGAAAGTGGTATAAAAATACTTTTTAGTAACAAAATATCTGAATAATTATTAAATAAGCTAATAAAACAATACTTGAATTTTGCCAAAATTATTGTTGTAAGGTGCTACACGTTAAACATTTGTTTGAGTTAAAATTAATTTTAAATTATTGAATAATTTTAATATATATGTATAAATTAATTTAAATTTTATTTTTTTAAAATGTATGTTTATATAAGATTAATTTTCAATTTTTTAATAACAAAACTATTAATATAAATTACTAAGTAATTAAAAGTTAAATGTAATTCATGCTATTAAAATTTAATTAGAATAAATTTTTATATATTTTTTATTTCTATTTATTTATTTATTTTTAATCAACTATTAAGTTATAAGTTTTGATTAAAGAGTTTTATAAAATTGTGTTTATTATAAGGGTATTTATTTATTTACAAAAACAATAAGTTACTTATTAATTAGTGTAAAGATTAATTTATTTTGTATAAATTTGTTTGAAAAAGACCAGATGTATTTGATAAATTAACGAATAAACTAATTAAAAGCTGAAAACTGAAAAATGAAAGTTGATAAACTATTAATTAAATAAAAATTATTAGTAAAATTAGTTGTTAAACTAACTAATAAATATAAAAATAACAAATAAAAATATAGTTAAACAATAAATTAAAACATAATAAGTATGTTATATTTTTAAAAAATATATTAAAATTTAATTAAATAAATTTTATTTTTTAAAAAATATTTATTTTTAATTTTTACATAAATTCTTTTTAAATAATATTTTAGAATTTTAACTTTTTATCAAATAATTTAATATTTTTAACAAAATAAAATAAATAATATAATAATTAAAATAAATAGTATATATTAAGAAAGTAATTTAGACTATAGAATTTTATAATAATATAAAAATAAATCTATCAAAATTAATAATTTTATTTTAAAAAATTAAATAATATTAAAATTATCAAAATAAATAAATAAATAAAATATTAAATTATAAAAATATATTAAAAGTAAAAATTACAAAATATTTTAGTTAGAAGCTAAGATCATAAAGACTATTGAAGTAACTTTTTCAAAAAAAATTAAAAATTATTAAAATAAATTATTTTATTAAATAAAACTAAAATTTTTAACATATTTTTACTAAATAATTTAAATTTTCAGCTAACTTAAATATTTTACCAAACATAATCACAATTTTATCTTTCTTAAAGCTATTAACAAACACATTCACAATTTTGTCCTTAAAGCTATCGTTCAAATATTTTTCTTTGTCAAAAAAATTTCTGCCATTGAAAAAAATGAAAAACAATTCAATCTGACTTATGGTAGCTTTTTGTTTGTTTTCCAATATAGATTTAGTTGGGCGGCATTCTGAAATTGCTCCGGTGGCTCTTGATTTTGATCTTCTTGCTATAGTTTAATGGACATGCAAAATATATGTTAAATAAATGTGATGATAAAATTAAATGAATTTTAGTTATGCATGACCCACTATTAATTTATGATAGAACATCCTAGAATAGTCTAAAGTATGTACGCTTTAAATGCATAGATTAAGAATTTAGAAGCTACAAAATTTTAGAAAATTGAAATTAAAAAATTGAAATTAAACTATAAATATAATTGCTGTAAATAAAGGTAGAACTATCATGAAACATCTGAGAAATAAAAAGGAGAAAATGCTTATAAAAAATTGTTTTATCACTTGGAATGTGTGGAAGTGTACCTCTAACACAACTTATATATTTTTTTGGTTAGGTCATAAATATCATTTGTGATAGGTAATCTTATTTAAAATAGATAAGATTTTTATTAATAACAAAATTCTTATTTTAAATATTTAACATAATTATATATTTATGATTTACACTTAAAATTACTAATCAATTTATATACTTATTCAGCGGTTCACAAAACTTATATCTAACAACACCATAAATTTCTTTTAATTTTTTCATTCTACTCTTAAAACGCTATCCTTAATCATCTCATCTCCCTCGGAAAATCCAACACTGACAAATTCTCAAAAAGTTCTACACATATCAGAAAGTAACAACCAATAACATTATGATTTTCTCTCTTCATACCCTAAAACCTAAAATAACTAGGCATCTGTGTCAGTAAGTCAGCCATGTACTGGCCCAATTTTCTTTTAACTCTTTAAGCTAGGTATCTGTAAGACAAATAAAAAATTGAAAAAAACAAAACAGGGAGTTGTGTTAGTAAACTAGGATTTTAAATTACATATTGTAAACTATGGGCCCAATTGAACTATCTGCACATATAAACAGTGTGGTTTAGTCCATTTTCTTTTAACTCTTTAGTTTGCAATGGGCAGGGTGAACCTGAATTGATCTTTGACAATAATTAATAAATTGATCCAGCATTTTGTATGTTAGCTTGAGAAGTTTCAAAAACAGATCTAGAAGATAGCATTGATTGTTTCATGTGAAGAATTTTAGCCTAAAATTAATTGCCACATGGATTTCTTTTTAATTATGTTGGCCTTCATTTAGTGGTTTGATTACATTTTTACTGCCAATTAACTATTAAACTTCTTCAATAAGAAATCAGACTCCCAAGTAAACTTTTAGAATTGAACCTGTTCAGGTTCTACAATGATAAAAAAAATAAATTAATCCGCTACTGAATAAACTAATTTTAAGAAATTTTCTTTCTTTAATTACATCTTTTATTCCCCATCTAAAAATAGTACTGTTATGAAATTCAGACCCAACAGATGAATTCGATATGAATTGACAAACCGGTTACATGACCAGCAGCAATAACCTTTCCAGTGACACTCCTACATAAGATATTAACATACATCTAAATTTAATAGTCAGAAATATTTTAAAACAAATCAAACGACTTATATATGAATACACACTTAATGCTCTAATTTGTATAATTGTTTTTTTAACATGTGGAGAAATGCTTTTCATCGTACATGTTGTAGATAATTGGTGATTAGGAGACAAGACTGAAACTGAAAACCTGTTACAACTCATGTTTTTTTATGGGCTTGGGCACTTAATTTAGCAAAGAGAAACTATTATAAAATTCGGTTTTTATTAGTATCCAGAAAGATAAAATAAAAAAGAGAAAAGAGAGAGAATAGTTGTAAATTGGGCTACCTTTGTCCAATCAATATTGGGCTACCTCTTTACAACAAAAAACAAACAGATAATTGGGCTGATTTTTCTAAAATTGGGTTGGCTTTGTTAAACTGAAATTTCAGGGTTGAACGGAAAAAATAACATAATATTTTAAAATATTAAATTATTTAATTGTTAACTATATTATTTATTTATTTAATAATTAAAATTCATTTTATTTTATTGTATATAAATTGAAATATTTATTATTATTGATTCCATCTTATTTTAACCACAATTAGATAATAAATAATGAATTTATAAACCAATTAAATATTCATTTTGATTTTAAAAATATTGAAGGATAAACTATCCCTGAATTTTTAATAAAATAATATTTTTTAAACTTAAAAATATAAAATTATCAAAAAATTTTAAATTTAATTTTAATGTTTTTATTTGTAAATTTATCTTTCAAATACATTTTAAATTTAAAAAATAAAATATACATATAAATTTATCCTTTTATATAATGTTATCATTTTAAGAAATAAAAAGTAATATTTTAATAATTTTACTAAATTTTTTATTTATTTAAAATACCTATCTTAAATTTGCTTTAAACATAAATAAATATTGGATTAATAGATATTAAGTATTAAATTTTGATAAAATGAAAATTTTAATAATTTTCTATACAAATATTAAATTTTAAAAATTTATATCAATTAAAAATTAATTATTACTTAATTATTTTAATATATGATATATTATTTTAAATATAAATAAATATATGTTGTATACAACATACGAGTCCGACAAATCATTATATATCGTGCCCGAAAAATAAAAAATGGCAAACATACAATGCAGAAAAGGCACTTTATCGCAAATAAAGCTTTGGATTACCAAATTGTGGAGTGGGGGTCAAGATTCTTTGGTTACCATTACTTTTGATGAATTTCATTGATGCCAATGAGATATATAGTATGGGCTGGGGGCCATTGTCGGATCCGGAAAATTACAAAAGCAATTTGATTTGGCGAGGTACAATGATAAAAGTAAGAGTGCAATTTTGGATAAAGCTCAAATTTCAAAATTAATATTGCTTTTTTTCTTTAATTTGTATACTCACTTTAATTTTTTTTCTTGTCTCTCATATTTTTAATTGCATCACATAACATTTCTATTATAGTTTTTTTTATTCTTTTCTTCTTTCTCCTCCATCTCTTGTCGCCTGGAAATCTGAAAATAGACAAATGGATCAAATGATTATTTTTGTTTCAAAAATTAGTATGTCGGTTTGCAATCAACGTGGATTGTGGTGACGTGTCCATGCATATTATGGACTGTGAGTGTAGCTATGCCAGAGTGTAATTCGAAGGTATCAAAATTTTGGAAATAATTTCTCTCTTCAACTCTTTTTCATGTCTCATTCTCTTTTTCCTTCACCTTCTTCCTTTGCTTTTAAAATTGAAAAACCTGTTACAACCACAATTCTAAAGCCGAACAAGCCACCATGTTTTTTGTTGAAAATAACTTCAACTGTTTTTGATGTCGGTTTTTTATGGTTCTTTACTTTTTTTACACTAAGTCGTCCAGTATCCACCCTTAGATAATTTATGTGTAGGATAATCATTATTGAAAATTTTTTCTTCAACATGTTTTTAATATTATGTATATATCTTTATATAGTAAGATAAATTTTTTATTATTAAATAAAATCTTAAAAAACATGTTTTTATAAATTATTATTATTTTTTATTATTAAGTTAAATAACTTTTAGTACATTAAAAATAATTTTTCATTTATAACTAAAATATTATCAATGCATTATATTAATATTTTTTAATTTTAAATAAAATTTATAAATAAAAATAACTTTAAAAAGTAATAATATTTAATTGTTAATGTAAATATTATATTTTATTAATAATATATTAAAGAGATATAATTTTTAATATATAAAAATATAAAATTTTTAAAACAAAAAATATTAAAATTATAATAATTTTGTTTATATCAAATAGAAATTTCAAAAATTAAATTTAAATTTATTAAAATTATATTCTAAAAATTTGGTTTATCTAAAAAAGATATTTTAAATTTTCTATAATGTATCAATAACAAAAAAATTAAAAATATGAATATAAAATAATCAAAATTATAAATAAAAGGTAAATTTATTTTCTCAAGAAAAAAGAAGCAACTTGGATTAACGAAGATAAAATTAATTTATAGAGTCATTCTCATTCAAGAATACCAACTTTAATTTATAATATATCGGTAAATTTGTATTTTTTTAAATATTAATTTGATTTAATTTTAAATAGTGACATACTTTAACTAATTTATAAATATATTTTTATTTTACATCAATTACATTTTAATTTGAATTTAAATTTAAATTTTATATATATATCAAATAATTAAATATAATAAACTTTTATATATCAAATCAATATATTCAATAATTTAATTTTTTAATTTATCTTCAATTTTTAGATTTTTATCTTTTAAAACTTTTTAATACAATATAATATTTATTATAATAATTTTTTGTACATATACTTTTTGGCTATATATTCATTATTAATAACAAAATATTTATTATTTTTAAATTTATTTTATTTTAATATTTAAAAAATAACCATACAATACACGGATAGTAATAGAACCTAACACGATCGAGGTTTGCGTTTAAAATTTTTTATTAATAACACTTTAATTATATATATAGTTCTTTATCCTTCGAGTTTGTAATTCTCATTGTACCTGTATGAGACATAACTGAACCTAGTATAAAAAATTCTAAAAAACATAACTGAACCCTGCAAGCAAGGATATGCATTTAATTTTGAGGACAAAAGACATTTGAAATTTCTTACTCATTTTACAACAATTATCTTTGGTATCACCTTGGTAAAGACAAATTGTTAAAGAAAAAATTGAAAATAAAAAATATGTATATTATTCATATTAGATGAAAGCATTTAAATTATTATTATTTTTTATTTTTATATATGTACTAAATACTCAATTCAATTATAATTTATTTGTTATTATTATTCCTCATTTATATTATTTATTAATAACAACTTTCTTTATTTTTTATTTTAAACTTAATAGGTGGGTTTAAAAACATTTAAATTTAAATCTATCTAAAGAAATTTGTATAAGGATTATTGAAAATTTATTTTAATTATATAAGAATTTTTTTAAATAACTTTTTTATTTAATATAACTAAAATTTAGAATTGGATAAAAAGTCAATCTAACTTATTTAAACTTAATTCAAATCTATTAATGAGATGAATCGAGTTGTTTATAAAATAAATAGATAAAAAATTATTGTTTGTATTTATTTTATTTTGGATTGTAAGTTAATGAATAATCTCTTTAATTTATTTAATTATTAAAATAATTAATAAATATTTATAAAAATTAATATATATATATATATAAATAATTTTTTAAAATTTTTTCTATAAACTAATCTGTTAAATTATGGATCTAACCTATAAATTAAATAAATTAAATTAATAATTTTATTAATTTATAATTTATTTAACATACAAATTTAAAAATTAATTTACTAACTTTATTTCATATATTCAATTTTATTTAAATTAAACGTAAATAATTATTTTATTTTTCTTTCTCTTCCTCTTATCCTTTTATTTTTTACTAACTTAATTGTTCTTAAAATTAATTTTCTTATCTTTGATTGACAAAGTATTTACGAAAATTCTTTAGCAGCATCTAAACTTTTTAAACACGGTTCAAAAGAACCTTAAGTGTTAGTTTTGATTTTTGTAAAAAGGATTCAAGGGATAATTTTAAATATTTTTTTATCAATTTTTTATTTAAAAAATAATTATCTCATATTAATATATTTTAATCATAAATCTTTTATCGATAGATTAATCCTAAGTAACTACTTGTTTAATCTTAAAAAATACGATGATAGAATATTTTATTTTATTTATTTTTAATGTTTA